>VDFB02047230.1:459249026-459452495 GCA_007258455.2 Sequoia sempervirens
CCTTTTAAAGCGCGGTTGAAATCTTTTAAGTCGACTCCTCATCAAAGAGATTTACGTTGTGGAAAATATAAGTATAAAATAATGAGTTTGGTAGTATATACATATGCAATATATATATATATATATATATATATATATATATATATATATATATATATATATATATATATATATACATATGCAATATATATATATATATAATGAGTACCTTGATTCATAACAATGAATAGTGACAGTTGGAGCCTATCTCGGTCATAGTCATAGCTCCGGGATAAAAAAGGAAGAAAATTCAGTCATCATAGCTTCGAGTCGGTCCAGTGTTTGTGTTTGGTCAGTTGTTTGTATCTATCTGGTGGCTCCCTCCACCTCCAAAGGAAGGAAGGAAGTGAGGATGAAATGCCAGATCCCAGTCTAGAGAGGTGTGACTATCTATAGCTCATTCGGGGGGACCTATCTCCCTACTCTCTATAGTCTCTCAAACTTCAATCAATCTATCAATCAATCAATCCTGTAGTCAAGTCACCAAGGCCCCTTAGGATTGTTGGGTCGAGTGGTTAGCTATGCCTCAGATAGATATAGGGCCCCAATGGTTCATGGGGAATGATAGGAGTCGAGCCACTGCTTTGCTGCTTTGGATAGAGTAATAGAGTGGAGGTTTTCCCTTATAGATAGCGGTGAGATGAATCGAACCTAATATGTGTATATGGCTACATTATATGTACCGATACCGGTGGACCCCCATATAGATATAGGGGGGTTCGATGAATGGAGGTGTCCCCCCTATATATAGTGCTCTTCTCAGAGGAAGGCCTTTTGGGTGATGTCAACTCTCTATCCTGGGTGGGAATTGGATATAGCTTAGCTCATGCCCATATATAGATAGGGGCCCTGGACACATGTCCTACATTGGCCTGGCTAAGGTCGGTATCATACTCCCATAATGCATGACCCGAAAGAGAACTCGGATCAAAGACGGTCTTGAGCTGGGAGGTCACGTACTACGGTGGCTGAGGTGACTGATTCTTGTCAACTATAGTGCTCCACTTCCAATAGGAAGGAAATGAACTATTATGCAAACTGGAAGTACAGAGTGGAGCCTAGTTATGGGTTCCAGGTGGGAGCTGGGAAAGGGGAAAATGGGGGATGGCCCCACAGAGGGCGGAACCATGACCCCTTATAATAGTAGGGGCCCCCATGCATGAAAAACCCTTATAATAGTAGGGGTCTGATTCGAGGGAACCATGACCAAGGGGGGGAAGAGGGTTCACCTGATGATGACTCCTCGTGAGCTTACACATCCGAGGTGGATGTCTCCATGCTCACAAGAGCCTTCAAAGTAGGAACTTGGGTTGAAGAGGGTTTGAATTCAGGGGATAGGGGTTATTTATCAGGAGTAGAGAAATGCAAAAATTTAGGGTCCCACCCAACTATATCTTCCCAGGACCCCCAACTAGAATTAGAGGAGGGCGGCGTAGGCGTGTGTGGGCAATGATATATAACTCTCCTGGTTTCTATAGTAACCTCCATGTGAACATGAAATATAATAGCAGCCCTCTGCATGCATGCACCGAAAGGACAATATAACCCCTCACCCCCCCTACTATTTGAAGGGGCCTACTAGAGGTTGCACTCGATTCTATATGTAACATGTCCGCAATGACACCTACCTCCCAGCGGGGAGTACACCTGCTAGAGGTTGCACTTGATTCTATATGTAACATTCCCACAACAACATCTACCTCTTTCTTAGTGATGCCTGCTAGAATAAAGGGGGCCTCCCAACCACCCCAGCCTTCCACCCACCCCTACTATCCCTCCCTGGTGAATAGTAGGGACCCACCCGATGATAGTTGATAGTTGCAAGAACATGTTACGTATAGAATCTGGTCACATCAAATCATCCTAGCACATCTGAGAAATTCCATTGATCTGCCTCACATCGATCTCCATCTTCTGCACCACCCCCCTACAATTTGATGGTTCTACGGAGCAGATGATTATGAGGGAACAACACTCCCCCCTACAATTCTATGGAGCGGATAATTATGGGAGAAAAATTTATAGTTAATGGCATCAGTTCCCTACTATTCTTTTTAAGGGGACCTTTCTCGATTCTATATGTAACATGGGCGAAAATAGAAACCCCTTCCCCCCCAATCTATAGTTTTCTAGGGTTCAACTATAGTTTTATAGGGTTCGGTTGGGGCTAGATTCTATACGTAACATGGGTGGGTGGGAGTCGACAGTTCTAGCAATGGCTCGAGTGCAACCTTATTAATGAACTACTCAAATTCATTATTCTAGCTTAATCTAGCAGGTTATTCTAGCAAGCTGATGCCATTACTTGAATCTAGTCTCGCAACGGCTCGAGTTCCCTTAATCTTCTATGGGAAGCCCCACCCAATTCTATAGGCATGACTCACCTTACCCCCTAGTGAATTGTAGGGGGCTGGGATTGATTAATTGACTGCTCGCCCATAGCGTCAAACTAAGCTAAAATAGTTAGTTTCTACCTCAAATTGAGCTAAAGTAGTTAGTTTCTCAGTTTAATTTGTCAAATGCATGGCATCATCTCGCTCACTTGATCCGGATAGAAACGAAGGATGGGATGGTAGGGGCACTCAACTATGATTCCAATAGCCACAATAATAGATAGTAAGGGCTCCCAGATATTTGATCTTTCATTCAATACAAGGGTTGAACCCTTCTCAAACTGAACTACTCTCCCTCTCAAAGATGATTTCCAACCCCAATAGCGGTGGTATCTAATGAGTCATGCCAATATTCCCTAGGCCCCCAATGAGGGGATTGGTTTTGTCCCGCTCGAAGGAAGGGTTGACTCTAGAACATCATCAAATCAAACAAACCGTTTCGAGTGTGATTATATGTCACTACATCGGTGAAGTCAATGGATTATGTGTTGCTACCTCGTCCCACCCATTATAGATTAGGTAGAGTAGGGCCCAAGCCAACGTAAAAAAGAGACATTCGACTAGATGGCTCCAAAGGCTTATCTTCTCAATATTGACTAGGTGGCCAGTCAAATAAGTGGATCCATACCCATGCTTCAGATCCATTGCTACTACTAAAACTCCTCTTATCAAAATGAGGTATGAGATCATAAGTTCATTCGTCTGCCTCCTGCTACCCTATACCCCCCACCCAACCCCACACACATAACTATCGTCACTGGTCCTTCACCTAGCCTCTCCTCTCCTATTCAAATTTCAATATCAAGTTCTTTATTCGAATGAGGGAGTTCGACCTACCTGAGTCGTACTACTACCAATACTGTTGAATCAATCAATGAATGGATCCCCATGTCATCTCTCTCCAGATGGAGGATGATAACCGGGCATTCAATTGTTGGTCTCGCTGGGTGTCCTTCTATCCTTCACCTCCGGTGTGGGAGACCAGAGATAGTTGAAGGAGATGGCGAGGGTGGTGAGAATTATAGCTAAGGAGGAGAGCTAGTAGATAGAAAGCTTCCATTCGAACAATGCTTCCAATTGCACCAACCAAGTTTCACTCTCGACTAAGGCTCCACCATGGGGGGGAGGCTATAGATTTCTCTACCACTGACCATATGTGCCTTAGAGCACCCACTGGGGAGGTGGGAGCTATAGGGGCCTTAGGTGGGGTTGGGATCGACTTGAGGCAAGTCTATCCTCCCATGAATAGAATCTACCTCCCTGAAGGGCTAGCAGGTTGTGCCTTCAGCATCGACCATATGGCCTTAGGGGGCCCGGGTGAACCCAAAGGGGGGTGGGAAACTATAGTTATGGGGGCTTATATTGTCGGGTGGGCGACCCCTACTATTCTATGGGCTAGTTCAACACTATAGCTAGAATTCCCACCCACCTTGTAGGGTGGGAGTTCCTAATCTATATCCAGGTGGGAGGGAATCAGCTGGGTTCCCTAGAACTTACTATTCCCTCCCACCCTAAAATTGGGATGGGAGCTCCAAAAGCAACAAAAATGAATAGATTTGGCATACATAGAAATAGCAAGTAGATTTTGCTTCTAAAACTAGGTGTTGTCGCCAATAATCAAAGGTCTAGAATTAGTTTCTGGGCTTGTCAGTCTGGTTCAACAATAGAGAGGAGAGGGGCCATGCTCCCAAGAGATGAACTTCCAACTCACCACCATTTGGTCACACCATGCAAATCTCGTCTACAATTGCAGATTATCGCCCAGTCACAGGATTTATTTCTTGACGACCTGTATCCCCCACCCCAATCAGTAGTCTTTCAGCTAGTCCCACCTTTTGGCCCCCAGGATCCTTCCTTCACACCCTCCGAGTCGGTACGGTCCTATCTTGCTCCATCCATCAGGAGGGATCCAAAGATCCAGGAATGTAGGGAAGCTCAACCAGCCAAACCATTAGATAAGGAATGGAGGAAAGCCCACCCATCCAACCATAGGGAAGCTATTATAGTGCCACAATCCCACCTATCCTCATAGTGAGCAGCAATTTTCTCTCCCATCCCACCCGAAGTTCAGTAGGAAGGCCAAGGAAGGTCATCCCAAGACCCCACTATCCTATTTTCCTAGGGTGGGAACTATAGGGATTGGCCAACCCTTGAACCCTTACTCAGCAATGCCTCTTACCTTCACCATCAACAGGTTATCTCCCACCCATTAACAATACATCAGGATCCATAGAATAGATAGCTTGGGATAGAGAAGTAAGTTAGGATAGATAGCTTAGAAGATGGATAGATCGATAGATCAATAGCTTAGGATAGACCGGTTGGGATGGATGAGGATAGATGGGATGGGATGGATTGAGTTGTCCATGGATCGAGGGACTGACGGATCAATGTTAGTTGGGGGGACGAATTAAGTTTGGTTGGATGATTACACCAGGGCGAGACCCCAGGGATGGATAGATTCGGGGGGTGTTGATTTTGGGATGGATAGATAGATCCGGGGGTGCAAATAGAAAGTCCAAGATGTATCTCAGTATTGGGAGGCTTCACTTACCCACCCAACAATAGTTTTTTGCACAGTAACCACCGCTCCCACCTAAACAATTGACTTTATTCTCCTTAGAAGGATTATGTGGGGGATAAATAAGATGAGGCTCTGAAGTGCGTAACCTAGGGCATTTTTTTTCTTTTGTAGATGACCATACTCATGACACAACCGACATCGAAAGGGAAGAGCCTCGTAGTTGAGCTACTACACCCATGAAGAAAAACCCACACAAATTTCCAAAGAATCTGGAAGAGGGTTACTCAAGTCAATTTCAACACAAATGCAAGAAAAAGTAAGTAGCTTTTTGTCCAACGTTTGCTGAGAAGGACCCATCGGCTTTCCCAGCAACAAAGCAACCATATGCAAAATGTCATTCCTCCAATATTCAAACAAGACCCAAGGGAGACACAACTAGACAAGAAATCGATTCGGGAGTTCCTTAGAAGGATTAAAACCAACATTTTATGGCTTGATGAACAAACCAATCTGGTTATGAAAATAAGCCCTCCCTTCAAAAACTTTGTTGTGATCAACCATGCAATTAAAAATGACCATAAAAAATTACTGGCCATTAGCATCACCTCCATTTTCCCTTCTGAGTTCCAAATCTGTCTAGCCCAGGTCTCCAAAAATGAAAGAGATACCCGCATCCCCATAAATTTTTATATTAAACCATACCTCAAAAAATACTTAACATCTTTTGTAATTGAGTCAGCTTGTATCACCAAGACTGTCCTATCTTGGCTCCTCTCCAAGCATCCATTAGTTTTCAAGATACAATGACCCCTAGTCAGAGGCATCCCTTCCACCCTAGAAGCCTTATTCATGAAATTACTAGTTGTAGTAAGCTTTGATAAAGATGAGCTATTCGCATGCAAAGAAGCCCAAAAGTCCATACTTTGATTTAAACCAAATGGTTCACTTGAAGTCAGTCTACAAGAATGATGCCAAGAAACACCTCCTTGAAACTCCCCAAAACCCTAGCACCACCCACAGACAATGAATAGCAAAAACCCACCAAAAAAAGCCAAAATAAAGCAACCCCTACCTTGAAAGCCAAAAACAACCCACCCCTTGCTGCACATACACCATTGAAACCCTTACCCAACACCACTGTATGCATGCACAAAGGGAGAATAACATGCAGGCCGCAGACTTGCAACATCCCTGCGTTCACCCCAACCATCCAAAAATCAAAATTCACATTCCAATATATGGGTGCTTTAACACCCAATCAATCTAAAAATCATTTGATAAATCCCACTCACAACCTATTTTTAATTTTTCTTTATTTTTCCCCTTTTGTGTATATATTTTTATCATTATTTGTTGAGGTGGGTTTATTAACATTATAATTCTTGCTACCTTAGGAATCTTATAGAATATTGTTATGGTAAACATCTTGATTTTGAAGGTTGATTTGATGCACCACAAACATTGTCAAATTATGACATCATATTTCTATATTTTTATGAGGGACAATTATCACTTTGAAGAAATTGTCTTTTGCTCAAAATCTATTATGAAATAGAAATTACAAAAATATGTCCTTGTGTTTAAGATCATCACTCACCATCAAAGCACAAACACTAATAGTTATTGATATCATTTATATTTTGTAACAATGAAAAGTTCTAAATAAACAAAATCAACAAAAAAAATCATATAATATGGACCCGTAGGGCCTAGATGTCTTACTAATCAATATTTGTAAAAATGAAACCAAATTAGTAAATAAATACATAAAATAGGATGAATCTTATATTATAAAATAATAAACAAATTATCTCTTGTCTTTTCTTATTTGCTAATGTCTGGAGTTGTATATGGGTCACTACAAATAGAATTTAAGGTAGCAACTAGACACTGAACATAAAAGAAATAAAAAAAGGAGTCTAAAACAAAATTCTACAAAGGAATGTAAAGATTTAATAATGGCGTTAGTCCAAATCAAGAGAAAAAATAAAATCAAAAGATTAATTCAAAGTTTTGATTGTATTTATATGAATTTGCATTTAGGAAATCTCAAATAATTGAAAAATGGAGTACATATTTGGAAAATTTTGTGTGATTGTAAAATGGTTCATATAAATATAGGGGTATTTAAACCATAACAAAATATATATTATGATTTTCAAGGTGATTATGGCCCTATAATTAGGATGGTATTGTAATGGTATTAGTAAAATTATAATTGATAAACGATAAAATTTTAATGTTATTGATGAACCAATTTAAACATGTAACTAGAATTCCAAGTGATTCCCCATTACAAATGCATAGTTTGTAATGGAAAAAAGTTACTTATAAATGTCTCATAAATAAATTGGTGGTAATTTAACATGAACTTGACTGATAAATTAGAAAATTTAACTGATTTGGGTTCCTAATAGTTGGCATTATTTTCTAAAATTGAATTGGCCTATGGGTGCTACCACAATAGTGTGTCTCACTTTTGGGACATGCTGATTTTTGCTTGAAATCACTTTTTTTTAAGAAAAACTAATGATTTAAGCCTTGAGAGGTTTCATCTAAAGGGTTTTAATTGAAGAGGGATAGATAAGACCCCCTTAGATCAAATCCCATTGTATATAACCCCTTTAGTATTATATCATACCACAATGGAGTCTCCTTTGCAACTATCAAAATGCTGGCAAAAAAACACTTTTTCTTTACCTTTTGAGGGATTAAATAATGTAATTTAGAAATTATATTTTATAAGATTGTAGCCCTCGAAACGAGCTTTTGAACAAGTATAGTTCTGATATGTTTTCATTTTATCATGTATTTAATTTTCAATATTTACTAAACATAGGATTTTCTTCGAACATCAAGCTCTTCATTCTGCAGAGGTTGAAAAATAGTAATCCATTGTAAATTTTTTTCAAAAATTACCCTTTCCCTAGGTATTGATGTCCTTGTTTCACCAAAATAAAAATTGGATTTCGATATATACACAAGTTAGGTTGGATGACACACATGCATGTCCAAATTATTAGTTATTGTGACTTCAAAAATTAATTAAAAAAATATACGTAATAAAATATTATGAAAAAATATCCTTTCCCTAGATATTGATGTAACTAAGAATCTATATTTCAAAAATTAGAATTTTATCCTCTATAGATTTTTTTTTATGTTGGACGACACAAACATGAGTTTTTGAAAAAATATTGTTTTATGATCAAAACTAGTTATTAAAGGAGATGTTGAAAGATTCATGATTTATTTTGGAATTTTTTAAATTTTTTTTTAAGAATCTACACACAAATTTTCACAAATCACTAGTTCACATCTTCAAATTCTTAACATTTTAGCTGCTATAGGTCTCAGAAGATGAATATTCAGATAAAAATATTGATGTAAATGTCCTTGGGAAAAAAGTGAGACATAATATTGTGATTTCACCCCTATACGAACTATTTGCCACTAAAAAAAGCTACCCAAAGTAAGTGGCCCCAAAACCATGGTTAAATATAAAAAACCCATGCCCCTATATGCAATTATGACAATACAAGATATATTCCACTCACAAATACATATTTGACCTTATTGCTCTA
This sequence comes from Sequoia sempervirens, assembly GCA_007258455.2. Lineage (NCBI taxonomy): Eukaryota > Viridiplantae > Streptophyta > Pinopsida > Cupressales > Cupressaceae > Sequoia > Sequoia sempervirens. The sequence goes on from VDFB02047230.1 coordinate 459,257,567, forward strand.
ATAGGCACACATCCCTAAGTCTAGTGTTCTACTATGAACATGCAACTAATGAGGATCCCATCATGATGATGAAGATGCTTCACTATTCTCTATGTAACTCTCAAGTGCTACATTAGAGAGAGATGCTCAATAACTCATATGATGATGACCACAACCTCTACCAAATATAACCTCTATTTTTTAATGCTATTACACCAATTCCAAGTCCTAATGAATAATAATATTTAAATAATCATCTCTTATATTTCCCATGGATGTCTAAGTACCCATTGAAAGAAAGTTGGAGACTCATGCATATGATTGTAAGATTAATATCACACCTAATCCTATTAGTAGAAACAATATATATAGTGGGAGCTATGAAAGTGCTAAGTGGAGTGGTAATAGGAGGAGGGGTTGATGTGAAAAACTACATATGTGATGTAGGTATGGTAAGAAGAGTAAAATAAAGAGGTAGGTTTTAGTGAGGAATAAAATTAGGGGAAATTTGGGAGGAGTATACACCATGAGATGGGAAAATGGTGGAAGAAGGCATGGTTTTGGAAGAAGGGATGATATATCCACTAGTCAAAGAACTAATCAAGGAAACCTTGGCACTAGTGGTTTGTAAGATCTCTAATCCATATTGTTTGTTAATAAATAGGTTAGGAATTATGTTGACCAATTGTGGACTCTTAGCATTAGCTAGAGTAGCAAATTCTTGTTAAGCAAGTTCTCATGATTGTAATATTTAATTCCATGCTCATGATTAGGAGTGATAATGGTACTTATGGGAACATCATCAAGAATGCCATTTTTTGTAGATTGAGCCATATGAGGGTTTAGGTGTGCGCTTATTCACAAAGAAATATGAGGTAGAAAAAACTTCCACATGCAAATAACTCTTAAATCCTTAAACAATAGAAAAAATGATGTATGGGCTAATATAAAAAAAAACTAAAAAATAGTGAATAATTAGATTTAAGAGAAACTTGAAATGCAAACCCTAAAGGTCAAAACAAGTGTGGATAAGGTGAGAGAAAGAATATCAAGAAATGAAAATCAAACTCTAGATGAATAAGGAAATTGATTAACACCCATGAGCACAATCAAACTCTAGCTAAATCTATTGAGTAATAAACTATCAAATATGAAAACCCTAGATATTTATTCAAATATGTTGGGTTTATTGAAATTTTGTGGGGAAAATGTATAATTCACATAAATTTTGCCGTAGTAATAATAAATATGGATCATCATCAAACTAATATAGAAAAAAGAGGTTGGACTAATAATATAGCTAAAATAAATGTGGAAATTTGAATAAGACGATAAAGGGGCTTAGCTCTAGGATTTATTATGGATAAATGATGAGTTCCATTTTAGAATAATTAGTCATTATCATAAAACTTATCTGCCTCAATTTGATAAGTGTCTCAATATCCAAATGATACATAAACTATCATAGATCAAACTTGTACCTTGTGGGATTGAGCTTAATTTGGGATGCATGAGAATAATCTAACATAAAGCAATCTCCTAAATTTTATTCATATTTGCTAGTTCAATATTTGGGAAATCAATGTAGTGTTTATAAGTGCATTTGAGGAGTTTTCTAACTCAATAGGAGGAGTTCTCTAGGTCAAACTCCTTGGTATACCAAATAAACAACAATGAAAAATATAAAAAAAAATTGCAACATTGTAGAAGACCTATATGTTGATGATGCAAATTTAATTCTTTTAATACTATTGAATTTGAAAGTAAATATTCTATTATTCTCAAATTCCTTCATCATGTGTTTTAGTGCTAAATCAATGACTTTAAATACTATGACATAACAATATCCACATGAAAAGATGTGTTAGGTTGGCTCACAAGAACTAGTGAAAAGGTGTGGGAAGATTTAGATTTGAACTTGAAGCTTTGAACAGTAAAAGCATTTAATGTTCTTTCCAAGGCGCCTCTACCAATAATTGATTGGTTAGAACAAGAAATAATAGATTTGGACATAATCATGCACTCGGTGGTGCAATGCACAAAGAAATGGCTAGGTGATCAAGTGGCTCAATTAGATCAACAGGGCATTGATATAACATATGGAGAGTTGGAGGAAGAAAGAATTTTGGAAAGTGAAATAGAAAGTGAGGTCGACGCTAGTTCATTAGGTGACGCTCCAAAGTCCCCACTCTCTACTAGATCAAGGAAGAGGAAGGAGGTACCATAAATCCAACTAGAAAACAAAGAGTATATACCAGGAAGATAGTGGAAGGGAAAAGACCACCAAAGAAGTCGAAGAAGGTAGGAACCTTTGTTCCAGATATGCCAACCATAAGAGAGAAGCCCTCTCCTCCCGAGGAGGAAGTAAACCACAATCACCTCCACCATCCACTACACCACTACCATTTTCTTCCACTCCACCTCCACTTCCCGTGTCGTCTCCACTGACTGTGGACATCTCCTTCCACCTCACTTTGGCCGCTTTGACCACCTTCGTGGTTGTGATTGATTCTTACGCATCAACCTCATCTCCCCCATATTCCTCTTCGCTCTTGACTCCACAAACCATTTTCTCCACCTTGCCATCTACTATTTCTACTATCACTTTACCAGAGGCCTTCGTGGCCTATTTGTAGGATATTCCTTGAGGATTGTCTGAGACTTTGCTATCTCCAAAGGCTAAGCTTTTAATGACCCAATTATCTACCTCCCTACCAACTCCTCCTCCTCCTACGAAACCACGAAATATGGAAGCCACTATGGAAATATGGGAAGAAATGCAAAATAAAGGAGAAGAGCAACTTGAAGAAGCAACTAGTGCAGTTGAAGAATCTACAGGTTATGATCATGATGATTATTATGAGCACATTGATGAAGGATTAAAAATTGTCGATTTGGATGAAGTAGCTTCAAATGATGAAGGAAAAAAAAACCCCAAAGGATGGATATATGAGTGGGTTTGGTGAGCATTTCAATGTAGAAACATTAGATGAAGAAAATGATGAAGAACATAATGATGAGGATGCTCGAGATGCAAACCTCGGTGAAGGAGAACAAAAAGAGGAAAATAAAATAAAGAGCTCTAGGAGACAGAGAAAGATGAAGGTCAGCATAATGAGGAGATGCACTTGAAAAAGGAGGATGATATGAGAAAGAAATGAAGAAGAGGAAAATATTAATAAAAGGCATGTTGAACTAGAAACAAAAACCGAGCATGGAAAAAGTGAAGAGATAACACAAGAAGAGGAGAATATTGAACAAAGAAATGTAAAGTCTTCCCAAAGAGCAGAAGTTGAGCATGATAAAGGGAAAGGAATAATGCAAGAAGAAGAGCATGTTGAAGAAGAGAAGAACGTTGAAGATGCTTTGAATCATGGAGAAGAGGAGGCATTGAAGGATCATGAGGACACTGAAGATGAATTCAACACTACGTCCTTTGATCAACAAATAGAAATCCCTTTGTGGCTAGAGCAGTAATTGAAAAGCAAGGCTCCAATGCTACAAGATCCAAAGGCTCATTTAGAGGCTATATTGGCACATTTTTAGATAAATCCCAAGGAAAGGAAGAATCCTAAGATCAAATAACATATCACCACTAATGCATCAGGCTCCCACATTCTACAAGTGGCCATGCTAGCAGTAGAAAAGGATGTGAACATAATACATGCTGCAGATTATCCAATAACATCCATTAATATTGGTCTTGCCACATGAGCACAAAAAATTGATGAAATATAGGGCTTTGTTACCAACATTTTGAACCAGATGGATAAAGATCATGTGACCAAAGAGGAATTGAAAGCATAGGTGGCTGAATTAACAACATTTATTCAACAATGGGCCACACCTAGGGATGAAGCCCCAACAAAATCACCAACAACTGCTATTTTATCAAAGGAGGAGATAAATAAAATGGAGAAAATGAGGACTCAACCAAGTCTACTTCTGACTGGTTCAAGAAGGTAGTTGGTATGGGCAACAAGGTTTCCCAATACATTGTTGATATGCATAATAACTTCCTAGTTTTGAAGAATGAGATTGAAAAGGTAATGGAGGACTGCAAGGATTTTCACAACCTTTATAATTTGACATGTCCAAAGTTGCGCTGCACACAAAAGTTGTCTACAGAGGTTTTGGAGCAAGAGTTGGCTCTCCCTAAGGATCAACACGATATGCTCGAGGCTTGGTTATTTTCCTTTGATTTTAGAAGAGAAATTCTCATGAAAGCTCTTCCAAGCCTGTAGTTTTTTAACTCGAAAGTTATTGAGAATCTATTTGAATGTGATGAAATTTTGGAAGTATTGACTAGAGTAGAAATACTTGCTCATAAATTCGATTGAGGGCTTGCAAAGAAGGCATTTCAAAAGAAAATGTAGGAAGGGATTACTGATGGTATGCCAAGGAGTTCCTTGGATTTTTTTGCTCGAGTCTTCACCCATTCCGAACAAGTGATTAAGAGAAGAAGCGACTGTGTAGAGCAACATACAAAATTGGTGGATGGATTCAAGTTAATTGACTTCAAAATTAGCAAGTCAGACTTCCCAGATCATTCCAAGCTTTTAGAAGTTGTGAAGAAGTTTGTCCAGTATGCCATTGTACAAAAGGAAGTTGGAAATATTTTAATAGAAGATAATTTTTTATAATTTCCAGGTAGAGGACCAAATAGTGCCTCAAAGTGCATGCTAGATTATTTTTGATATTTCTTTAATATAAAATAGGCTAAAGAATATTGCACACTTTTCTAGGTTCACATGTGAACCAATTTTATATTAAGAAATATTATACTTGCAATTAATACAATATAAAACCTAAGTAGTAGTGAATCTAGGCCCTTGGATATAAATAAATCTTGGCCCTTGGTTTGGATTGAGAAAAACTATAAATAGAGGCATCCTCTCATTTTCAAGGAGGGAGATGAATTATTGTATGAAGGCATTTTGAAGAAATATAAAGGAAGGCATTGAATTTGGGTGAATTCCTTGTGTGTGCTCTCAATGTATGCATGATTCAATCTTCTCATTTCATTTACAACTTAGTTTATTTGTAGTTTAGTTTTCTTTCAATTTTATTAGTTCATGTTCAACTTTAATGGTGACAATGTGTTAAGGTATTTGATGCACTTCCAACTCATGCTTTTAGTGATTTGTTGATGGCAGATTGCTATGTAAAGCTAGTATGAGCTCATTCTTTTAATGCACTCAAGTTCAACTATGTATGTTCATGCTTAAGGTGTTAATGTCATAGTCTAAAAATCTAAAGATAACCTTGGGAGATTGCACTAGTTTTGTGATATTGTAGAAGTTTCTTGGTTAAACAAAATCTAGTTTTGGGAGTCTGTCTACCTCAATACTTGCCATTGCTATTGCTGTGCTTAGTTTTCAAAATTAGGAATAACTCTCAACCCTTACCTTTTTATATTTCTTTGAAAATTTGAGTTAGTCTTAGGATTCCAACATCACCATATTGTTTTATCTGATGATCAAAGTGAATTTTAGATTATTGTTTAGAAGTTACATTCAAGGTTCAACTAGTCCTCAGACTTCTGAAATTCTTGTTGCAGACTTAAAAGTTCCAGCCTTGTAAACCATTTGTGTTACCAATAAAACACATCACTACTGAGTTGTTTTCTACATTGTCAAGACTTGACGTTAGAGACCTTGGGGTATTTTCTGAAGTTTGTTTGTGGATAATCACCTTTCAAGAGAGATAGAGTACTTGTAATTTGTTTGTGTTGTGTAGTGCTAAATCACTCATCAACAAGAATCTTATAGAATATTGATTTTGAAGGTTGATTTGATGCAGCTCAAACATTATCAAATTATGACATATGTTTCTATATTTTTATGAGTGATAGTTATCAATTTGAAGAAATTTTCTTTTGCTAAACATCTATTATGAATCAAAAATTGTAAAAATATGTCTTTGTGTTTAATGTCACGACTCGCCATCAAAACAAAAACACTAATAGTTATTAATATCATTTATATTTTATAACAATGAAACAAAATAAATAAAATCAACAAAAGGAATAATAGAATATGGATTCCTAGGGCCTAGATGTCTTACTAATCAATATCATTTGTAACAATCAAACCAAGTTAGTAACTAAATAAAAAATAGGAGGAATTATCTTATATTATAAAATAATAAACAAATTATCTCTTGTCTTTTTTGATTTTCTAATATCTATAGTTGTATATGGCTCACTGCAAACAAAATTTAAGGTAGCAACTAGACATTGGACATAAAAGAAACCAAATAAAAGAGTGTAAAAAAAATTCTACAAAGGATGTAAAGATTTAATAATGGAGCCCATCCAAATCAAGAGAGAAAAATATGTAAAAGATTAATTTAGAGTTTTGATTGTATTTATATGAATTTGCATTTAGCAAATCACACATAATTAAAAAATGGTGTACACATTTGGTAAATCTTGTAAAATGGTTCATATAAATATAGGGAAATTTGAACTAGAAAAAATATATATTATGATTTTCAAGGTGATTATGGCCCTATGATTAGGATGGTGTTGTAATGGTATTGGTAAAATTATTATTGATAAATGATAAAATTTTAATGTTATGGATGAATCAATAAATTTAAACATGCAACTAAAATTCCAAGTGATTCCCCATTACAAATAGATAGTTTGCAATGGAAAAAAGTTACTTATAAATGCCTCAAAAATAAATTGGTGGTAGTTTAACATGCACCTAACTGATAAATTATAATATATAAGTGATTATGTTTTCTAAAATTGAATTGGCCTATATGAACTATTTGCCACTAAAAAAATGCTACCCAAAGTAAGTGGACCCCAAAACCATGGTTAAATATAAAAAACCCATGCCCCTATATGCAATTATGACAACACAAGATATATATCCACTCATAAATACATATTTAACCTTATTGCCCTAATAGACACATCCCCAAGTCTAGTGTTCTAGACTGAACATGAAACTAATGAGGGTCTCATCATGATGATGGAGATTCTTCACTGTTCTCTATTTAGCTGCCAAGTGCTACATTAGAGAGAGATGCTCAATAACTTATATGATGATGACCACAACTTCTACCAAATATAATCTCTAATTTTTTAATGCTATTACAACAATTCCAAGTCCTAATGAAGAATAATAATTAAATAATTATCTCTCATCTTTCCCATGGACATCTAACTATCCATTCTAAGAAATTTGGAGACATACATATGAATACAAAATTATTATCATGCCTAATCCTATTAGTAGAAACAATATATTCGGTGGGAGCTATGAAAGTAATTCGTGGAGTGGTTATAGGAGGAGGGGTTGATGTGAAAAACTACATATGTGATGTAGGTATTGTAAGAAGAGTAAAATCAAGAGGTAGGTTTTATTCAGGAATAAAATTAGGGGAAATTTGGGAGGAGGATACACCATGTGATGGGAAAATGGTGGAAGAAGGCATGGTTTTGGAAGAAGGGATGGTAGATGCACTAGTCAAATAACTAACCAAGGCAACCTTGGCACTAGTGGTTTGTAAGATCTCTAATCCATAATGTTAGTTAATAAATAGGTTAGGAATTGTGTCAACTAGTTGTGGACTCTTCACATTAGCTAGAGTAGCAAATTCTTGTTAAGCAAGTTCTCATGATTGTAATGTTTAATTTCATGCTTAAGATTAGGATAATAATGGTACTCATGGGAACATCATCAAGCACACCATTTTTAGTAGATTGAGCCATATGAGGATTTAGTTGTGTTCTTCACAAAGAAAGATGAGGTAGAAGAAACTTCCACATGCAAATAACTCTCAAATCCCTAAAGAATAGAAAAAATAAACTAAGTACTAATAAAAAATAAAAAATCAATAATTAGATCTAAGAGCAACATGAAATGCAAACCCTAAAGTTCAAAATAATTGTGGATAGGGTGAGAGAAAAAGAATATCAAACAATGAAAATCAAACTCTAGAAGAATGGAGAAATTGATTAATACACATGAGCACAATCAAACCCTAAGTAAACCTATTATGAGTAATAGAAAATCATATATAAAAACCTTAGATATTTATTCAAATATGTTGGGTTTGCTAAAATTGTGTGGGGAAAATATACAATTCACATAATGTTTTCCCTAGATTAATTAATAAATGTGGATTATCATCAAACTAGTATAGAAAAAAGGGGTTGGATAATAATATAACTAAAATAAATATGAAAATTTAAATGAGAGGATGAAGGGGCTTAGCTCTAGAATTTATGATGGATAAATGATTAATGCCATTCTAGAATGATTAGTCATTATCATAAAATTTATCTACCTCAACTTGATAAGTGTCTTAATATCTAAAATGAAACATAAACTATCATAGATAAAACTTGTACCTTGTGGGATTGAGCTTAATTTGGGATGCATGAGAATAATCTAACAAAAAACAACCTCTTATATTTTATTCATCTTTGCTAGTTCAATATTTGCAAACTTAGTGTAGTGTTTATAAGTACATTTGAGGAATTTGCTAACTCAATAGGGGAAGGGGTTCTCCTTGGTAGACCAAATAAATGACAATGATAAATATTAAAAAAAAATACAAAATTGTAGAAGACCTATATGTTGATGATGCAAATTTTACTATTGAATTTGAAAGTAAATATTCTATTATTCTCCAATTCCTTCATCATGTGTTTTAGTGCTAAACAAACGACTTTAAATACTATGACATAATAATAGCCACATGAAAACATGTGCTAGGTTGGGTCACAACAACTAGTGAAAAGTGGTGAGAAGATTTAGATTTGAACTTGAAGCTTTGAAATTTGAGGACCTCTCACATGCTCCTTGATATTGACATGGGTCAATCTCATGTCTCACACTCACAAAAAGATCTGAAGGGATAAAGTGACATTTATAATGTGAAGAATGAATGCTCAAGCATTGGTGCAAATAAAGCTGAAATAGAAATGAATACAGATGAATATGTACAAGATTGTGAGCCAAATCTAACACATGAGCATGCCACTTGTCAAAATATTACTACATGAAGACATTCCCATCAAAATAAACACAAAATTAAATACAAAACAACACGAATATACTCATTTTACCATTACACTTTCTTTCTCAAAGTTAACACTGATTTGCTACTTTATTTCTAAGTAAAAGTTTATGTCTCATAAATCAATGAATGCTAAAAGTTTCATCAGTTACCTTATACTAAAAGATTGATTTATGAATTTGAAAATTAAATTTTTATATTGGCCAAGATTGAAGGGAGGGGACCTCATGAAACAGTATTAAAAGGGTGACACCATTATGATTCCAAAGTTACATGGCACCCACTATGAAATATTCCTTGGAGTCATAGGGTGCCCACCCAATACACCTATAGAGGTGGAATTCAATGCAAATCCTTCACAATTATTTGGGTCATGTGCAAGCATCTATCACCTACTTTAAGTTGTTCTCATGCCATGTGCATGGCTTCTCTAATTATCACGTTTCATTCTCGCCTGTCACATCATCACATGCATGTGCATTGAATGGCAGCGGGCCGAACCACCCGGCGGCTAACAAGTTAGGGTTTGGTAATCATAGCGGGGAACCGGTCATTCCTCTCATTCTCACCGGCTAATTCGGTACTAGTAACGTGGACCCTAAGATTACATATGACCCATTGCGGACTAATAATTGTGGGAGATACTTTGCCACTAAGATTGGGAACCTATAGTTTGATTTTTAATTATGAAAAACAAATTTTTAATTTTTATGTGTGTATTCATTATCGAATAGTTGTAAGTTAGTCAATTATTTCAGGTATTTGTTAATAATTAATTATATTAGGGTTTGATTTATGGATTTCACAAAAAGTATTATGAAAATTACATTGATTGTGTTATGTTTGTATTTTGACTCTTAATAATCATTAAGTTTTTTGGAATTATGGAAAGTATGTGTGATTTGGAGGAGTGGTTATGAGGATATTTATATTCCACCTTACAAGGATGAGAAGATGCGTGTATCTATTGTTATATAATTGAATGTTTATAAAATCACATGGAAAACCTTGACCTTTTTAAGCAAAACAACAATTAAATAAATAGACTTATGTTGTTAGGGAACTATGATAACTTCATTTTTGTCATCACTTGCATGAGAAAAGCAGATTGTCTATAGAATGACAATTAAGATTATAACTCCAAATTGACTGAAGGCAATATAGGTTCATATAATGAAACACACCACTAATGTTGTGACGAAATAATTGAAAACAAAATTGCATTCAACAACTTTTGTGGTCAAACTATGTAATCTTAAGTAATGGATGCAATCTTTTAAGATGTTGAAACATTTAACAAGTGATGTAAATTGAGCCAACAAATAGAAAGTCATCTTATTTATAATATATATAAGTTTTAAGTATATTGATTAGTTTTGCTTGAACTGTAGATTCATTACAATCTAAGGGTTGTCTTCTCGGATTTTGCTACCTATAACTTATAATTTTTTACGTATGTTGGCAAGCTTCCATGCCTAATCTAGTATAAGAAAATGCTCATATCTATATCTTTTTATTGCACATGATCTTGAGCAACACCTCACCGACATTATAGATGTTACTCTAGTTCATAAGTTGCTACTAGAATGTTATTGACCTTGATATCTCAAAAATATGAATTATCAATAATAATCTCACAACTACTACAAGACGATGAAATAAAATAGAGTCTATTCTAGAAAATAAAATATTATACCATAGTAAGAATCCAAACATCACCACACATTAGTTACATGCTCAAGTGATGGATTTTGTTCTATTGTGGACTTTGGTGAACAATAAAGTTATTTTCCCTTGTCTTTTTTGCAATAACAACCAAATAGATAGAATACATTGCATTTGTTGTATAGGACAATATACAAGTACATTCCTATTTCCTAGGTCTCTAGAATGAATCCTTGTCTTACATGTTTGGTGATATGATCTTGCCTGTGTAGACACCCTTAACACACACCATATCAAAGGGTTGCCAAGCAAGTTAAATATGGGTAGAGTATAGGCACTCCCAACTCTTTGGAAGGAATCCATAAGCTAATCAATAGCTAGATATCACACCACATCTCTTTTATTATCCCCAATAACATGATTATATCATTTCATAAAAAATAAAGTATTTTTGTATTTTAAACCTACTTGCAATATGCTCAATAAGCAATAGGGTGGCTAAGAAATTTAAAATCCTTGTGAATATCATATTGAGAAATTGGAATATATGTTGAGAAAATAGTTGTAAGGTGAAAACATATTATGAACAACTCATTGACATGAGAGGCATGTGCATAATCTTGTATAATATATTTGTAAATAAATTTGACCTATTTTAGGCATTAAAAAAGTACAATATGTTCGTTAAGAAATTTGAGCTATTTAAACAAATACATAATATCTTCATGTAATCAACTTTAACTATCTCACCTAACAATGCCAACAAACAACCTATACACTAATATTACATTTTTTACACATTGCTTGATATGGTGTTTAATAAAGAGCTCTATTTGTGAGACAATGCAGATGCACTCAAAGCTATATGTAATGCACAACAATTTATTTCAATATACTAGTCATAATTTTTAAGATTGTTGACATTTAATGACTTCATTTTTAACTTCAATAATTTATTTATCAATATTTTTAATTCTTTTCTCACAAGCAATAAATTCTCTAGATAATCTTTCCTATTAGTAAACAAAGAGTGGAGCTCAACTTAGTTATTGTAACTACTCACTACCCATGAGTGTCTCTTCACATTTGGATTACATTATTCATTTCCCCTTTCTTCTCTATATGCATAGTCTCTTTCTCAATGCCCTCCAAAAATAAGTAATCATTAAATTGTAAATACACCATCTCATATAATATGTCTATTTGGAAATATGAGCTATTTTGTGCAATTCTAAAGTAAAAGCTATTAAATTTTGATAGCTAGCAATAAAATATTTCAAACAAAACGATAAGATGTCTCAATATCATAACATGAAGTCTATAATAAGATATCAAAACGTTTAGCCAATAGAAATTTAGATATATTGTTGTATAAAAAGTTTGAGTTAATATATTTGCATGCTAACCTTCAAATAAATGTCATTAGATGGAAAAATAATTATTTTAATTGGATAGACATAAGCTATCACTTATTTACCAGAATAGTTACCATGCTAGGGCGGGGAATAATAAGATAAGATAAGATAATGATATTAATGTTCAATCAAAATCAGTCTATGAGATTATGAGAGTATAATGAAAATAAAGAATAGGGAATGCCAACAAATTCAAAAGAAAAAGAGAACATAAGGGTGTATATTGAAGAGAAAGTATATGAAAATAAATTATATTATTTGATGCCTCACAAATCTCATCATATCTATAAGCATATCATGAGGTTTTTTCATATTCAATCTTAAAAAATGTTGTATCTTGTGTGTTTGGCGGGAGTAAACTTAACAAAGTTATTATTTCAATTTTAATAGAAAAAAAGATAAACCTTTTGACTTAAAAATTGCATTTCAAAACTTTTGATAATTTACTAAATTATATTTATCATTAAAATATTCATATACTTTTAAATTTGTTACAAAATTAGAAAAAATACATTTGTTTTGGAATGCCTTATTTGTGATGGTGATCTTAATTAATACTCTACTTTTTGCTGTTTTCCCTTTGTATACAAAGCGCAAGTGGTCAATATAATATTCCTTTCCACCCATGTTTATTTTTTCTCCTATTAGATGTAATCTAATTGCAACTATGAGGAGCTCACTAAGCTTAATAAAATATTTATATGGTCTAAGCTGGGATTGAAATTCACGTTTTAGAGTCACCTCATGGCTTCATTATATACAAACCAAGACCAAAGGTGGATTATTTATCATAGATAACATGACCTAAGGAACACGTGTTATCTCTAAATGGATCACTCATGCCATACAAGGGGGGGAAACCTTGGAAATTTCTAGCTATACATCAAGTGGCTCCAATGATTGATAAAGAGAAATGAATCAAGGTTCTTTAGCAAGACCAAATTCCTTCTCACATCATTATTTAGCATTAGGGCCTCATTACCATTATCTAATATGTGAAAATCTTAGAAAACTATTGTAAGTTTTTAGATTATCTAGAAATATTCCTCCCTTAAGCATGGAATCAATTTCTCCAACTATTCTATTTGGTGGAGGAACAAATTGATTCAACATCATAAAGAAAACTTAGCCATTTCCCTTCAACACCATGCTTCTTGCATCTTCATTATGACATCTATACTTTTATCAAAACTTGTGGAAGTACACTATCCTTACTTGGCTCTCCTTGAATCACCTCTAAGATTAATTTAGCATCTCTAGGGATAAACAAATCATATTGCATGTTATGTATCTTGTCTTTCTTGAGTTAATATTTAAGCTTTCTACTTGTACTATAAAAAATGTCTAATTGACAATTTTGACCTTACATTTTTATAATCAATTTATTGTTCATTCCCTTATATGTTTTTTTGGGGCCATTGAGATGTTTTTTTATCATTTATTTCACATATTGGACTCATTTTTAGACAACCCTAGAATCCTTTTAACACATATATTTCCTTAAAAAGTCTCACATTAAAATTATTATTTAGACACTTGAACACCTAGATGTTAGTGCCTAAGACCCATGGACACTTGAGAGATAGGGTCTAAATTATATTTTCTTAAGTCAACTGATATTTTGAGTTCCAAAATTCCTAATATAAGTTGAACCCAACATAAAACAACCATCTTCTTCAATTTTGAACATAACAACACATCAAGTCAAGCTAGGGCTTCTCTCTACATTTATAGTTCTTAAAGAGTTTTCTTCTATACAAGGTTGCTAGAAGTTGTTGGAGTTGAATAGTGAAGTACATTTATAAATATTCATCCATGATATCATTATATCCATCCTCCATTGTAGATTTTTTGTCTTCCATTTTCCTTCATATTTTCCCATGTTGATTTCTCAATTTCCTCCTCAATCTATCCCAAAATTCTATAATTTTGTTCCTTTGCATTCCATTTAGACTTGATCATTCAACAGTGTTCCCATAATAGTGGTTTACAATTTTTGGCCAAACTAGACACTGAAACTATTATTTTGAACTAAATCTTCACATTCGGGCACCTATAGCGGCTAAACCGTGAGGAATTTGAAGATGGTGCAAACTGGAGTCTCATCAAATTTTGTCTGTAGATTCTAAAAATATTTTTTTCAAAATTTTTGGAATCAAATTGCGCTTCTTTTTCCATCTCCCACGAATTTTTTTTCTTCAGAAAACAACATTTTAAAAAAGTGACGCACACCGTATAACGTATAACTTTTTTTCCATGAAGGATAAAATTCTAATTCTTTCAAATTTAGATTTGTAACTCTGATATCTAGTGCTTCCACTTGGTTAGATAGTTTTATTGAATGTTTTTTCCTTAAAGTTTCAAAGTTAAACTAATTACAATTCAGACATAACGCGATCAGTATAACGTGTAACTTTTTTGTATATGTCCAAATTTTATTTTATTTTATTTGTTGGATCAAGGACTTCAATATCTGGTGCACTCATATTTTTCAATTTTTTTTGATAATCTTCTATTTTTCCACATGTGAAGAACAAAGAAATTCATTTTCGATGAAAAACCTATGTTTAATAAAACTTAAAAAACAAATACATAACAAAACCAAAACATATTAAAATTATATTAATTGAATAGCTTGCTCTAGGAATACCATAATCATTTGAAATAAATTTTAAATGAATTCATTTGATCCCCAAAAGCTAAATCAAAAGTGATTTTTTATCAGCATTTTGATAGGTGTAAAGGAGATGCATTTATAGGTATGGTTTAAAACTAGCGAGGTTCTATCCAAGGGGGTTTGATCTAAGGTGATTTGATCAAAGCATATTAAATTGGAATCCTTAAAATGGAACTTCTAAAGGCTTAAATCATTATATTTTCTAAAAATATTTGATTTCAGCTAAAATCAGTTCCTCTTAGGAATTGTAAACCACTATTATGACAACACCCTGAAACCATTCCATAATCAAATCCAATTTTCAACATTTAACTTGATGATCCATAGACACACCACTCTAGGTAGAATTACCTCCTAGTGTTTTATCTGTCAAGCTTAATTTGCACGAACTTCACTATTCCACCTTAGGGATTCACACAAACAATAATTTTACCAAAGGATTTTGTGAAGGTTGCAAATACTAACAAGGGGACTAACTAGTAGTCTCTTATATAGCCTAACCCTTTTTTCTTGTCTCTTAGCTTAGATTTTCCATATTTTGAAATTGAGAAACATATAATCTATTAATAGATTTGGAATCAGTAGACATGAAATGCTATCTTACATAATTTTTAGGATCTTAGAAGATAAAGGGAAGGAACATTATATAATTGTCTTGCAAAGGCATCTATTTGAAAATATATTTGATTGTAGTGTCTAGGCCCAATGTTGGAGTTACTATATAAATCTATCTTGTAGGAGTATTTAGGCTCAATATTTGAGTCCTACACAACTCATTAAGTTCTCAAGTTTGGTAAGATTGCTTGTCTAGAGTCTTTCTCAACTAGCCCATTTAGTCATCACCAATCTTCAAATCTTTTAGGGATGCAAAATATATCTCCTTACCTTGTCCTTTTTAGTTTACAAGTTGTATTTTCTAGCTTTTTACCCTATTTGAGTTTAAGTTATAGATCTAAGTTTTTATCTACATTTCTATTGTAAATTACTAGTATATCATATTGTTTTCATTTACTAGTGAATGCAATAGTTGACCTAGGTTAGTATAAGACCCACATAAACAAAATTAGATAACCTAGGATGCCTATTTTTAATCTTTCACCACCCCAAATCTCTAAAACTTCTTGAAAGTTTAATACTATCTCTCCTATTTCCGATTCTCCTTCACCCCCCTTAAACATATCTACCTTAAATTTTAACCTAGAAACTTCTACAGTTTAGTCTCCCAATTGGTGACAAACTTGTATTCCTTAAAATCTAGCTCCTAGCTTACATATTCTACACTCCCCAAGCATGCCAGACATATCTAAATCTAGGAATCTAGATTTATTCATTCGCTTTCTTTTGTTGTATTTAGTGATTTCCCTATTAGCTTTGGTGACTTGAGCTTCATTATAAATTGGCCCTACTAATATGATTTTTGTGTCAACTACACAAATTATAATTACTCATTTCTAGAAGGACATTATAATATTGTGTCTAATTGATCATGGTATCCTCTTCAAGTTGTTTAGAATCTTTACTCTACCATCCTTTTCAGATGGCCACATTGTCAAATTTGTTGGAGGATACTCTCAATACTAACCAACAATCCAAGCAGAAAAAATAAATACATGATTAGATCTCTAAGCAAAAAGAAATTAGAAAGGCATTATTAAGCATATTAATTCTACTATTGTTAAACCGCATTGCACAATCAGAATAAAATCAATTGAACTACACCCTACATTGTATAAATACACTATAAATGACAAACAAAATATATAGGATATTTTGTTGGTATTCAAATGTATAGCTTTGAGTCAATCTTTATCAACTCATATTTCATGAGTAATGGTTCACAAAAACCTATGATTAAGAACACTTGAATTAGAGTAGCATTCAAATAAACGAACTTCAAAAAACTTATAATACTTCATTCTTGTGAATATAACCCAAACATAATAAATACTAAATAGCTTATTCATAGTTATGAAAGATAATTCAAATAAACCACTACTTATAAAATATAAATCAATAAAATTGACTCAACTATCAAATTAAATTCCAATAATTTATATGGATCACAGAGTGCAATTCGAACATCGATGCAAACAAATTATACACAATAAAATCCAGAAAAGCACACTAATTTCCAATAACTTTTTTGATAAATTAATATAATAAAAGGGGCGGGAGCTTGTTTCGATTGACTAAAGCATCTTGTTGCAAGCAAAAGATTACAAGGTCCAATCTCCCTCGTTTCCATAATATCAAATGACATGTCGCACTAGACGATAAAGATAATCTTTAAATTTGATGTTGATTGTTAAAAATGAATTGTTCTACTGTTTCTCACCCACTGGATGAGTTTGACTGCATTCTCATATTCATGATATTCATAACAGCTTTGATCAATAAAAAAAAGTACATGGAATTTGTCTTTCATTAAATATCCTATCTATTTTGGATTCCACCAGATGTAATCAACTATGAATGGCCTCTGTCTTTGTCGTCTTGTCTTTTTGTTCTTCTCATGTTTTAATCTCTTCCTCCTCTTGTCTTTTCATTCTTAAATTAGTGCAAAATAGTTGCGTGTATAAGTCAAATTAAATTATTATTTTGTTAACAAAAGCAATACTTAGATCTGATATATAAAATTTGTTCTGAGTATAAAATTCAATGAAAGATGTTATATCATTCACGTTATATTTATCTGATATCTTATTATATTTGTAAAATTAACGTGAAGTTATCTGAATAAATTGTTTACAGTAAGTTCAGCTTCCTATTCAGCTTATTCTGTGTAATAAATTTATATTGGACAGATATAATATTTTCACAGTTTATAACAGAGATTATAAATGGTTTTGAATTATATTATATAATAGTTCATATTGTGATTATATTTTTTTTCATTCAATAAAATTAAAAAACAAAGTAAAAGTGATTAAAAAAGTCTTTTTTTTTGGGGTGTGATATTATTTTGTATGATTGTTTTTGTTGAAGATTTTATTTCTTAGAAATATTTGTTTTTGTTATTTGTAGGAAATTTCAGACATTTGTTTTTAAATGACATCTGTTTTTGTTGTTTGTAGAAGATAAACAATTCACCCCCAACAATTCATCGTTGTGACATATTCATTGCATATACAATTTACCACCAGCAATTCATCGCTGTGGTATATTCATCGTATATACCTTTTTTATGCACTCGACAAAATCTCTTTACTTTTTCTTTTTTGGATGCTCTTGGCCACTTAAATATTGAAAAATGTATACATGGTGAATATATGACAGTGATGAATTGCTAGAAGTATACATGATGAATATATCACAACAATGAATTGCTGACAATTATATATACGATGAATATATCACAACGATGAATTGCTGACAATAAATTATTAGAAGTGAATTACTGATGATAAATTGCTAAAGATAAATTTTCCTAAAACCATTTAAAAAATATCCATTTATATTTATTTTTTAATATAATAATTTTTAACATGCCTTGTGATTTATATCTTTTTCTCTTCTACTTACAAAATATAAAATAATTTAACTTTGAAGAGTGATTTTAACTATTAATTTTAATAGATAGCTTTTCATTAAAAAACGAAACAGTCAAAAGTGCAACGTGGCTTATTCAGAATCGTTGCCTGCTGCCCGACATGACAAATTCTTTTGCATTCCAAATTCCGGGCAGGGCAGTCAGTGGTCAGCTTTGTAAATTGTGGGACCCGCAAAACTTGCGAATGGAAGGCAACATGCAAAAGAAAACAAAATCAGAGAAATATACGATGACGTCACTCCGCATTCATGGCATTACATTTTAGCCATTTGCCCATCTTTTTCCAAGATTGTGGGGCAATATATGACGTCATCAAAAGTTATAAGGAAAAACCAAAAACTAGATGTTTTTATTTAATAATTTGAATCACATAATTCTTTTGATTTTGGGATAAATAAAAGGAAGTACAGAAGGCATTGGTTTTGTTGACCATGTAATTTTAATTATAATATTTTATTACGATTTTTGAGTAACATTTAGTGATTTATATTTTATGTATAGTCGTTTTCATGGACTTATTTGTTTTAAGAATGAATAGTCTATTCAGTATACATGTGGGTGATGTTTATAGGTGTTTTGAGTGAACTTTAGTGATTTATATTTTATGGATAGTGGTTTTTGTGGATTTATCTTTCATAAAAATGAATGGTTCATATAGTACACTTGTGGGTATGTTATATAGGGATGAAACATGTGAATTTCCTAAGAGGTCGCCTATCTCATTACTACTCTAATTCAAGTACACTTAAAAATTAAATTTTCCCTAAGATTCAAACCTACTTAGCTTGCTACTCTAAGAACCATTCATTATACAACCCCTTTAATTCGTCCATTGACAAATAGAAGGTGTTTTTCATAATGTGAAATTATAATGTTTTATTAGGATTCAACTATGTAGTTTTTGAGTCAAACTTGAGTTTGTATGAACTATGCTACTCATAAAATATGGGTCAATAAGTTTCACTTAAAAACTATGTAGTTGAATCTTAATAAAATATTATCATTTAACACACTACACAAAATACCTCACTTACGATTCATGAAAGATGGGTCAATAAGTTTGACTTGAAAACTATGCAGTTTCAATTTCAATAAAATATTATAATTTTGCACACTACAAAAAGTACCTCTTAAATATCTATGTAATTTTAGTTTATAGGATTAAAATTGTAATTCATAATTAATATAGAGTATAAATGGACTTTCCTAAAAAGCTTAATTTAGGCTAATGAAAAAATGTAAGTATAAATTAGTTTAAATAATGATTGATAAATTTAAATAATTTTAACAATTATTTTAGAAAATTAAATAAGGATATTTGACTTTGTAACTTAAGAATGTATAATTTAAATGAAGATTTTGGAATCTATAATGTTTTGGAATTAGATAGAGAATGTGATAGTCTATTATTCACATCAAGGCCATAATATTCCTTTTGCTCTATATGGGGTTCAGTCTTGGGATCAAGGTCAAATTTGTAATTACAAGAATGTTTAAAGTTTACTTGTGAACTTGATTTGAGAATTTGTAAAAATCTATTTTTTTCACTTAAAATGGTTTACCTCTATTCCTTTTGTGTTTTTTTATTATATGAAGATTTGTGGTATTTAAGAATACCTCGATAGGGTTGTTATTGTGTTCCTAGAGGACACATTCTCTTCGGTCAACCCACAAATATGTGTGTACAAAATTGAAAAAACAAACATATTCCTAGAATGCTTGTGTGAATATAAATTCCTTTTGATGCACCAATTGAAGTGTTATAATGTGAATAAATGACCTTGAAAAGCCTAGAGATATTACATGGTTAAATGAGCACATTGAATGCTTTTAAATATGAAGACATAATAACAAGTCATGCAAATTTGTGTTTATTTGGCCCCTGGCAAGAAAGTTAAATAGGTGAGAGTTAGTCCAAATTTAGATTTGAAAATTCAAATCTGAAAGAGAATTTTATGGCTACAAGGTCAACCCTATGACTATAGAAATGACCCCAGACATAAAAATGATCAAATTAATGTCCATATAATAGGAATATGAAAGTATGTGCATCTAATGGGCATGATAAATGTGTTGACATAGAAAATGTATGATAATGTGTGAACATATGAATAGAAAGAATGCATGTATATAAATATGTGTAAAAAATAGGTATGTGGCATAGGGAAAGGGACTTAACATTGCATAAAATTATGTCATTTTTCAATCAAGACACTCTCCTGAAAAAGGGTACAAACCTACATGGGAAATAGTATGGGTATGCAAATTCTACCTTTATATTTGTCCCCACTTTGAGGTGCATGTGAATTGTAGAATCATCATGCATCTCCAAGTATGCAGAACTATAAGCATACATGCAACATAAATATTCAGAAATCAAAGGATACAAAGGAGGTCTATGTAATGTAATAGACCTTGTAGGATATCATTGCATAAGTGTGTTTCAATATATGCTTTCCATGGGAACTAAAGATGAATATTAATAAGTACTTGTAATTGTTTGCAAAAATCAACATGAGAGATGTTAGAAATAGAATATGCCCCCTCTACAATTGGTTACATTTGTATAATATAAGGAATTATAGGAGAGGAAAAACTAGTACATGAAAAGTAAATGTAAGCTAGGCATGAAATAATGTAATCATGTAAAGTACAAAATATAAGGAATACATTAAGTGTCAAGCATATTAATGTCCCAAATAATAAGCATATGATTGTCCCAAATAATAAGCATATGACTGTCCTAAATGATAAGCATGATAAACTCATGGGAGGGTTTGTGCAGGATCATGGGGTTCCAAAAAGTGTTGATATGATAAAAAAAGTGTTTTTTATTTGCCCAAAAATGTAAAATTTTGCTTTGAATTTTTACTAAGGTTGGATAAAAAGTACATGTTGCCATGGTAAGAACCAAAGCTAAATGAATATCCATTTGAAATGAATATCCGTTAGAAATGGATATCCATTTGAAACGAATATCCGTTAGAAATGGATATCCATTTGAAATGAATATCCGTTAGAAATGGATATCCATTTGTAACGAATATCCACTAGAAACATATACTTGTCAATGAAATCATATAAAAAATAAACATATTATATATATATATATTATATTATAGTATATAATATATAATATATTATATAATTAATAATTAATATATTATATTATAAAATATTAATATATATATTATATATTATATTATTATAATATATAAAGTAATATAATATAATAATATATAATAATATATAATAATATATATATATATATGATATATATTATAATATAATATATGATATATATATTATATTATATCACTATATTAAATAATTAATATATAATATATATTATATATTATATTATATATAATAGAACAAACTTTATATTATAAACTGACTTTCTTAAAAAAAAGTGTAGGAAACAAAATGAATATCCTTTCCAAGTAGTGTAAACAAAAAAAGTCAAAGTTTTATCATTTTGCATTTTCACCAACTATTGTTCGAAGAGGGCAATAGAAGCAAACAAATATTCAAGAAAACTGATATCCAAGTTTGAAAATAGAAATCTAAACCAATTTTCTTTGAAGGTATGTGATTTTTAATTATTTTTCTTCAAAAAAAATTGTTTTAGCATTATTTGTTAAGAATTTAGTGTAATATAGGTTTTTAAAATACATTTTAGTTTGTAATTAAAAAATTGTTAATTTTTAAAATTTTCAACATCAACTAGGTGTTGCAATGGCTGAGAATCCAAATCCTCCTCCAGAAGGAAACCCTACCCAAACAAATCCTCCTCGACCACCAAATCCTCCCTTACAAAGCCCTCTTTCTATCCATGACTTAATCACTGACAATTTAATTGAATCAAGGAACATTTGCCAATTATACCAAAGGCACCCTCACTTGTTTGCAATGAAAGCCACTTTAGAATCAATAATTTTGAATGTTGAAACCCTCACCAACCAACATATTTCCTTTTTAGAGTGTCGAGAGGCCAACATGCAACAATATGTCGATGGCTTATCGTATGATCAAGTGAGGGAACTAGACATTTCCAAAGTCCAATTAGCACAACTTTTTATCAATCCTAAAACTAGACAACCCGTTGATGTGTGTAAGCCCAAATATTTGATTAAATGGTGAACACATCATGGTATCCTAGATAATTTTTGGGATTGTTGGTGGATGGTTTTTGATAAACCACCCAACAACAATCTTGATGTTTTGCAATATTTTCTTTGAAAACTATATGCTGAATTTTTCATGGGTAAGCATGTCAACTACTTTGACATGAGAAATTTTCAAGGTGCGGGCAGAGGAATTCCTTAGGATAGATCTGAGGCAAATCAAGTAACCCCAGTTATTCCCCCTCCTCCTATTTCTCCCCCACCTCCAATACATCCAAATATTTTTGCAGATGCAACACATTAGAGTATCTTGGCTATACATGCTTTGACTAGCCATTTGATCACATAGAGCTCATAGTTCGTGCAACCACATGATATTGATACACTTGTTGGATCATATGCTATTGATATACCCTCCTCTTCTCCACATATTTATGTGCCCCATCATTGCAGTATGTGCAACCACATATATTTAGGCCCTCTTGCACAACCTATTGAGGCTTCGATGGACACATCTGATTATGAGATCCATCATATGTCAAATGTAGGAGATGAGAGAGCATAGTCCGAAGCACATCCTGGAGATTCATTGAGTGCCAAAGATAAGGAGGATGTTGGATCTTATCAACATCATACAATGGTAAGACTTAAAGTAAATTCATAGTGCATTTTATCTTAAATTAATATTTTATAACATATATTAGTACTAATGTATATTTATGTGCCGGATTTAACAGTTGATGATGGAGGATCAAATTATGCAGGTCCAAGAGGTTACCCTTATGACCATTTCATTTGGCCTAGAGAGTAACTATATGGTAGATTTTTTCCAATATTTGTTTATAATTTTTTATTGTTTATGCATATCATTTAAAATATTATTTAAATGTTAATTTATTAGATCTATTATGATTATACATGTACATAGATTGATAGTCTTATGTATTCTTGTCTTTTTATGTTGCAACCTGTTGGTTTTACATCCATGATGACTGCTTCTAAAATGTTGGAAGAAGCATCATAACAGGTATATATATTTTTTATATTGTCGACATTATGATTATATGTACATGTGCATTTATAGTCTTACATTCTTGTCATTTTTTATATAGGAAATTATCATAGTTGGTTCATCCATGATGAGCCCTTCTACAACAAGAGAACAAGCATCACATGAGGTATGTGTTTATTTTATATTGTAGATATATACATTTCGATAAGAGTAGATAAATGTTTATTTTATATTTATTTGTTACCAATTATATATTAATTTGTATCAATTTTATTTTACTTGTTATAGTCCTTTGCTCAATTTAGCAATGTGATGAAACCTCAACCATGTCAATATGTTAGGACTCCAGATCGTCCTATGAGACAATCATTTGCAGAATGTCTTGCAAAAAAAAAGAGAAAAATTTGAGGTAATCAAGAATTCTATTTTAGATAAAGTATAGTTCAATATAGTGAATTTGATGTTTATTTGATAATTATAAATTATAGTATATAAGTTTCTATTTAGTAGTCTAACTTGTCAACTATTGATGTAATTAATCTAATTTGTGGTTTGAATTGTTATTGTGTGGGAAACTTTAGAGCCACCAAGTACTTCGAGGAGGCTTGATTTTGATGATCCAACACAAGATTAGGATTTTCTAGAGATTGGTACATTTAGGGATTGATACATAGCTATTTGACATGTATATTGTATATAAATCTTGAGATGGCATATGCCACATTTTGTAAAACTTTTTTTGAGTTGGCATATATGCCAAATTTATATATGCACATACACAATTATTCTATAATTTGATATATAAAAATTGATATTCAATCTAATTTGTTCCTTGTGTGCATGTCTTTCTACTTTGAAACTTAAAATTGGAATGTATAATAAGTTTAGAATGGTTAATTTGTGATCAATAAAATACTATAGATTAATGAAATTGCACTTTAATAGAACTTATGAATTACAATTGGTAATCCATCTATGTTAGTGTTAAATATGGTTGCCTTGGGAAACTTCACCAAATTTTATGACCATTTTTCTAAAAATTCAAGCTCATACAATGGCATAAAATCACACACATAACTTAGAAAGTAAATTATAAGGATTAAAAATCACGTTTTATTTTATTAAATTGAAAGGATATTATCAATAGATGCACTTTGAAGATCAATGCACAATGGTTAATAATTCATACTAGCTAACATAGTCTCAAATTGAAGCACATGATTAATAATTTTTCATAAGGAAATTTTTACATTTTCTTAGTTTTATAAATGTCACTTGATGCTCAATATTATGTTGATTTATGAAAACATTAGTCAAGTCTTACAAGAAATGGATAAAAGATGCATGAGGTAAAGGGTGGAACCAATTAAGTTCATAATCTCTCAAGCTTTGTGGAAATAATTTTATAGTTAATATTTATTATAAATGTAACATACAAATATTTCTTTAAAAGAATGTGGGTGGCTCAAGGGTTGAATTATGCAAACCAGTCAATTTTTAGATATTTTTTTAAGATACTTTTTCAAATCATTTATATAGGTATTCATATTTGTTAACTCACTCATAATGATGGACAATTGGTGGGAAGAGTTAGGTGGTGTAGAAATAAAAGGGACATGAGTAGACAAATGGGGAGTGAAAGAAAAAAAAGTGACATGAGTAAATAAAAGGAGAAATGGAGGAAATAAAGTGACATGAGTGGACAAAGGGGGATTGAAAGAACAAAAATGACACAAGTGAATAAAGTAGCTATGAAGGAAATAAAGGGGCATGAGTAGACAAAGGGGAGTGAAAGAAGCAAATAGGATTATTAGTAGTCAAACCTAAGGAGTGTATTTAGGTTGATATAGGTATATGAATGAAAGGTGTGGCTAAGGATGTGATATGTGAGTGTTGAATAACATTAGGGATGTCAGAGGCATGAGCACCAACCATATAAATAGGATGGATAAAAGGAGACATGTAGGATGTGTGAGAAATAAAATGAACATTATGGGAGGGTGAGTGATGCAAAGTATCTAGGTTTTACAATAAGGTGGAAAACTCATAAGTAAGCAATTTAACCTAGGCATAGGGAATATACCATATAAGGATCTTGTATATCATCAATGGTTCTTGATATAAAATTATTATATTTAGAAATTGTTTATTAATAATCACCTTGGTAAGAACATCAAAAAACAAAATAAAGAAAAAAAATATCTTCACCTATGGAAGCTAATTGATTACATGATTATTTCAAGTTATTAACCATCTCATATTTGTTTTTTGTTTTCAAAATTTTTAATGAATTCATCGTGATCACAATATTATTCTTATTCATCACAATGTAACATGTGATCAACATAAGAGGTCATGGAAGAGAGGGGTCATAGACATAACCTTGAATTTCATCAAAGAGAACTTAACACTCTTAAGATATTCTAAGGCATGTTCACACAATGATAGGTTGATGTAATAGTAAATTAAGAAACAATCTAATTTAAACAATAGTCATGGAAGTTATGTGTTCTCACTATAATGTATGGAAATAAATTACACCCTACATAGAGGATCTAAGTGTAAAACACAAAATGGATTAAACTAGGTATATACTTAAAAGATGAGATCGATTAATGTAAAGAAATATTAAGTAACTAAATAGAGAAATAGAAATGTTGAAAGGGAATAGAGAGTTTATTTAGTAATAAGCATATTTATTACAAATTTGGTAATAATTTTTGTTTCTGTTTTATGCATCCTGGACCAAAACTGACTAAGCCAACACGTCCAAGTGGGTAGCTAAATTCTAGGGAAGGGATTTGTTCGTTCTCTAAGTCACCTAATCGTTTTAGAGTGCACTATTCCAATGAAGTCTCTTAAGATCCTTAAGAGCAAAAAATTGACAAATTATCGAAGTGGTTCTCAGAGCTTGTGGCACCTAACAATGTTTCATCTGCACATACAAATCCATATGGAATCCCTCCACACAAACCTATCTCATTTTTGGTCAACTCAACCTTGTTTATCCATGCCAACTTAGAATGGAAACTTGCAAAAAGCGTCAATAAAGAGTAGTGCAAATTTGGCAATAAGCATATTTTTGTTTCGTGCATCCTAGATCAAAAAAAACTGTTCCAACACGTCCAAATGGGCAACTAAATTCTAGGGAAGGGTTCTGTTCATTCTCCAATTCACCCATCATTTCAGAGTGCACTATTCTAATGTAGTCTCTTAAGAGCTTTAAGAGCAAAAAATTTCCAAACTATGACAGAGTGGTTCTTGGAGCTCATTACACCTAACAATGTTTCATCTACATGTACAAGTCCATATGGAATCCCTCCACATAAACCTATCTCATTTTTGGTTAGATCAACACCATTTAGCCATGCCAACTTGGAATGGAAACTTGCAAAAAGCATTAGTAGAGAGCAATGTAAATTTGGCAATATGCATATTTTTTGTTTCATGCATCCTAGATCAAAACTGACTACACCAACACGTCCAAGTGGGAAGCTAAATGATAGGGAAGGGATTTATTCATTTTCCAAGTCACTCGATCATTTCAGACTGCACTATTTTGATGTAGTCTCTTAAGAGCCTTAAGAGCAAAAAATTGCCAAACTATGACAGAGTGGTTCTCGAAGCTTGTGGCACCTAAATTTTTTTCATCTACATGCACAAGTCTATATGGCATCCTTCCAAATAAAACTCTCATTTTTGTTCATCTCAACACTGTTTGGCCATGCCAACTTAGAATAGAAACTTGCAAAAAGTGTTAGTAGAGAGTAGTGAAAATTTGGCAATAAGCATATTTTTTGTTTCATGCATCCTAGACCAAAATTGGTTGTGCCAACATGTCCAAGTGGGAAGCTAAATTATAGGGAAGGGGTTTGTTCATTCTCCAAGTCACCCGATCATTTCAAAGTGCACTATTCTAGCATTGTCTCTTAAGAGCCCTAAGAGAAAAAAATTGTCAAACTATGATAGAATGGTTCTCAGAGCTTGTGCAACCTAAATATTTTTCATCTACACATACAAGTCCATATGATATACCTCCACATAAACCTATCATTTTTGGTTAGCTCTATTGGCACTATTTTCATCCGGTGCCACCCCCTTATGATGCTCATCACGTATAACTTATTTGAGAGATTTTAATGGTGCATCATGCTTAGGGCCCTTTGTGAGTTGAAAAATCCTCATACCTGAGGATCCATTTTCAAACCCCAAAATTGGCTAAGTATGAAATTTTCATGTTTTCAGGTTGTTGCTTGCCCACTTCCTTGCATCCTTCCTCTATCACCCTTGATCTCCTCCCTCTTTTCCCCTTCTTTCTATCTCTTTCAAGACATTTTGGGTTTCTCCCCTCAAGCTTAACCCTTAACCTCTACCACCTTCTTTTCCTTCCCTTCTCTTCCTTCCTTCTTCTTAAACCCTGATCCTTTCCTTCTAAAAATCAACTAAGTATTGATGTTTTGGGGTTTGGGCTTCAACCTTTCCCTTTATCTCTTATCTTTGTTATGGTAAGAGGTAAGCCAACCTCTCAACCCATAATTCTTGAAGTGCTCTTTGAAAGGCGACTAAGTCTCATCCTTTTCTGTCTCAGGGGTTAGGCTTCCCCTTTTCCTCTTTTGCTTCTCTTCTAAGGCATTCCACCATTCCACAAAGCCTCTTAGGGATGGCCCACAACCATCCTGTGGAATTGCAATAGCATGCCATGTGTCTGTGTCAGCCATCCCCTTACCTCTTAACATTATTATGTTAAGATTTATCCCTCTCTCGACCTCCGATCCCCTATTTTTGAAAGTTAAAAAATCAACTAAAAGTATTGATCTCTCGGGGGTTGGATGTTGAGATTCCCTCTTGTGTCTTACCTTTATTAAGGTAGGGTGTAAGGCATCATCTCGATGCACGATGCCTAAAACTATTTCTCCCTTTCGCATCCTTCCAAAGTCTTCTTTTCTTCTCAAATCTTTAAGCTTCCCTCCCGAGGTCCCCTTTCTTCAAAATCTGTTCAAGTCTCTCCTTTTCAGACTTTTGGGGATCGGGTTTCACCATTTCTTCTTACCTCCTTCCATTAGGAGGTAAGCCCTCCACCTAACCCCCAACCCTTGATGACCTACCTTCGGGTGTTAGGATTCACTCTTTCCTCTTACCCTTTGCCTTAACCTCATGGAAAATGGTAAGAAGAGCACTCAATGTCTGAAGCCTGATGTCAATGTAGATGTAGTGTATGAAGTATGAAGTATGAGGGATCCCCAGAGCCCAATTTCTGACATGGATAGTGTTTTTTCCCTCTAAACCATTTAATGATATTCTAGCTACTATTTTGAGCCTGAAGGTTTCACTTTACTTGTGGTTTGACATGTTTTCACGGGAATTCCATTAATGTTGCAACAACTTTTGGGGCACAATGATTTGATCTCTGGGAGGACAGGGATGATCTTAAGTGTTATTTCTACCTACTTCCATTATGATGGAGTGGTTCCCATGACTTTTTTGTGTCGCCATCCTTCATTTTTCTAGAGATTCATCCTTTGTTGTGATATGTTGTAGATCTTTTAGGTTTTCTTCATTGCTAGTATGGGAGCCTGGCGTGGGTGTTAGGGTCATTTATGATGGATGTCTTCTTCTGATCTAGTCAATTTTTTTCTCTTGATGTAGATGGGCTATGTACATAAAAGTGTTGTATGCTGAAAGGTGAAGATCTATGTTTGTAAGACATTATGTGACACTTCCTCTATATCTTGTGAATGTGGCATAAATGAATATATGCTAGTATGTAGTTGTCTCTAGATCTGAAGTGTAATATATTTTGAATCTTAATAACAAGGCTATTCTAGGTTCTTCAAACACATTTTTTGTTTGAACTATTTATCTATTTTCTTGTCATTTGTAAATGCTTGCATGAAGATGGTGAAGATATTGTGTTTTCAAATGGATTTATAAGTAGAGTTGTATAACGGGCTTGCATAGGTCAGGTTATCACAAGGTGATAATCTATTTAGAAGACCCCCAAGATATTTTTGGTCCTGTCACACCATAAAAAGCTTAACATATGACTCTATAGCCCAAGGTAGGCATTGGTATTGCATGGTTTTCCTCCCCCATCCTCAGAAACAAACTTATATTTAAAAAAAAATCCCTTCTTTCTTAGTTTAGATTTTCTTTCATGTTTCCTACTTCATAACTGAACTTAAATGAGAACAAGAGGTGTAACTATCCCTATAGGCCCTTGTCATTCATATGAAGATTATCTACTTGAAACTATGATAGAATCACAACTGCTTATATGTATCTTGTATCATATAGGGATACCCACCTAGGTCTTGTAGAGCCTAAAGTTCAGGGGAGAAAAGTGTTAAATCCATCTTCCATTTGTTGGCCCCTAATCTTGAAGTCCTTGAGCATAAGAGTTGGCTATCCTTTAGAGGGTTTTTAGGGTTCACCAAGAAAACACCAATAAATTGGTGACTCTGCTGGGGAAAGAATAAAGAATCTATAGTTATATTTGTTATTGTTTTAAAGTTGAAGCTCCCCATATGAGCCACCAACAGATTGGTGACTTTGTTGGGGAAAACAAAGAATCATCCATTGAAGAAGAGTCAAATGATCCAAGGACCTTCATACTTAAAGAAGGATCCTATTGCAACATTTCTGGTGTGTTCTTGAAGTCTGGTGATTTGTTGGTGGAGAGAACTCACAAATACTTTGATCTTTGAACAAGCTCCCTGTTGCTTGCCTCTTTCAAAGAGGTGGTGACTCTACAATAAAATTTCACACCATCGGAAGAGTTTGGTTGTAACAATTTTTAGTTATTTATCTGTTGCAGCATTTTGTATGAAGGTCAACTGTTGAAATGTTCTAGTAAATATTGTCCCTTATTCAATGCTTTAAGGCATTAGCAAAGAAGGGAGTTGAGAAATTTGATATTCTCAAGCAGATAGTTGTAGAGGGGTAAGTTCATTAGCAAATATGTATAACTAGTTGGGTTCCCCCTCTACAAGTTATTTTTCCATGACTAAACCACAACCATATCCTCAAAGAAAATGTTTCTCTATAGAAAGATATAACCCTTTAGATTCTAGTAAAATACAAGGTTATCCACACTCTATCCCAAGAGAAATAAATGAATACCTACCTAAGTTTAAAGGAGGTTATGAAGAATCAACATCAGAACATCTGCAGGTTTTCACTAGTTTGATGGTGAAACATCAGATAGTAGAGGATGATGTTGTCATGAAACTTTTTGTAGAAACTTTAAGAAATGGTGCCTGTGATTGGTTTTCTAATCGTCCTATGCATTCTATTTGTTTGTGGCATGAGCTTGAGATAATATTCATGGATCATTTTGATGAATTGAATAATGAGTGCTTATTTGATGGTAGGCTTTTGCACAGTCAAGAAAATTTTGAAGAATATGAACATGTGGTTGAATACATGCTGCCTTTTGATGCATTATGTGATATAAAAATATATGAGGGTGAATCCCCATATGATTTTCATGATAGATTCATGAAATATTTGTTTTATATACCAAAATTAAACATATTTGATGAATTAATGTGTATTGATTTTTTTTGTGAAAGACTCGAGCTGGGTCTAAGTACCATGCCTGTTGATATGAAGCCTCATAGTGTTGAATTTATATATCAATGGATTTTAGTAATTAGAGAAATGATAGGGAAGTATGGAAATAGTTTCCTATCTGAAATGTGTGATGGTGAATTTTCTAGGCTTCTTGATGTAAGTCTGGATGGTATAACAAAGAACAATGATGCATCTTGTTGTGGTGAAGATCTTGTTTTTGAACAACCCACAAAGGAAATGTGTGCAAATGAAGGTTGTTGTCACAACAACCAAGATGTAAGGCATGAAGTGACTGAAATATTTGATGTCATGCCTTTTATTAATTTTAAAATTGTAGAAATAAAGAGTCAAATCTCTATATCAGATGAAGGTGACAAAGTGTGCAGTGACGTTCAGCTGGAGCAGTCATCTGTGGAGAGTTGTAGTGAAGAAATCAATGATGATTTCTAGTCCAAAGGTGAGGTGTATGACATTATTGATTTTTGTAGCAGTATGGATAGAGAAGAAGATATGTATGCAAGAGATTCAGTGGATGAATCAATTTAGGTAGATGATTATGTTGGGCATGCATATGATGGTGATGTAAGTGATAAACAAGAAACTACTTCCTTGTTTGATTTCTTACCTTCTTTTGTCCCTTTTTCTAGTTTCAAAGTTGTCACCAATTTTTTGCATGAGGATAGCATAGAAGTAGTTGTACATGAAGATGAAAATGTAAAGATAAATGTTGGTACACCTGATGATGTTTCTTAATGAGCTTGCACTTGAGGAGTGTGATTATGTTAGTCACATGGATACCTATGAAAACTTGTTTTCAGGGGGTGCAACTCATATTCTTCTTCATGAGTGGTGGACTTCAAGTCAATCATGGCAGGGCAATGTTTTTTAGTTGAGCTCCATAGATGTGTGTCATAGGTTGATTTTTGTGGAACATATCTCTCAACAAATTGCCAAATATTTGAAACAAAGAGACAATTGAAGATTTCAGCTCTTCATTCAAAAATTTTCATGGTTTAAATGGGTGTGATGATGAGGTTTGCATCAACATAAGTGATCCCAAGGTATGCTGGTCATCCATGGTCCTTGTCTTGAGTGAAGTCATATATGACACGTTCCTTTGTGACGAAGATGTTGCTTCTCACAATGTGGATGCCAATGATCCTAATTTTGAGCACTTCACTTGGACCCAACATGCATCTTGTGAGGGTTTTGAGTAGCAACAGGTTACCCAGGTTGGTGACTTTTTAGTTGCTCAATTTTCTTGTATGCCTAAGCTTTAAAGTTTCAAGTTTGAATTATTAGAGGATGAGTTTCCCTTGCAAGTCAGAATTGTGAAGAGGCATATTTTTCTTTTCCATGTGAATTGAAGGTGTTTTCTCTTTGCCTTGATTCACCTAAGGTGGTCAGCAAGTATGAAGGTACCATTGTCTCATGTGGTGTTGATCAAAGTTCTTAGTTTTTGCCACCTATTACAAAATCAGAAAAATTCAATGTGTGGCTTTGAGGTGGCCTATGTGATGTGGTTACCATGAAACAATAGGATCCATCATGTAGCAATTTTTCACTTGCTCAAAGGTAACCATGTTTTTGTGCTTGCAAGAAAGAGGCTACCCTTTCTACTATGGTGTGATAGAAAAAAAATTGGGCTAAGGGAGATTAGCTCCTTTAATAGGATGGTGTTTGAAAAAGGAAAGCATTAGATTTCCCTTTCATTTGGTGTCCTAGGGCCATAAAATGAGTTTTGAGGATTGGTAAATTTCATATCCCAATGGATAAGCCATGGTTTTCTTCCCTAGAGATCTTAAATCTTGCCATCCTTCATTGAAGCATGCATCCCCAATTGGAGCCATTGGTGACACTATTTTCAACTGGTGCCAATCCCTTGTGATGCCCATCACTTATAACTGATCTGAGAGATCTTAATGGTGCATTATGCTCAGGTCCCTATATGAGTTACAAAATCCTCATACCTGAGGATCCATTTTCAAACTCCAAAATTGGCTAAGTATGAAATTTTGGGTTTTTGAGTTGTTGCTTGCCTGCTTCCTTGCATCCTTCTTTTATCTCCCTCGATATCCTCCCTCTTTTCCCCTTATTTCTATCTCTCTTCGACATTTTGGGTTTCACCCCTTGAGCTTAACCCTTACCCTCTACCGCATTCTTTTCCTTCCTTCTTCCTAAACCTCGATCCCTTCTAAAAATCAACTAAGTATTGATGTTTTGGGGGTCAGGATTCAGCCTTTCTAATGCAAAGAAGGGTGAGAAAGAAAAAATCAACTATTTCAAATCCTTTTCAAATTCTTAACACAATAAACCAAAATGGCCTCTTCATAAGTTCAAGGTTTACACATACAAGGTATTCACCTAGCAATGCTACAAAGTGCCAAATGTGGATTTCTATAACCAGACCTCTATCCAACCTATGGGACACCCTTGTTAGACTTAAAATGACATGTTAGGACCTAGAAAGTTCTTTAGAACCTCAAACTCCAAACTTTGTTCACACTTCCTTCGCAAATCCACTATTTCTCTAGTAGCACAACAAACAGTGTTTTTCCAGCATAATTTCCAAACAAAGTCTCAAAACCAAAACCTAAAGATCATTCTGAGTACCCTTTATCCTCTTCAATAACATAACTCAAAATTAGATGAGGTTTCTTTGGAACATTAGGTTCAAAATCTTGCTGCTACGCAACTTTTTAAGCCTAATTAGGCTTGTTCACACAGGGGTTTATTGGTTCTATATACTCTAGGCCTAAATTCTCTTTAAAAACACCCTAAACACACCTTATAGAGTCTAACTATACCCTCCAAACTGATTTCCACACTTTTCCAATGCTTCTTTATCAAGCCTCAACTCTTAGCCACCATTCTTTGCTTAAAACATGAATGAAATCAACTAAGGCATCACTCAAACTTTATCAATCTGCCTCCCCTACTCTTGAAAACCACATAAAAACAAAACCTACACCTAAATATTCCATTCCACCAAGTTAGAACATTTTCTACCAGGTGGAATGGCCCACAAGTCCATTTTATTCAATCAAACCCTCAAATTCAGGGTTTCAAGGCTGCCTTCAGAAAAAGTGTAATAAAATCCTTTAAACTCAATGAAATCTTATGAGACAAAGACAAAAATGAAGTTAATTTAATACTCCATCAATTCAAGTGCATAAATTTTCACCTACAAGCCATACAAGGCTGTACTATTGGCTGTAGCAACAAATTTTTCTTAAAAACGCAAAAAACAAGAGCTTTTATTGAATTTCAATCTTCAAATCAACTCCCAGAACCATGCTTCAACCCTTACATGGTGTATTTAAGCCTTAAAAATCAAAAACCAACCAACACAACTGACTCTAACAACCTTTGAACTTTTTGACCGTTTAACTTCCCATTCTTGCGTTTTTTGCATTTTTTGTACATGACAACATTTGCAAGATTGACAACTTTTGACAACCCACCTATCTATCACACCTAGAAACCTAAAAATGACTGAAATACATTCAACATGGTCCAAATATGACCTCATTATAAAGAAAAAAGAACCATCAATCTAAAATGACAAAATTGCCTCATGGAGGCAAGAAATCAACCAGGTGCTCCTGCACCACTTTCCCTTTCCCTCTTACCTTTGTTATGGTAGGAGGTAAGCCAAAAATTTTACCCCTGATTCTCAAAGTTCTCTTTGAAAGGAAACTAAGTGTTTTCCTTTTAGGTCTTAGGCATCAAGCTTCCCCTTTTCCTCTTCCGCTTCTCTTCTCAAGCATTCTGTCATTCCACAGAGCCTCCTAGGGTTGTCCCACAACCATCTCATGGAATTGTGAGAGGATGCCATGTGTCCATGTCAGCCATCCCCTTACCTCTTAAGATTATTATGTTAAGTGGTAACTCTCTCTCCCGATCCCCTATCCCTTATTTTTGAAAGTTAAAAAATTGACTAAGTATCAATCTCTTGTGCGTCGGATGTCAAGCTTCCCTCTTGTATCTTACCTTTATTAAGGTAGGGTGTAAGGCATCCTCCCGATGCTTGATGCTTGAAAATATTTCTCCCCTTCACGTCCTTCCAAAGTCTCCTTTTCTTCTCAAATCTTTAAGCTTCCCCCCCCTTGAGGTCCCCTTTCTACAAAAATTGTTCAAGTCTCTCCTTTTTCAGAATTTTGGAGATTAGGTTTCACCCTTTCCTCTTACCTCCTTGCATTAGGAGGTAAGCCCTCCAGTTGAACCCTAACCCCCGATGACATACCTTCGGGTGTTGGGATTTTCCCTTTCCTCTTACCCTTTGCCTTAACCTTATGGAAGATGGTAAGAAGCATGCCCAATGTTTGAAGCCCGATGTCGATGTCAATGTAGTGTATGAAGTATGAAGTATGAGGGATCCCTTGAGCTTGATGTCTGATAGGGATAGTGTTTTGGATTTGTGAACCATTAACAATATTCCAGCTACTGTTTCGAGCCCAAAGGTTTCACTTTACCCATGGTTTGACGTGTTTTCACGAGAATTCCATTAATGTTGCAGTGTCTTTCGAGGCACCACATGATTTGATCTCTAGGAGGACAAGGATGATCTTAAGTGTTTTTTCTACCTACTTCCATTATGATGGAGTGGTGCCCATGCTTGTTTTGTGTTGTCGTCCTTCTTTCTACTAGAGATCCATCCTTTGTTGTGATGTGTCGCAGATATTTTGAGTTTTCTTCATTGCTGGTATGGGAGCCTAGAGTGGATGTCAGGGTCATTAATGATGGATTTCTTCTTCAGATCTGGCCAAATTTTTTCTCTTGATGCAGATATTGTGTAACCT
This sequence comes from Sequoia sempervirens, assembly GCA_007258455.2. Taxonomy (NCBI): domain Eukaryota; kingdom Viridiplantae; phylum Streptophyta; class Pinopsida; order Cupressales; family Cupressaceae; genus Sequoia; species Sequoia sempervirens. The sequence continues at coordinate 459,293,408 of VDFB02047230.1, forward strand.
TGGGTAAACCCTAGTTGTGTTAGGGTTTGTGGTTGGTCGATTTTTTGAGTTATGCCTCAACTATAAAGGGAAGTTTTGTTATTTTTGTAGGGGATTGTAGTTTTGTTCTCCCTTCCATGGTTCTGAGGTCAATTCTATCGAAGGAGGTTTTGTGCATTGGTAAGGCAGATATTATGTGAATTTTTTTTTTGCATGCTAAAAGGTGAAGATCTATGTTTGTAAGCCATTATGTGACATTTCCTTTGTATCTTTTGAATGCGACATATATGAATATACACAGGTATGCAGTTGTCTCCAACTCTGAAGTGTAATGTATTTTAAATCTCAATAACAAGGTTATTCTGGGTTCTTCAAACACATTTTCTATTTGAAGTGTTTATCTATTTACTTTCCATTGAAAGAGTGATGTAAATGCTTGCATGAAAATGGTGAATATAGTGTGATTTCAAATGGATTTATAAGTAGAGTTGTATAGTAGACTTGTGTAGGTCAAGTTATCACAAGGTGATAATCTATTTAGAAAACACACAAGATATGTTTGGTCCTATCACCATAAAATGGTTAACATATGACTCTGTAGCCCAAGGTAGGCACTAGTCTTGCATGGTTTTCCCCCATCCTTAGAAACAAACTTTATATTAAAAAAAACCATTTCCCTGATTTTTTAGTTTAGATTTGCTTTCATGTTTCTTTCTTCATACCTAAACTTAAATGAGAAAAAAGGGGTGTAACTAGTCCTATAGGCCCTTGTCATCCATATGAAGCTTATATTCTTGACACTATCATAGAACCACAACTTCTTGTATGTATCCATTGTCATATAGGGATACCCACCTAGGTCTTGCAGAGCTTGAAGTGTAGGGGAGAAAATTGTTAAATCCATCCCCCATTCATTGGCCCCTAATCTTGAAGTACTTGAGCATAAGAATTGGCTATCCTTTAGAGGGTTTTTAGGGTTCAACGAGAAAAAACCAACAAGCTCAACACCATTTGACCATGCCAACTTACATTGTAAACTTGCAAAAAGCGTCAATAGAGAGTAATGCAAATTTGGCAATAAGTATTTTTTTTTTTGTGCATCCTAGACCAAAAATCAACTATGCCAACATGTCCAAGTGGGTAGCTAAATTCTAGGGAAGGAATTTTTTCATTCTCCAAGTCACTCGATCATTTTAGAGTGCACTATTCTGATGTAGTCTCTTAAGAGCCTTAAGAGAAAAAAACTACCAAACTTTGATAGAGTGGTTCTCGGAGTTCATGGTGCCTAACAATGTTTCATCTACATGTACAAGTCCATATGGAATCCCTTCACATAAACCTCTCTCATTTTTGGTCAACTCAACACCGTTTGGCCATGCCAACTTAGAATGGAAACTTGTAAAAAGCATTAGAAGAGAGCAGTGCAAATTTGGGAATAATCATAATTTTTGTTTCATGCATCCTAGACCAAAACCAACTGCGCCAACATGCACAAGTGGGAAACTAAATGCTAGGGAAGATATTTTTTCATTCTCCAAGTCACCCGATCATTTCAGAGTGCACTATTTTGGCGTAGTCTCTTAAGAGACCTAAGAGAAAAAAATTGTTTGAAATCAAGGTATAACTTGCAAAAATATGAACTTATAAAAGTGGTTGTAAATCTGAAATTATATATTCAAGATTACCAGAGAAATATTATGTGATTGTTAATTGGAACAATGAAAGAAAAATTTGAAATACCATAAGTCATCAAACACAAGTGACACAAGATAAGCATCAAGAAACCCTTGCGGGAAAAAACTCCAAACCCAAAGAGATACAATGTTTTTATTAATCTTCAAGGAAGTACACCAATACAACAATACTCTTTGTAATTTGGAAACACTTCATTGCTTTGACAACCTACAAAAAGTCTCTTAGAAACCACCATCTCAAGGCTCAAATATATAGAAGTTTGTGGGAGAAAATATCATAACTAGTATCCCAAAACAACAAGAAAAACCACTTGGAAAAAACCACGCACTCCTTAGTGGACAACCTATAAACATGGTATAAAATATTGAATAATCACATGGCCTTCACATGGGTGCCTAACCAACAACCAATTAGAATTGGTCAAACCCAAGTGCTTGATAACTCTTCAAAGGATTCAATGGCTTCACGCAAGAGCATGAACCAACATGTGAACCTGGGCACCCAACCATGTAAGAGCATGTAAAACATGCAAATAAGATGCAAGGACATGCTCACCAAAGTGATCCCCACTCACAAAATTGGATGACCAAGAGGAATATTCTCTCGGGATGCTTTTTAACTGCCACTATAATGGGTCCACCTCTTTGAATGCAATTACAATTTGTCATAGGAAAATAAATAATAAATATTTTGTCCCTCATGTACCCTAGAACACTTTCCAAAGAACATGGAGACACATAAATCAACTTAGGATAGCAATTATAATGTCACCTATCCTAACATTCTCCCACTTGACATTATACATTGCAATTACATCCATGAGATACAAATAAAATAGATAATCAAGTACATTGATCAAGACCCATGACTTTCTTACACCAAGAGAATTTATCCATGGTCATTGGCTTTGTGAGAGAATTTGCAACATTATCCAAAGTTTCAACCTTGCCAATCAAAACCTTACCATTCTCTACCATTTATCACACAAAGTGATACTGAACATCAACATGCTTAGTACAAGCATGATACATAGGATTTTGGCTAAACATAGGGCACTCTGACTATCACATCCAATCCTCACTGTCTTGCAACCAAAACCTATACCATTACCAAGTATCTGTAATCAACCGCCTTCTTAGAGGCATGTGTATCAGCAATATACTTTTCTTTGGTGGTGGTCAATGCGGTTGTAGGCTACCTCTTACTCATCCAACTCACTGCACCTCCAAACAAAGTAAACACATATCCACTAGTGTACCTCTGGCTATCCAAGTCACCTGCCCAATTTTCATCAATAAAACCATGTATATCCAATGACTTAACCACATCATCAATACCATGATAAACCAAATAGTAATCTGAAGTAGCACACAAATATCTAAACACCCTCTTAACAAAAGTCCAATGCTCTCTAATAGGGTTAGACATTAACCATCTCAAAACTCCCACTGCTTGGGCTATATCTGGTCTAGTGCAAACCATTGCATACATTAAACTATTGAAAACACTAGCATAAGCAATGTTAGACATTTTTTCAAAATCATCATTAGAATTATGACACATGTCTAAACTCAACTTAGTACTAACTAGAAATGGAATATTTACTAGTTTATAGTCATGCATATTAAACCCCTGCAAAATGGTATCAACATACTTACTTTGACTTAACCAAAGCTTTATGTGAACCAGATCTCTATTGATCTCCATCCCAAGTATATTTTGCAGCCCCCAAATCCTTCATATCAAATGTGCCAGAAAGTTTAGTCTCAAGCTTCATAATCATCACCTTGTTGTTACCCATAAAAAACATGTCATCAACATACAAGAAAATAATTAGTATATGATCATCAATAACCTTAATGTAAACAAAATGATCCTCCTCTCTCCTAACAAAACCAAACTTCAATGCAAAGGAATCAAAATTCTGGTACCACATCCTAGGTGACTTTCAAACCATATAAATATCTCTTTAACATGCAAACCAAGTGTTATTTTCCTTTCACAACAAAACCGTCAGGTTGTCGCATATAAATCTCTTCCTCAAGATCCCCATGCAGGAAAGTAGTTTTAACATCCATTTTCTCTATTTCAAAATCATAAGAAACAATAATAGATAATCTAATAGAAGTTAACTTAGCAATAGGAGAGAAAATTTCACCAAAATTAACTCCCTCTCTCTAGGAGTAACCCTTGGCCACCAATCTGGCCTTGTACTACTCTAACCAACCATCTGATCCAAAATTATTTTTAAATACCCACTTACAACCAATGTGATTCCTTCCTTTGGGAAAACTCTCAAGATCCTAGGTATCACAACTATCCAAAATCATCATCTCCTCCTACATGGCCTACATCCAAGACTCACTTTCTCCTAAAGAAAGAGCCTCCCTATAGGATCTAGGTTCATAGTCAAAACTCAACAAAGCAAATACACAACACAAACTGGATGGGCTATACCTATCAAATAGATTCTATTGTCTTGTGGATCTTCTCAAGGTAGGAGTAAGGGGTTCTTGTTGCTCTTCTTCTTCTACAAGCTCATCCTACACATCATTTAAACTCTCTAATCCCTCTTCTTCTTCTCCATCCTCTAATCCATCTGGTTGTTCTTCCACATGTGCATCTTCCTACTTTTCAATCTTTGTATTGAAGTGCACTATTTTTTTCTTATCTTTCTCCTTTGGTTTTTCTTCACCTGAGTAACCTCTAAACTCCTTCAAAATCACATCTATAGAGAAAACCATTTTATGGGTTAGTGGATTCCAAAGCTTATAACCTTTTACATTCTCACCATAACCAACAAAGATGCATTTATGTACCTTTGGATCCAAATTAGAATGCTTCTCTGGAGGCACATGAACAAAATCCTCACAACCAAAGACCCTTAAATGTGAAACAAAAGAATTTTTATCTATCCACACTTCATAAGGAGTTTCATCAACAAGATTTGAAAAAGGAGATCTATTAGCCAAATAACATGCAGTACTTATAGCTTCTCCCAAAAGCATCTATTATTTTAGTGTATCATAAAATCTAGTAAGGGGATGAATACCAAGTTGAGTGTAAATAATTTTAGAATAGTTGTAGGGTATGCAGTTTTTGGTATTACATTTCTCCCTTACTTTAGTGACATTGTGCCACTAGGTGATAAAGCTATACTTAGTATATAATAAAAATACAAAAATATCAAATGATTCAAGGATATATAAAAGAATACACAAAATTATTGATCAAGAAGCTCTTTCCCTTAGCTAAGAATCTAAAAAAAATATGTCAACTAAAAAGAAACTACAAAATAAGCATGTTAGGCACATGAGACCTACAAAATATATGTGTCGATTCATCACAAATACATATACTCATCGAAAACAATATATATAATATAAATAATAAAGAGATAAATATTATATTGGATAGAAGAAAGATAAAAGTAGAATTCTTGATTAAGAGGGAAAAATTATGTACAAATAAATAAGATAAAATTTATTTATACAAAAGAAAATAAAATACATGATTTAAGTTCTAATTTCCTCTATCATTAGGACTCATGAAAATTAATTGAAGAAATGAACATGTGTACAAGTTTACTTTGTTGCTAGGTTGTTTAAATATTGTTATGAAATTCAAGATCAATTGGACTAGAAAATGTGAGCAAGGAGAGTGTAAACCCCTCTTGATGGTATTTAGAATGAAATGATAGAAGAGATTAAGAAATGAGAAAATTGATTAATTTTACATATTGGTATATTGATCAAAGTAATATGTCCCATTTTGGCTCTCAAGAATGTATATCCATAAATCTTAAAGTTGAGAAATAAAAAATAAGGATAGGGATAATTCCAACAAAGGTAATGGATAGGGAATATGCTTAGATATTGCATGAATGTATCACATTTTATGATTGGGTAAAATAATATTCATCCTTAGGATTTGTAAGGCCAAGGGTAGTGTTCCTTGAGGTCTCTAGAACAATAAAATTAAAAGAGAAATATAAAATTAGACTCAAGGGCCTTAAGAAACCATACTCAAAATGCTATGAACCCCAAGATTAGTCACTAAGTTTATGTCAACATTGAATACATATAGACCCAAAAGACCTCCAACAAGAAGAAAAGAGTTTACTCTATTGAATGCACAAGACAACTGAGAGGGGGGTGAATTTTTTGTACATTAAAACATCAAAACTCTCATTAACATTCAGATCTACATTAGTCCTTAAATCCTTAACCACCATTAAAGCCTTATCATGCATTAGCAAAATGTAAACATGAGAAACAGTAATGCAAACACATCTAAACACATGACAACACTGGATTTACATGGAAAACCTAAGAAGGGAAAAACCACAATGATGATTAGCTCACAATATAAAGTACTTACAACATCGAATACAACATACTCGCTATTGGAGGGCTCACTGCCCAAAAGAAAGAAGGGCGTGTTGCCAATGGCTCATTGCCAAATTAGAAAGAAGATAGAAAGAAGATCGTTACAATGAGAAATCCATCTTAGAGAAACAAAAGATATCCACCACTACAACTCTGCACCATCAACAACCTCCAACCTACTACTTTCAAAAAATTAAGGTACTTTGCAAATGTAGACCCTTCTACTCACTACATTGGAGTCATAGGAATTAAGCTCACACTTTAGATCTCTACATCTAATTAAATTCACATATCAAAACATCCTTGCATTCACACAATCTTCTCCAAAAATTCACCTTGCCTTTATACCATTCACAACCTTAAAAACATGTTTCAAGGCCATCTATATACCTTAAACATATAAATTCAAAATAGGTTAGCACCAAAACATCTTTGTGGTGGGAAGAGAAGAAGGAAAACCACACACACCCTTATCTAGGACCTAAATCCACACAGACATGCTTCAAAGAAAAACCTCCACACACAACATTAAACTTCCTTAATTAGTGCTAACACGCTAGGTCAGTTGAATATGTGTTAACACCCTTAAACATTTAAGTAAATGCTTCAACAAATATAAAGATGAATTGTAGACCACATAGAAACACTTCACAACATTCATACAACATCTCAACATATTCCACATCATCAAAATATTTACCACTACTACTGCAACCAGTTGAAACTCAAGAACATCTTCATCATGTGTAACTAGACACACTAGCACAAACATCCAACATACCAAACAACCTTGCGAAATGACTCAACACCTAAAAATTTGAGGGAAGGTAGATACAAATGATATAAGCATATTCCTAGATCTACAACACCAAAAAATTTACTACAGAGAAATGTGGAGCAATCTCATTTCTCCCAAACAACATTGCTTCACAGTTCACACAACTTCTTCTTCCACATGATCTAGAACCTAAAACTATGGATATAACACCTGTGAACACCTCTAATCAACATATCCAAATCACACAAGATTATCTTCAATATTGAAGAAATTCAGAGCACAAACCAAAACACCACTTAGCCACATTGAACTCTCTTTTATTCAAATATTCTCAAAATCATTTAGAAACCAAGCACCACAAACACCAACTCAACATCTACAACACCTTCTCAGCATCTCAACCACACAAGAGGTTGATATCCACAAGCACTTACTCATCATTTCTACATTAGAGGTTGACAATAGTGACAATACTAATGAAAACATAATACAACCAACACACTTACTTCCTTAGGGGTTGACATCAATGCAACAATGCTCTATTGAAATCAATGACAAAAAAAGTTTCCAACAATCTCCCCCTTTTTCATTGATGGATACACTTGATATGAAAAACCATCAATAACAATGAGCAACTTTGATCAACAACACATATTTCACATCAATGCACGTTGCTCCCTCTTACACAAGTATCTACACTTTCCAACACTTTCTTTTTTACAAGACTTCTCTGCCCCTTTCTTCATATGGTTTTTCAGCTAACTTTCTCCCACTTTGACATCAATGGAAAAGGATAACACAAGTTTCTTTTCTTCTACTCCCCCTTTGTCATTACACACCTATACTCGTTCTCCCCTAAAGGCAACACCTATAAGGGAAAACAATTGCAGCCAACTCTTTCCACTACTCTACATTTTCTACTCTCACTTCATTAAAGCTTCGAAGGACAACACCATCAAACAACTATTGAACCAAAAAACAATCATTGCTACCTACTCCCCCTGAGAGGTAACCTTCATCACTAGTCCAGGATCAAGAATGTAACTTGAAATGCTTCTTGGACAAATGCACACACTTATGTGCATCTATTTGAAAGGAGGGGCAATAACCCCCAAGTTTTGTCGGAGATACTCAAAAGTATCTTTAGGAAGAGCCTTAGTGAAGATATCAACAACCTGATCCTTAGTAGGCACAAACTCTAACTTCACCTCATTCTCTACTTTTTCTCTCAATAAGTGATACTTGATTGAGATATGCTTTGTCATTGAATGCATTACCAGATTCTTTGAAATATTGATAGCACTTGTATTATCACATAAGATAGGAATAGGCTCATCATATGATATTATGATATCCTTCAAATTTTGTTTCATCCACAACACTTATGTGTAGTAAGATGCTACTGCAATATATTCTACTTCCATACTAGATCTTGACATTGAATCCTATTTTTTGCTTAGCCAAGACACCAACCTACTTCCAAGAAAGAAAGCACCACCACTTGTACTTTTTCTATCATCAACAAAACTTTCCCAATCTACATTTGTATAGGCATTTAGAGAGAAATCAGTACCCTTTGGATACCACAAGCCATATTCTAGAGTGCCCTTTAAGTATTTGAATATCATCTTTACTGCTACCACATGTGACTCTCTGGCATCTTCTTGAAATCTATCCACAAGAAAAACTACATGCATGTTATCTAGTCTAGTAGCAGTTAGGTAGAGAAGTCCACCAATCATTGATCTATACTTTCTTTGATCAACCTTAGGAGATTCATCATCCTTGCGCAACTTGCCAGCAGTAACCATGGGAGTGTATACTGTTTTAGATCTTTCCATTACAAACTTCTTCAACATTTCCTTAACATACTTAGACTGTGATACGAATATTCCTTTCTCTGTCTATTTGATTTTTAGCCCAAGGAAGAAATTCATCTCCCAAAACATTAAAATCTCAAACTCATTCTACATTTGTTATGCAAATATCTTGCACATTGCTTCATTTCCTCCAAAGATTATATCATCGACATACACAACCATAATCAAGATTTGATCTTTCTCAAATTTAAAATATAGATTGCTATCTGTGATAGATTTATTGAACCCCTAATGCAATAAGTATCTATCCAATCTTGCATACCAAGCTCCAGGAGTTTACTTGAGTCCATATAATTCCTTCTTCAATTTGTAGACTATATTAGGATCATCTGATAGTTGAAAGCCTTCCAGTTGTTCAATGTATACCTCTTCTTCCAACTCACCATTCAAGAATGCAAACTTCACATCAATCTAATAAAATTTGAAATCCTTGTGTGCTGCAAATGCCAAAAACATCCTAATAGCTTCCATTCTTGCCACTGGAGCAAAAGTATCCTTAAATTCTATTCCTTCTACTTGTGAGTATCCTTTACACACAAGCCTTTCCTTGTTCCTAACAACTTCTCCATTCTCATTTAGGTTGTTCTGAAATACCCATTTAGTTCCAATCACATTCTTGTTTGCTAGACTTGGGACAAGTTCCCAATTCTAATTCTTCTCAATATGTATCAATTCTTCTTCCATAGCCTTGATCCAAAATTCATCTTTGCATGCCTCAATCAATGTTTTAGGTTCAAATTTGGAAATTAAACATAGATTTACTTGTTCTTCTGTTATATAAGCCTTTATTATTGTCAATACACCTTTTATTTTTTCACTAATGATTTGATCTTCAAAATGATTCTTCTGCACATACTTAGGATTCTTACGGTTCCTTTTTGGAGCTTCTTCCTCTTCAATCTGCACTTCTTTTTCCTTCATCTTTCTCTTCTTCTCTACAAGAGGACTCATTTGATTCATGTCCTTCTATCAATAATGAGATTTTATGTAAGTCTTCATCCACTTTGACACTTGCACTTTCAACAATCATTTTTAGCCTCTTGTTCTAGCACCAGTAAGCCTTGCTCTTTGTAGAGTATCCAAGGAAGATTCCTTCATCAGATCTTGCATCAAACTTTCCTAATTTTTCTTCATCTCTTCTGATATAGCACTTGCTTCCAAACACTCTAAAATATTTGATAGTATGAGTTCTTCCATACCATAACTCATAGGGAGTCTTTGAACTGTTTGTCCTTGCTTGCGCTCTATTAAGTATGTAGACTACAATATGAATGGCTTCACTCCAGTAGACATCCAGTGGATTTTATTCCTTCATCATTATCCTTGTTGCTTCTTGAACTATCCTATTCTTCCTTTCCACCACTCCATTATGCTAAGGAGTCCTAGGGGCTAAAAAATGTCTCTTTATTTCATGATCTTCACAAAAACCATTAAACTCATTGGAGGTGAACTCTCCACCTCTATTAGATCTTAAACATTTGATTTTCATGTCCAATTCATTCTCAACCATAGCTTTAAATTCCTTAAAAAATTATCTAGAGCTTATGATTTTTCTTTGAGAAAAGCTACCCAAGTTGTTCTAGAGTAAGAATTAATTAATAACATGAAATACCTATCACCTTGAAAGATTCTTGTTCTTGTAGGTCCACAAAGGTATGTATGCACCAACTCCAAAGGTTCTGCAATAGAGTATTCTTCGATATTGAACATTTTTCTTGTTTTCTTCCCAACCTAACATTCATTGCAAACTGCATTAATAGGCTTTATAATCTTTGGTAGATCTCTCATAGCTTGATCAAAACTAATCCTCACTAGGCTATCAAAATTGATGTGACACATTATTCTATGCCATATAAAACTTTCATTGATTTGAGTCATAAAGAACTGACCATTAGCACCCTGAAGCTGATAAAAATTTCCATTTGTCTTTTTTCTTATAGCAACCAAGTTCTAGAGCCTTTTTTGATCTCACAACCACCATCCTAAAACAAAAGATCATATCATTTTCCACACATTTTTCCTACACTTAGAAGATTATGATGGAGACCCTTAACATAAAGAACATCATCTGTATTATAATTTCCATAAAAAATAATTGAACCTTTTCCACATTTAGCAGTTGTATCATCACCAAAATTAACAACACCACCTTCAAACTTCTTAAGTTTAAAAAAATTACTCTTATCACCTGTCATATGATTTGAGAATCCGCTATCAATAATCCAATAGTTTTTATCCTTTCTTGCATGAAAATCAATCACCATAGTCCCTCTGACATTATGACCTGCTTCTAGATCAATTTCCTTCATACATCTCTTAGAGTTAGTAGAATTAGTTCCAAAATTTAGAGCGATGAACAAGCATTCATCATTTTCATCATCTAAGTAATTAGATTCATCATCAGAGATACTGGCATCTTCTTTAACATAATAACTTCTCTTAATTGATTTACCTTTATTTTCCTTAAATTTGTCATTTGAAGCTTTGACTGGACATCTTGAGCAATGATGACCTATCTTTCCACAATTGAAAAATTTGAATGGTAACTTACCTTAGTATTTTCGAGTACCCTTTTTCAATCACCTCACAAAGTTTTCTTCTAACTCATCAAACTCATCTAGATCTAATTCATCATTCTTCTTTGTTTTGCTAGCTTTAAAAGTAGTCTCTTTTCTTGAATCACTTGGACCAAACTCTCTCAATTCAAAATTAGTTAAAGCATCAAACAACTAATGATCTAAATTTTGAGCTTCCTCGATAGCAAAAACTTTATGATTATAAGATTGAGGAAGAGTTCTTAATACCTTGTTTACCACCTCATCTTCTTCAAGTTTTCCACCAAGACCTGTGATGGAATTGACAACTTTTTCCACTCTATGCATGTAGCCTATAATATCTTCATCCTTTGATATCTTTAGAATGTCAAACTTAGTCTTCAAAATTTTGCATCTTTGGTTGCTTGACCTTATCATCTCCTTCATGGAAACTTTCTAGTTTCTTCCAAATTTCTTTCGCATATTTGTATCTCATAACCTTCACAAGTTTTGAATTGAAAAGACCACTCAAGAGAGTATATCTTTCTTTTCCATTGTTCTCATAAGCCTTGATCTCATCATCAATTGACGAGCCATTTGTAGGCATGGTATATCCATGTTTAATTGACTTCCAAATTCCAAACCCTAGGGAGACAAGGAAACCTTCCATCTTGGTCTTCCAAAATGCATAATCTGATCCATAAAATAGAGGAGCCTCTTTCTTATGCACCATTAGATCTACCTCAAGTGGTTAACCTTTCTTCTAAGGAACCTTGCTCTGACACCAATTGTTGAATGCACAAGACAACTGAGAAGGGGGGTGAATCATTTCTACATTAAAACATCAAAACCCTCATTAACATTCAGATCTACATTAGTCCTTAAACCCTTAACAACCATTAAACCCTTATCATGCATAAGCATAATGTAAACATGAGAAACAATAATGCATACATCCAAAAACATGAGAACACCAGATTTATGTGGAAAATCCAAGAAGGGAAAAACCACGATGAGGATTAGCTCACAATATAATGTAAATGCAACATGAAATACAATAGGTTCATTGATGTAGGAGCATCCAAAAGTGTAGGGAAATCTTGCATCACCCAAAAAAAATATTTTTTCTTTTTTTTTTAGTTGTTTTGAGTTCCATGATGGCACTTAATGGTGTAAGACAATCAAGAGTAAAAAATAGCAAAAAATAGTAACTTACTATTTTTAGTAAGTCAACCTAAACGAGCTCGTATGGACCTAAAAATTTACCCCAAGGAGCAGAATTGAAAAACATTTTCAGTCGCGAAAGAATTGTCTCAATACCCTGCATGGTTTGGGAGATATTAAAGTTTTTGTCCCAAGAAATTTCTCCAATGCAACTTCAAATTCAGATATGAAGACTTTAGAGGCCCCAAAATAGCTCAAAAAGTTGACGAACTAACCTTCGATAGGTTTGGGTGTTATAGATCGCTTTTGAGAGTTTTCCAATGATATGAAATAATAGCCAATTAGACACCCAAATCAAAAGTTATGGCCCCGTGAAGTTGTCCCTCTAAAAAGTGAATTTCATTAAAATTTCTTCCTAGGCTAGAAAAAAAACGGTGGGACTTTTGGCGCTAAAACAAAAGGGAAAGTTGAACTTTCTAGAAAATTCTAGGGCGGTTATGGGGTAGAATAAAAAGGGATAAGTGGGGGTTGTAGAAGGCGGCTCCATTACTGTATATTGTGGCTATGAATAATATATTTTGTTTTCACAGTTGATTGTATTGTAATGAATCAAGCCCATGAGGCTGTAGCATGTAAGTTTTGAATTTGTAATTTCATTTCTTGAAAATAATTGAAATTGAGTTATTTTTTTGTCTCGCATCTTCTGTGTTGGTATCTATTGTTGTGATTTGTGTGGGTTTCGGGCGGTGTGGCCCTCATCAAGTGGTATAAGAGCAGTAGTTCTTGAGTCTATGATAAAGCGCTAAATGTGAGGCAGTTGTAGCAGGACTTGTGAGTGTGGGTTGAGTTCAAGATGCCTCCAAGACTTGCCCAGCATGGTAGAGGTAGAGGTCGAGGTGGTGGAGGAAGAGATCCACCTAGAGATGAAATCAGAGCCCTTAGAAGGCAATTAGAAACCTTGTAGCAAGAGGTTCAAAGAAGAGATGTGCATAAAGAAAGAGATGACAATGAAGAAGAAATGGAAGAGGAAAAGCGGGATCCAATGGATCTTGGAGAAAGAAGATTGTTGTGAGTGATCTCAAGCATTGGGAAGAGACCTAAAATAGAGGTTTCAACTTTCAGTTCAAGTCTGAATCCTAAAGAATTGATCGATTGGATCAATGACAAGGAGGAATTTTTTGAGTTTGAGGAAATTGAAGATCCTCACAAAGTGAGGTTTGCAAAGACAAAATTGAAAGGTCACGCCAGTATATGGTGGAAAGAGGTCCAGTTAGAAAAATGAAGACAAGGGAAAGATAAAATTTTACAGATGGGACAGAATGGTGTCAAAATTGAAGAAACAATTTATTCCAGTCGATTACGAATTGGAGTTGCTCAAGAAGATACAAAGCTTGAGGCAAGGAACAAGGATGGTGAAATAATACATAGAGGAATTTAACAAGGTCTTGATTTGGACATGATATTATGAGGTGAATAAAGAGAAAGGTGCTCATCATATTAATGGGTTGAAGCCAAGCATACATGAAGAATTGGTACTGGTAAGAATTACCACCATTGAGGACGCTTATCAGTTTTCTCTGAAGGTTGAAGAAGGATTGAACAAGAGGTTTGAGAACAAACAACGAGGTGGAGGTCATGGAGGAAAGACCAGTGGACGATCATATGGAGGTTGAAATGAAGACCAAAAGAAGGGTGAAGGATCCAGTAGTAACCAGAACTAGAAAGGAGATAACACCTACTGTCCTTGTGATCAGAATAATGGAGACCAAAGAGGAAGAGGAAGATCTGGATGAGGACTAGGAAGAGGATGCTTCCATGGAACTTGTTTCCAATGCAAAGAAGGAAATAGGGCCTATGAGTATCCTCAACATCAAGGAAGGAAAAATAGAAGACTTGAGGGTAATGCATGAGTTGCACATGTAGATGAAGATGTCGAGTCTTCAAATTCTGAGGATGTAGAAAGAGGAGAGGTTCTTGTCACTAGAAGAGCCTTGCTAAATGAGAAGGAACCAAATCAAAGGAAGAATTTTTTTCACACCAAATGTAAGTGTGAAGGTAAAGTTTGCAATGTTATTATTAATGGAGGGTGATTCCACAATACTGGTATACAATTTTTGGCCAAACTGGACACTGAACTATTTTTTTCTAACTAAATCTTCACTTTCAGGCACCTATAGTGGCTAAATTGCGAGGAATTTGAAGATGATGCAAACTAGTGATTTGTGGCATTTTGTCTGTAGATTCTAAATATATATTTTTTCAAAAATTTTGGAATCAGATTGCACTTCTTTTTCCATCTCCTTCAAAAACTAGTTTTTTTTCAATAAACACCATTTTTAAGGAGTGGTGCTCACCGTATAACACATAATTTTTTTCCATAAAGGATAAAATTCTATTTTTTTTGAATTTAGATTTGTAACTACGGTATCTAGTGCTTCCAATTGGTTTCATAGTGTTGTATTGAATATTTATTCCTTAATCAAGTTTCAAAGTCAAACCAATTACAATTCAAACATAGGAAGACCGTATAACACAACTTTTTTTGTATGTATTGAAATTCAATTTTTTTTTTGTTGGATTAAGGACTTCAATATCTGGTGCACTCATATTTTTCAATTTTTTTTTATAAACTTCTATTTTTGCACATGTGTAGAATAGAGAGATTGATTTTCGATGAAAAACCTATATTCACAAGAAATAAAAAATAAATATAATAATTAAATTAAATTTATTTAAAATTATACTTTTTGGGAAGCTTATAATAAGGACTACATACCTACAAAAAATAAATTTTAAATGAATTCATTTGATCCCCCAAAAGGTAAATCAAAAGTGGTTTTTTATCAGCATTTGGATAGGTGTAAAGGAGACTCCGTTATAGGTATGGTTTAAAACTAGCGGGGTTTTATCCAAGGGGGTTTGATCTAAGGTAGTTTGATCAAACCCTCTTCAATTAGAATGCTTTAAATGGAAATTTTAAGGCTTAAATCATTATATTTTCTAAAAATATGTGATTTCAGCAAAAATTAGAATCTCCCAAAAATTGTAAACTAGCTTTGTGGGATCACCTTGGAGGTAGTACTGATAACCTTGTTTCAGAAGAGATGGTTAGTAATTTATAGTTGGAGAGAAGAAGGAATTCGAATCCATACCAGATTTCTTGGTTGCAAAAGGACCATAAGGCTTTGGTAAATGAACAATGTTTGGTAAAGTTCAAGATTTGAAATTACCATGATGAGGTATTGTGTGATATTATGCCTATGGATGTTTGTCATATGCTGTTAGGAAGACCATGACAATTTGATTGGTGAGCAGTACATGATGGACATGCCAACACCTATTCTTTGACAAAGGATGGAGTTCGTCATAAGTTGAAGCCCTTGAAAGAGGCAAAATAAAAGGTATGCAGTAATGCAAGATTTTTTTTGGTTGATAAAAGAAAGTTTCTAGACGGTATGAGGCATGAGCATATGTGCTTTGCATTGATCCCTATAGTTGATAAAGAGGATACTAATGAGGTACTTGTAGATGTTTCAGATATGCTGAATGAGTTTCAAGATATTGTTTCTGATAACGTACCTGAAGGTTTGCCTCTAGTAAGAAAGATTAGTCATCAAATGGACCTAATTCTTGGAGCCAATTTTTTAAATAAAGTAGCTCATCATATGAATCCAATAGAGAGTGAAGAGTTGAACAAACAAGTGCAAGAGTTGTTGTAGAAGGGATTGATCAAAGAGAGTTTGAGTCCATGTGCAGTACCTACAGTACTAGCACCAAAGAAGGATGGGGAATGGCGTATGTGTACATATTCTAGAGCCATCAACAAGATCACCATCAAGTATAGATTTCCCTTCCTGAGAATTGATGACATTATGGATTGTTTGAGTGGAGCTGAGTACTTCATGAAGATAGATTTGAAGAGTGGATATCACCAAATCTAGATTAGAGAAGGAGATGAATGGAAGACAACCTTCAAAACCAAGGAGGGCTTGTATGAGTGGTTAGTCATGCCTTTTGGGCTAAGCAATGCACCGAGCACATTTATGCGGCTTATGAATGAGGTATTGAAAGAATTTTTAGGAAAAATTGTTATTGTTTATTTGGATGATATTTTTATTTTTAGTAAGACATTGGAGGAGCACTTGATGCATATCCGAAGAGTTTTTAAGAAGCTAAGGGAGGAGAAGTTATTTATTAATTTGAAGAAATGTAGTTTTGTGAAGAGAGAGTTGGTGTACTGGGATTTTTTGTCTCAACAAAGGGTCTTAAAATGGATCCAGAGAAGGTGAGAGCTATCATTTAATGGCCTACCCTAAGGAATATTACAGAGGTAAGATCATTTCATGGTCTAGCAAGTTTTTACAAAAAGTTTATTAAGAATTTCAGTAGTATTTGTGCACCTCTAATTGAAGCGATGAGAGGGGATAGAAAAGAGTTTAAGTGGACTACATGAGCAACCAAAAGTTTTGATATGTTGAAGAAGAAAGTTATAGAGAAACCTATTTTGGCACTTCCAGATTTCAATAAGGTATTTTAGGTAGATTGTGATGCTAGTGGCACTGCCAGAGGAGCTATTTTGAGTTAAGAAGGTAAGCCTTCTTCCTATTTTAGTGAGAAGTTGAATGATGCTAAGAAGAAATATTCTATCTATGAACATGAGTTTTATGCTATAGTTCAGGCTTTGAAGAAATGGAGACACTATTTGTTGCCAAATGAATTTGTTTTATATAACAATCACTAGGCCTTGCAGTATCTAAATAGTGAAGGAAAGTTAAAAGAAAGGCACTTAAAATGGGTTGAGTTTTTGTAGAGTTATACTTTTGTTTTGAAGCACGGGAGTGGAAGGTCAAACAAAGTTGCATATGCCTTAATTCGAAGGAAAAATTTGTTGATAGAGATGAATATAGAGGTTGTTGGGTTTAATGAACTCAAGAGTTTGTATCCTGAAGATCCAAACTTTGTAGAAGCTTGGAAGGCTTGTTTGGAACTTGTTACATTGGATATGACAAGATGGTTGGATTTCCTAATCCAAAAATGGAATGTTGTTTAGAGGAAGCCAATTGTGCATTCCAAGGAGTTCTATGAGAGAGAATCTAATCAAGGAGAAGCATAGTGGAGGATTGGTTGGACCTTTCGGTCAAGATAAGACCATTTCTCTTGTTAGTGAGAATTATTACTGGCCACAGTTACAACAAGATGTGAAGAAGTTTGTACAAAGTTGTAGAGTATGTCAGATGGTGAAAGGAGCAAGTCAGAATACTGGATTGTATCAACCATTACCTGTACCCAAGAGGCCATGGGAGGATATTAGCATGGATTTTATTCTTGGCTTGCCAAGGAAACAAAGAGGGAATGATTCCATATTTGTGGTGGTTAATAGATTGTCAAAGATGGCACATTTCATTCCATGTCATAAAACCTATGATGTTCATATAGCAGAGTTATTTTTTAGAGAGGTGGTGAGACTACATGGACTACCGAAGAGTATAGATTTAGACAGAGATACCAAATTTTTTGGTTATTTCTAGAGGACATTATGGAAGAAGTTGAAGACAAATTTGAAGTTCAGTTCTGCACACCATCCACAAACTGATGGACAAACAGAGGTGGTGAACAGGAGTTTGGGTAACCTGATAAGATGCTTAGTAGGAGATAATCCTAAGGGATGCAATTTGATTATACCACATACATAATTTGCTTACAATAATTCTGTCAATAGGAGCACTGGTAAATCACCATTCCAAATTGTGTATGGGAGTAGTCCAAGAATTGCTTTTGAACTAAGAAAGATGGATAAGGGGGAGAAGAGTAGTGCCGAGGCTGAAGAATTTGCATGAAGAGGTGAAGAAACATATCAATAAGATGAACTCACAATATAAGGCTAAGGAAGATCAGAAAAGGAGGTAGAAGGAGTTCTAGGTAGGAGATGAAGTCATAGTTCATTTGTGAAAGGAGAGGTTTCCAAATGGTACATACAAGGTAAAGATGAAGAAGTTTGGACCATGCGAGATCTTGAAGAAGCATGATTCAGGAAATGCATATGAGGTAGAGTTTCCTGATGAAATTCATATTTCACCTATGTTTAACATTTCAGATTTAACAAAATATCATGAAGGGGGAACTAATGAAGAAACAATAGAAGCACAATGGAATATCCCAACACCTACTTTAGAAAAGGAAGAGATTAACCATACAGAGTACTTGGTGAGGTGGAGAGGAAGGCCTATTGAAGATTCATCATGGTTGTCTAAGGCTGAGGTTAACCATCTTGGTTTTCCTCTAACTCCTGAGAAGTGGCAAGATCACTTTTCAAATTACCCTGGGTGTCTGATGCAGGAGCATCTAGTGGTGTAGGGCAATCTTGCATCACCTAATTTTTTTTTCTTTTTTTCTTTAATTTTTTTGAGTTCCATGATGACACTTAAGGGGTGTAAGATAATCAAGAGTCAAAAATAGTGAAAAATGGTCACTTACTATTTTTAGTAAGTCGACCTAAATGGGCTCATATGGACTTGAAATTTTACCCCAAGGAGCAGAACTGGAAAATATTTATGGTCACGAAAGAATCATCTCAATACCCTACACAGTTTGGGAGATATTAAAGTTTCTATCCTAGGAAATTTCTCCAATGTAGCTTCAAATTTAGATATGAAGACTTTAGAGGCCTCGTAACAGCTCAAAAAGTTGATGAACTGACCTTTGGCCAATTTTTGCATTGTAGATCTCTTCAAGAGCTTTCCAATGATATTCAATAATAGCCAATCAAACATTCGAATCAAAATTTATGGCCCCACGAAGTTGCCCCTCTAAAAAGTGAATTTCATTAAAATTTCTTCCTAGGCTAGAAATCAAATGGCGGGACTTTTGGCACCAAAGCAAAAGGGAAAGTTGAACTTTCTAGAACATTCCAGGGATCGGTTATGGGGTAAAATAAAAAGGGATAAGTGGGGGTTGTAGAAGGCGGATCCATTAGTGTAGATTGTGGTTCTGAAAAATATATTTTGTTTTGAGAGTTGATTTTATTGTAATGAATCAATCCCATGAGGTTGTAGCATGTAAGTTTTGAATCTATAATTTTATTTCCTAAAAATAATTGAAAGTGAGTTATTTTTCTATCTCACATCTTCTGTGTTGGTAACTATTGTTGTGATTTTTGTGGGTTTCAGGAGGTGTGGCCCTTATCATTCACTGCTGAAGGGCTCACTACCCAAAAGAAAGAAGGGCTCACTACCAATGGCTCACTACCAAATTAGAAAGGAGAAAGAAAGAATATTGTTACAATGAGGAATCCATATTATAGCAACAAAAAACATCCACCACTACAACTTTACACCATCAACAACCTCCAGCTCACTACTTTCAGAAACTTTGCAAATGTAGACCCTTCTGCTCACTGCGTTGGAATCATAGGCATTAAGCTTGCAGTTCAAATCTTTGCATCTAATTAAATACACATCTCAAAAAATCATTTCATTCACACACTCTTCTCCAACAATTCACCTTTCCTTTATACCATTCACAACCTTAAAAACATCTTTCAAGGTCGGCTATATACCTTAAACATATAAATTCAAAATAGGTTGGCACCAAAACATCTTCGTGGTGGGAAGAGAAGAAGGTGGACCACACACACCATTATCTAGGACCTAAATCCACATCGACACACTTTTCAAAACCTCCACACGCAACACACAACTTCCTTAATTAGCGCTAACATTCTAGGTTAGTCGAATTTGTGTTAACACCCTTAAACATTTAAGTACACGCTTCAAAAAATCCAAAGATGACTCATGAGCCACATAGAAACACTTTAAGAAATTTATACAAAATGTTAGAATATTCCACATCATTAGAATATTCACCACTACTACTGTAGCCACCTGAAACTCAAGAACATCTTCATCCTGTGCAACCAGACACACTAGCACAAACATCCAACATACCAAACAACCTTGAAAAATGACTTTGCACCTAAAACTTCGAGGGAAGATAGATATAGATGATATAAGAATGTTCCCATATCTACAATACTAGAAACTTTACTACAGAGTAATGTGGAGCAATCTCATTTCTCCCAGACAACAATGTTTCACAGTTCACACACTGGTGAACACAACTTCTTCTGCCACATGATCTAGAACTTAAAACTTTGGATATAACACCTTTGAACACCTCTGGTCAACATATCTAAACAACATAAGCATAACTTCAATACTAAAGTGTTGGATGTTGTGGTGTGTTGCTGATATTTGGTTGTCATTGATGTCAACACTATTAGCATTGTTGCATTAGAAGCTATATATGTTGAGGATATTGAGAAAATTGTAATAAGAAGTGCTACAGGTTGTCAGTGGTGAAGTGAATTTCTTTCTGTTGGCATGATTAGTACGTTGCTATTCAGAGGTTGTGGACTAAAGGGTTTCTTGTTGAGTATATCTATTTTATCCACATCAAGTTTCAGAGATCCGCGTGAAGATTTGATCAAGTTATGGAGATTTGTATTCTAACAATTTTTTTGTTACTTCAATTTGTGTTCCTGAATGAAGATCATGTGATTTCAATAAGTTCAATTGTTGTGGATGCCTCTCTAATGTTTCATGATTCTTGTGGATGTTTCTAGTTCATGCTCTATTTGTGTTGCATGTCTGCATTGATCGTTGCGCTTGTGATCTGAGATTTTCTCTTGCGTGTTCATGTTTTTCATGTTCTTGGCCGACAAGGTGTTGAAGCGTTTTGTGGATCTTCGAGGAGTAATTAATTAAAGAGGTTCATGTTTGAGGATGTTATTTTCGGTCTTCACTTTGTTGTGGCCAACCTTGGTTGATTCACATGATTAATCTTTATTTGATCTGAGATGACTGTTTCTATTCATTTTATTATTTCTTTTGAGCCGACTTATAACAATGTAATTTCTTGTTGCAGATATATATAAGCAATTGTTTTATCATTTGGCAGTGTGCTGGAGTGTGCAAGTGTGAAGTGTGCGAGTCCTGTGTGTGAATATTATTTAGATCATTCGAAGGTAGAGCAGAGAGTGAAGAAGAGTGAAGAAGTTTTCATGTTCTTAACTAGAACTGTAACCAGGAATTAGCATATGCTATTTTCTTAGTTCAAATTCTGATGGATTTAATTAGAACCTTTCTGTAAGACAGTGTGTCTTCCTTTGTAATTGAGTAGTGAACTCTAGGTAGTGTGCCTGAATGCATGTGCATTCCCCATTCATATTTTCTTATACTTTTAATAGGGTATAATCTTGTGGATTGACCTCCACCGTGGTTTTTCCCCTAACAGTGTTTCCACATAAAAATCTTGGTGTTATGTGTGCTTCTGATGTGTTGTTCATTTATTCTTTCATGATTAATGATCAGATCTAAGAATAAGGCTAATAAGTTGAATAAGTTTGAAATTCGGTGACAACTGATTCACCCCCCCTCTCAGTTGTCTGCCCTTGAGTTGCCAACAATTGGTATCAAAGTAGGTTCCTTGGAAGAAGTTTTACAACTTGAGGTGATCCGGGATGCGACTTATAAGAAGGATAGTCCTAGATTTGATGGAAAAAATTATTCCTTGTGGAAGACTTGAATGGAGTGCCATTTGAGATGAATTGGTGAACCCTACTAGAGAATTACAAAAAATGTATATGTTATTCCACATAATGGTCCTACTACTTCTGCTGAGATCAAGGATGTTGAGTATAATATTAGGCTAAGGAGGTGTTGTTGAGTGCATTGACTGATACCGAGATGACAAATGTGATGGATCTAAAGACTGCTTATGAGATCTAGAAAAAGTTGGAGACCTTGTATGAAGGTGATGCTAATGTGAAGATTGCTAAGCTACAAAGTTTGAAAGGGAAATATGAAAAGTTGAAAATGGGAGATGATGAAAATGTTACTACTTTCATGCAAAGAGTGAATGAACTTGTGTGTGGTATTAGATGTGTTGGTGGTCAGATAGACGAATCAAATATTTTTGCTAAAGTGCTTAGATCCTTGCCTAATTCTTACAAAGTCAAGGCTAGTGCTATTGAAGAGCTTCGAACTATGACAAATGTTATCAGAGATATGTTGATTGGTAAGCTTACTGCTTTTGAGTTGAGTGAATTTGGTGATGCCCTTCCTAAGGTTGAATTTGCATTCAAGGCCACTACTTCTGGAAGAGATAAACATAGATATGATTTGGGTGAAAGTTTATCAAGAAAGACATTCAAGTATGAGGATGAAATGAAACAAATCAATGAAGAAGAAAGAGAGCGTGAAGAAATTGAAGCATTGATTGTGAAAAGAGAAGCCAGAGGACAAGGTAAGTATAAGGGGAAGTTTCCT
The DNA here is from genome assembly GCA_007258455.2 of Sequoia sempervirens. Lineage (NCBI taxonomy): Eukaryota > Viridiplantae > Streptophyta > Pinopsida > Cupressales > Cupressaceae > Sequoia > Sequoia sempervirens. The sequence continues at coordinate 459,316,151 of VDFB02047230.1, forward strand.
ATTAAGTGTTTCTCTTGCAATAAGATAGGTCATTTTGCATCAAGGTGTCCTGAGAGAGTTTCCAAGCCAAGATTTAACAAGCATAAATTCCAAAAGAAGTGTTACTATGTTGCTGATGAAGGTGTGACAGATGATGAATTTGACAAAGGAAATGCAAGTGAAGATGAATTTGTGTTTATTGCTATCAAGGAAAATAATCCTGTGTCTACTGAATCTTCTAGTTGTACAAATGTGTAGAAAGCCCTAGTTGCTCGAGTTGAAGAGAAAGATGAATGGGTAATTGACAGTGGTTGTTCTCATCATATGATAGGAGATACAAGTAAGTTTGTGAGTTTGGAAAAGTATGATGGTGGTGTTGTGAGATTTGGTGATAATACAACTGGTGTGATCCATGGAAGAGGATGCATTTATCTTGATGGTAAGCATAATAATGATGATGTCTTGTATGTTGAAGGTTTGAAGCATAATATTTTAAGTGCTGGAAAGATGGTTGGTAAGGATACAATCTTCAGTTCATGGATGCTAAGTGCAAAATATTGGGAAATTCTGGAAATGTGATTGCATCAGGTACAAAAACAAAAGGTAATATTTTCCACCTAAGTGTTGCTAGTAAAAGTTGTTTGATTGCTCAAATTGATGAAAGCTGGTTGTGACATAGGAGAATGTGTCATGTTAACTTTGATAATATTGTCAAGATAAGTTCTACTAAGGTTGTGAGAGATCTTCCTAAGTTGATGAAACCTACTAATGCAACATGCAAAGAATGTTAGTTAGGAAAGAAAACAAGAATTTCATTTTAGAGTAAACAAAAAAATTCAAATGGATTGTTGGATCTTGTTCATAGTGATTTGTGTGGTCTTGCTATAACTAGAAGTTTACAAGGATACAGGTACTTCATGCTGCTTATTGATGACTATTCAAGGATGATGTGGGCTACTTTCTTAAGGGAGAAATTTGAAGCTCTGGAAAATTTCAATATCTTTAAGGCTATGGTTGAGACAGAGACAAGTCTAAAGATTAAGTTTTTGAGATTAGATAGAGGTGGCGAATTCACTTCCGGTGAGTTTAATTCCTTTTGTGAAGAGCATGGAATAAAGAGACAGTTATCTGCACCGCGGACCCCTCAACAAAATGGAGTTGTGGAAAGGAAAAACAAAAAAGTTCTAGATGCTACTAGAACCATGATGTTGGAAGGAAATGTACCTCATATCTACTAGAGAGAATTTGTGAGTACTATTGTGTACACACTTAACTGGGTACAAATCAAAGGTGATACTGGTAAGACTCCTTTTGAGCTATGGACTGGTCAAAAGCCTACTGTTAGATATTTTAAGATCTTTGGAAGCAAGTGTTATATCAAAAGAGATGAAGATATAGGAAATTTTGATGCTAGGAGTGATGAAGGAATATTTCTGGGTTATGATACTAAAAGTAAGGCCTACCAGTGTTACAATAAGAGATTGAAGAAAATGGTTAAAAGTGCAAATGTTAAGGTTGAGGAAGACATAGCTGCACTATCTAGAACTTGTGGATATGATTATGATGATCAGAATGTAAGTACAAACAAAGTTCAGACTTCAATTCAAGTCCAAATCATTCCGGTGAATCAAGAAAATCAAGAGGAATGAGAAACTGGTGGAAGAACATAAGAGAAATTAGAAGAGCCTGAAATTGAAGAACATTCTAAGAAGACTCTGAGGTATGTAAGGTTGTATCATTCAAAGAATCAGATCATAGGTGATAAGAAAAAAGGTGTCTAGACTAGGAGAAAGATTGCAAAAGAATAGTGTTTGATTTCAAAGACTTAGCCTAACAATGTGAATGAAGCATGCAAAGATGAACATTGGGTTGAAGCAATGAAAGAGGAACTACAAAAAATTGAAAATAATGACACATGGATTCTTGTTCCCAGACCTAAGGATAAGAATGTAATTGGAACTAAATGGGTCTTTAGAAATAAACTGAATGAACAAGGTGAAGTGGTTAGAAAAAAAAAGACTGATATGTAAGGGATATTCACAGATGGAAGGTATTGTTTTTGAAGAAACCTTTGCCCCTGTTGCTAGAATTGAAGTTGTGAGTTTGTTTCTTGCTTATGCTGCTTACAAAGACTACAAAGTTTATCAAATGGATGTCAAGTCAGATTTTCTAAATAGTGAAAAAGAAGTTAGATTGGAGTATGTGCCTATTAAGGAGCAGATTGCAGACATATTTACTAAGCCATTGCCTAAGGATACTCTTGAGTATCTTAGAGGGTAGTTAGGGGTGATTAACCCTCCTAATCAGAACTAAGGATGCATTGATTTGCATCAATCCGTGCATTTCATGATCATATTTTGATTTGGATTGATGTTGTGTTTGCTGCTACTCAGGGGGAGGAGTCAGATGTTGAAATGTTCAGGTGTTCAAATATGTGGTTCAAAGATTGTATAGAAGATATCTTTGTATTGATGTCAAAGGGGGAGAAGAATCATGTGAAAAATATTTGTGGGAGAAGAATTGAGGAGAGAAGATTCAGAACCTAAGGAGGAGTAAGCATAGTTGTGTTGATGGTATTTTTCACATCATGTGTTGCCATCAATGCCAAAGGGGGAGATTGTTGGATGTTTTGGTGTGTTGTTGATATGTGGTTGTCATTGATGTCAACACTGTTAGCATTATTGCATTAGAAGCTGTATATGTCGAGGATATTGAGAAAATTGTAATAAGAAGTGTTATAGGTTGTTAGTGGTGAAGTGAAGTTCTTTCTGTCGATGTGACTAGTACGTTGTTGTTCAGAGGTTGTGGACTAAAGGGTTTCTTGTTGAGTATATCTAGTTTATCCACGTCAATTTTTAGAGATCCGCGTGAAGATTTGATCAAGTTATGGAGATCTGTATTCTGATAGTTTTTCTGTAACTTTAGTTTGTGTTTCTGAATGAAGATCATGTGATTTCAGTAAGTTCAGTGGCTATGGATGCCTCTCTAATGTTTCATGATGCTTGTGGGTGTTTCTAGTTCATGCTTTATTTGTGTTGCACGTCTGCATTGATCGTTGTGCTCGTGATCTGAGATTTTCTCTTGCATGTTCATGTTTTTCATGTTCTTGGTCGACAAGGTGTTGAAGCATTTTGTGGATCTTTGAGGAGTAATTAATTAAAGTGGTTCATGTTTGAGGATGTTATTTTTGGTCTTCACTATGTTGTGGCCAACCTTGGTTGATTCGCATGATTAATCTTTATTTGATCTGAGTCGACTATTTGTATTGATTTTATTATTTCTTTAGAGCTGACTTATATCGATGTAATTTCTTGTTGCGGATATATATTAGCGATTTTTTTATCATTTGGAAGTGTGCTGGAGTGTGCAAGTGTGAAGTGCGTGAGTCCTGTGTGTGAATATTGTTTAGATCATTCGAAGGAAGAGCAGAGAGTGAAGAAGAGTGAAGAAGTTTTCATGTGCTTAACCGGAATTGTAACCAGGCATTAGCAGATGCTATTTTCTTAGTTCAAATTCTGATGGATTTAATTAGAACCTTTCTATAAGATAGTGTGTCTTCATTTGTAATTGAGCAGTGAGCTCTAGGCAGTGTGTCTGAATGCATGTGCATTCCCCATTCATATTTTCTTATACTTTTAACAGGGTATAATCTTGTGGATTGACCTCCACCATGGTTTTTCCCCTAATAAGGGTTTCCACGTAAAAATATTGGTGTTGTGTGTGCTTCTTATGTGCTGTTCATTTATGATTTCATGATTAATGATCAGATCTAAGAATAAGGCTAATAAGTTGAATAAGTTTTAAATTCGGTGAAAACTAATTCACCCCCCCTCTCAGTTGTCTTCCCTTGAGTTGCCAACATGAAGAAATGTGGAGAACAAACCAAAACACCACTTAGCAACATTGAAATCTCTTTTATTCAAATTTTCTCAAAAGCACTTGGAAACCAAGCACCACAAACACCAACCCAACATCTGCAACACCTTCTCAACATCTCAAGCACATGAGAGGTTGATATCCACAAGCGATTACTTGTCATTGTTACATTAGAGGTTGAAATTAGTGACAATACTAATGAAAACATAATGCAACTAACACACTTACTTCCTTAGGGGTTGACATCAATGTAACAATGCTCTATTGACATCAATGATATCACAAGTTTCCAACACACTCTTACCATGAAAAAGAGATTAAAAAAATGTTCTTTCCCAAAAAATGAATCCGATTAACATAAATGCACAAGTGTAAGATGGAAAGAAAACTAACATGATCCTCTAACCATTTATCAATTTTAAAGAAAACATAATAAATGGCATAGTTTTAATACTAGATCATACAAGCATGGTGGAATGCAAAATAATTCCACATCTAATAAGATATGTTTAAAAGGAAAAATGTTTGGCCTTTAACGTCCAACCAAATTGATGCCCACTCCATTGGGAAATAAATTCAAAAATTTCAAGGAGTGTGAGAACATGCCTAAAATCAGTAGTGGAATAATGACTATGTATACAAAACCTTAAAGAATAAGGAAATTTGCAAGCAAACATAATTAGTTATCCATTATAAATTAATATTACCACACATGTAAAAAAATAAGACCATTAAAATAATTTGTAATGAATTATAACACTATCACACATTCATCTAATCTTGTTACAATGATGCCAATAAGTTTGGAAAGTGAGAGATAGTAACTTGGTTCAAATCCCCTCATGAAATGTTACAACTTGTGGATACATTCACTTGTAAGAAAAAACTTACTAGACTACCATTTACCCTAATTTACAAACATGTATTATCATTTATAGAGCTATACATTTACCATTTGTTATCCTATAACTTGTTGGAGACACTTATAGTAAGAGAATATGGTTAGCGACCAACCCTAACATTTGGTTGGTTGGATGAGATTTTAGGGGTCACATACAAGTACAAGTACTTTATGTAGTAGGACAATAATTTATAGATTGTTTTTCCTTAGATATGGTGTTCTATGATATAGAACAACAAAACATTCCTTCCAACACTCATAAGAATAACTAGGGTACTAACTTTGGATGTTTGCAAGTAGGGCCTTCATTTAGGGAATTCAAGCTATAAATACCTTTTTTTTATCTTCACATGGTATTGTGTGTGGATATACACTTCTAAGAGATCCAATGGTCTTTGGGAGAGATTTGGTAGGCTATAGTTCTCCATTACATTCAATTAAAGATAATAATGACATGCTAGGATGTGCAAGGGAGTAAGTAAAGTTTACTACTTTAATGGTGGAAATACAAGGTGAAATTATATGTGGGACTTCAAAAAATACATTAGAGAAAAAAAAGGTTTAGAAGAATAGGAATGATAGGAATCAAGGTTTTGAAAGCACACAAATTTTGAAAATGAGATGGAAGTCTATGAATGAGTGCATGGTAGGATGAGGTACAAACATGCTAGCAAGGTTTGCATTTCCATGATGATATAAGAGGGAATAATGTGGGGGTGTGGAGGATCTATAGAGTCCAAATATTTACGGGAATAGAGGAGACATAATAACACGTGAAGTAGTGGTTCGATATGGTTTTGAATAAATTGCAAACATCCCTAGACAATCTAAAATACAAAAGACATACAAAATAAATAGAATATCCCTGAAACTCACTTGTTTCATTAAATTAGCCTAGCATAATGATTTTGATGTACAAAAGACACACAATCAAAAATTATTAAATTAGATTTCCCATTTATGATTTCTGAAATTGATAATTTATGATGGGCCATGATAAGAGCTTTAGGAAACCTAGAGAGGCAAAATTTAGAAAATTTACTATGTTATGCACCTAGTTGGAATTTTTTTCTTATATTTTAAGTATATTGGCCCATAATTGTGAATCCATGATAATCTATCCATAATCAGCCATAAGCTATTTCCATGTGTAAGAAGACACAATAGTTCAAAAGTGCAAGGAACCTCTAGAATGATGTAGAAGAATATGGCAATGGTATAGAAAAAAATAGTTATTAGATAGGCAATACTATAGTGATGCATGGGAATACCATGTGGCCATGTGGATGTCAAAAATATTTTTCCCTTGTAAAATGAAAACTAGATAATGGAGAGACCCACCATGTAAACATTGACCAATGACACAAAGATGTGTGTGTGTGTGTGGGCACACATGTTTGCGTGTGTGTATAGATTGACAACTTCACAAAGATCTACCAATCATAGATCTAGGCCATGATTTAATAGTTCTATTTTTCTTGCACCTATAAACATAAAATTATTGAGGTGTATAAAAGTACTTGTGAAAAACATACAAGGGGATTAGAAAGTAAAAGTGTTAATCCCCAAGCTCAAAAATTGCATGAACTTGTAGGGACCAACTACAAAATGATAAATAACATGTAGATAAGTATTTGTCAAAAGAGAAAGTTGCATTCACACAAAGAAGGAACTTGACAATAATCTACCTACAAAGGAGAAGATAATGAAATTTTAGAAAGAACAAGGATGAGAACAACATCCCAAACCCTGAATGTTGGTGAAATAATGATGCCAAAAGGTTATAACAAAGGTGAAAGAATAGCTAAAGAATATATATATATATATATATATATATATATATATATATATATATATATATATATATATTATATGGAAGAATGGAGAACCAAGACTTAGTTGGAAGAAATCATACAAAAGTTGGAGTTATGGTTTAAATTTATTACATTTTTTTTGGAATGAGGGTAGGAAAAATCAAAATTTTTAAACTTTAGAAACAGTTTTAGAAGTTTATTTTTTGGAATTTATATATCAATGGATATTTAATTTCGAGTGAAAATGAGTAAAAATTCATCAAAATGACCATTCCACTCGCCTAGATTGGAGAGATAATGGATATAGGTAAATAAATGGATTCAAATGAGAGAGGTACATTCTAAAATATTTTTTAGTGGAACTAGGCCTATGAAATATTGAGTAATGTCCATTTGTAATGGAGTCTAAAAACTATTGTAGAGTCCAAAAATCATGGAAATGTCTAATAGATGCATAAATTTCCATGAATGATACTAGTCTCTATTATCATAATTTTTTGTGATGTGTAGATGTCAAAAAATTGCACAAACATACAATAAGAAATTTAGAAAGGAATGAAGCATTAGAATAAGAATTAGATATGGAATGTTTAGCAATTAATATTTTTTAAGAAATGACTTTATTAGGCTAATAACCAATGAAGTAATTTTTTTAATTTTTGCAAGCACACCCAAGTTGTAGAAGATGTTGCAAAATTAAGTTTTAATTGTAGATACACTCGAGCTTAGGATCTCACAATGATAATTGGTCTTAACCCACAATCATTCTCTTGTGAGCCCCACACAAGGGTAGGATGAGGGAACCATCTACCTCAATCCATTCCCTACACATACTTGATGACATTATAATTGGAAGAGAAACCTATGCAGGTGATTGGACAACTAGAAGAAGTCATATATCAACTATTGAGCATCATCAATTGTCAATAAACATGATGCAACTAAATCTCACATACAACTCAATGAATATTACTATCCCATATCAAGCAACCTATTGAATATGATTTACTTCATTTATCTTATCAAATCTAGGGATGTATTATTATTGAATGATGATGGTATTGTATGTACAAAAATAGTATTCTAGCACTTGAATCAAATAGTTGTGTATAGAAGAAAAAAATAAACTTTACAAATACAAGGAAATATACTAGGAACTTCAATTAAATGAGAATTATATAATAGTTGATATTGGTCTACTATAGTTTCTAAAGGCTAATATTTACCTTATTGATGATAGTAACTAACTATAAAAAATATATCTAAGATTATGAAAATCATTAACTAATATAATTAAAAGTGTAATTGTAGCTCAACTCAAGTGGGCCCTTGCTCAAGGGTTAGTTGCACCTCTCTTTTTCTTGATAGAATATTAACTCAATCAAATCATCCTTTAACTCATCATGTAAAATCAATAGATATGGAAATGATACCTTTGAATTATTTTCTCAAATAATTCTACAAACTTGTAGAAAGTCTAAAAAATTCCCTTAGATATGCTATATATCCAAAATATATATTGAAACTTACTTCTACATAATTAAGGACTCTTAACAACAACTCTACACTTGTATACTCATTCCCTATGATATAGGGGACTTTCTTATTTTAGAAATAGAAATACAACTAGAAGACTAAGTATAATTAATCTTGAGGAAGAACACTCCTACTACAACTAGAAATAGAAATACAACTAGAAGACTAAGTATAATTAAGCTTGAGGAAGAACATTCCTACTACAATGTTTCAACGTATGCATAGGAGGAACAAGTTTGTTGGTGTTGGGATTATGGATGCACAGTCCTTGAAGCTGCAGTCTTCGATGTAGGACCTTTAAGCCAGGAAAGATAATCAACCACTCAGAAAGTGTTGCAACTAGGCATGCACAATGGAGATTCAATATTGACATGATATATTGATTTGATATCTTGATATTTTACAAATGAAAAGATGCCTGATTATATAGGCAAGAATGAAAACCTAATATGCATGAGATGTTGCCATGTGTCTTGATCTAACAACATGTGACAACATGTGAACCCTAATGGTGATGATCATTAAATGATGAGATAAGTTCTAGAAGGAATCTTATCTCCTACAAATAAGGAAGGGAATATTATCCCATTTATTAAATGATTTATCTATTAATGCAACCTAGGACTTAATGATTAAATGCAAGACCTAAGTTAACTTATGCTAGTGTAATAATTAATTAATTACACCAACAGTTGGAAGCATAAAGATGAGTGGGATAGTACATTTAATTCTTGCTTGATTATTGCTATAGAATTTCCATTATGTTTTCCACCTATTAAAAATCATTTCTTACTTTACAAAAATTTATCCTTATCTGCAAAGAAGTTATCATTATGGAACATTTTTCAACAACTATGGTCCCTATTGGTGGGTACTTTTGGTATTGGCTACGAACACTCGTGGATTTGGCTATAGACATACTACAACCTTGGTTGTAGGTTATCTTCCTTACTTTACACATGTAGAATTTATATTTCAAAAAATATTTACTCTAATATTATTATAATAAAAATAATATGTTATATCTTGGAAATAACTATCTTAACACATAAACATTCATTAAAAAAATATGTATCTAATATAGTTATTTTACCCAAATATTAATAAAAAATATTAAGTATGGGGTAGAAATATCCTTGGAAATTTTATTGAAATATAAAATTATAGAAATAAATGAGAAAAATATAAGACCCATAAAAACCCCCTAGTTTAGTAGATTTCTTGTCCTCAAGCAATCATGGACTCTTACTGTACATTAACAAAATCATTTGGAAGTTAACTGGATCAATTAATCCTTCACACTACTTCAAGTAGAATCCTTTTTGGCCCTTGATGTGGTCCCATTTTTTATCTTCATCATGTGTTGTTAAATTCCTATTTCCTCAACAATTTGAAATTGGAAACTAGAAGAGAGGATGATGGAATAAGAGGTAGCCATGTGAGCTCATTCATTCGAGCTATGTTAAAGTATTATTGTGCCCTAGTAATTGCTACATGGTATTTATGTATATGAAGAGTTTATTTCCTATAAAATCCCATAGTTACTTCATGCCATTTTTTTTATAAAATTCAAATGATTCCTTTCCAATATTTGTGACCAAATTTTTAAACATAGAATGATATGCCTCTTGGTCTTGTAGGATATTTATTTACACTAAAGGTTTCTTTATCAACTATATCCAATCCTCTACCAACTGATTAGGGTTTCCAAATTTTCCTCTAACCCTCAAGGGAATGTAATTTTTTATTTCCATATACATCCACGTTTGTGTTCCCCTATTTTTTCACTTCTCATAAAATAGGCTAAAGCCTTTAGATGGTTTTCCCCAACATAAGGAATTGGATTCCATTCTATATCATATTAAACAACCAAGTTATGTAGGTATAATTCACAAAAAATACTCTATATCTCAACAATGTAGGCTTGATAAATTTCTAAGAAATACCTATGTATATTTAGAGTTTAGGAAAGATCAAAATAAAATTCCATAAACTAAAAAATAAAAATATTAATGAAGGAATTAAGCTATAGTAGGGGGAAACACTATAAAATTTGGGTGGTTAAACTTTCCATCTTCTAAAATTTTTTCCTTCTTTTCCTTTGCCCATGTCATTCTCATAAATTAAATCTCTTCATCTCTCTTCCATAATAAGAGTTCAAGCGAAGGTCCATTTGTTTGTGTGGCTATTTCTTGAGGGCCTACTTGTTGTTTAGGATTTCTCTCTTCCTTCTCAATTTACTCTCAAGCCATGTGGGTTAGCTTATCTAGTTCATTTTCTTGTACCTCATATGCCCTAACTTCTCCAACTATTTTTTTTTTTTAGAGAAATTCCCAACTCATTAGATTTTTTCATCACTTTTGATACCAATTCATCCTCATCAATAGGCTCAAATGAAGGTGAAGATTATATGTGGAGGCCAAGGTTGTTAGAGGAATCTAGGTACTCACTTTCTTCTTAAGAAGACAATTTTGAAATTTTCTTGCTTATACACATATCCTCCCACTTGGAATCCATATCAATCTCCAAGAAGATCAAATTTTGAATTGGGATATCTTTACACTGTGTTATAACTTTCTCCTTTAGGTGATGAAATTTCCTCAATAGAATTTGGGTTGAAATTGGGGAAAAAAATTCATCCTTTTTATGGCCCTAGAGGAAGGATAATTTTTCAATTTTCTTTTGGGTTGAGAGTAGGAAGGAATATCAAAATTTATAGGTTATCTTGGTGATGGGGAAGAAATTACAGGTGCTACATGGTCATAGGTATGAATTTCATTTTCATGGGTTACTATGTTCTTAGAAGAGGTTGCATGATAAGGAGAGGTTGCATGCTCAAGAGGAGATGCGATGGGTTCATGGGAGGAGGTTGCAAGAACCTCTTCTTCAAATTGGTCTTCCTCTTCCTATGTTCCCAACTCTGGAGGTTGACTAAACCTTAGTATTATTCCATGTGGGCCAACATTTGGTCTATTTATAATAACATCTAGAACATGGAAAAGACAATAAAATATGCTTTCCCTTATGGAATTCCTTGGTTATTTTAATTAATAAATGGAATAGAAAATTTGGCACATTGACTAGCCTATTATGTGAAAGTGGCTTACCAATTTAAAGTGTACAATATAGAGAAAAGACTACCCACCTTCATATGTTTGGTATTTTATGGTGTAGACTTCATCTTGGGCCCAAATCACCATAATGAAAGTTGTTTGGTCCATTGCGAAGAGGAATTGAATTTTCTCCCATAATTGTGCAAATTCATTTCTCATTGTAGTTGTGTCAACTCATTCTAGAAATTTCTAACCAACTATAGGTAACCAAAAGAATTCTTCTATTGCTACCTTTGAAACATATATCCTTAATCCTCTAAAAATTTCCTCATTATTCACCAATTTTTGTACAAAGTGGTTAGCAATTTATTCATTATACCCTTCCAATCTCTAAAAGTAGTTAAGCCATCCCACCTTCTGAAAGATGGGGATGCATGCCTAGCCATTCAAGAGGAATATGTGGTCAAATTATTCACACTAGAATGGGTCACCCCTATATTATGCTTAGAAATAGAGGCCAATACAACCAATTCACACAGTGAAATTATATTTTCTTAGCTTTCCCTACCTAGATTCCACTATTTCTTGCTATTAGTATCCACACAAAGACTAGTCCTTTTTTTTTAACAATGTGGATTATTTTTTGATTGATGGTTTTGGAATTGGGCTCAATTCAAAAGTAGATTTGGGCATTAAATCATATTCATCATACTTAGTATTCAAAATTAAAATCCCCACACATGTAAGGTACAATGGTGGAATACTAAATAATTATTCCCCCTAGCAAAGGATGCCACTTGTCCATAAGTGACATGGATTGAGAAAATTATGAGAAATTATGGGAACAAAAATATAAGAATAAAGTGCCATTTAGATATAAATATAGATGAATGCTACATCCTAGCAATTAGTAAATAAATTAAATAGAAACTAATTTAAATATAATATCATAGAGCACAAAGCATACAAAATCTGATATAAGATGCTAATAATAATGTGAATGAAAAATTATTACTTTATGATATCCATGTGGTGGATGCCATTTAGATATAAATATAGATGAATGCTACATCCTAGCAATTAGTAAATAAATTAAATAGAAACTAATTTAAATATAATATCATAGAGCACAAAGCATACAAAATCTGATATAAGATGCTAATAATAATGTGAATGAAAAATTATTACTTTATGATATCCATGTGGTGGATGTTGTAGGGTTTCCTTGTTATGTATGGCTCTAGGATTGATATTAGTTGTTGCAATGTCTCTTATTGATAGGTATCCACAAGTAATACTAGATTCCATAGGAGTTCCAATTGATGGGAACTATATAATCATTAATAGATGCTATAGGAGAAACGATAGATGATGGACACAAGATGGTTGATGGATGTTGTAATCCATTAACAGATAGTGGCTACATGATCAATAGTAGATGTTGCAAGTCACAAAAAAATGACATCAAATTAAATTTGGAAAAGGGATATATATGATTTGATAGAAGGGTTGCATAGTCACTTGCAACAAGAGTGGAGGTATAAATAAGTGTAGTAAATCATGGACATATTTATTGTAATTTGGACCAACAAAACCTTACGAGTGTCTTTGTTGTTTATTATTATTCATTGATATAAAAAAAGTGATAGAAATCATACTTGATCCATAACAACAAGTGAGTGTATTGTCTCATCCAATGATATTGTGAGTCGAAAAGTTATATTGTAGCTGACCAAAATATTTTTTGTTGAGAGGTTGGCCCTTTAGTTTATTCCAAATGTTTGAGGAAGGCTTCCTTGTATAGAGGTTTCTTATGTAGATTCAGGTGGTGTCTATTCATCATCAATGAGAATCTTATAGGGTAAGTAGCTATCAACTTGAATCCACCATTAGGATATACCTCTTCAATTTTATAAGGGCTCAACCATCTAGTTCAAATTTCCATTTATAATATTTATACCTCAAATTAGACGACAATTCCCAATAAAATTTTTGGAATGATTTTTATTTTATAAGTTGGTCATGCCATTTTTTCTATTGTTTCTATACAATTTTAGTGTGGTGAACACCTTCTTTCCTTAACTCATCTAATGCATTGAGTTGAGCTACCCTAAATTTTTGTGTTGTAAATAAATCTATTCCTAGTTGAGTTTCTTTCCTTAAAGTATTATACTCAAATTCAATAAGATCATAAATATTTTTCCATATAGCAAATGATAGGGGGAAAACCCTATGGTTGTCTTACATGTGGTCCTATAGGCCCAAATTGCTTAAAAAATTTGAGTTGCCCAATATTTGTAGTGAAGATTTGTAATTTGACCTTAGAATTACCTCTATCTCCCTATTAGTGAATTTAACTTGACTATTTGATTGAGGGTGATAATTATGCAAACACAAAATCAACCCCATTCCTAACTCACAAAACAACATAGATTAAACATAAAACAACTTTTGCATTCAAAACTAGAATTAAATTCAATCATGTGAACTATTACAAGTTTATGCTAGAACAACTTAACAAAATCAAATTTACAACATTTGGCTCTCATAGCCATTCCCTCAATGTTGTTGTTGCAGAAGTCTTCCAACTCTATCCTCAACCCAACAATATCTCAGTCCTTTGGTGCTTCTAAAAAATGTGTTATTATGTTATTACAAGAGCCAAAGTGGGCTGCTTGCAACTCCTTCACACCTCTGCTCTTTCCCAGCTCCACGCCCCCATTCTCTCCTCTTTTTGTTGATTATTTCATTTCTATTATTCACAAACTTTCCCAGCTCTTACCACACTCCCTTGCTTCCCACCCATTCAAAACTAGCATAGGATTTTTTATCTCTCACCAAAAATCCCATGCAACATCTTTTTTGAATTTTCTATCCACCTCCTTAACCCCCGTACCCTCCACCTTCGTGTTGTTTTAGTGTTTCACAAAAGTTTGAAAAATGGGGCAGCTTATTCCCATTTCCATGCCCCACTTTCTCCCCATTTTGGGTGTGGCATTTCTTCCTTACCCAACCCTTTCAAACTTGTCAATAAATAACCTTTAACTAGGCATTAAAGTTTGTCCATGATTTACATTTTGCATATTTTAAAACTGAAATTTGCCACATGGAAATGCCTTCAATTAGCCTCTTAACCTGCATTTTCAAATGGACATAAATTTTTGGGAAAGCTAAATTTTGAAATTTCAGTTAGTGAGCATCAATTATCCCAACTTGATCTTTGGAAATAATGTTTTGGAACTACAATGATAATTAGGAGAAAACTAATTATGTGAATTTAAAAGAGCATCAAGTATGGACCTAGGCACCGAAAGGCAAAAAATTAAATTTCTATGTTTTGCTTGAAAATTTCCCCAAAGGTGTATTATGACATCTTTAGGTCCCCTACAAAAGGATTTCACCCAAACCTTCAATGATTTCAAAATTTTAAACTTTTACTAAATCACAAGAAAATAACAGAATTTTTAAATTCTCCAAAACTAAGAGGAATCACACCCTAAAACCTTCACCGCGTTTTCCAGAATGCATTTAAAAATGTCCCTCTAAAATGATTCGCAACCAAACCTCACCAATCTTCTTGAACAATTGTTCCCGTAAAATTGCCTACGACATGCTAACATTGTGATCCAACGAGAAACTAAATTTTTCATTTCTGGTCAAAGGAGAGTTCACAAGATGCAGAGGGACACCAAAAACCACCACAACACACCAAAATTAAGAAAATAAAAAGAAATTATTTTTGGGCGATGCAAGATTGCCCGTGGACCTGGATGCTCCCACATCAAACACCGGGTAAGTTGAAATGTTTCATGAGCTGAAAGCTCATGAACATTTGGATGATTTTGGGATGGTGATCCCATGATTTTTCTTGATCCATATTTCCTCTTTATCCTCACATTCTTTCTTCTTCATTTCATTATGAACTTCTGTAGCTCCCTCTTGTCTCATCTTCTCTTTTCCTTTTCCTTGTTTTCTACCTGCACATTGAAATCTCATTACTCACCTTCTTTCGTAAATCTGATTTTTGATGTTCCATCTTAGTATCACTGTTATTATTCTATACCTCCCTTGTACCTCTATTCTCAAGAGCCTTCTTTGAACTATTTCCAACCTCTAGTGCAACCTTTACCTTTTATTTTTCTGACCTGCAACAATTCATAGGACTGTTGTCCTTCACCTTCTTCTCTTTCTCCTTCAATGAACTCAAATTATAATTTTTCCGATATTTCACAATATTGTACAAATTCTCTCTACAATCATAGATAGCCTTTTTTTCAAATTTCCAAGGACTTCCTAACAAAACATGACATGAAATCATGGACATAATATCACATAAAACTTCATCTTTATAAGAACCGATATGAAAATTTACCAAACACTTCTCTTTCACCTCCAGCTCATGATCTTCTTGAATTCAACATACCTTATAAGGATTAGGATGCTTAATCCTCTTCAATCCTAGTTTTTCAACCATCTCTTCAGAAACCAAGTTATTTGTACTACCACTGTCTACAATGATCTTACAATACTTACCTCTTGATTTGCATATGGTATGAAAGAGGCTTCTTCTCTGAGATGGTCCATTCTCCTCTTTTCTTGTATTCACCAATACTTTCCTGAATATAAGGAATTCTCCATGCTCTAGTTCTACCACATCCTCTAGTGATGCTACGCTCCCCTTATCTTCTTGCACCATGTGATTTCTTGTTGCCCCTCTCTTACTGGTTTCTTGGTGTATTTGTGGACACTCATAAGATCTATGCCCAACTTCTCCACATTGGAAACACTTTCCCAAAAACTCTTTACTACTACTGCCACAACCTCTTGTTGAATAATCTTTTCCTTGTGCTCCTTGGTTTGATTCTTTGTTCCGTTCTGGGCTTGTTTCTTCTTCAAGAATTTTCTTCCCTTTGTGGCCACTTGGTTTTCCTCTTCTTGTTGACATATTTCCCTTCCTCTTGAATTATTTTTTTGCTTTTTATTCACCTTCTCCTCCGCTTTCAGAGCATACCGATAAGCCTCTTCAATAATAGAAATCTTCAACATACTCATCTCATCCTAGATATTGAATCTAAGTCCACTTATGTATCTACCCACCTTTTCTCTGTCCATTTCCTGATGTCATGATCTAATCACCATTTTGTAAAATTCCTCTGTATACTCTTGAACACACTCATACCTTTTTGTTTCAATTTTTGAAGCTTTTTGAACAAATCCAACTCATAATCTCTTGTAATAAACTTTTCCTTCAATTTAGCAACCATTTGTCTCCACCGAGTTATTCTCATCTTACCATTCTCCACTCTTTCTTTCTACAACTCTTTCCACCACAATTCAACATGTCCCTTAATATTTGTTTATGTCAACCTTACCCTCTATGGGTCTCTAATATTCTCAAACTCAAAATAATCTTCCAACTCTCCAATCCAATCTATTAGATTCTCAAGATTTAATGTTCCTAAAAAATTAGGGACTTCCATTTTATTGCCTCTATTGATTTGGGCTATTTCTGTTATAAATCTTTCCTCCCCTTCATTTGTTGGCTCCTCATTTTCTCTCTTAGGTTCGTTGTCTACAACTTCCTTATCTTCAAAATGGGCATCCTCATGCTCTGGATTTCTTCTCAAACCCAAAGCTATATTTCTTAGCTCATTTCTCATTTCATTGTGAAAGTCGTCTATCATTTCTCTACTCTTTTAGGAATTATCCTTCTCAAGGGCATCTTGAAATCCTCTCAACCTCTTCTTCTATGAATTTATTGTCTTCTCATCTCTCCATAGCTACAAGATTCCCCACACCTACAACAAGCTCTGGAGTTTCAAAATAACTTCAATCCTCACCCACAAATCCTGACACAAGTTGCCTCACATTCAATGCTCTTCCTATGCACTCAAGATCACTCACTCGGATACCATCTAATGCAAACACAAAAGCAACCCCATTCCACAACTCACAAAACACCAGAGGTTAAACATAGAACACATTTTGTATTCAAAATTGGAATTAAATTCAATTATGTGAACTATTACAAGTTTATGCTAGAACAACTTAGAAAAATAAGATTTACAATATTTGGCTCTCATAGCCATTCCCTCAACGATGTTATTCCAGAAGTCTTCCAGCTTTTTCCTCAACCCAACGTTATCTCAATCCTTTGGTTCTTCTAAAAAATGTGTTATTATGTTATTACAATAGCCCAAGTGGGCTGCTCACAATTCGTTCACACCTTTTCTCCTTCTTCCCAACTCCACGCCCCTATTATCTCCTCCTCTGTTTGCTTCTTATTTCATTTCTATTATTCATAGACTTTCCCAACTCTTACCACACTCCCACACTTCCTCCTCTTCTTCTCTCTTGCCACCCACCCATTCAAAACTCCCATAGAATTTTTCAAATCTCACAAAAAATCCCACATAGCATCTTTTTTAACTTTTCCAGCTACCTCCTTAACCCCCACGCTCTCCACCTTCCTATTGTTTTAATGTTTCATAAGTCTAAAAAATTGGGCTTATTTCCATTTCCACACCCCACTTTCTCCCCATTTTGGGTGTGGAATTTCTGCCTTACCCAACCCTTTCAAACATGCCAATGAACAACCTTTAATTAGGCGTTAAATTCTATCCATGATGATTTATAATTTGCATATTTTAAAACTAAAATTTTCCACATGGAAATGCCTTCAATTAGCCTCTAAACAAGCTTTTTCAAATAGATATAAACTTTTGGGAAAATTAAATTTTGAAATTTCAACTGATCAACATCAATTATCTAAAATTGATCTTTGGAAATAACACCTTGGACCTGCAATTCTAATTAGGAGAAAATTAATTATATAAATGCAAAAGAGCATCAAGTGTGGACCCAGGCATCGACAGGTGAAAAATAAAAGTTCTCCATTTTGCTCAAAATTTTCCCCAAAGGTGTATTATTACTTCGTTAGGTCCCCTGCAAAAGGATTTTGCCCAAACCTTCAAGGATTTCAAATTTTTAAACTTTACCAAATCATAAGCAAACAAGGAAATTTTTTAAATTCTCCAAAACCAATAGGAATCAAACCCTAAAACCTTCACCACATTTTCTAGAATGCATTTGAAAAAGGTCCCTCTAAAAGGATTCACAACCAAACCTCACCAATCTTCTTGAATAATTATTTTTGTAAAACTATTTTTGGCATGCTAACACTACAATCTGGTGAGAAACTGAAATTTGTACTTCTGGTCAAAGGAGAGCTCACAAGATGCAGAGGGACACCACAACACACCAAAAATGAGAAAATAAAAATAAATTATTTTTGAGTGATGTAGGAGTGTCCGTGGACCTAAATGCTCCTACATCAAATAGGGGTGGAATTTCTATGTCTAAGTTCATACTCTTTAGCTAGGGTTGAAATGAACTCTAATGTGAACTACAGTCCCTAATAAGTGAAAATATTTTTGAGCACCCCATAATAGGTGAAAATATCCTCATATAGAAAATTTTCTACCTCTTCATCTTGTGCATGTTATAAGGTTTTCAATTAAACCCATTTTATCAAGTAGTTTGTACATACTAATATGTATTCCTTTTTTATTAGATGGAGGGTCAATTATACTGATGAAGTCAATAGCACATTTATCAAAAGGTTTTAGCACTAGCTATGTTTTCATGGGTATCTCATTAGTTTTTTCTAGGTAATCCATTTGTTAACAATGATCATTCCTGTGTGTGTACTAAATTGCATATTTTTTTCATAGATGATTGTCATTGTACCAAAAGATTGACCAATTAATGCTTGATACAATTCCTAGAGTTAATGAATCCACGGGAGGTAGTTAAGCTATGTCATGAACTTGAGCGCTGCACTCCACAACACAAGGAGACCAAGGGTGCACACCTTACAACAATCCCCCTAGCACAATCAGGGAGTTTGAACCCGTGACCCAGGCTCTGATACCAATTGTTGCACAAATGATTGTCGTTGCACCAAAAGATCAACCTATTAATGCCAGATACAACCACCAGAGTTAATGAATCCATGGGAGGAAGTTAAGCCATATCACAAACTTGAGTGTTGCGTTGCACAACATAAGGAGACCAAGGGCACACACACCTTGCAACAATCCCCCCAACGCAAGTGGGGAGTTCAAACTTGTGACCTAGGATGTGATACCAATTATTGCATAGACGATTGTTTTTGCACTAAAAGATCAACCTATTAAAGCTCAATACAACCACTAGAGTTAATGAATCCATATGACACAGTTAATCCATGCCATGAAAATGAGTGCTACATTTCACAACAAAAGGAGACCAAGAGTGCACACCTTGCAACATCTTCGTCTTCAACTGTCAACTCTTTTCCTTTGTCTTCATCCTTTTCTTCTTCACTGCAAGGGGATTCATCAAATTCATATCCTTCTATCAGTACTGAACTTTGATGTGGTTCTTCATCCACTTTGAAACTTGCACTGTCAACAATTTTCTTCAAAATTTTATTGTAAAATGGTAGGCCTTGCTTCTTGTAGAGTATCCAAGGAAGATTCCTTCATCAGACATTGCATCAAACTTTCCTAATTTTTCCTCATCTCTTCTAATATAACATTTGCTTCCAAAAACTCTGAAATACTTCACAATAGGGGGTTTACCATACCATAACTCATAGGGAGTTTTTGGACTATTTTCTCTTGCTTGACCTCTATTAAGAATTTAGACTATAGTATGGATTTCTTCTCTCTAATAGACATCTGGAAGATTAGTTTCCTTCATCATTATCCTAGTTGCTTCTTGAACTGTTATGTTTTTCCTTTCCACAACTCCATTTTGCTGAGGAGTTCTAGGGTTTGACAAATGCCTCTTTATTCCATGATCTTCACAACTCATTTAAAGTAAACTCACCACCTCTATCATACCTCAAACATTATATTTTCAAATTTATTTCATTCTCAACCATATCCTTAAATGCTAACTTGTTTAGAGCTTCTGATTTTTCTTTGAGAAATGTAAACCAATCCATTCTAGAATAATCATCAATTAATAACATAAAATACTTGTCACCACATGAGCTTCTAATTTTGATAGGTCCACACAAATCTGTATGCACCAACTCCAAGGGACTTGTGGTAGAATATTCTTTTATCTTGAATCTTACCCTTTCTTGCTTTCCATCTTCACATTCTCTGCAAATTGCATTGATAGGCTTTGTAATCTTTGGAAAATATCTCACAACATTAGTAGAGCTTATCCTTTCTAGGCTATCAAAATTCATGTGACCCATTCTTCTATACCACAACCAACTTTCATTAGTTTAAGACATAAAGCACTTTGTACCTTTACCTTTGTGTTGATAGACATTACCTCTTGTCCTTGTTCCAACATCAACTAGAATAATAAAGCTTCCTTTTTTAATTTCACAACCACCATTTGAAATACAATATTATATCCTTTGCTACACATTTTTCCTACACTTAGAAGATTATGTTAGAGACCATTGACATAAAGAACAACATTTGTACTATGTTTTCCATCAAAACTAATTGAACCTTTTCCCTAGATCTTAGTAAATGTATCATCACCAAACTTAAGAAGACCACCATCATACTTTTCAAGCTTAAAAAACTTACTTTTATCACCTATCATATGATTTGAGCATCCACTATCAATGATCCAATAATTCTTTTGCTCTCTAGTATGAAAATAAGTTAACATAGTTCCTTCTTAATGTTATGACCTATTTTTAGAGCACTTTCCTTCACACATCTTTCAAGATTAGTAGAATTAGTTCCAACATTTAAAGCCATGAACAAGCATTCATCATTGTCTTCATTTTGATAATTTGATTCTTCATCAGAAGATACACCAATGTCCTTTTCAACATAATAACTCTTCATGAAAAATTTACCCTTATGATCCTTTTGTTTGTCATTAGTAACTTTGATTGGAAATTTAGATACATAATGACCTATCTTTCCCCACAATTGAAACATTTGAAAAGTAGCTTACCTATGTATTTTCTAGTACCCTTTTTGAATCTCCTCACAAATTTTTCTTCCACCTCATCAAGATTATTTGGATTTGATCCATCATCCTTTTCCACTTTGCAAACTTTAAAATCAATTTCTTTTCTTGTAGTATCTTGATCAAACTCTCTCATTCAAAATAAGTTAAAGCACCAAACATTTGATCTCTTTTATAATGATCCAAATTCAGAGCTTCCTCAATAATAGAAAATTTATGACTATAAGCTTTAGGCAAAATTCTTAATACCTTTTTCACAACTTCACTTTCATCTAGATTTCCACCAAGACCATTGATGGCATTGACAACTTCATCAACTATGAGAATGTAGGTAGAAATATATTCATCTTCAGACATCCTTAGGGTTTTAATTGTGGCTTTGTAGATCTACATCTTTGCTTGTTTAACCTTGTCATCTCCTTCATACATTCCTTCCAACTTTGTCTAGACATATTTAGCAGACTTATAGCTTATAACCTTCATAAGTTCTGAATTAGTAAGGCAACTCAATATTGCATTCCTTGCTTTGCCATTATTCTCATTTTCCTTGATCTAATCATCATTTGATGGTCCATTTGTAGGAATGGTATAACCTCTTTCAACAAACTTCCAAACTCCAAATCCAAGGGAGACTAAGAAAGACTCCATCCTAGATTTCCAATAGGTATAATTTATTCCATCAAACAAAAGAGTTTTGACACATTTCTTGTATGCCATCTAGATCTACCTCAAGTGGGTAAGCTTCTTCCTAAGAACCACAAATCTGATACCAATTGTTAGATGCACATGAAAACTGAGAGGGGGGTGAATTAGTTGTATACTTTTAGAACATTAGAAGCCCTCATTAACATTTAGATCTACAGTAGTTCTTAAGCCCTTATCCACCATTAAACCCTTAACATGCATTAATAGAATGTAAACATGTAAAGCAGTAATGCAAACACATTAAACACATAAGGACACCAAATTTACATGGAAAACCCAAGAAGGGAAAAACCATAGTGAGGATTAGGTCACTAATATATGAATTGCAACACCAAATACAATAAGGCTCACTGCCAAGGGCTCGCTACCCAAAAAGATAAATAAAGGATCACTATCTGTGGCTCACTGCCAAAGGACTCATTGTCCAAAAGAAAGAACAGATGGCTCACTGCCAATTTGAACTACTGACCATGTATCTCTTATATGCTAAAGGTACAGTTCCATTGAAGCACAAAAAACTCATCCAATAGACTAAAATGTAGACACCTTCTGCTCACTGCATTAGGAAGTCATAGACATTAAGGCTCACACTCAGATTAACACACTTGATCACATTCACATATTTTGCATCACAAACTTCACTCTTAATCCACACAATAACTCACCTTATATTTATACCCTCCGTGACCTAAAACAATCTCAATTAGGTCGGCCTTAACGAAATGTATACACCTCTACCATGTAACACCAAATAGGTTAGCACCAAACACTTCCACAATATAAGGAAGTGAATCCTAACCATTCCACTACTTAATTGGGACCCAAATATACATAAACATGCTTCTCAACACTTCCTCAAACAACGACTATCCTCCACGCAATTAGTGTTAGCACACCAGGTTGAAAAACCTACACTAACACTAACAAGCGACACCAAACACACCTCTCAAGTTCCAAAAACATCTCATGGACCACACAAAATCCCACATTGTTCATACAACACCTTAGAATACTCCAACACCATCAAAATATTTTGCACAACCACTGCAACCACCTAAAACTCAAGAAAACCTTCATTCTATGCAACCAGACATACTGGCACAAACATCCAACACATCAAACAAACTTGGAGAACAACTCAGAATCTGAAACTTCAAGGGAAGGTAGATACAAACATTATAAGGACATTCCCAAATCCACAACACCAGAACCTTTACTGTAGAGAAATGCAGAACAATCTCATTTCTCCCAGACAATATTGCTTCATAGTTGACACACTGGTGAACACATCTTCTGCCACATGATCCAGAACCTAAAAATCTAGATATAACACCTTTGATCATCACATCCAAACTGCATGAGAATATCTTCAATGATGAAGAAATGTAGAGAAAAACATTGAACACCATTCTATCATCCTGGACTTTCTTTTATTCAAGTTTTCTCAAAATCACTTGGAAACGAAGCACCACAAATACCAAATCAACATATGCAACACCTTCTCAACATCTTAACCACACAAGGGGTTGATATCCATAAACAATTACTCATCATTGCTACATTAGAGGTTGACACTAATGACAATACTAATGACAACGTAATGCAATTGACAAACTTGAACACACTTGCTTCCTCAGGGTTTGACATCAATGTAAGAATGCTCTGTTGACATCAATGACAACACAAGTTTCCAAAAATCTAATGGTGTAAGGATAAACTCCAAGGAAACTAGAAATCAAGAAAATCCTCCATGTTCAAAATTTGAAACTTAATGCATGTTCCATTAAAGCTCTCCACCTTCATTCCAAAATTTCTTTCCATAACTATATCTTGGAAAAATATCAATTGCAACCAA
The DNA here is from genome assembly GCA_007258455.2 of Sequoia sempervirens. Classification (NCBI taxonomy): domain Eukaryota; kingdom Viridiplantae; phylum Streptophyta; class Pinopsida; order Cupressales; family Cupressaceae; genus Sequoia; species Sequoia sempervirens. The sequence goes on from VDFB02047230.1 coordinate 459,339,863, forward strand.
CTCCCACTTAATCAAGGATTAAAACCACTAAGACAACACCTCCTATATAGCCCAAAAATAGATTATAATACCAAAATAAAGGAAATATCAAATAATTCTCTTTATTAACCCTATGAGAAAAGATATCGCAAGTTATATGATATATAAAAATTGCAATATCACTCTTATATGAACAACACATAACAATAATAAGATAAATAATAAGATAATAACATAGGAGAGAAACTGATATACCTTGGAAAAAACCTAACCTCCAAAGTGATAAAACCAAGTATTTCTAGCAACAAAATAGTTATAATAAAATATTAGTCTCTCAACATTAACTTGAATATCAACACTCCAAACCAAGAAGGAAATTATGTAGGATATGAAATTATTTTGTAACAATGAGAAATTGTTGTTGCTTTCCTCATGAGACTAATACGAGAACAAAGGAAATCCATACAAACTACTCCTTACTCCTTAACATATCCTTAATAAGAAATTCAAGCCTCTAGGTGCTTACACTAATACTCACTCACAATGAATATGTATAAGATAAATAACCTTCATCCCAAGCCTTTTATTCATATACAAGAGAGAAACTAGGGAAAACTTATTAAGTTTTCTTGCCACCATAATTTAATACCCCAATAATAATAAATGCTCCCATTTGTAACTCCAAGACCAAGTGACAATATGTTCTCTAAGGCACCAATATTATGTCTTCCAATCATGTTTCCCAAGTTTGACATGCAACATGTGACCCAAGAATTAAATTATTTTTACAATACTGAATGCATTTTATAATGACCTACAAGCGTTAAATGCATTCCTCTAATGAGTCTAAAAAAATGTGCTCACTACATAATGAACCTTTAAAAATTGAATGCATTCCCCTAATGTGTCATTGACATTAGATAAATTTAAAATGTTTCACATGTTCCCCTAGGAAGATATTGAGCTCCCCAAAACTATGGCACCTTGTTTTTTGATCAATCTCTTTACAACAATATCAAATAATTCTATGTAAGTTGTAAATTCAGTCTCCAAGTTGAAACCCAATGGAAAAATCTCTAAGGATTTAAATGAATAAATATGTGTGTGTGGAAACTTTGTGAGATATGTATTAGTGCAAAGAGTGAGAATAATATATAATATAAATAATTAATATATGTTTTACTTATATATTCCTCCTATACAAGGCATAATCTTTTAAGAAAGATGTATGACTGCTATTTTCTAATCTATTTATCTACTTATCTTTAATTTCTCTATTGATTCTACAAATATATATATATATATATATATATATATATATATATATATATATATATATATATATAGCATGCCTAGAGGCCAAGAGTCATTATGAAGTTTGAACCATTTCTATGAAATCAAAACTACTTCCATGCATGGCTTATCTCTTGATAGTTGCAGAATATTGAAACATTTGTAGGTGGGCATGTAATGTGTTGATAGATGACTTGGTATAGCATGAACCTCAAGGGTGCCACTTGGATTTTAACATCAACTACATTATCTAATGTCCAAATTGTGATGCTCAGAATGGTGTGATGATGAGAATTGTGATTTAGTCTTTGTAGTTTATCTTAGAAGTGTATTGGACCCTATTGAATCCATGGTAGGAACTATATAAGGTTTAGCATAAGTATGGTTATCATAGGAGATTTTGATCCTATGTAGAGCATTTTGTGTCACTACTAGAGTATGTGTAGTACTTGGTGAAGATAAATACATAGCCATATTATTGTGAACATCTAGGAGGTTCTCTAGTGTACCGTAGATTGTGGAAGTGTTATGAAAGTTACCGCAAGCTATAGGATTGGTCTTATAATTAGTGTAGAAACTAATGTTGGTATATATTCCTTGATCAATCTACAACACCTTATCCCAAAAATGTTAACTTTAGACATGTTGATAAACATTAAGAACACAAAGATAAGTATATAGATTGGAAAATTCTAATGCTATGAATAAATGTCTCACTATGTCTAGATGAGTGTATTGTTATCTATGCATTTGTACATTATAAATAATTTATTTAATGCACTTCATAATAAGAGAATATTAGAGTTATTTTTAACTCTAAGTACACATAGTGTGGCCACATATATTAGGTATACATGATCGCATGATGTCGATGATGATCAAATAGAATACAAAGTACTATTGTGTGTTGGGAAATGAGCAATGTTAATTTTAATCTATGGGTGGATGGGTTATTCAATGGTGCACTTGGTGATGTATGGATAATAATGTAGCCTGAAGATTTTATATCACCTAAAATTTTATTGTGATTGTTGAATTCAATAATTATGTAGGTTCCCAATGGGATCAAAACCACCCAAGGTGGGTTCTTGTTCCACTAGCTACAAGAGGAAACTATAGATAAATCCCCAAAATACAACATGAGATCTAACCATACATAAATTATAAAGACTAACTTAGGATAGAAACAAAATATAAATACTAATGTGGAGAGAGCGGGTTTGGAATTGACTACTATCTCACTAGTAAAATTCCTTGAATTGTTGAGAATAATACTAGATTGTTCTCATTTAAGCACTACTTTAAGATAAAGAATGTAAATTTTATGTTGTAAATTGGAAAAATGAAGGGAAACATTTGATGTGATTATCTTATGTATTTTTTGTTAAATATGTATTGAACCTCCATGCTTGAGGTGAGGGATTCTATATGTTGATTCATTATTGTATTAATTAAGGTATTGGTGCGTCTTAATAGTTAGATCATACTTACTTTTTTTATATTATAGGGAAGACAATATAGTCTACATTAATAATTCTATAAATATAGTGGTTTGATGATGTTATCTATTAAATGATAAGTTGGTACAGTTTGAATTAGATCACATTCCTCTAATTTATAGATATTTTATTGTTATAATATAATGTTATATTATTTACAAATATTGTTGAACAATACCTTAAATAAACCATGTGTTGGAGCCAATACAATAACAAATTGTAAGAAGAATGGTCTTAACAATATTTGATTAATTATCAACATTATAGTTTTAAAAAAAATATCTATATACAATATTTATTACATAGATCGTTTGCCTATTTTCTAACTATATTAATTAATTACATGTGTTGCAACGGTTCTGTTCAATTTACTATATAACATTTTTTTCATGTGAAACTCATGTATCTATATGCTAATAAACCTAAAAACATAGTTGCCTATTAGCTATAGCTTACAACTATTTGTACAATTTCTAATAATTAAACCTATTTTAATTAGTTAAAGACATAAAAAAATAATTTTAGCAAATCAATTTTTGAACTCAATTGGTGAGGGTAATGGTATTACACTCCACTTTATAACATTAACCTTGGAGCACTCACCCTACATTCACCTAAAGGCACTCTACTCTCCCCAATGACAATTAGACTATAAGAAGACCAACCATAGTCCAATTTGCGATGGATTGATTTGGTGTGACCAAAATGGTGGAATGTTGAATCCAAAAAGGTCTATTTTGAAGCTCATGTAAGCTATATTGAATATGCCAAGATAATGTTGGTTTCTTGTTGGTCTTCTCTTTGTTTGGGTTTTGTAGCTACTCAAGCATATTACATATTAATACGCATTTGCATCTTGCCCACTTAGATGCCAATAACACACCATGTAGTACATAATTGTTTGAATATCCGCCAAAATTCAAATCTCTTAAAGTGCACCTAAACTATATTTGACTTTGAAATGGTTTTGACAAACTAATTCCTCTTACTCATAATGGCTTAACTAGATAATTATGAATAAAAATGATAGACAATTGAAAGCTTTTATAATCTTTTTTTAATGTAACTTTGGAGAATGTTTTGAGTTTTGCTTGAGAGTTGAGAAATCCATTAAGTAATAGAATAAAAGCAACACTTCTTTCATACTTGTATTACTTTCTTTGTTTTATTCTCTACATTAAGAGAATGTGATATGTTTCTTCCATTATTATGTTGATCAAATTAGGTTATAGACAAGGCGGCCCTACCATCTATTTGTTAATTAATTCCTTTACAAAAATAGTGGGCCGCCATTCCCCTTTTTTCTTAAATATAAAAATAATATGTTCTATTAGAAAAACGAGGATTTCATTATGCACTACTTTTGACTTTATAGCTAAAAGTGCACACGGGTGCATTTGAAGCATTCAAATTAAATAAACAAAAGAAAATAATGGGAAAAGATTTGTCCGAATCTAGGGCACCAATTTAATATATATTTATATCCCACCCCATATATATACAATTATGGAGTAGATTCCCATGTTCACATATGCATCTTAATCGAAGCACCTTCCATGTAGGTAATTGGGTGACATTCAATGTTAAATTTGGTAGTTTTATAATAAGAAAAAAATATATTGTGGTTCTTATTATTAATATGATTATTCTATTTTAGTTAAGGTGCTTTTACTTAAACTAATTACAATACGAGTTGCAAGAGAGATCTTTTTACAAACGAAATTAGGTCATGAATATGACTTCAAAAGCTTAAGAAACAAGAAAGATATAGGTTCAATTTTCATTAACAAAGGGCCCTCAGCACTACCTAAATGCCAACCCCATCATCAAAGATAATTGAATCCACTCTAGTAGTTTAGAGAAGGAATTTAACTGTCTAGTGAGTCTAATATGTCATTTCCCTATCGTGGTGCAACAACTTGGTTTTGGATGGGCACATTCAATAGTTAAAGTTAAAAGCAAGAAAATTTCTCTTCCCCGATGTTATATAACAAGGGAGTGGAGTCTCTCAACTTGGCCAACCCAAGCATGGAATTGCCCCTCAATTTCCCTAAATGATGTCATAGAGACTACCCACTAAAGTTTCGTTCCCACTACAAGTAAAACTCTAATAGGATGAGTATTTGTGTATTCCAACGCCATTTCCAAACCATCTATGAAATCTACCTTCACAAAGCTCATTGCTGACACCCACATAATATTCTTATTGTTTAAGTCATGAGATTGGATATAAACATAGAGGTTGCTTCTAAATTAACCTTGTTATAGATTTCATAGCACATTCCTCATCTTGATGATGGATCACAAAGTGTGATCCAAAATATTGATACCAAAGTTCTTATATAACTTTGTACCAAAAGCACTTTAATTTACTTTAATGGATTATGTAAATATTGTATCTTTAGTCTCCAATCTAGAATTTACAATTAGACCTAACATTGTCTATCTCTAGTGTCTCTAAGTAAAGAAAGAAATTGGGCTCCATATGTTGATTGCAAACCATGCCTCCTATCCCACCCAATTCACTCATCATGACCAATATTTTATCATGAAACGGTCATGAAATAAAATATGGTGTATTTTTCCTTATCATTAAGGCATAAGATACATATGAATGGTCTCATTATTTTAGAATATTTCCATGAGTGGTTATCCATCTAAATGTGTCTACTTTGGGTAAACATGCCTTATTCTAAGTTCTAACACTTGGAATATAACCAACTTACCTTAGCTATAACGTCAAAGCTCATTAGATACACCAAATTTTCCAAAAAATTGCATGTATTCAAGCCATCCCAATAAATCGTGTCATATTTTATTCCATAGTTGATATGTCTTATTGCCAACAAATCTCCCAACATTTTTTCTTCAACCTTTGGATCACAAGTACCCATCAAATTCTTCCATTTGATAGAAATAATTATATTATCTATTTGCTAATCAAAATAGTTACAAAATTTACTTCCCCAAGGCATGGAAAGGATGGCCTTAGCATACTTCAATTTATCTCACTCCCAAAGGGATGATGGCCATTACATGAGTCCTCCCAAAAAGTTATCAATTGTCTAGTAGCCTAAGGTAGATAGTTGGTGATAATTAGTTCCATTCCAACATAAATTTCTAAATGTGAGAGCCTTTACGTGGATTAGCTATAGTTATAATGCTTATTTTAAAATCTGAATCTAGATGTAGCATTGTAAATTGTCACCCTTGACAATTTCACCTTATGTTTGGTCCCCCCTTAAATTATTGGACTTAATTGAGTATTTAATTTCCTAAATTATGCATTCTATGGCCCATTTTTGACAATTTCTAAGGAATTACAAGTGGGAATCAATTGCATTTATCTAATACATTTCCCCTTACACTATCCTTGAAAATAGGTCCAGGACACTCCCGCCCTAGGCATGAGTGTCCTCCTATTTTCCCTCCAAATTGAAATATGTCGGTTGTGGCAATTTGACATTTAAATTTCAACTGACTAAAGTCAACCATTGAGATCTAATTTTTGAGAAATAGAATAAAAGCCTATAAATACCTAGTTATTGCATCATTTCAAACCTAAGTGAAAAATTAATTATTGGCAAACTTATGATCAAGAGCACTATTAAGAAAGTCAAGAGAAAATTTTTAGAGCTTCATTATAACAATTCAAGATCTTAAAATCATGTCAAAGTTTGTGTGTGTTCATGTTATCATGGTTTTGTGAAGGCTAACACTTTTGTAGGTCTCCAAGACATTTAAGCATTCAGACCATTAAGCAAGCAATATCCAAGTCCTTGATGTGATGTGCATGACTTCAGTCTTTCAAGGAAGCTATTGAAGGGTGGTGAGTTGCAACACTTTTTGATTTCATCACTCCTTCCCATTCATTATCATTTTATCATTGAAATGTTTCATTGTGGAAGTGGAAAAACTTACACGGGGTTTGACTAAGGCATGCCCCTAAATGGCCCAACATCTCTTCTCTTTGTGAATGTGCAGATCTCAGGTTTGAAGAAGATTGAAATGGTTTTTAAGACCTATTATTTTTTGTTGCATTTGAAGACCTACATCTTGTCAACTCATGGAAACTCAATTACATAAATATTCGGCAGTGTTTCTATAGATCTAAAGGAAAAAGTTTGAAGCTCAGATCCAACATCAGAGGACCTTAGAAATAGATCTGGAAAAGCATACAAAGTAACACACACACTGGGTGTCTGTGTCCTCCATTTTCTGCCCCAAATTTGAATCATAGGTGTGCAATGTCCTGCTCTACTCATTTCTGTTGTTCGAATTTGTCTGTGAACTTTTGTATTTTTTGTATTTACATCAAAACAATAAATTGCACTATTAGCCTAGTTAGATCATTGCATTTCATCATTAGGACATTTCCAGATTTGGTCAAGGGTTGGTTGACTCACCTTTTAGGCTGTGTCCTCCATTTTCTGCGCCAAATTTGAATCATAGGTGTGCATTGTCCTACTGTACTCATTTCTGTTGTTCGAATTTGTCTGTGAACTTTTGTATTTTTTGTATCTACATCAAAACAATAAATTGCACTATTAGCCTAGTTAGATCATTGCATTTCATCATTAGGACATTTGTAGATTTGGTCAAGGGTTGGTTGACTCACCTTTTAGGCTGTAATTCAATCACATACCTTATCAAATCCATCAAACCCACACTACCATTCAAATCTCTAATAACTGAATGAAACACCATTTGAAAAAGTGCATAAACCCTAGGGTCAAATCTTAGGGTTTACCTTTTTCTATGTTTCATATATATATATATATATATATATATATATATCCTTTGAAGAATTTGACTCCACTTGGTGGTGGGTTAGTCAAATATCTCCTAAAAGAGTTCAACTCCAAGGGCTCTATTTCACTTTACCAAATAATGAATTCCATCACCTTCAAAAGATAAAATTTTATCCCAAGCAATGAGAGGAATTTTTTCCTTTCAAATCCTCACCAAAAGGCTCTCCTCATGACATTTTAAATTATATTAAATGATATATAAAGAGAACTTTGGCATTTTATAAAAAAAATTGGATTAGATTTATTATTTTTTGTAGGATTTGACATGCATTTTTATTGAATACGAAAATAACATTCATAAATAGTCCCTTAAATTAGGGATATTTCATTTCTTTATATATTGATAATAATTATAAGTCAATTTATTTAACATATAAATTCTTGAGTATTTATTGGTAGGAAAAAATAATAAAAGTAATCACTATTTTGCTTTAAATCTAGTTCATTCTAGTGATTGATATATAGGAAGGGTCAATAAGTAGGGATGAGATAATGTTATATGTTAATACATGCAGTATTTGATGTAGAACTTTGTATATGATGAATATGTATAGGGTCTTATATGGGGGAAATGGTAGTGAATATGGGTTATAAATAGCATTTGAATGCTTTTAGTAGATGCATTCATTTTGGCTTTGGGTTGTTGTATTTGGGATATGGGTGGTAGATGAATACTCATAACAGATGTATATTTTTTTGAATACTTTCCTCTCTGCCATTTTTTGCTATTTTGTAACCAACTTTTTATATTAATATATTATACAGGCTTATAACCTTTAGGCTAAAAAAGAAAAGTAATCACTATTTTATACTTTTCACTTTAAATATTGTTGATTTTTTATTATATATACACATAAGTGACACATTCAAGAGTAACACAATAATATTGATAGCTCAAAATTAAAGTGAAATCTCCCTCATAGTGGTAAGTTAAAACTCAACTTTGACAAGTCATATAAATTGGAATGGTGAATTTATCATGGTTGCATCCAAAAAGCTCCCCCTAGGAGCCAACATTGAGAATAACCTTCATGCACCCTTGTTAGGCATTAGATAATATGGAACCAATAACATCATAGACATCCATGTTGAACGATATTACATGTTCACCATTGACATAGTTCAAATCCACATATCTTTTGAACTATAAGTTGAGTAATATCCTATAGGAAATGTGGCCATTCTCGACAATTTAACTATATATACCTACCAACATTGTAATAGAGAAGACAACTTAATGGATCAATTGACTAATCTTGCTATCAATCACATGAAAGAGCTATTTATAACAATTGTATTGAGGCATGTGATGGTATTAGCTTGGTAGAGGCATAATCACATGGAATCTTACTTATTGTTATACATCCCAACTATGTCACCGCATAATCTAAAAAGGTTGACAAACATTAAGAACATAAATACAAGTATATACAGTAGGAAATTCACATGCTACAAAAAAAATTCACTTATTCTAGATGAATGTGAATTTTTAATGCATCTATTCATTTATAAGTTATATATAGTTTGGTCAATACAATTCACAACAAGAGAATGCTAGAGCTATATTTAAGTATATAATGTGGCCACATATATTAATCATACATGATCACATGATGTTGAATCATGTTTATACCTAGAAATAGAGGTCTACACATAAATTTGGGGAAGGGACTATATAGGGTTGGATCATGCCTAGATGTTGAACTAAGACAATTCTATAGTGTTGATCCTTATTGTTGTAAGCCATAGTTGACAGTACATAAGATTGTGTGCATAATCCATTTTAGGCTTTTTAAGCAAGTTTTAATGCCTTTGAATGTATATTTTTAATAATTTAATAAATATAGCATTATTTTACTTATTTTGAGCATATAAATTTGTGGAAATTTAGTTCATAGGCTATTAGGTTTAAGTGGTCTTTCATTGGACCCCCTTGCCTAGACTACATCAAATGGTATTAGAACAAGGTTTTCCATGTAATTTGGTAGAATTTTTAATTTGTTGTAGGCATGAGGAAGTGTTGTAATTAATTAAAGTGGTGAGATAAAATTGCTTCATCTACTATGATTAGTGTATCTACTACCTTTCCCAATTCTATCATTGATCCATCTTCTACCATTTCTCCTTCCACCACCACTAACCATTCCCCTAGTACCACCCATACTTATACTAGTGGACATAGTTTTTATCGTTTCTCCACCATTATTCCTCCCTATAGCCTAACTCTTGACTATACCCATCTTAAGATATCAATTACTCAAATCATGCATTACACCTCCATCTACCACCACCAAGGCCACCAATTCTACATCTATCTCTCACATACCCTAAATTATCTTAATTATATTTTCTCTTTTGTGCCATTGTACCAATATATTATGTCATCCATCCCCTTACCTCCCATCCACATTCTTACACACACCATAGTGGTCCTCAACACTCACTCATTACCTTCCTTCTTTTATCCTAGATGCACTAATATACAAGATATATCAAGTAGAAAAGAGAGTGAATGCTAAACCACATGGATAATATAGTGAGGAATTTAATTGTGTTAGACATACAACATTATCATATGATATTGTTATGCATATTTTCCCCATGGGCTTAATGAAATCTCAATTTTAATGTATGATGTCAAAGGTGACCTGAACACACATTTGGGATATTTTGCAACTACATGCTTAAATTTCCAATATTAGTATAAGATATAAACTAAGTTATTATCATATACATTGAAAGATTATGATATTGAATATTTATTTTTATTCCTCAAGGATCCATCTGCACATTTAGGGACTTAATTGTTCCTAAAACAATTGATTTAAAGTTAACATGAGCCTTAGAGTTATCTTTTTTGTTTATTTGACTGTACCCAAGAATTGATTAATACATTGCATGAATTAGAATTAAAAACATCTTTATCAAGAAATTATTTAAACCAAATCAATACAATGTGTATCTCAATATGTATAGAGGACCACAATGTAATTGGTCACTGTTATAGATGCACTATCATCTAGGATGTGTGTTGAAATCTACATGGTAATTGCTTTCTAAGTCACTTTTTATATTTTTATCTAATCCATGTGTTTATATTTCTCAACCCATTTTCTAAATTCTTTATATATATATATATATATTTTCTTATTTTCCTTGTTTCAAAAGCAAAAACATACTATTCTTGTTTAGGGATTGAACATAAAATTTCTATTTAGGAAAAATATATTTAGATAGATTTATATGGTGTAAGGCACATCTTTATGTCTTAAATTATATGTATAAATTTAGGTAGTTGAATCTTGAAGGAAACAACTTAAACCTATTTCACACGTCAAGGATGAATTTACACCAAAAAATGAAATACTAGCTTATGCAAGAATAATCATGAACAAGATACAACTGATATAGAAGTACACCACCATAAGCCCTAAATTTCATCTTAAGTTGTTGAAATTCTAATTCTAAACAAACAAGAAATAATAAAATAAGGCCACCAAATTAGATATATCCTCTAGAAAAAATACACTATACCAACACCCCATTTCTCCCTAGGACCTAGAGAGACAATCCCTAAATCAACCACTTCTTTGATGCAAGGCACATTAACATTCTCAAATGATCCTTTTATGTGACTAGTAAGGGAAAAAAAACACCATAATATATCTCATGATGCCACCATGCATGATGAATAGATGAGTCACAGAAGAAAGGAATCATGAATTCATTACCTATTTCTAAATTTCCTCGAAAAATAATGGGTATGTAAATAAAAAAGAACACAACCAAAATCAATACAATAATCAAGAATGACCCTTATCTTAGATTGAAAATCCTTGATAATACTAGAAAATTCCAATCTAGAGTAGGAGAAGACATCAAAACCACAAACTCCATTGAAACAATTAGTGCCTCATGCCCCTCCTCCATATTAATATTACATTTTATAGTCTTGCAAATTGATCTAGAAGAAATATTTGAAGAAGTTATAAGTGCAGACTATGACATTTGGAAGGAAGTGAGCTAGGTTTGAGATGAAATATCCATGTAAATCCACCTTAGATTGATGGCCATTCATTACAACTTGCTCCCTCAAGATGAATTTTACAAACCCTGGTGAGGTTGGGTCATGATATATAAAAATGCATTTTAAGTGGCAATTTGTGATACCACCTTAAGGTAATTACACCCATCACAATGCATTAGTGGTTGGTTCTCCATTTGTACCTAAAAAACTAGTACCCAAATTGAAAGCACAATTACAATTCCAACTCATTACAACCAACACCTTTGCAACACCAAGAATACATTTCCTTTTCAATCCATTAAAAAACCATAAAATTTTATTGTCGCTATGCACAATCTCATTAATGCATCATGCACAACCCAATCAAATTCCTAAACTAACTACATGTCACCATACTATGTTCTCATGGCTTCACATGTGCCACTTATAACCTCTTTTTGATTAAATATTTTTTAAATGGTGTTATAGACATACCGCCACATATCATTTTAAAAGATATAATATAATTAGAGTGGTTTGTAAGATAGAAGTGCTTCTGGATTATTCCACCCATCAACAATATGACTATAAATTGTCATAAGAGGTGCTTGATTAACCACCTCATTGGCTAAATGATCCTCAACATATTGAAGTGCCACTTGTAATAAATATATTTAATCTCATCAAAACAATTACTCAAAATGCTAACTTCTTCAAAATATCTCTTCATTCACCAACTCAAACTTTTACTTTGGTTAGCAGATTTATCACTAGTAAAGAGCCACCTTTCATAGTCAACTTATGAATCTTTAGCTGGCAATCAAAGCTTCCCACTCAACTTCATTAGTCATTCAAAAGTCAAAGAAAGAGTAACCCCCATAGATCACAACCCTTAACCAAAATTCCTTATCACAAACCCAAGGTGCCTTTCACAACTCCATCAAAAACAAAAAAATCTTGCATATCCATTTAGAAGAGGATACATCACTTATCTCATGAATGCAACCTTTATCCATTACATTTACTTTCCATACTTCAATATTTAATTTCAAAATATATTACCTTACATAATTGTTACCGCCTTTCATAACTCCTACTAAACCAGGGTTCCTTTCATAACTCAACCAAAATATAATCTTACATACCCATCTAGAAGACGCGACATCACTTAACCAATGAATGAAACCTTTATCCATTACATTTAATTTCAAAATACATTAACCCACATAATTCATTTGTTTTTTTGGTAACCCAGGGGTGTCCCCGTGATTCAACAGAGTGCATTCCCTTTACGGAGGCAAGACTAGTCCCCTAGGGATGTATGCAATAGCCTGCAAACCACATGCATCAGGTAAGTCTGGGTTGGAGTCGAACCCAGAAGCAGTGGGAGCAAACCCACGACCCAAACTAGCTCCACTACCCGTGCGGGCTCACATTAACCCACATAATTATTACCACCTTTAATTATGAATCTAAATTGATTGAGCCCCAATTGTCAACATTTCATTTGTTTATCTAATTTTCTTTCCAATATTGAATGTGATAGCCCAATTATTTTGTACATCAATAGATTTCCTTGTTTACCATCATGAATGTGAATACCAAATGAGAAGATATTTCATAAATACAATGGGGATAAAAACAAAGGAATATAATAAGAATCAGCGTCTCAATGCTCCCGCTTGGGTTACATCCTAGTCAACAATTTACTCCTTGTGTAGTGCCCTGCTGTCGTGGTTTATTCTGCGTGTGGTTTTCATGTCGACGACAGCCTGAGCCGGTGCTTTTCCATTCAAAGCCGGTTATTCTTTAGCGACGTGGGTCACCATGACGTGTAGCCGCTGGGTTAGTTGGATGCCCACCATGGGTTTCATCGTTCGCCGCGGGTTTGAAAGGGGCTATAAACACAGGTACCATTACAGCGCTAACAATCCATGGGAGATTTAAGCTTTGATAACACAGACAATTCTGCAAAATTGGATCTTTTTCATTTTGTTTCAGAGTCTGTATTTGCTCTGCTTTTCTGTTTTGAAGGATTTCTGTAGAGAATGGAGAGGCAGGGGTATGAGGCAGAGTGTGGGAAGATATTTCGGAAGGATTATATGAGGCATTTCGTGAGTGCTCTGGGAGGAATCAATGAAACGAGAGATTTAAGCGGAGCTAGGGCTGTCAAATTTGCAGCGGATGTGTCCCTGGCCATGACGGAGGCGTCCTCTGGCACGGCCTGGAGCAGGAACATTCTTGCCCATTCCAGAAAAATTTCGCCCAATTTCATGGATTTCATCCGGGGCTGTGCGCCGAAGTCCTGCGGCGCTTGTAATCAGAAGCTGAGGCGGAGTTCCAACGCCAGCGATGAGTGGCGGAGGAATTTCCTGAGCATGAGAAGCAGTCTGTGCAGTCTGAGGAGGATGAGGAGGAGATCATGTAATTCTAATTCCTCCTGCAGATTGATTAATGTTTCGTGCAAGAGACGGGTGAGGCGACTGTTTGGAGGGTTGTCGAAGAAGAAGGTTGGGGGGAACAAAATAGAGGCCAAGATAAAGGTGCTCAAGAGTCTTGTTCCCGGTGGAACGGCCATGGACACTCCCCTGCTCTTGCACGAGGCGCTGGAATACATTTCCGCCCTCCAAGTGCAGGTTCAATCCATGCGTACTCTTGTCAACTATTTCTCCAACGCGCAATCCAAATAGAATCAGTCGAGCCCACAATTGTATATTGTAGTGCAGTGTTGTTTTGATCTCAATGTGAAAAAACAGAATAGGAAACATTGCTATTGCATCTGTAGAGTCCTTTTTTTCTCATCATTACTTAAGTTTTTATAATTTTTTTGTTTTTGCTGTAAATTGGTTGTTTAGTTCTTACTAGCACTAGTCATTCTGGCTCCAGTTGCAGAGCTGAAATCCATTTATAAATGTAGAAAGAATTGTTCCATTTGTAGATATTGCTTCATCTGTATAATTTGATGTTTCTGTGTTTCTGTTTGATGGGCACATGGCATTTGGCTCTGTCTTGGACCAAGTTCATAAGTTTGCTTCTGAACTATTGTCAATGAACATGTGAAATATTATGATTGGTGTTGATATTGCTTTCATCTGCATAATTGGATATCTGTGTTTTTGTTTGATGGGTACATGGAATTTGGCTATGTCTTGGACCAAGTTCATAAGTTTGCTTCTGAACTATTGTCAATGAACATTGTTTGCTTCTGAACTATTGTGAATGAACTATGTCTTGGACCAAGTTCATAAGTTTGCTTCTGAACTATTGTCAATGAACATTGTTTGCTTCTGAACTATTGTGAATGAACATGTGAAATATTATGATTGGTGTTTTGGTAAAGATTCACATTTCTATTTCTAATCACATAACTTATAGAATAGATGATATTTAATTCCCTCTGTATCTTTTAAGAGAGGCCGGTTCTTCTGAAGCAACATTTCAGTTTGGTGCTTTGGTTATATTTATTTTGGTCCCTTCAGACGATAGTTAATAGTTAATACCTTATAGAATAGATGATATTTAATTCCCTCTGTATCTTTTAAGAGAGGCCGCTTCTTCTGAAGCAACATTTCAGTTTGGTGCTTTGGTTATATTTATTTTGGTCCCTTCAGATGATAGTTAATAGTTAATACCTGGTTTTTTCAAGCAACCCAAGTTGATATTTTGGGTATATATTATTAGAGTGTTGTTGCTTCTTCTTATTTTGGTTCATGTACATTATATAATAGATGATGGTTGGTTCTTCTTTCGAAGAGAGGTGGGTTCTTCAGAAGTAACGTCTTAGTTTTATATTTTGACCATACATTATTAGGGTGCTGCTTCTTTTTCTCTTTATTTTGGTCCTTTTACATAATACAATAGATGATAGATAATTCTTCCTATACTCTTTAAGAGAGGCTGGTCCCTCAAAAGCAACGCCCTAGTTTGATATTTTGGCCACACTATATTGTCTTATTTTGGTGTCTCTACATTATACAATAGACAATAGCTGATCCTCTCTATACCCTCTACGAGAGGCTGGTCCCTCGGAAGCAAACACCCTAGTTAGATATTTTCACCATACATTATTAGAGTAGTGCTGCTTCTTCTAATTCTTAGTTTGATTCCTCTATATTATACAATGCGCAATAGTTAATTTCTCCTATACCCTCTAAGAAATGATGGTCCCTCGGAAGCAACACCCAAGTTTGATCATCATCTTCTTATTTTGCTTTCTCTACATCATACAATAGATGATATCAGATTCTCCTTCGACCTTCCAAAAAGACTGATCCTTTGAAAGCAAGACCCCATATTGATATTTTGACCATACATTATGAGAGTTGCTTAACAGATTGCTGGATTCAATTGTGTGAAAGTTTTTGCATCAATGTTTCAGATCACACTCCATGATCGATTGTTACTCCTTATGTTCTCTTCTTCATCTTGATGATGGATCACGGAGTGTGATCCAAAACGTTGATACAAAAACTTTCACACAATCGAATCCAAAAATCTATTAAACAATATCAATATAAATTGTAAAAACTGATTATCATCATTGATTATGAGAATTGTGCTTCTTCTTCCTCTTCTTATTTTGGTTCCACTACAGAGGACCAGCCCTGTTTCCTCTGCTGTACCTTGAACCAACAATAAATTTCCATATTCCATTACCTTAATGTAGAAAGGTTGCCTCTAACTCTAATCCGGCAAGAAAATAAAAAAAACCTCAGATGTTCATCTTTACAGTAAAGTTAAAACAGGTCTGGTCTTGCACTAATGTCATGACGCCATTTTCATGTTACTTTCTTCTGCGCGTGGAGCTATTGTTGCTGTCAATGGAAGTTCCACATAATCTTCTCAGCCCTTCAACCGACACAGATGCATATGAAAAAAATGGACACGACTTTGGGACTTTTGCTGATTATTAAAAGCAAGTACGTGAATTTGACACGCCAGAGGAAAGTTCTGACACAGGTGATATGCAATGTCTGAGTCAAATGACACGACAAGTTTGTGTGATGATAAAAACTTGTCTGCATATGGCGGATACCTCAACACTTTGACTTCAAAAGTTGTTTGCAGACGGACCGACCACATGGAGTGCTTACAAGGCCAACACCTGGCCACACTTTTTATAAATATAATATTTAATATGTTAAATCTATTTGACAATTTTTTCATTTTTAATTAACTAATAATTGTATTTGAAGTTGCAATGGACACGGCCATAGCTAGGGTAACTCTTAAATAGTTAATATAGATATTTATTAATGATTTGTGGGGTCTACAAAATTGGAAATTGTCACTTATCTCATAACTTTAATATATTATTTTTTTCAAAAGGGAGTTAGATCACAATTTTTAATATTTCAATAAATATTAAAGATATAAAATATAATTGAAGTAATCAAATAAGAAGATGTCATTACTCGTTATACAATTTAATAGTCAAAGATAATTTTTTGTTAATAAATAAGGACAATTATTTATCATTTAAAGTTTGATGAGGTGTAAAATTGTCATTGACTGTTTGGTGTTTGGATAGCACAACCATTTCCAATCAACAACAAATTTTGGAAGCGCCTCAAAACATTGAACCATATCCACCTTCACCTCCTCTGTGCATGCCACTATGTTGATTTCAAAAAAATGAAGGAAGTGCATGTCTATTCCCCATCCTAACCATTGGAAGCCTAAGCATTCGATGACAATCAACTTTTGACTCTCATGATTGTCATCCAATGCCCCTTGTTGCTTTATGGAAAATTACGCGTATGTCTTTAAAAATAACTAAAATTAAAATATTTAGAAAAATAAACAAGAATTAACACCATACACTATTCTAGAACTAGAAAAGACCCACTTAAGTCCATGAAAGAAGAATTTAAATTCACATTGAAGAACAAACTATCACTATCAACTATAAAATACATAAGAAGTAGGGAAACCTTTTGATTGGCTTTAAAACAAATCATTATAACAAGACAAAAAATCAAGATGCAAGAACCATTGTATATGTAGACAATAAACAACTTACATGTTTCATATTCCTAAGACTTGATTTTGATCAAATGGTGAGTAGATTGGTCTTGTCATTGTTAGTAGTGGGGGACATGTGGACCATGCTTTGCTTGGCATTATTCATTGAGACCTCGTTATGAATTCTATATTTATCCTTGACTATACACCAACATTCATTTCATTAGCAATACTCTTTTTTGATATATGTAGTAAACATAATTGAAAGAAAAAATGATAAATGGAAGAGAGAGATGTATAATTTAAAGCAAGTACTTAGTTTGGAAAATGCTAGACACATTTGCAAAGATGTAAGAAAACTAAGAAAATGCACAAGATTCAAGGTTAATAATATTGTATTAGCGAAAAATCTAATCATTGTTGGATATAGGGGATAAGCTACAACCTCAACACCATGAAGAAAAATCCAGCTTCCCAATAGTGTGGTGGTGGGAGACAACTCTAGCTATAAGTCTAGCATGTTGGAGTCCTTGTAGACATCAAGATTCTTTAGGAGCAAGACATTTATGTGCATCTATAGAGGTTATCTATCTAACATGTAAATTTGGCCTAGATTGAAATAAAATTAATAGAAATTCAAGTCAATTTAAACATGCTTGTGTAGGGCAATTAGTTTGAATGAATCATTTGAAACATAGGTAGGGAAACTTTCCAACTAGTGTAAGACTCCAAAGCAACTCAACATGAGAGTCCAAAGTTACATCAACAAATCACAAATCAAAAATTTCCATTGAGTTCAATTCCAACAAGGAGAACACGTGTAAGACACAACAACCAAGATCAATACTACTTCAAGAGCAATTATAGTAAATGGAAAATGAATTATTTATACTTGAATTGCACTCCATATTGCAAAATTTGGGGATCTAGATTTGATAATTATGGAATTATTTTTCATGATCAGAGTTTTGTTGAATGGGTAGCCAATGGACATTTACAATAAAATATCTCAAATTGTAATGCACCACATCACTCCAAAGGAGAGCATTATTCTCAATATTTTGGTAGTGTATGTAGGTTTTCCCACGTGTGAATCCATTAGAATGTCACTAGAGAGGATAGATGGATTGAATTATGTATTACAACTTTACTTACAACTAGGATAGCTTTGTTGATGTTACCCTTAAGCTACAAACTTATCCACTTCTCACAAATTCAACAAATTATAAACAAAATTATACATGATAGTGTAGCATCATAAATTGTCACTCTTGACAATGTCACACCATATTTTTCTCCCCCTTAAGTTATTCCAGACCTAATTGAACCCCTAATTTCTAAATTATGCATTTTATAGCTCATTTTAGCAATTAACAACAAATTGCAAACGAAAAAAAATGCATTTGAATCTAATGCTTTGTCCTTGACACCTTAATTTTTGTAAAATAGGGTTGGGACACATACACCCTATGGTGAATAGGTCCCATTATGGTGAAAGTGACCCCTTATTTTGGCTCCAGATTCAAATATGTCGATGTTGGCACTTTATTATTTGCAATTCAAGTGTCCAAAGTCAACTATCAAGATTTAATTTGTGGGAAACTGAATAATTGCATATAAATACCTAGTTATTGCATCATTTGAAATCATCTAGAAAATCATTTAGAGAAATTATTGTCAAGAGCATTACCAAGCAAGTCAAGAGCAATATTTTAGAGATTTATTGCAACAATTCAAGATCCAAGCATCATGTCAAATCATATGTGAGATTATGCATGTTTATATTATCATTGTTTGTGAATGCTAACCCTTTTGTAGGTCTCCAAGGGATTCAAGCAAATCAAGAAAGCAAGATCCAAACCTTGAGGACATTTGTATGACTTCATTCCTTCAAGGAACCCATTGAAGGGTGGTGAGTTGCAACACTTTGTTGATTCATCATTCCTTCCTATCATTTATATTTCTATCATTAGCATTGCCATTATGGAAGTGGAAACACTAACATGATGTTTGACCAAGGAAAGCCCCTAAATGGCACAACCCTTCCTCTCTCTTTGAATGTGTAGGTTTCAGGTTTGAAGGAAATTGGAGGAAGTTTGAAGATTAATCATCCATTGTTGCAATCAAAACCCTACATCTTGACAACTCATGAAAACTCACTTACAAAAATATTTGACAATGATCTGACAAATTTGTAGGAAAAAATGAAAAGCTCTGATCTGGCACCAAAGGACTACGAACATAGATTTGAAATCTCTCTACAAGGACACTTATGCCTAGGGTGAATTAGTCCTCTAAAATCAAGCTCAAATTTATAC
Source organism: Sequoia sempervirens (assembly GCA_007258455.2). Taxonomy (NCBI): domain Eukaryota; kingdom Viridiplantae; phylum Streptophyta; class Pinopsida; order Cupressales; family Cupressaceae; genus Sequoia; species Sequoia sempervirens. The sequence continues at coordinate 459,359,733 of VDFB02047230.1, forward strand.
CATAGGTGCATAGTGTCCTACTTTGTTCATTTCAATTATCTGAATTTGTCTTTGACTTTCTATGTTTACTATATTTGCATCAAAAGAGTATACTGCATCATTAGCCTAGATAGGTCATTGCATTTCATCCCTAAATTCATCCTAGATTTGGTCAAGGGCTAGTTGACTCACCTTTCAAGTTGTAAGTCAATCACATATCATGTCCAAGTCCACCAAACCCCGACATTCATTCCATTTCCATCCTCATTCTCAATGATAAACAAATAAAGGCGAAAAACCCTAAAGAGTGAAAATTTCCAAAGGTGTTTCCCTATATCCAACATTTCATTTTGGTGAACCCAACATGTTAACATTATATATACCTTCTGAGAGTTAAAGAAATCATCCTAGATCTAGGTTTTGTATTGTTCTTTTAGTCATTCATTTTTGCATCATAAAAAGGCATAAAAAAAAAATGTATATCATATTGCATCATAGGTTGCACTAGGGTTAATTTTAGTCATTCTAGCTTAGATCTACATTCCAACTGCATCTATAAATCTACATTAGGTCATTGAAATCTAAATTTTTTCATTATATCCATTTAGGTATCTTTCATATAGTTCAAAAAAGTGAAAAATTGCGTTGTTTTGTTTCAAAACTGCATCAAATCATCATTTTCAAAATTTTGCATATTAGAATTAGTCAATTGTTGTATTTTAGATCTAGAAATTGCATTCAAAATTTTCATTTATTGTTCAAACATTTTCAATATTGTTATACACTTGTATTTTGAACTACATTGTCATAAATTGAGCAAATTTTGGAAAAATATTCAATGTCAGACCTATTTGCACACAGACCTAAAAGCCTTAAATAGTATTAGACACAATCAAACTTTGAATTTTTTGAAACCATGTCTAGGACACAGATGCCCTAGGTAGCTTTGTCCTACTATTTTTGGGTCAAATTTATGTGTTAGAACTCTCTCAAGATCCTCTATTTGAATATGTTGTCTATTTTCCAGTCACATGTTGCATAATAGTTTGAACCTCATTGAAATTATCATATCATCATAAGGGCTAAGTGTTTTGGTAAAATACTAATTTCCTTGAAATCCTTGGTTGATGTTTCATGTTGTGTGTTTGGCAATGATCCTAACTTAGCTCATGCTCCTTCATCTCCCATTGCATATCTTCTTAACAAATATATCTTGGGTCAAGATGAGGAGAGTGTGAATGAATTTATACATAATTCTTTGGATAACCTTGAGAACAATGTGGTTATTTATCCTTCAATAGAATGGTCTAATCAACTATATCAACAATAAACACCGCTTACCATACCACCACTTGAAATATTCTCCCCCTAGCATAGGGAAATTGATCAACCATTCATACCTCAACCAATGCACATGGAAGAACCTATTAGTAACAATCATAAGGAAAACATACCACCTAATAGTCCCCCATCCTATGAGAATAAAGTCACTAGCACACTTTTTAACTTGGAGTAATGTTATGGACAAGGCTTAAAATCTTAAAAAAACAAGGATGTGACATAAATAATGAACATGAGATCCATCCCTTTTTGGAACAAACACCATTAGAAGAAACCAAAGGCATAGGTTACCAAGGTCCACCTTTGCATAAAACATTTATTCCACCAACCAAACCACGTAACAAAGGGGTATAAAAACACATCCTACTATGTGTATCATAGAATATTTGGACACACTACTAATGAATCTTGTGCTTTAAAAAATAAATTGAAAGAATTTGACCCTTACATGATCAAATGATAAACTCTTACATGATCAAATGATAACCTAAGGCATTTTCTTTGCTCCTTGCCATGTGGTAGTCATAGTATCATAACATGCTCACTACCATGCATGGGGTTATAAACTAGTCTTTATGCAATCATATTTCATCTTGCAAGGAGTAACATATCATCATTTATCTTGGTTCATCTTTTTCACTATAGTTTGGAGTTAAGGGGATAGGTAGCCTTGCATTAGGTGCATTCCTTCTAGCAAGGGATCCCTTTCTATCTCCTTAAAATGTTAGTGTAGCAAGTACACTAATATTTTAAGGGGGGACATATCTAACATTTTAGGGGGGGCATATGGTCCCCTGTTCATTGTTTGCATAAGAAATGGTCCCTTTTTAGTGATGATAATATACATCTCCTAGAAAGTGTGACCTAATCAATGAAAGTGAGGCAGGTTCTCAATCTATGTTAGCATCTCCTTTGTGGTGATATTGGGCTTGATATCCCTTAAGTGTGTGACCTTTCTTGGCATATGGCATTCCCATTGGTAGTAATGCTATGGCTAGTATTCACTAAGGTGCATGAGTTTCTATTCCATGACTAGTCCTCCCTTGGTCATGATGTCATGTGTGATATTCCCTAAGGTGTGACCCTTCATGCATTGAGAAATGCCCCTTTTGTTGCTTTAGTATCTCTTGTGGTGGTGTTGATTATAACACCCCTTGAAGTTTTGGACTTGTCTTGTTTCATCTTCTTAGGCGAGTTTATGCACCTTCTTCTAAGGTGAGTCAGGCATTTATGCATCTTCTTAGGTGAGCTTTTGCTCCTCCTTAGGTGTGTCTTTATGCCTTTTTAGGCGAGTTTTGCACATGAACTTAGGTGAGTCTGTTGCACCTTCTTAGGTAAGTTATGGTGCCTTCTAAGGAAATTTTATGTACCTTCTTAGGTGAGACTTTGGAAAATTGGTTAATGGATTCAACATAACACAACTTGTTGATTTGTGGGCACCCCTTTTAAGATGGCCGTCAAACATAACACACCTTGTTTGATAGTAAAGCTAGGTGTTTCACGAGTGTTTAACATAACACATCTTACTATCCTTGGAACCCATTATATTACATGGACACCTAGCATAACACAACTTGGTAGCTAGTAGATCCATGTGGCTCATGAGTGATGTGGTATAACATAGCTTGCTAGTTCTCATGGGAGCGTTCCTTTGTCTAACATTCATTTGATGGATGATGTTTGGTATTTGAGACAATTTAATATTGAGGTCTCTTTACCTTACCGACTCCAATCCCTTTAGAACTAACCTTGTGTTTTGTTTTTGTGTGTCTTCTTGGCATTTGCATTGTGTTTGTGTTCATTTTGTTGTCATTTATATGTTATGTTGTGTCATGTATTTTCATCGTGTATGCTTCATGTTTTCGACATGTATGTTTGTGTATGTTGTCTTGTTGCATTTCATACACATGTTTGTTCTTTTGCACCTATTTTGGTTTTCCATGGGATCTTGGATCTTGGGAGATCATGCACTCGTCCTAAATCCTTAGTCATCATATCTTTTCAACATTTGGATAATTAGACCCCTCTTGATAAATATTTTCTACTTTAGTGTGAGTTTGAGCGTAAGTTCATACTCTCACTAAAGTAGGGACTAAATGTAGTGTCATAAATTTCCACCCTTGACAATTTCAAACTATATTTTTCTCCCCCTTAAGTTATTGGACCTAATTGTTCAACCCCTACTTTCCTAAATTATGCGTTCCATAGCTCATTTTAACAATTATCAATAATTTTCAAATGAAAAACAAATGATATCATCTAATACTTTGTCCAGGTGACACCTTAATTTATGAAAAATAGGGCTAGGACATATACACACTATGGTGAATAGGTCCCATTATGGGGAAAGTGTCTCCTATTTTGGCTCCAAATTCAAATATGTTAGTGTTGGTACTTTATTATTTGCAATTCAAGTGTCCAAAGCCGACTATCAAGATTTAATTTGTGGGAAATTAAATAATTGCATATAAATTTTACTTAGCTATCGCATCATTTGAAATCATCTAGAAAATCATTTAGAGAAATTATTGTCAAAAGAATTACCAAGCAAGTCAAGAACAACATTTCAGAGATTTATTGTAGTAATTCAAGATCCAAGCATCATGTCAAATCATATGTGATTTTATGCATGTTTGTGTTATCATTGTTTGTGAAGGCTAACGGTCCTTTTGTAAGTCTCTAAGAAATTCAAGAAAATCAAGCAAGAAAGATCCAAACCTTGAGGAGATTTGTATGACTTTAGTCCTTTGAGGAAGCTATTGAAGGGTGGTGGGTTGTAGCACTTTGTTGATTCATCATTCCTTCCTATCATTGATATTACCATTGTGAAAGTGGAAACACTAACATGGGGTGTGGCCAAGGCAAGCTCCTCAATGGCACAACCCTTCCTCTCTCTTTGAATTTGTAAGTTTTAGGTTTGAAGGAGATTGGAGGAAGTTTGAAGATCAATCATGCATTGATCAAAACCCTACATCTTGACAACTCACAAAAACTCACTTACAAAAATATCTGACAATGATTCAACAAATTTACAGATAGAAACGAAAAGTTCTAATTTGACACTAGAGGACCTTGAAACTAGATCTGAAATCCCTCTATAAGGACACTTACGCCTAGGGTAAATTAGTCCTCCAAAATCAAGCTCAAATTTAAATACCACAGGTGAGCAGTTTCCTCTGTTCATTTCAATTTTCCAAATTTTTCTATGACTTTCTGTGTTTACTATATTTGCATCAAAATAGTAAATTGCATCATTAGCCTAGTTAGTTCATTGCATTTCATCCCTAAATTCATCCTAGATTTGGTCAAGGTCTAGTTGACTCACCTTTTAGGTTGTAAGTCAATCACATATCTTGTCCAAGTCCATCAAATGCCCACATTCATACCATTTCCATCCCCATTCTCAATGATAAATGAAAAAGGTGTCAAACCCTAAAGAGTGAAAATTGCCAAAGGTGTTTCCCTTTTTCCAACATTTCAAACAGTTACATGGGTAGTCATACCCCTCCTTTTGATAAATAATTACTTCCTATAAAATTATGTATGACTATTTTCTAATAAGTCAAATTTAAAGCTCAAAGTATCATGCTCCTTAAAGTAACAACTTTTTCACTCTAAATTGTAATGGATATTTGTCCTCATCTTCTAAAGGAAGTATGCCATGAGTGTTTTCTTAAAGTGTTATCATTTCCATTCCACACTCAAATTTGATTGAAATATCTAGTAGGTTATGGTGGATAGCCCACATTTGACAAAAAAGTGCCACTTTTAATTAGTACATATGTTTGGTTCAAGTTATTCCCATACCAAACAATTTTATGGTTTAAAGAGCCACATAGTGCACACTTATATACTAACTTTGTATGATTCTTTTCAAAGCCTCCATAAAAGGAAACCATCTTGTTTTCTTGAGCTAGAATAATGGATTACTCTCTTTAGTGAGTCAATTAAATCAAAAAACTAGTTTTGGTAGGGGTTGGCATCTATCCCACTATGCTTGATTGTCAACTCTATTTTTATGTTCAATGTCTCATTTGATAGATGGAAATGAGGAGCAAAAATTCCCATGGTGATGGGATAGATCTATAATTTATTGAGTCATGGTGATAAGATGTTGGTTTTGGTTGCTAATTTCAATTGGTCAGTGAAACAAGGCATGTGTATAACCATGGTTAGTTTTATGGTCTTACAACCTTTATTAGTGTTGAATACAAGGTGAACAATATGATGCGAATATTAATAATTGTGTTTCAACCTACTTAAGCATGTGATAAACCATATAATATTAATAAAATAATAAAGAATCAAACACAAATACATAAATCATATGAACACTAGATATATGTGGAGAAACCCTTGTGAGAAAAAGATTCACCACATAAGAGATCCAAGCTTGTATTAATTACAATATTTAAGTGTGCACCAACACAATCCACTTATCTCTCTTATTGACAATGATTTGATAATAAAAGTGTTTCTACAAAAGAACCTACAAACCTTTATCACATACCACCATCATATTAAAAATATTGGAAACAAGAAACAACCAAGTGATATCCCAAAACTATAAGTCAAAACCATGATCCGTAGAAAAATCCAAAACCCTATTGCCAGTCAAGCAATTTGGAATAGAAAATAAATCCTCTTGCACCTCTCTTATGCATCATAGATTCCATCATAAAAGTCAAATTGCACTCCATGAGGGTATTCAATACCTTGTTGTAATATCTAACTTGGAAAGATGCTCTATAACTCCAAAATTTGACATTTCAATATAACCTCCCCATTTAATGCCTTCTTACACAATATTTCACCTATTCTCTAGAATAAATAATAAAAAAATAATATCCTCACCTGCACATGGGTATTCCAATTTGCCCACTCTATTGTTTGCAGATTGTACATTATTTATTGTTTACACAATTAAATACAAATAATCAAGACTTCAAATTTACAAGGTGAATGACACACTTAATCCTATCACTCAACCACTTGAAATTTTAAAAGACGTAATATAAAATTTAAAATAATGAATCAAGTGCTAGAAGAGGCAAGGCCCATGGAATCTTTGCACCCATAGAACTTATTTGTGCTTATTTTCTTAGTGAGAGAATCTACAATATCATCTAAAGTGTCAAATTTTTCTATCATGACTACCACCCTCAACAATCTCATGGATAAGTGATATTAAACATCACTATGCATCATATGGTTCTTTTCCAAATAGATAACACTTTGACTATCACATGTAATCTTGATTTGTCTACACAACCTATACTTGAATACACACTCTATACCTACACAACCTCCTTACACACATATGCCACAACCATGCACCTTAATCCTATAGTGGATGAACAATTGTTGGTTATTTCTTACTCATCTAGCTAACAATGGCTCCAAATAAAATGAACACATAACCAATTGTGAACCCCCTATTTTCCAAACCACCAACCTACTTTGAATTAATAGAACCTTATATATCAAGAAAATTTCCCTCATCATTAGTCCCATTATAAAAATATATAATAATTAGAAGTCCCTCAAAAATATTTAAAATATCTTTTCACATATTATAATCCTCTCTATTAGGTTTAGACAAAATTATTTAGAAATCCTATTACTTGGGTAATATATGGTCTTGTATAAACCATAAGATACATTAGACTATCAACAACACTAGAATAAGGAACATTTTACATATTCTCCAATTCATTATCTCACTTATAACACTAATCCAAATATAACTTAGTATTGAAAAGTAAAGGGATACTTACTAGTTTACAATCTTGCCTAGCAAGCCACTACAAACTAGTCTGAACATATTTAATTTGACTAAGCCAATTTTTTTGCCAACTTGATCTTTATTAATCTCCATATCCATCATGTGCTTTGTAGCCCCCAAATCCTTTATGTGAAAGAAAATAAAGCTAAGTCTTGAGTTCATTTATCACATCCTTAATATTCCCAATGAACATAGAAGATAAGGATTAGCATTTAATCATCAATAAATTTGAAATAAGAAAAATGATCACATCTACTCCTAACAAACAAATGTTGCAATGTGAAAGCATCAAACTTCTAATATTGACTTTGAAGTGATTTTTTCAGCCATATCATAACCACTTTAACTTGTAAACCATGTTTTATTTTATTTTTACAACAAAACCATCAATATATCTCATATAATTCAATGTTTTCATTTTCATTTGTTTTTTTGATAAGAAATGGAAAATTAGGGTCTCAATCCTTTTTTTAGAATAAGCTTGTAAGTTGAGAAAGAAAAACTAGATGGGAAAATACTACACAAAGGTTGACTATAACACAATTATAGCCACACTGCTAGAACAAACAACAACAAAAAAGAACTAAATGCAACCAAACCTAACAATTCTCATGCTCTTGAGAAGGATGAATTTATTTTTATAGTATAGTACATAGTATGATCTTGAGAATGATGAATTTATTTTCATATAATCCTTATCTTGTATGTATCAACATAGAAGATAAGGATTAGCAATTAATCATTAATAAATTTGAAATAAGAAAAATGATCACATTTACCCCTAAAAAACTAATGTTGCAATATGAAAGCATCAAACTTCTAATATCAAATTTGAAGTGATTTTTTCAAGCCATATCATAACCACTTTAAATTGTAAACCATGTTTTATTGTCTTTTTACAACAAAACCATCGATATATAATTCAATGTTTCCATTTTCATTTGTTTTTTTATAAGAAATGAAAAATTAGGGTCCCAATCCTTTTTTCAAAATAGGCTTGTAGGTTGAGAAAGAAAAACTAGATGGGACAAATACTACACAAAGGTTGATTATAACACAATTATAGCCACACTGCTAGAACAAACAACAACAAAAAATACATGCTCTTGAGAAAGATGAATTTATTTTTATAGTATGTAGTTGGGTGGCAATCCCTAAATAGACAATGTCCCAAGTGGAAATCATTAATAGCTAAGGTGAAAAGTGTTGAATAGTGAGATAATGGGGTGGCAACCTCAAAACCACTAGTTTCAATTTTCTTGTCATCATTAGTGCATTTTACCATTGGTTTGACCTATCCATTTTTGTGAATGGATATATCTTATATCCTTTATCATTATTATACCATAGTCTAGTACCCAAATATATCTATCCCATGCTATTACACTTTACCCCTTAGCCAAGGACCTCTTCCAAATTTCAATGAGGATTACTTCTATGCTTCCTCACCTTGGAATCTTCTATGGAGCAAATCTTCATAGATCTCTCCCCAAAAATAAAGGGTTAAAGTTTGTTATTTTAGCTACTCCATTGGCATATTATTACATGTTAGACGTAACATATATGCATTTCTTCATTGTATCACATGTATGTGTGTTCCTTGTACATGTATTGCCCTTATATATGTTTCCCTTATTTGAGTTTTATGTTTACTATTATTGGCATTTAATAAATACTCTCTTTGTGGATTCTTTTATAAAATAGGTTTACATACAAGAATGAAAACAAAGAACCTAGTCAAAGACTAGTATCTCTAATATGGTAAATTTTATCTTTTATAGTAGTCTACTTTATTAAAAAATTTCCTTAGCGAATCATAAGTCTATTAAAGTGAGGGGAAATATAAGATCACTTTCTTTGTACTCTACAATTTTCCTCATTACTATTGCAATCATTTTAGCATTGTTTGTACATATGTGTTTTATGTCCTATTTATCCTGTTTACTAGTATAAGTCCTAGTGTGCATGTTTTACATTGTCCTTTTTCATGTGTTTACCTCTATTTGATTTATTATTTATTTCTATTTAGCCCCTAGTCATAGGCATCTTTTCCCTTTTCATGCCCCCCTTATCAGGCTTCACCTTGCCACATTTTTACCCTATTAGTCAAACTAATGGGTCTAAAAGTTGTGAAACCCCAATTCCCTAAAAAAAAATTGTACCCAAGTGCAAAGAATGCCAACTTAAGTTGTATAGCTTGTGACTTATGATTGGGCAATGACAACGATTGGCCAAGTAAGAAGGACGGTTAGCTCCTACTTTAGGCTCTATTAGGCCAATAGGTTGTTCCCTAAGATCTTCAAGATAGGACAATTAAAGAGAAATGAAGTAATTAACTCAAGATCCGAACATCTATACCCAATGCACTATAGACTCCAAGATATGTTATTAAGTTCATATCAGTGTTGACTACAACTAGACCACTAACACCTCCAACTAAGAGAATATGAACTTTTGTATATATGCACCCAAAGATAACAACAATATTATTCCAAATTGAATCCACTTAGCTACGTGTATACATATGCAAGAGACACAACATTCTTGTATCATACATAAAAGATTAATCAATTCTAGGACAATTTGAGATACAATATGAATTGCATCACTAAATCAAACATGCTAAGAGAGTTGTAGATCTAAACTTTCTTAAATGACATTGAGATAAGGGTGTGTTCCCATCATCTATTCAAGTAGGGCATTATTTAAAAAACCATAGCAACAAGCACATAATTGATCAAGTTGAATGATCTCTCTTACCCTCATGTTGTTTCTAGAGGAACAAGTTGTCCATTGAAATATACACGACTGTTTCTCTTCCCCTTGGTTTTTTACTATTTTCCTCCAAATTTGATCTTCAAAATTGAAAGACATATTACACATTTACAAAAAAAAGAAAATCATAAATAAACACATGGAACCACTAGCCCAAAATTTCTTTTTTAAGAAAAGTTGACAGTCACTACTAAAAATATTAACTAAGTAGAAGCATGGGACCCTTCCATTAAAGTCTATCATTGCACAAACCAGGGCTGCCATTAGCCACCGTCAACCAAACTGTTTTGGCTGCGTGTACACATTTCCAGTTCACTTAAAGTCGACCTATGGATTCATCTGGGTTATCTCCACGTCTCGAGAACAAATGGTTTAAAAATAAAGAGTGTGAAACGATAGAGGTTCAAATCTCCTGAGCTTTTTGCCAGGAGTTGGACTAACTACCAACCCAATCCATCACATGATCTCCATTAAATACTCAGCAGTCTCAAAGCATGTGATAGATGAATTAGCAGCCATTTCTACGACACGATTTCAGTCAAAGAGCGTGATAATCTCGTCAAAGAGCTTGATAATCTGGTTCGAATCTCGATCCTGCCAGAACCCAGTCTACAAAACCATGCACGATTTTCCAGGCTTCTTCTTCTAGTACGTCGTTGAATTTGGACGACGTTAAAACTTCCTCAGATCACATGCAAGCCTGACTGAGGCAACTCCAATCTTCAAATTCGTCAACAACATTAATGAAAATATATCCAGGCCCACCCTAACCGCCCAAATCACAACCACCATCAATGACCTTTGGAACACAAGGTCTGCACCCCCAAAAGGTCGGTGCAGGTTTAAATTCACCTTTTACACTTGCTTGGAAACCAACTTTTATTCTCATACTATTTTACACTTTGGGAATCAATTTTCTCTTTCATAGATATATAGATATAGATTATTTCTCTCCAGTCTTACATAATAGTAGTTGTTTTTTAGTGTTGTCTTTTTCAATAAGTGGTGCTTTCATGCACCTAATTCTCTTAATAATATGCCTTCTATTATGAACACCAATTTTAATGGTGTTGTATTATACAATTAATTGAAAGATGAGAAAGCAAATTAAGGAAAATGACTAAATAGATGAGTGCACACCATTAGTCACTATGGTGTCACATCCTTAGGCTTCCAATTAAAATGGTAAAAGAACTAGTTGTTGAAAGAGAAATATACTAGTAAATGTTTCAATAAGGCGTCAATACATGTGCACATGCACATGTATAACTACACCCTTCATGGTTTACGTAATAAAAGATAGTATGATTGAAATAGAGAACCACTTACATAAATGAGTTTAATTTATACATGGACACACAACCACTTAATGGTGCCCAAGGCATCATAAATGAATGTACACGTCTACTTGGGCCCTCAAGTGTACATTTATCCATGGTTACTCTCACTTCCACTAGATACTTTCCATTTAATTAAAACATTTTCACAAAATTCATTAACGTAACATTGATATTTTTCTCAGCCATTATCTATAAAATACCAAAAACTACATTAATTATAATTTTAAAAATTCTAATAAGATACATACTGTATTTACTATTAATATAACAATTTCTATAATAATTTTCTTATACTTTGAGATACATAATGATGCCCAAATTCTAAGAAAAATGTAAAAGTAGTTAAAGATATGTGTTGATTCAATTTAGAAAATAAATTTATATAAATAGAATAAACCATTTATATCCATAACCATCTTTCTTCCTTATACAAGAGTAAATGATTGTGCTTGATGTGTAGATTGGTTTTCTAATTTGAATGAATATGTACCCTTGAAATGCATTTATTTAATCATTTATCTCTAAGTATGACTAGCATCATATTTCTTTCCATCTTGAATTTTTCATTTGATTGTGCAAGGTACAACTTATTCATTGTTTTGTTACATATTGTTAGTCTTCATCCAACCTAGATAATGTTTAGTCAAAAATTGGATTTTTTTGGCCAAACTACACTATTCTAGATCTAATACATTTCTTTTAAATTGTAAAATAGTAAAGAAAAATAAATTAAAAAAATGTAAACCTAATATATGAAAATAACTAGTATAAATAATACTCTCTTGTTGCAATCTCTATGACCTCTTCTTAGTTTATAGGTTTGAGTATGATTACGTATTTTCTTTAGAATAAACCTATATAATTTTAATTTATTTAATAGTACATTTTTTTTAACAACCAAAGGTTGTGTTTGCTTGCTATCATATTATCTTTTATCCTTGATTAGATAAGGTAGATTGCAAAGCCTTTATGTTATCTTTGTTACCATTTGAATGAGGTCACTTATGATTAAAAAATGATTTAATTTTAAGACATAGAGTACAATCAACAAGCTCATTACCCTTCTCAACAAAAATAATAACATACAAAATACAAAAGTTGTGTCTTTTATAAGGAAAACTAATTTATATAATTGTTATGTTTTTGCAAAAGTTTAAGAAATGAAAGGCCCAAGAAAATTAATTGAAGGATTTGGCTAAAGGATTATGTTTTAATAGCAATAGTATAAGTATGAAGAACCTAATGTACCTAATAGTTCTCATGTGGGAGAAAGGGATGAGATAGAATGACCTTTGCTAAGAAGCCAACTCAATAAGATAAATGAAGAACTAAAATTATTATAAAAGGAATGTGAAATAGAAAACAAGAGAACATTAACAAAACAATCAAAAGTCAAGGGAATTTAAATTTGATGAAAGTTTCAAGAAATTAAACATAAGGAACATTCAATATCATAAATTATATCAACACTCAACACAAGTGAAATTTACAATATAAGGGTAAATATTATACACAATGCAAATCAATTTACTTAAAATATACAAACTTCAACTAAATGCAAGGCTACACTTACAATTAGGGGATTTTGAATTTTTTCCTAAAATTATATTGCCCTTTTGTGTTTCCTCTCATAGCTTTTGATAAATTTTTCCTAATATTACTCTCAAGTTGCAAGTGTGTAAATTAATGTATCTGATGAGTCCAAATAATGACTCATTTTTTATAGGGTTTATCATATGCTTGTTGTTGTTACTATGGGACTTTAGCACCTAGTTATTGACCCTCTCTATGTTATTTCCCTAAATCTATGAACTTTGGGCATGAACTTATCCCTCTAACTTTTGATGATTAACCTGCTATGTGATATATCTATATTAATTTTACATGTGATTGAATGAATGTTATTCTAAGATGATTATGAATATACAATTGTTTTGTGCATGCTAATGTCATTCTGTAGGTTCACATTAAGATGCATTTGTAAATGAAGCTTGCAAGGTGGAAGAAGTTCATGCCAATTGGTCGGTTGCTAAAGAAGTCAAAAAGATGGACATTAAAGAGGTCAATGGAGGGAAACTCCCAGCTCATGTGGAAGTTGTAACTTACCTTTAAATCACCATGTCTATTAGTTGAGCAGATTTAGGAGGTGTTGTTATGTTGGATCCTCATTGAGGAAAGACTGGTTTGACTAAAGTCTTGTGCATGCATAACTTCCTTCCTTTTTTTCATTCTTTCAATAAATGGTGTTCTCCTAGTTTGTTGGAGTTGACTGCCTAGTTAGTTAGGGTTAGTTAGAATCCTTCCTTCTATAAATAATGATTAGATGTCCCTCTTCACAAGGTTGGATGTTTTGATATTGTACTTGCATTTTTAGTTTCAAGGAATACCGTCATGTTGTTGATATGATGTAATCATGTTTTCAATGAATGAAATGATACTTTGATTTGTTGCATCTAAGTTAGCTTAGGGAAGACTCATTCAAGGGGGCCCACTTGGTGAGAATTCCATCCATTTAGTTTAGTAGTTACTTTTTTGTTCAGTAATTAGTTATAGTCTTAGCAGTTGTCTGTTCCTATAGCCATTGGAACTCTTTTTTGTGTTTGTTCCTACAACCAAGGCAAAGAGAGTAACTTCATGTCTGTTTTTTGAGATTTCTATTTTTGTCATTCATTTCAGTTCAGTTTAGTTGTTGATTCATGCTCAGTATTTAAGCTAATTCCTTTCTAGCATTTTATTTTCAGTACTGTTTCCTTTCTAGCTATAGGATAAGGATGACTACAGTTGAATCCTAGTGCACAAATAGTGCTGACCCATTTCAAGTTCACGTCCTTGGGTTGACAATGAAATGAACCTTCATGATGAGCAAGATAACTACTTAGTGCATATATCTAATCTCTAAGTTACAACTTTAAGGGATTAGTTATTGAACCATTAGAGGAGGCCAACATTTTTGGGGTCGTTGTTGGGGATGGTGTCAAAATAGAAAGTTCTTTGGAGTCATTTCTAATTTCTTTCTTGTTTTAGTGTCTCTGATGTTTGTTCTTAGCATACCCTTCATTTGAATAAAGTAATGATATGCTATTCTTTCACCAATTCTTTGTGTGAGTTGGTTGATACTGAGTTAATACTACATGCATAGAGGCAGGAGAAGAGATGGTCATGGGAGATTCCTTCTTAATGACCCTAATCCTGATAACCAACTAGTCGAGTTTCAAAATTTTCCAAGAGAAAAAAGAAGAAGAGGAAAATCATGTTGCTGATGCATTTCCCAATTTGACCAGTTCTGAAACTTTCTCTAAAGAGAAAGCTACCCAAAACCTAATTGAGAATCCATTTTCTTTGGCACTCCATCAAGCAAATATGGCTGGTCAAAATCCAAATAGACCTAACCAACCATCTTTTCCATTTCCTATCACCCACCAGAATGAAGTTGATAACCTCAAGAACATGCTCGCTTCAATTCTTCCTAAATTCTATCAGCTTGTAATAGAGGACCCCAACACTTTCTTGTTTGAATTTGATATCCTCTGCAGAAGCTATGATTACACTACCAATGCTCATATGCTTAAATTATTTCCCACTACCTTGAAAGAAGCTGCATTAAGATGGTTTATGATCTTAGGTAGGAATACTTTAGAGACTTGGGATGATACAAAAACAAAGTTTGTTGAGAAGTATAAAGAATATTGTAGAGGCAGTGATATGAGAGGAGATGATATCTTTCAGATGTAGCAAAAGGATGATGAAAGTTTTGAGGACTATATTTCAAGGTTCCCATTTTGTCTGCAAAAATCCCCACATCATGCACTCAATGAAGAGTCTCTATAGTTGCTCTTCCTTAGGGGGATCAATGAAAATTGTTGAAAATTGAGGTGTTTATGTAGCTTAATACTTTGTAAAACTTTATGATTGTTGATCTAAATATGTATTCTTTGTGGGTGATTAATTTGATTAATTCATTTTACCATTTGTAGAATGAAGTCAAAAGGTTGTAGAAGAATTAGATAGGATATTAGAAGATACACAACATATACCACGTGGAGAAACCTTTTCGGGAAAAAAATCCACCAAGAATCAATGTATTATTTAATCTCAGAATAAGATTACAATAATTCCAATCCTTGCTTGAGATGCTTCTTTTTCCTTCAACAAATCTTCTTCACAACCTGAAATAAAAACTGATACAAACTCTCTTCAACTTGCTTGAGATAAATAGGCAATAATCAAACTTGTAAACTCAAAAGAGTTACAATTATAAAGCTCAATACCTATCTCACAAAAGGTATGCCTATCTCTTGCAAGTAGAGTTCTACCATGAAGAACAATGTCAAATCAACTCCTTCATCCATTTGGGTGTCCCAAACTGAAGTCATAACTGAACCTTTATTCCGAAGATATCTTCAAAGCTTATCCTCAAAGTTGGCGCCCAAGAATGGGCCAACTTAACTCATCCTTCTGAAATATTTTATCATGCAAAAGCGTTAACTCCAAGAAGCCAACTTGGGCACCCACGGT
Organism: Sequoia sempervirens; assembly: GCA_007258455.2. Lineage (NCBI taxonomy): Eukaryota > Viridiplantae > Streptophyta > Pinopsida > Cupressales > Cupressaceae > Sequoia > Sequoia sempervirens. Next base: position 459,375,468 of record VDFB02047230.1, read on the forward strand.
GGGTCCAAGTTAATTTCTGTTAACTGAAACATATCTCTCCACCATTAATGCAAGAATGATCATCCCCTATTAAGTGAAAGTAGACACTTGTTATCTGTCATGCAACTCAAGTCATTATTCATGCATTCCAAGTTAACTGAAGTCAACTAACATTCAACTAAAACTAACTGAAGATAATTGAACCATAACTAAACTCAACTGAACTAAACTAAACTAAACTAAATTGAACTGAATTGAATTGAATTGAATTATTCCAATTAAACCGAATCAACTTCATGCATAAACATCAACCTCAACTCTAGGATTCATGCATTATAAGTGTTATCTTTACCCAAACAATTAACTAACCTGTCGGTTCCACTCTTCCATGTGGGCTCTATGCCCCTATTATTTAGGAACTGTATTACCTCACATGCCCTTGCACATTTAGAATTAATTACAAATGTCAATTAACATGATTTATTTCATTCAAATTAATCTTCTATCCTAGTGTTGGGGAACACTTTCCAAGGACTTAAGAGATACATGAAATATGTTTAGGATTATGATTAAATGGCATCATATTTCCAAAATTCTCCCACTTGACATTATACATTGCAATTATTCTACACAAGGAATCATTATTATAAATCAAGTACAAGATTCAAGGACAATGGCCTTCTTGCACCAAGAGAATTTATCTATAGGAACTGTTTTGTAAGATAATCTGCAACATTAATCAAAGTGTTAACTTTCTCAATTAATACCTTTCCACTTTCAACCATTTATAGCACAAAGTGATACTGAACAACAACATGCTTAGTATGAGTATGATACATAGGATTTTACAAACAACAACACTCCACTATCACATTCAAGCCTAACTTGCTTACAATTAAAACCAATACTTGACCCAAGCCTCTATAACCAAACTGCCTCTTTAGAGGCATGTTTGGCAGCCATGTACTCTGCTTTTGTGGTGGACAAAGAAACCATGGGCTTCCTCTTACTCATCCAACTAACCGCAGCTCCAAACAAAGTAAACACATAGCCACTTGTATACCTACGACTGTCTAGATCTCTTTCCCAATCTGAATCAACAAAACCTTGTATGTCCAATGATCTATGCACAATATCAATGTCATTAGAATGATGATAAACCAAACAATAATCAGAAGTACCTCGTAAATATCTAAACACCCTCTTAACATAAGTCCAATGTTCTTTACCAGGGTTAGACATAAACCTACGAAGAACTCCTACTGCTTGGGCTATATCTGGTCTTGTACAGACCATTGCATACACTAAACTACCAATTTCACTAGCATATGAAATTTCAGACATTTCCTCATAATCAAAATCAGATTTAGGACTCATGTCTAAAATTAACTTCATGCCAACTGGTAAAGGAATATCAATTGGTTTACTGTCCTACATGTTAAACCATTTGAAAGTAGTTTCAACATAATTGCTCTGACTTAAGAAAAGCTTTTGTTACCTCTATCTCTATTGATCTCCATACCAAGGATATGTTTTGTATCCCCTAGATCTTTCATCTTTAATGTGCTCGAGAGTTGTGCTTTCAATTCTTTGATCATTACCTTGTTGTTACCAATAAACAACATGTCATCAACATACAAGATAATAATTAAAATTTGATCATCAATAAATTTTATGTAAACACAATGATCTTCCTCACTCCTAACATAACCAATTTTCAATGCAAAAGCATCAAACTTTTGGTACCACATTCTAGGTGACTGTTTCAATCCATATAAAGATCTCTTTAACCTGTAAACCAATTCTTATTTTCTTTTTACAACAAAACCATCAGGTTGCTTCATATAAATCTCCTCATCAAGATTCCCATGCAAAAAAAAAATTCACATCCATTTGCTCTATCTCAAAATCATAAGCAACAACAATAGATAAAAATAATCTAATAAAAGTTAATTTAGCAACGAGAGAGAAGATTTCATTAAAGTTAACTCCCTCTCTCTGGGAGTAGCCCTTGGCTACTAATCTAGCCTTGTACCTTTCGAGATTACCATCTACTCCAATTTTCTTTTTAAAAATCCATTTACAACCAATGGCCTTTCTTCCTTTGGGAAAAATCTAGAGATCCCATGTGTCACAAGTATCCAAGGATTCCATTTCCTCATGCATAGCTTGTGACCAAAGCTTGTTCTCATCTTAAGACAAAGCTTCCCTATAAGAACTGGGTTCATCATTAGTACTCATTAAAGTGAATATACAATGGAAATTAGGCGGGCTATATCTATCAATGGGATTTCGTTGTCTTGTGGATCTTCTCAAAGGGGTTTCTACTTGTTCCTCAATATGCTCATCTTGAGCATCTATCTCAGAAGAACTCTATGAACTCTCCTCATCCAATCCATCCAATTGTTCTTCAACATGTACATCTTCTTGCTTCTCATTATTTATCTCAAAATACACTGTTCAAGAAGTATCCTTCTCCTTTGGTTGTTCTTCTCCTGAATATGCTCTAAATTCCCTGAAAATCACATCTCTACATAAATAAATTTTTTGAGTTAGTGCATTCCAAAGCTCGTAACCTTTTACATTTTCACCATAACCTATGAATATGCATTTATGTGCTTTAGGATCCAATTTAGATCACTTTTCTTGAGGCACATGAACAAAATCCTCACAACCAAATATCCTTAAATGTGCAACTAGTGCAGGGGCACCTTAGGGTCTCCATGCCTCCATGAGGCTTTGTTAAATTTTTTTTTTTTTTTCAAGATGCTTGTGGTGTAATAAGGTCTAAAGGACCATTTTCAGTGGTTTGTAATAAGCTTTCTATTGTTGTAATGGGTTTCTAATGGTTGAAATAGGTCTCCTCACCTTATAAACTTGGTGCATCTAGGCTTAATAAAGAAACAAAGCACCATGATATAAACAAGTAATAGAGTGGAGATAGTTTGATGTTTTAGTAGGATTAGAGATGTCTTAGAAATATATTGGTCTTGAAATGGAGTCGATTTGAACCTTTTATGTTTGTAGTGTTTTAAGTTGTCTTACCTAGGTAACTTGACTAAAATTGAGTTTGCTAATCCTCCAACGGCCCTCTAATTCAAAAAATAGTTGAGGGACATTGGGAGGAGGGAAAAAATGCTTAAAAAGGCCTCTCTTGGTCGAGGCAAAGGTTGTTGATGGTTTTGAGAAGCTTGAAATAAGAAAAAGCTCTATTTCTCTCTGATTTTCTGTGTTATTTGTTGCGAACTCATGTGGTACGGATGAGAATCTCTCTGTAAAGGATGAATGTTGAAATGGAATGATAGAGGGATGAACTAGCTTCCTTTTGGCAGTGGTTTGGTCCAATTTCATTGAGTATAATGGAAGTTATTGCCATTTTTTTGGAAGTGGTCTGAAACCCTTAAAAACCAAGGTTTGATCACAAAAATGTAGAGAACTCATCATTCCTTCATTGTCAAGGCTTGATTCTTGGTGGAATGGCAGAGTTTGTATCATACTTTATGATGGAAGAGGTTTTGCAGAATGGCATGGAGTTTGGAGCATGTTCTTGGGTACCCTAGGCTTGGCATCCTCATGTGACAAGCCTAGTTTTGGTGTAAAAATATGAGTTTGAAAGTTTGTGAGTGAAATTTGTTAAGAAGAGTGATTGAAAGGGGTTGAAATGTGTTTTTTGAGGTTGTAAGAACATTGTTTTGTCTTAGGGGTGTTTGGCTGTGCCAAGATACTCAGTTTCTTGTGTTGAGTAGCCTATTTAGGCCTCCTTATGGCATATAAATTTGGTCTTTTGTGTTCCTTCCATTGTTTATCATGCTGGGAGGTTTTGAGGACTTGTTGGGGTCTGTATGAGGTATCCAAAACCAGTTCTCTTTGTCTAGTTACTAGCCATAGGAATTTTTTCTGGTGATTGTCCTATTTGGGAAGGTTGCAAGGAGCCTTTAGGCCTGTTTTGGAAGCAGTGGAGAAATGAAGGTTTCTAGATGCAAGGTTGAGTTGTTTGTCATGTCTTATCATGAAGGGAATGTTCCAAACATTATCAAGTCAGTTATTTGTGTATTCCTTTGAGAACCCTTGTTGAATGGTGGGGTTATCTCCTTGAGTGAGTAGTGGAATTGAAGGGTCCACATAAAGAGTATTTGAGAGAAGCTATAGTCAAAATGAGTTGTTTGTCATCAGGATCAGGTCTTCCCCTACCCACTCTACATCAAAGTGGTATCAGAGCCAAGTTCTAGTTGAGAAATTTGTGAAGGGAGATTGTGAGTTGAGGTGAGTGAAGGAAGATTCCTCCAAAATGTGGGACTACGTTTACAGGGGAGATGAAGGCCTTGAGAGATAGGATAGAGGACTTAGAGAGAAAGAGGGTTACTATTGAGGAAGAAAGCACTTCAGAAGAGGAGGTAGAAGGTGGAGATGAAGACCATCTGAAAGAGGAGATGCCTTTTGAAGAGAGAAGGTTCATTGGAGCCTTGAAAACCATAAAAGCAAAAGCCACTGAAGTGAAGATGGACATCCTAATGTATGGGGTAAAGATGAATGTTGAGGCACTACTAGAGTGGGTGGATGCCTTAAACAACTATTTTGAATACAAGGAGATGGCAGAAGACATGAAGGTTAAGTTTTCCAAAACTCAATTGAATGGGGTTGCTTTGACTTGGTGGAATTACTACCAAGGAGAAAGAGAGAAAGAGAGTAAGAACATGATTACTTCATGGGACAAAATGGTGAGTAGATTATGTTAAGATTATGGATGCACAAGGTCCTTGAAGCCACAGTCTTCAATAGAGGACCTTTTCCAGGAAAGATAATCAACCACACAGAAAGTGTTGCAACTAGGCATGCATAGTGGAGATTCTATTATTGATCTACATTATGAGATGATTACAAATGTACAAATGCCATGAATATATAGGCATGAATGAGATGCAAGATGCAATATGATGTTTCCATGCGTCCTGATCTAACAACATGTGACATGTGAACCCTATCTAGGAAATTATTAAATGTTGAGATAAGTTCTAGAAGGACAACTCATCTTCTAGAAGGAATCTTATCCCTACAAACAAGGAAGGGGACATTACCCCATTATTAAATGATTTATTAAAATGCAACCTAGGACTAAATGATGTATGACCTAAGTTAACTTATGCTAGTGTAATAAATAATTAATTACACTAACACCCCCCCATAAGTGCAACTTAGGGAGGAAAATGCAATGATTATGCAAAGATGATGATGATGATGGGTCCCGACTATGAGGCCATGTTAGGTACCCATGTACATGAAGATGCAGAAAATCTCCCACAACCGAAGAAAAAGGGAAAACCCAGTGGGAACAAAACCCCTCTCCAAAAAAGGAGATGAAAAATTAAAAAAAAGTGAGTTAGGATGGGAAGGATGGAGGACTCCCAAATACCCCCCAAGGACACCATCTATCACATGGATACAATACAATAGCCCCCCCATAGGGAGGATGTGATCACCTGTAAAAATGGTAAGTGTCTGAAGACAGAACATGATCCAATGTCGACAAACAACTTGTCTCCTTTTTGGAAGAAAGAAATCCATGTGCAAGTGTATAGATGCTTACCATTTCGGATAGGAATTGAAGGAAGGAAGGATGAATGTGGATGTCGATGATGTCTCTGAACTCTGCTCAAATGTATCCTTTCCTGAAGATGAAGATGCCACAATCAATGAAGAGGGTGAAAAACCAGGATGTTGTGGAAACTGATGTTGAACAATATCCAAAGACTAAGATGGAATGAATATTATGGAGACTTGATTGCCCCCCCTGAATGAAGTTTCCTCAAAACCATTGAAATAATTCTGAAGCAAATCTAACGGTAGATGCTCAAGAAACCTCAAGTCCTGAATGGAATGACAAGGAAGAAGTCTCAGATATGAAATCTCTGAAGAGAAACCAAGTGTTTCCAAGATAGTCTCAGGATTCCAAATCAAGGTTGAGACAAAAGGATGAGGAGACTCAAGAAAACTCTCCAAAGTGTGATCTAAATAGAGGAGTGATATCCCCTCAAGAATGTCCTCTAAACCTGTAGAAGTAGCCAAGTCAGTGATACCTGAAACGAAGCCATCCTGTGATGTCAAGTCTGGAAAACTGAAGGTGTCCTGATGAATGATGATGGTGGAAGCCTCAATCAATGAATCTAGACAAGGAATCATTGAATGTGAAGGGATACCAATAATGTCTGATGGAGAAGAAGCACCTGAAGGAACCTTGTCAACCTCTTCAAAAGATTCAAGGAAATCAACTTCCTGCACAACAATATCATCATGGGGTACTTGATCTAAAGAATGGCATTTTGAATCATGATCATTGAGGAAGGGTGGAGTATTTGAATATCCATATAGCTCCCAAAGCTTAGTCCAAAGGATGTGAGGAAAATCATAATGATCAATAGTACTTGGAACATCACAATCAACTTGCACAAAAATGATCTCCAAGATAGTGTAGCTGCTGCAACTCTAAGAAAATTCATGAATACCTTCACTTGGATGAGGAACTATACCAAACAGATGTGGCAATAGATCAAGTGATTGGAGATGGTGGATGATCCCATCCCGCCATTGTTGATAGTTACCCTTTAGCAACATAACCAAAGAAGGAGTATATGCAAGCCCCATAATGAAATTTCTCCAAAAAATACAAAGAAAAATGACCTAATTCAACAACAAAGAAAGACTTCCAAATATGATGTGCAACTAAAGTGATGCTAGCTGGATCAAAAAATTCTTTTCCCAAGCTTCTGGATATCCAAGTTATTGAACAAATGCACCAAACTGAAAAAATCAATGCAAGAGTACTTGGAGCTGAAACTGATCAAGAAGTCTAGACGAATGAAAAAAACTTTGAAAAATCTTGTTGATGCCATTGGAATCACTGAAATCTGATGAATGGTTGGGAAGATATGAGCCTCTGAGTCCATATTAGAGTTTTTTCTTCAGTTGGCTGTAGAATATTTTGCAATAATTTTTTTGCAAAACTAATGTCACCACTGGAAATGAGACTAAATTACCTTTTCGACGGTATCTTGTTTGTTGATTTTCGACACCGTGGGTGAAAGTTATGATAAAATGAAAAAAATGCCTATATGAGGCACTTTGCAGGCTAAAATGGGGCAAAAAATAAGCCCCTCTGGGCTTAGCTCCTGGTCGTTGATGTGACCGCTCTGGTTTGTATGGAAAAAAATAGGTTGTCATTTGAATCAAGCAAAACCCTTAGTCTATGATAAGACCGAGTCCTCGACAACTATGCAACCATTGGTGATTAGTGAACAACCGGTATGGGAACCACCGGTGGAGAGAAACACCCGACGCTCACAACAAATCACAGCGGCCAGTAAAGTAGAAAATTTCGGTAGGTGAATAGGAGGTCGGTCCTATTGGAGAGAATGGAGGGGTTGCAGATATATGTGCCCTTAGAGTATGGCTACGGTGGGTGATGATCGGAAAAGAAGAGGTTGACTAAGAGAGAATGATCGTCGGAAAAGTTGATTCGAGCACCGGTGGGAATAACTGGTAAATGGTACGGGTATAGGTGACAGTTGGAGATGTGACCAGCCACTAGGTACTCTCACGTGGGAAATAAATATAGCCAACCAAAACCTTCTCTGTAGACTTTAAATGGTCGACAACAATGCAAGATTTTTTAATATTGCAAAAGACAATTAAAAAAATCAAATCAATTATGCCAACTATATAAAAAATCAAACCCGATTTATATTTAATCTGCAGATAATAGAATGCCGACATGTGAAATATTTATGTGCAGCCAAAAATCAAACCCCACAAAAAAGTCGATGGAGGATATAGATTGATGTCGACCAAGCTTTTTATTATGCAGTCGATCTAATATTTTTTTCTGCAACTATAGAAAGCCAATATATATTTTTTTCAAACTATATAGAGATATCGCCCAATTTTTCTGAAATGAAAAAGTACCTGCGACTAAAACAATTTTGGCCCAGAGGACAACTGACTGGGATGATTTTTTTACAACAAATTGTATGGATCGTACGATTGATTTTGCAAACCTAAAAATACCTCTGGTGGCTCCCGGGTTAATGAATGGGTAGGTGATCCTAGGGTTTTTAGGCCTTCTGAAGACAATGGAGAGCTCAGATCTGACTCTATCTGCTTTGGAAATTAGCTTGGTCCCTGGGTGGAATCAAGTAGGCTTCAATGGAAACCTCCAAGCCTACAAAGAATCTCGCACACCAACTTTCTTGATCGAGGGTTGACGTTTCACTGGACAAGCTCTAATACCATGTTGAGATTATGGATGCACAGGGTCCCTAAAGCTGTAGTCTTCAATGGAGGACCTTTGCCAGGAAAGATAATCAACCACACAAAAAGTGTTGCAACTAGGCATGCACAATGAAGATTCTATTATTGATCTACATTATGAGATGATTACAAATGTACAAATGCCCTAAACATATAGGCATGAATGAGATGCAAGATGCAATATGATGTTGCCATGTGTCTTGATCTAACAACATGTGACAACATGTGAACCCTATCGAGGAAATTATTAAATGTTGAGATAAGTTCTAGAAGGAAAAATCATCTTCTAGAAGGAATCTTATCCCTACAAACAAGGAAGGGGACATTACCCCATTATTAAATGATTTATTAAAATGCAACCTAGGACTAAATGATGTATGACCTAAGTTAACTTATGCTAGTGTAATAAATAATTAATTACACTAACAGATTGAAGGCACAATTTCTCCCCGCAAATAATGAAGTGCAAGTGTTTAGGAGGCTACAAAGCCTAAAACAAAAGGACATGGACGTGACAACCTATGCTAAGGAGTTTCACAAACTTAGTATGAGGTGTGGCCATGTACAGAATGAAAAGGAGAAGGTTCCAAGATATTTGAATGGCCTAAGGTTTGCAATCCAAGATGAGATGAGTCTAGTGACTCCTAAGATGGTGGAGGAGTGCTTCTAAGTAGCATGTAAGGCAAAGGAGAAGTTGAAAAGAAAGCAGGAGCAACAAGGAAGGGGTAGAGGCAGAAACTTCAAAGGAAGAGGCAACTTTGGTAGTAGAAACCAATCACAAAGACAACAAGGGAAGTCAAGTGGAAAGGAGGAAAAAAGTCAAGAGTCAAGAGGAGGATTCAGAGGTAGGAGGCCTAATGGAAGTGGCAGATCTAATGGGAGAGGATCTAATTCATTCTCTGGAAGATGCTACTCTTGTAACCAATTTGGACACCTGACTTTCAAGTGCCCTGAGAAGCAAGCTTCAAATTCTCATAGTGTGGATAGGAGAAACTAGTTGGTGCAAGAGGAGGATGCTCAAAGTGTGAATTCACCTTCTAGACCTGTTGATCTTGAATTTGGAGAGAGCTTGATGATGAGGAAACTTCTTAAGGTGTCAAGTGCTAAGGAGCCACCACAAAGGAAGTCCTTGTTTAGAACTACATGAAAATCTCATGGGAAGGTATGCAAGGTAATTGTAGACTCAGGCTCTACTGATAATTTAGTATCTTTAGAGATGGTTGAAAAATTAAAATTGAAAAAGACTCCTCATCCCACACCATATAGGGTGTCTTGGTTGAACAAAGGTCAACAGGTGCTTGTCAATGAGCAATGTTGGGTAGAATTCCAAACTGGAGAGTATAAGGATAAAATATTGTGTGATGTTATCCCCATGGATGCCTGGCACTTACTCTTAGGCTGTGCTTGGTAGTATGATAGGAAAGCCCAACATGATGGGAAGAAAAACACTTACATGATTACAAAAGATGGGAAATCTTTCACCATGAGTCCCTTACTGGATGAGGGTATAGATAAGCAAGTTGGGTCTAGCATCATGGTGGTAGGAGAGAAGGAGTTTTTGAAGACCTTAAAGGAAGAGGGAGGTCTAGGGTTTTCCTTGATTGTTAAGCTAAAGTGCAGGTCTATTTTGTCCTCAACCAAAGGGGAACCTATACCTAGTGAAGTCCAAACCTTGTTGGAGAAGCATAAGGACATTGTGGTGGATGAATTGCCTAGTTCCCTACCTCCAATCAGAGATATAAATTACCATATTGACCTAATACTAGGAGCTACATTGCCTAATAAGGCTGCCTACAAGATGACACAAGCCCAAAATGAAGAGACAACAAAACAAGTCCAAGAATTGTTGGATAAGGGCCTAGTGAGGAAGAGTTTAAGCCCTTGTGTAGTTCCTACTGTGTTGGATCCAAGTAATGATGGTAAATGGAGGTTATGCACTAATTCAAGAGCCATAAATAGGATAAATATCAGATATAGGTTTCCTATGCCAAGGATGGAGGATCTTATGGATTGCCCAGGAGGAGCTCGCTACTTTTCAAAGATTGACTTGAAAAGTGGGTATCATCAAATTAGGATTCGTGAAGGGGATGAATGGAAAAAAAAATTCAAGACTAATGAAGGTCTTTATGAGTGGATGGTGATGCCCTTTGGCTTGTCTAATGCCCCTAGTACCTTCATGAGACTAATGAATGAGGTATTGAAACCTTTTATTGGAAAATTTGTTGTAGTTTATTTGGATGACATTCTTGTCTTTAGTAGGACCAAGGAGGAGCATTTGGAGCATCTTGGACAAGTCTTGAGAAGGCTGCATGAAGAGAAGTTGTTGATCAACTTCCAAAAGTGTGAGTTTATGAAAGAAGAATTGGTCTACCTTGGATTTGTCATCTCAAAGGGCAGTTTGAAAATGGATCCATCAAAAGGTTGAGGCTATTCTTAATTGGCCACCACCTAAGTCAGTGGGTGATGTGAGGAGCTTTCATGGCCTTGCAAGCTTCTATAGGAAATTCATCAAGAATTTCAGCCACATTTGTGCACCTATCATAGATACAATCAAAGGAGAGAAGAAGAGTAAGTTCATATGGACCAATGAAGCAAATGAAAGGTTTGAGTACTTGAAAAGAAAGGTATCACAACAACCTATCCTTGCTCTTCTTGATTTTAATAAAGTTTTTACTATTGAATGTGATGCAAGTGGTTAAGCAATAGGTGATGTTTTGAGTCAAGAAGGCAGACCGGTTGCATTCTTTAGTGAAAAACTAAATGAGGCTAAGAGAAAATATTCCTCATATGATCTAGAGTTGTATGCTATGGTCCAAGCTTTAAAGAAATGGAGGCACTACTTGTTACCAAAGGAGTTTATAATATTCACAGACAACCATGCACTTAGTTTCTTGAATGGACAAGAAAAATTGAACCAAAGGCACATGAAGTGGGTTGAATACCTACAAGCATACACATTCTCCATAAAGCACAATAAGGGACAAGCAAAAAAAGTTGCATATGCCCTTAGTAGAAGGGTCATGATGGTTCAAGAAGTTCAATTGCAAAGTGTGGGCATAGAACCTCTTAAAGGTATGCATAAGGAAGATGACGATTTCAAGGCTGCTTTTGATGTTTGTTCTCAATTTTTAGATGCTTTTCATAGTGATTATGTTGATTATATTTTGCAAGATGGTCTATTGTTTAAATGGGCTCAATTGTGCATACCCAAGTGCTCTATGAGGGAGAATCTAATAAAAGAAAAGCATAGTTGGAGTCTTGGAGGGCACTTTGGACTTGACAAAACCTTGGAGCAGGTTACAAGGTTCTAATTTTGGCCTAAAATGTAGGTGGATGTGAGAAGGTTTGTGGAAAATTGCACCATATGTCAAAGAGCAAAGGGGACTACTACAAATGTTGTTCTTTACCAACCTCTACCAATCCCAAATAGACCTTGGGAGAGCATAAGTATGGATTTTGTCTTAGGACTGCCTAAGACACAAAGAGGAGTTGATAGTGTCTTTGTCGTGGTTGATAGATTCAACAAAATTGAAAATTTCATTCCTTGTAAATGCACTAATGATGCTTCTAACATTGCAGGTTTGTTTTTCAAGGAGGTTGTGAGAATGCATGGAATTACTATGAGCATTGTATCAAATAAGGACTCCAAGTTCATAGGTCATTTTTGGAGGACCTTATGGTGAAAGTTGGGAACCAACTTGCAATATAGTTCTGCCTACCATCCTCAAATGAATGGAAAAAAAGAGGTGGTTAATAGATCACTTGGTAATCTCTTGAGGTGTTTGAGAAAGGAACCTGGTGTTCAATGGGATTTGGTGTTGCCTCAAGCAAAATATGCTTATAATGATTCCATCAACAGAAGCATAGGTAAAAGGCCCTTTGAGGTAGTGTATGGGATGAACCCAAGGGGAATCTTTGAGTTGAGAGATATGAAAGGAATGGAGAAGAGTGCAGAAGGAGAGGAGTTTTCCATATCAATGAAATCTATTCATGATCAAGTGAAAGAAAATATCAAGAAGAGTGTGGATCAATACAAAGAGAGGGAAGATTTGAAAAGAAGGAATGTTCAATATAAGGTGAGAGATCTAGTTTTTGTATACTTGAAGAAGTAGAGGTTACCTAAGGTAAAATACACAAAGCTCCAAATGAAGAAAATAGGCCCTTACAAGATCATTTACAAGTTTGGGAAAAATGCCTATGAGATAGCACTCCCCCCTGGAGTGGCTATCTCCCCCATTTTTAATGTTGCTGACTTGTACCCCTTTAAGGGATCTTTGGATGTAGGTGCAGGTATTGAAGCTGATGAAGATTGGGTGCGGGACCTTCCGCCATCTAAACCTTTGAAACGTGAAGTTATCGTAGACACTAAGGAGGTGAAAAGGACAAGAAAGAAGGTATATAATGAATATTTGGTTAAATGGCAGGGTCTTCCACCTAAAGATGCAACTTGGATGAGTGAAGAGGATATTAAACAACATGGCATTACTCTGCAGCAACTGGTCTCAGGTGGTACTTGAGATCTCTTCCACCCCGGGTGTATGGTACAGGGGCACCTTGGGGTCTCCATGCCTCCATGAGGCTTTGTTAAAAATTGTTTTGTTTTTCAAGATGCTTGTGGTGTAATAAGGTCCAAAGGACCATTTTCAGTGGTTTGTAATAAGCTTTCTATGATTGTAATGGGTTTCCAATGGTTGAAATAGGTCTCCTCCTCAGCTTGTAAACTTGGTGCATCTAGGCTTAATAAAGAAACAAAGTGCCATGATGTAACCAAGTAATAGAGGGGAGATAGTTTGATGTTTTAGTAGGATTAGAGGTGTCTTAGACATCTATTATTCTTGAAATGGAGTCGAGTTGAACATTTTATGTTTGTAGTGTTTTAAGTTGTCTTAACTAGGCAACTTGACTAAAACTGAGTTTGCTAATCCTCCAACGGCCCTCTAATTCAAAATAAGGTTGAGAGGCATTGGGAGGAGGGATAAAATGCTTAAAAATTCCTCTCTTGGTCGATGCAAAGGTTGTTGATGGTTTTCAGAAGCTTGAAATAAGAAAATACTCTATTTTTCTTTGATTTTTTGTGTTATTTGCTGCTAACTCACGTGGTAGGGACAAGAATATCTCTGTACGGGAAGAATGATGACATGGAATGATAGAGGGATGAACTAGCTTCCTTTTGGAAATGGTTTGGTCCAATTTCATTGAGTATAACAGAATTCATTGCCATTTTTCTGGAAGTGGTCCAAAACCCTCAAAAACTAGGGTTTGATCACAAAAATGCAGAGAACTCATCATTCCTTCATTTTCAAGGCTTGATTCTTGGTGGAATGGCAGATTTTGTATCATAATTTATGATGGAAGAGTTTTTTGCAAATGACATGGAGTGTGGAGCAAGTTCTTGGGTACCCTAGGCTTGGCATCCTCATGTGACAAGCCTAGTTTTGGTGTAAAAATCTGAGTTTGAAAGTTTGTGAGTGAAAATTGTTAAGAAGAGTGCTTGAAAGGGGTTGAAATGTGTTTTTTGAGGTTGTAAGAATTTTTTTTTTCTTAGGGGTGTGCCAAGATACTTGGTTTCTTGTGTTGAGCAACCTATTTAGGCCTCCTTGAGGCATAGAAATTTGGTCTTTTGTGTTCCTTCCATTGTTTGTCATGCTAGGAGGTTTTGAGGACTTGGGGTCTATATGAGGTATCCAAAACCAATGCTCTTTGTCTGGTTACTGGCCCTAGGAATTTTTTGTGGTGACTGTCCTATTTGGGAAGGCTGCAAGGAGCCTTTAGGCCTGTTTTGGAAGCAATGGAGAAATAAAGGTTTCTAGATGCAAGGTTGAGTTGTTTGTCATGTCTTGTCATGAAGGGAATGTTCCAAACATTATCAAGTCAGTTAGTTATGTCTTCCTTTGAGAACGCTTGTTGAATGGTGGGGTTATCTCCTTGAGTGAGTAGTGGAATTGAATGGTCCACATAAAGAGTATTTGAGAGAAGCTAGTCAAAATGAGTTTTTTGTTATTAGGATCAGGTCTTCCCTTGCCCACTCTGCATCAACAACACTAGGCTTCCTATCTAACCACATTTCATAAGGATTTTTATCTTCAATATATGAACTAGGGGATCTATTGATTTAATAACAAGAAGTATTTACAACCTCAACCCAAAGGGACTGATCTAGCTTAGCACTACTTAATATACTCCTAGCTCTTTCCATTAAGGTTCGGTTCATCCTTTCTGCTACTCCATTTTGTTGAGGTGCATATGGAGTAGTTTTCTGTCTCACAATTCCTGCATGCTTACAATAATCATCAAATTCCCTAGAACAATATTCACCACCATTATCTAATCTCAACACTTTTATCTTATGATTTGATTGTTTCTCAACCAAAGCTTTAAATTCCTTAAACTTACTAAACACATCAAATTTGTTATGCATAAAATAGATCCAAGTTTATCTTGAGACATCATCAATAAATGTGACATAATATCTATATTTTTCAATAGAGTCAATATCCACATGGCCCATTGCATTTGAATGAATAATCTCTAATAATCTTTTAGCTCTATTTGTTCCACTAGGAAATTTAGATCTAGATTTTTCTCCAAACACACAGTGCTCACAAAAGTCATTTTTTCCAATATTATAATTAGGAATACCGTCAACTAAATTCTTATTACGAATGGTCCTATGACCTTTTTCACCAATGTGATCCAATCTATGGTGCCACAACATACATGTATTTTCAGCTTTAGTTACATTGGCTAAATGATTTACATTGGAGGTATTCAACTTAAATAAAGTCCCAATTTGAGATCCTTTAGCAACCACCATATTCCCTTTCACCAATTTGCAACCACCTTTGTCAAATGTCACATGCATTCCAAAATCATTGAACTTAGAGACAAAAAGTAGATTTCTAGCAAGTCCTGGAATATGTAAAACATCATTAAGGGTCTTAACCCTACCATCATTTAAACACAACTTTACCTCTCCTTTTCCAACAACCTTTTTTGTGTTGTTTTCTCCAAAGAAGAAATCCCCTCCATCATATGTAGTATACTTAGTGAACCACTCCTTTTTAGGAGTCATATGATAAGAGCAACCTGAGTCAATAAACCAAGAGTTATCAACAACAGCATTAGAAGAAATGACTAATGAATCATTACTCTCATTTGTGGATTTCTTTGTAGAAGCATCAAAACTCTTTTTCTTACTCTTACAATCCTTCTTGATATGTCTAGGTTTTCCACAATTCCAACACTTTACCTTACTTTTACCAGAGGTTTTAGACCACCCTTTACACTTACCCTTCCCTTTCTTGTCTACCTTAGATTCCTTTTCCTTAGGCCTACCTCTTACAAACAAGGCATCTTGGGATCCGGTTTTAGACTTCCTCCTCATCTCCTCTAATAGGAGAGTAGGAATTATATTGTCCATCTTTGGATCTGCACCACTACCACTAATAGCGACAATTAGATTTTCCCAAGACTTTGGTAAAGAACAAAGTAACAAAATGCATTTATCTTCATCTTCTAGCTTTACATCAACTGATGCTAACTAACTAAGAATCAAATTAAAAGCATTTAAATGACTTGTAATAGAATCAACATCTTTCATTTTTAAAGAATTCAACTTCCTTTTTAGATACAACTTATTATTAAGACTTTTGGTTTGATAATTATCACCTATTCTCTTCCACAATTTATATGTAGTATTTTCATCTAAAACATTCAAGAGAACAACATCAACAAGACATAATATTATGGTTCCTCTTTCCTTCTTATCAAGCTTAGCCCAATCCTCATCTGACATAGTTGTAGGTGATTTTGTCTGATTATTAACAGCTAACCACAAATCTCTTTCTTCAAGGAGATCCTCCATTTGTAGTTTCCACATTTTATAGTTAGATCCATTGAACCTTTCAATATCTAAATGAGAATTCATTGTAACAGACTTATTTTCCAAAATCAGCAATAACAAAAAATAATAAAAGCTCCCACTAAGCCAAAAATCCTTCAATCTTTTAAGAGAAAGGCGTCCCGATACTTTACCCAACCTCAACTCTAATACCAAATGTTTAAAATTGAGGTGTTTATGTAGCTTAATACTTTGTAAAGCTTTATGATTGCTGATCTAAATATGTATTCTTTGTTATAGATTCTTTGTGGGTGATTAATCTGATTAATTCATTTTACCATTTATAGAATGAAGATAGAAGGTTGTAGAAGAATTAGACAGGATATTAGAAGATAAACAACATATACTGTGGAGAAACTCTTTTGGGAAAAAACTCCACCAAGAATCAATGTATTATTTAATCTCAGAATAAGATTACAATAATTCCAATCCTTGCTTGAGATGCTTATTTTTCCTTCAACAAATCTTCTTCACAATCTTTAATAAAAACTAATACAAACTCTCTTCAGCTTGCTTGAGATAAATAGATAATAATCAACCTTGTAAACTCCAAAGAGTTACAATTACAAAGCTCAATCCCTATCTCAGAAAGGTACACCTATCTCTTGCAAGTAGAGTTCTACCGTGAAGAACAATGTCAAATCAAATCCATCCATTTGGGCATCCCAAATTGAAGTCATAACTCAACCTTTATTTTGAAGATATCTTCAAAGCTTATCCTCAAAGATGGTGCCCAAGAATGGGCCCACATAAATCAGCCTTTTGAAAAATCTTATCATGCAAAAGTGTTAACTCCAAGAAGCCAACTTGGGCACCCAAGGTGGGTCCAAGTCAATTTCTGTTAACTGCAACATATCTCTCCACTATTCATGCAAGAATGATCATCCCCTATTAACTGAAAGTAGTCACCTGTTATCTGTCATGCAACTCAATTCATTAGTCATGCATTCCAAGTTAATTGAAGTCAACTAGCATTCAACTGAATGTAACTGAAGATAACTGAACCATAATTGAACTGAACTGAACTGAACTGAACTGATACTAAACTAAATTGAACTGAACTGAACTAAACTAAACTTCATGCATGTAAACATCAATCCCTAACTTCTAGGATATTTACATGCATTACAAAAGTGTTATCTTTTACTCCAAACAATTAACTTAACTCAAGGTGGGTTCCACCTTCCATGTGGGCGCCCCACGTGCCCCTATTAGTTAGGAATTCATATTGGATGCCCCTCACATGCTCCTAACATTTAGAATTAATTACAAATGTTAATTAACATGATTATTTCATTCAAAATTAATCTCTTCCAATACCTTGTTGGGGAACACTTTCCAAGGACTTAGGAGATACATGAAATAATAATATTTAGGATTACAATTAAATGGCATCCTATTTCCAACAAAAATTAATGATGCTTTGGACTTGATTGAGGAGGAGATATCACCCAAGTTCCTTGGGATGATATTAAGAAGATATCTCAGAATTACTTCAGGGTAACTATGAAGAAAGGAAGAGGTTACCAATCTTCAATGGGTAAATCCTCCACTGATGGAGTTTCAAGGATGGAAATCACTCATTTGCTGGAATATTTCAAGTAGGATATTATAAACAATATGAACACTCAGCTAGATACAGTGTAAGCAAAGAAGAAACATGAGGAGACGAAGCAATGTTGGCAGCACATTGTCCTCATTGAAGGCAAAAGAAGGACTATAGATGCAAAATGGTAGCCAACATTGACAACAAGAAAATTCCACCAGAATTTAGGCCAATTTAGGGTGATGATGATCAAGTTTTCTACATTGCACAAAGAAGGCCATTATCATAACTGAACCGAACCATAATTGAATTGAATTGAACTAGCATTCAACTGAAACTAACTGAAGATAACTGAACCATAACTAAACTGAACTAAATTGAACTGAATTGAATTGAACTAAATTGAATTGATACTGAATTGAACTAAACTGAACTGAACTAATCTGAACTGATCTAAACTAAACTTCATGCATGTAAACATCAATCCCTAACTTCTAGGATCTTTACATGCATTACAGAAGTGTTATCTTTTACTCAAACAGTTAACTTAACTCAAGGTGGGTTCCACCTTCCATGTGGGCACCCCATGTGCTCCTATTATTTAGGAATTCATATTGGATTCCCTCACATGCTCCTAACATTTAGAATTAATTACAAATTTCAATTAACATGATTATTTCATTCAAAATTAATCTCTTTCTAATCCTAGTGTTGGGGAACACTTTCCAAGGACTTAGGAGATACACAAAATAAATAATGTTTAGGATTGCAATTAAATGGAATCCTATTTCCAACAAAAATTGCACTGATGATTTCAACTTGATTGGAGGAGGAGATATCACCCAAGTTCCCTAGGATGATATTAAGAAGATGTGTCAGAATTACTTCAGGGTAGCTATGAAGAAAGGAAGAGGTTACCAATCTTTAATGGGTAAATCCTGCAATGATGGAGTTTCAAGGATGGAAATCACTCATTTGTTGGCATATATCAAGTAGGATATCATAAACAACATGGCCACTCAACTAGATACACTTCAAGCAAAGAAGAATCATGAGGAGGCAGAAGCAATGTTGGCAGAATATTGTTCTCATTGCAGGAAAAGGGACTACAAATGCAAAATGGTAGCCAACATTGATAGCAAGAAAATTCCACTAGAATTTAGGCCAATTCAGGGTGATGATGATCAGGTTTTCTACATTGCACAAAGAAGGCCATGGGATCCAAGACAAGGTATTCCACTAGATCCATTATCTTTTAGTGGACCTTATTTGAACTCTTATGCATCTGGTAATCAATGGCAACCCCCATACCCATCAAATTTTGGAGGCTATCCACCTTAGCCTTGGAACAACCATCCAAATACTTGGCCCAATTACCAAAAATCTCCACCTCAGTGGCAACAATTCTAGAGGAATTGGCAACAACCTCCAAGAAACTGGAAACAAACATCCCAATGGAGGGGTGGGCAACAATGAACAAATAGGAAACTGGGTACATGCAACCATCTCCATAGCCTCAACAGCCTGCCATAATGCCTCCTCCTAACTCAAGCTCTAGCACACCAAGACCTACTCAGTTACCAGCTCAACCCACACCTAACCCAAATAACAAACCACAACATTAGCTAGTCTACTCTATAGATCCCAATCAATTTCCTGCATGTACTGTGAGTGTGAGTGATATTCATCTATGTTCAAGAACCACTTTTCCATCTCCTTCCACTCCTATTATCACATAGATTCTTGTGGAAGAAGAGGAGCATCAAAATCTATCTAATATCCCTGTTTATTCAAGTGTGCCCAAGAATCCTAAACCAGTTCAGTAGCCTGATCAAGACCCTTCATTTCCTCCAAGGTTAGAAGTTGTTAAACGAAAGGAAGAAAAGGAAGAAACAACCTTTGATATTCTGGATCAGTTAAAACACATATGTGTCAAGATACCTTTGTTCTAGGCTATAAAATATGTCACCATATATAGTAAGGCAATTAAGGAAGAATGTCTCAAAAATCTAGGGAGGAAAAAGGACCCCACTACCATTCATGTGGTGGGGCAGTTGGTGGATATCATGCTTGAAAAAGTCACTGTTCCTAAATATACTAACCCAGGTAGTCCTATAGTTGGAGTCATTATAAATGGAATCCAAGTAAAGAATGCTCTAATAGACTTGGGAGCAGCTATCAATGTGATGACTATAGATATCCTGCAACAATTGAATGTTGCAAATATGAAACCTACTCCTACTATCCTACAACTTGCTGATAGTTCCACTATCAAACTAGATGGTATAGTAGAAGACCTTGTTGTTACTCTAGATTCCTGGGAATATCCAATAGACTTTATGATTCTTTCCCCTAAAGCTACATTAGGAGGGTATCCCATTATTCTGGGTAGGTTGTGGTTAGCTACAACAGATGCTTACATTGGATGTCAGTCAGGGGAAATGACTATTTTTGATGAGAGAAGCACTAAAAATCGTGTCCTTTATCCTCCTGCTCAACCATCCCATGATATGGACAACCCCATATGGCCACATGTTGGAGAAGAGGCCGAGGAGGTCAATTCAGTGGCACAACTCATGATGATAGGAAAATGTCCTTTTATGCAACTTTAGGAAGAAGATGAAATATTATCCCATATAATTCAAAACCATTGTGAAGTGCACAAAGAATTCCCCACTCATGAATCTAGTTCTGCATGTCCATTGTAGATACTTCTACCTACTTCTCCTACACCTAGATTTCCTACAACAATAGATATGCTTCATACATTGTTACCACATGAGCTAAAAATCCCAAGAATCAGTGAAACAACCATGATTGAGTTGACCACATAAGTACAAGTTTCAGAGGGGAAACATTTTAATATTAACAACAAGCTAAGTCAAGAGCAACAATTGTCCCTGACAAATCTGTTAAAGTTGCACTAGCATACATTTGCATGGGATTACCATGACATGAAAGGATTAGATCCCAAACTTTGTACTCATAGGATCTACATTAGAGATGACTGCACACTAGTAAAGCAATCACAAAGGAGAATCAATCCTGCATTGAGGGAGATTGTGAAAGGGGAACTACAAAAGTTATTGGATGCAAGATTTATCTACCCTATCTTAGACAGCCAAAGGGTGTCCCATTTGGTAATTGTCCCTAAAAAGGGAGTTAAATGGAGAGTTTGTGTTGACTACAAAGAACTAAACTCTGCCACCAAAAATGATCATTTCTCCCTTCCTTTTATAGACCAAGTACTAGATTCACTTGCAGGTAAGAAGTATTTTTCCTTCCTAGATGGATTCAGTGGTTATAATCAGATACAGATTGCACCCGAAGATTAGGAAAAGAAAAAATTCACCTATCCTTGGGGGACTTATGCCTATTCATTACTTCCATTTGGTTTATGTAATGCACCTGCAACCTTTCAAAGAGCAGTTATTAGCATATTCTCAGATATTTCAAATGATTGCATGAAGATCTACATGGATGCTTTTACTACTTATGGTATTGATTTTGCAGAAGCATTAGAAAACCTAAGAAAGGTTTTGCAAAGATGTGAGGCCCATAATCTATCCTTGAATAGTGAGAAATGCTTTATGATGATGTAGGAAGGAGTAGTCCTTGGTCATTATATCTCTGAAAAAGGAATTCAAGTGGACCTAGCCAAAATTAAGGTAATTACCAATATTTTTATCCTTTCAACCAAAATGATGTTAGAAGTTTCTTGGGACATGCAAGGTACTATAGGCGCTTCATAAAAGATTTTAGTAAGATGGAAACACCACTTTACAATCTTCTAACTAAAGATGTTGCGTTCTAATGGACAGAGGATTGTGATAAAGCATTCTTTGATTTAAAAACAACATTAACCCATGCTCCTATGCTCAAAGGCCCTAATTGGGGAATCCCTTTCCATATTCACATAGATGCATCTGATTATGCTATAGGGGTTGTCTTGGGACAAAAAGAGGGAGCAATAGAGAATGCAATCTACTTTTTCAGCAAGAACCTATAAGGAGCTGAGTTTAACTACACAGTGACAAAGAAGGAGATGTTGGAAGTCATTTATGCTCTCAACAAGTTCAAGTATTATATCACAGGATATCAGATCTTTTTCCATACAGACCATGCAACCATCAGATACCTTATGAACAAGCCATTGATTTTAGGTAGGTTAGCAAGGTGGTTCTTGTTAATGCAGGAATTTGATATCACCATTATAGACAAACCGGGTAAGGAAAATGTTGTGGCATATTTTCTCTCCATATTGAATACATCAGAGGAAAATCAAGCCATTAATGAATCCTTTCTTGATAAACATTTGTTCTGCATCAGTGTGCACACACCTTGGTATGCATATATAACCAATTATCTGGTTACAGGGAGAGTTCCCCTCATTTCTCTCTAAAAGAGCGAAGGGTTCTTATTAAGAAAACTTTTCCATTCTCATGGATTGCAGGTTGTTTATTCTATACTAGACCAGATCATGTGATGAGAAGATGTGTAGGAGAGGATGAAACCTATGATATACTACATGCATGCCATAATGAACCCTATGGGGGGCATTTTGCAGCCAAGAGAATAGCCATGAAGATTCTCAATATAGGGTATTACTGGCCTACACTTCATAAGGATGCATGCAAGTACACTAGGAAGTGTGACATATGTCAAAGGATGGGATGACCAACTAAATCAAATGAGATGCCTCTATGCCATCAAGTAGTTACCACACCATTTGATAAATGGGGACTTGATTTTCCAGGTCCAATTGATCCACCATGAAATGGAAAATCTTACATCTTAGTTTGTACTGACTATGTAACTAAGTGGGTTGAGGTCAAATCCATGAAACATGCTAGGGACAATAAATTTGCAACATTTCTCTATGAAGAAATCTTCACACACTATGGGGTTCCTAGAGAGATAGTCACAGATCAGGGGGCTCAGTTCACATCCACTCTTTTCACAACATTGGTGAATGAGTATAATGTTAGGCATAGGAAATATACACCCTATCACCCTCAAGCCAATGACAAGTTTGAGGTAACAAATAGGGAAATATAATCTATTTTGAAAAAAACAATGGCAATCCATAGAAAATATTGGGCAAATAGGTTGCTAGAAGTTGTCTGGGCCTATAGAACCACTTAGAAAACCACCACTAGTTTTACTCCCTTTGAACTATTATATGGAAAAAAAATAATGATGCCTATAGAGTTTGAACACAAAACTCTTAGAAAAACACTATACCTTGGACTAATATATCTAAGGCATAGAAGGGAAAGGTTATGCAACTAAATTCCATAGATGAGATGAGGAAATCAGCTCTCCACCATGCTGAGATGGTGCAAAACCAGAGAGTTAGATGGCATGATAAATACCTCAAGGAAAAGAAGTTCCAGCTAGGTGACTAGGCACTTCATTATGATTCTAGGTATAAAGATAACGTAGGAAAACTTCAAACTAGGTGGTTGGGACCATATGATATTGCAGAGGTCTTCCCCAATGGTGTTGTTCAGCTTACAACAATTGATCCTATCAGGTTCAAGCTCCTGGTCAATGGTCATTGTCTCAGGTTATACCATAAATCAGCCTCAAAACAAGAGTTCATGTAACAATTTATCGAATACCAGAACACTGAAGTTCATGTAGCTGAAGGAAGCAGAACTAGTGTCCATCCTTCTGACTAGTCAAAGCTATGCATGAAATCATAATAAATATTTCCAATTTTTGTGGGAATTCACTTCTCCATCAATAAACCTACCTTCCCATTCATCTCCATCCCTTCTCTATATTCCATCATTCTACTATCACTTCACTCCATCACCATTTCATTTAATAGCTCAATCATACTTTTTTGGTGACCGGTACTTCCTTCCACATTCTTTGCAAAAGACACTCCAAGTTTTCAGGTACGTGCATAGCAACTTAATTGTATCTTAATTGCCTTACATGCATTTGCTTAACTACTGTACTTTAATATTGATATTTTACATAGAAAATCTTGTTCGTATGCCTTGTTACATCATAATTCCATCCTAGCCTGTGCAGACACATGCTTTTATTTAGGTTGGGGGAGTGTGAACCCACGTCATTAATCATATCTCATGCAACAACATGGCAAAAAATTTAAAATGATGTAGTTGAAGTGACGTTCTGCATGCATGATATGACACTAAGCCGCTGCCATTTTCTTTGATGATACCCCTCCTTTATGTCTTCTTTACTACCTTAGTCATAATCATAATGCCACTAAAAAGGTAAATTGAGAAGTCATATCACATTGGCGATAGTACTAGTGAAGAGTTGCAAGAAGCAAAAGTGAAATTGGGTTTTCAGAAGAAGGATTGTAGGAAAGAAGTCTTTGCAGAGGTGTTTTCAAGATTGTGAGTAGAAGAAATGGGAGGTCAACTAATAAAAAATGAACCAACATGTCACCAGGTAATCCTACATGATGCACTCTGTCAGACCGAATTCAAAAATTGTGGATGGTTAGATTACTTTTTGAAGCTAAATAGTTTCAGTAATAACATTGCCTTAGAATTCACACAAACATTTTCTAATGGTAAGGAAATGGCGAAAGGGATAGAAGTTATAGCCACTAAAGACATGATTGCTAAAGTGTCAGGTTTTCCTACTGAAGGAGAACCCTACCCTACTTCTAGGAATGTTAGATCAGTTAGAGAAAAATTCATTGAGCCTAGTGATCCTCCACTTGTTATAGAAAAATGAGGAACACAAAGAACTTCTTTTCCATAAAAATGGAAACAAGTTGTTTTCTACATTACTAAATACATTACCTGCGAAGGTCACTAATCATGTCTTCATTCTGTACATTTTAAGCTTCTGAATCACATGAGACATAGTAGGAGGATGAATGTGCAAAAAATCTTGTACAATCTTCTTGCAATCATGGCTGGTGAGACACTGAAAGGTAGGAAAAACTCTATTTCCCATCACTGTTTGATTAAATTGCTAGTAGAAAAATCTTTGCAAGAAGTGTCTAGTATGTCATGGGATGAATTTTTGAACAATGATAAATTTAGATTAGAAAATGTGGGTTCTAGAGGTCATCCCCTAACTCATAGGGTTAGTGGGGATGATGGGGTTATTAAAATCACTCTTGGAGCTTCAAATTCTAGGGCAAACCCTAGCACAAACACTCCTACAATGGAATCTACATTAGAAATTGGTTCCTCTGAATCAGAGCATATAGATGAAGATAGATCATCTTCAAACCCCAATGTTGATGTTCCCCCTAAAACTACAGTTCACACTACGGCTAGCATTCGAAAGGAGGAAGCAAAAATGATAAAAACAAAAATTAGTAAAGGGAAGGCTATAAAGAAAAAACCAAAAAAGGTAACCCTAGCCCTAGGAAGAGGAAAACTAAAGTAATAGAGCATCCTAAAGCCGTTGAGAAAAATAAAATCCCTCCAAAGAAATTAAAACTAATCAAGTCTACTATTAGTGTGCCTCCAAAAAGGAGCCATAGACTCAGAGGGAAACCTAGGAAGGAGGTAGAAGCTCCTAAGGAGCAGGTAAATATAGAAGTGGAAGAAGTTCCTGAGGAGCAAACAAATATAGGATTGGCAGAACTTGTTGTTGTTGCAGAGCAAGTTGAGAACTAGGAACCAGTGCAAACAGAGCAAATGGAACATCAAGAACCGGTGCAAGGAAAGATTCTAGTAGGAAAGCACAAACCTCCTAATTCTTCATAGGCATCAGTAGCCCTAGATTTATGGAAAGAAATGCAGAAGAAAGAGGAAGAATGGAATAAAGAAAAACTCAAGCTACAAAAAGAGATCAATAAGAAAAATAAAGAAATTGAGGAGAATAATGCAAAGATTACTGCATTAAAGGATAAGGTAGACAATGTGGTGGCTCTAGTACCACAAATGATGGCATGCAGAACTCCCCCAAGGGTATATGCATTGTAGTTAAAGGAGCGTCATCTCTCTTTTAAGTTTTCAAGGGTCATTTCCAGTCTAAACCCTTCCATTGAAACCCCACAAGAATTTTTCCAAGGTTGCCAATCCTCTCCTCTTGAAGTTAAAAATCTGTTGTGTGAACTGTATTTGCTTAACTATGATATTCCCCAATGACCATGAATAGAATACATTGTTATACATTGGGGATATTCAATTGAGGGAATTAATGTCATGGATTGAAAATGAAATCAGCTGGGGGTAACAATTCAAAATATACAAAGAAAGAGAACTCCATACCCCCTTATCTCTAAGAGCTGAATCAAGCAATCCTATAGATATCTACTACACATGGCACAAACTTCTTTATAATCCATAGTAAAAAAAGAGGATCATTCCTTCTAGGAAGGAAGCATACCTAGAATATGAGCAGGTAGCTGCTACTATAGGGAAGAAAATGTTGGGATACATATCACAAAGATGGAATGATTTTCCAGATCAGTTAAAATAGGCTAAACCCCATTCCATACAAAATTATCATACCACCTAGAATAGAAACCACAACAAATTGCAACTCATCCAAGCTAACCATACCTCAAACCAGGGTATACCAAACATAATTAGAACTTCATGCTATCAACATACCAACTTAAAATTTGCAATCAAGTCTATGTATATTCATCCTTCTATCTTAATGCAACATACCAATATACAAAAAACCATAAACAAGGCCAACTAATAAGTCTGCATTAACACTAAAATAATCTTGTGGATATAAACAGTCCACATCCAAGTCATCCCACTACAAGAAAATGGGTAGCTAATCCAAAACTTGCATAACTTGTAGATCCAAAACCAATGAAACAAATCATAATCACATCAACAACCAACAAACCAAAATATCATAGAGGATAACCAAACATATATCTAGAAACTCCCATTGCATGAGTAATGTCAAATATGAAAATATATCAAAGCATACCAAGTCTATCTATAATACTTCACATAGAGGATGTGGCTAACTCTTTTACTACACAATGTTAAGGAAACATATGATATACAAATCCGAAAAATAAATATGATACAATACCTCTCTCACCACTACTCTCCATAGCTCTCCCAAGTTCTTCACACTCAACCATGTGAAACCAAACATCTAGGAAGAATACCATGACCAAAGAAAGAATCTACAAATCAAACCATATATCCTTTTTCCACATTAACATGTACCAAGTTGTGTAAATTAAGATCCCCTTCACCATTCCCAAACTAAAAGGATATCAACTTTTAACATTCTTGAATCAAATTAAAGCATGGCATCAATATATGTAAAACTCTCATACTGAAGGTGGATCAAACCAACCAACCATTCCCACAACAAAGGGAATATTCCTAAAACCAAAAACCATTTCATATACCTCTCCAAATAAGTCCTCAAGACTAGATCCATAACTCAAGACCAAAATAAGAACAAAAAAAATCCATAAATCATGCATCTTCTTCTTAATAAGTCTTCAAAATGTTTATTTTCGAGACTAACTCATATAAGAAGACAAGATACAAAATAAAGAATGCATTTGATAAGGGTTCTAGGTGGGAAATACATATTAGATCATTCACCTACCAAGTAGACCAAGAGTGGGGTACAATATTTTTCTATGCACACAATACCAAACAATAACCACCTTCTCTTCGGGTCCCTAATGGATTCAAATGCATAACCAGGTGTAGGATCCTCGATCTTTCTACTAAAATCCTCATCAAAGAGTAACCATCTCAACATACAATCCCATAAATAAGAGATCTCCTAGTCTGACCCAAGTCTCTCTAGTCTCCATGAGCATCCACCAATCAATCCATGCCAACTTCAAATGCAACATTGCAAAATCATGAATCTCCAATCAAATGATTAATACTCAAAACCAAAGATCTAACAAATAAGAACATTTCCAAAATTCCAACTATAGAATTAGGAGCATATCATGACATCATGATCTAACATCCCCTCTTAGGAGATCACATAAAAATAGCCATCCATCATCAAATGATGAATCAACATCACTACCAGAGTTCCCACTAAATTGTGTAACCAAGCTCTCTAGGCATCATTATAACCATATAATAACTATTTAGATCCTCCATGTCCCCAACATAATCAAAGAACTCAACACCATGAGATCCCAAAAGGTAAAGTACAACCACAATCTCCAAACCAAGAAGATACAATTGCTACACATCCTTTGTTAATAGAACCAAAGATGTCATTAAACTTTCACTACAATCTAAGTGCAAAATCCAAGAGCTCCTTGTGACACCAACAACTATTGAAAAAGACTATCCATATTATAATCAAATATTATTCATGGCTCACTACACACTATAACAATACTAGCTTAGAACCAAAATATTGAAACAAAGAAGATAAAACATATTATGCAATTGCATAAAGCTCTCACTGAAAGTAATACCAAGTTATACATGGCATCGTGAACAATATCAATGCTAAGACTCTCCTCAAAGTGAAAAAAGCTTCTCATGCACCATAAACTACTGCTATAGATTCAAATGATCAACTATATCAAGTTCTCCCAGTGACCATCTCTCACTATAATAAGCATACCAATGTAATAATGATGACCAAGAATATAGCCTACCAAATAGAATCCACGTTAGACAATTTTACAAGATCTAAACATATGTAACATCTTAATGGGTTCATGTTCTTCTTTCTTACATTTCCTAATAGTAGAAACAATTTTCTTAGGATAAATGTTTTTGTATACACCTAAATTTTACATTCACATTTGGTCAAACTTATCTCTGTTTCGCCTATCACACCTTCTTATCCACATTAAAATTAAATAGTATTGTTATTATTTAATTAATATCAATCATTTTCATGAAGTCTCTTAAATTATTTAATTAATAATTAAATACTTTATCACTTTACACTTCCTCTCTAAATTAAATAAATAAACCAATGTATTTAATTTAGTCATTTACTTATGGGATTTAAATTTAATATTTAAATCCCCACATTCTCTCTCCTAGTCAAATCCTCCATAATTCCTCCCTAATCCTAATCCACTTGCCTAATCTTGTCATTAGGATGTGCCCATTCCTAATCTATGATTAGGAGGTGTCACATCCTCCAACATTTGCAAGTGGTTACTTAATCCACATCATTAATCTAATCCCTCACCACCATCTTATTTGCACAATCTAATCCCATGATTAAGTAAACCTAATCCCCTTGCCATTTATGGCACTCCCCTTTAGTCAACTCTTTATTAATGCTTTCTCCTTTTGGAGAAGCAATCTCCACACCCTTATGAAAATTTCAATTCCATTTTATTTTCCCCATGTCCCTCAAGGAATTTTTAATTCCTTTTATTCCTCCCATGTGCATTAAAATGGAATTTTTAATTCCCCTTGTCACATCTTCCCAAATATTTGGGAACATTGGACAAGAAATCCCTTTATGAGGGAGATCTTGTCCATATTTCTAGGGTACTTGTCAAGTACCCTCTTTCTTCTTAGTCCATATCATGGTGACAAATGTCACCACCATGGAGGTTGAGATGCGAGGCATCTCAACCCTTGATCTTCTCCATGCTTCCATCCTATTCGTCCTACTAAAAATGGAGGAAATTATGTAGCTTAAAACTTGTAAAACTATGAGATTGTAGATCTAATTAAGTGTTTTTTGTTACAAATTCTTTGTGTATGATTATCTGTTTAGATCAATTTTTCCAATTGTAGAAAGAGACAAAAGATTGTAGAAGAATGAGATAAGAAGATAGAAATGACACAACATATACGTGGAGAAACCCTTTCGGGAAAAAACTCCACCACCAAAATCAATAGTGCTTGTATTATTTAACCTTAGAACAAGATTACAATAATACTGTATCAATCCCTGATTGATATGCTTCTTTTGCCTTCAACAATCCTTCTTCACAACCTACAATAAACTCTGATAATAATATCTTCAACTTACTGCAATTAATAGAAAATTATGAGCATTGTAAACTCCAAAGAGTTGTCAATTACAAGAGAACAAATCTCTAAAAAATCTACGCCTAGATTGTGCAAGTAGAGTTGTAACATGAATTCAAAACCAAAGTCTCCTCAATTTAGGTGCCCCAAACTGAACACTTAACTGTACTTCGGTCAAGAAAATATCTTGCAAGAATCACCTCAAAGTTGGCGCCTAAGAATGGTCCCACTTAACTAAGCCTTGTAAATATCTTCTCATGCAAAAGGTGTTAACTCAAAGATTCCAACTTGGGCGCCCAAGGTGGGTCCAAGTCAATCTTAGTTAACTAAAACATATCTCTCCACCAATTCATACAAACATTATGCATGATTGATCATCCCACTTAACTAAATGTATCCACCTATTATCTGTCATGCAATTGAAGTCATTAGTCATGCAACTCAAGTCAACTCAAGTCAACTAGCATTCAACTGAAACTAAATACATGCAACTGAAGATAACTGAACCATAACTATACTGAACTGAACTGAACTGAACTCCACTCATGTAAATATCAATCCCTAATTTGTTGGATCTTTACATGCATTACTGAAGTGTTATCTATCCTCCAAATAGTTAACTTAAGCAAGGTGGGTTCCACTTTCCATGCGAGTGCCCCATGTGTTCCTATTTTGTAGGATCTCTTCTTGGGTGTCCCCACATGTTCCTATCATTTAGGAATAATTACAAATGTCAATTTACATGTTCATTCAATTTGAATTTAATCTCTTTCTAATCCTAGTGTTGGGGAACACTTTCCAAGGACTTAGGAGATACATGAAATATGTTTAAGATTGCAATTAAATGACATCCTATTCCCAACATTCTCGCACTTGAAATTATACATTGCAATTATTCTAAACAAGGAATCATTATTATAAATCAAGTACAGGACTCAAGGCCAATGGCTTTCCTGCACCAAGAGAACTTATCTGTAGGAACTAGTTTCATAAGATAATTTGCAGCATTGATCAAAGTGTCAACTTTCTCAATCAATACCTTCCCACTCTCAACCATTTCTCACACAAAGTGATAGTAAAAATCAACATGCTTAGTACGAGAATGATACATAGGATTTTTGGCTAAACAAATAGCACTTTAACTATAACATTCAAGTTTAATTTGCTTGCAATTAAAATCAATACCTTTCCCAAGTCTCTGTAACCAAACTACCTATTTAGAGGCATGTGTAGCAGCCATGTACTCTGCTTTTTTGGTGGACAAAGCAACTGCGAGCTGCCTCTTACTCATCCAACTAACCACAACTCCAAACAAAGTAAACACATCAACACTTGTTGACCTCTGAGTGTCCAGGTCTCTTGCCCAATCTGAATCAAAAAAACCCTATATGTCCAATGATCTATCATAATATCAATATCATTAGCACCATGATAAATCAAATAGTAATCAAAAGTACCTCGTAAATATCTAAACACCCTCTTAACATAAGTCTAATGTTCTTTACCAGGGTTAGACATAAACCTACTTAGAACTCCCACTGCTTGGGCTATATTTCGTCTTGTACAAACCATTGCATACATCATAGTACCAACTGCACTGGCACATGGAATTTCAGACATTTCCTCATGATCCAAATCAGATTTAGGACTCATGTCTAAACTTAACTTCTTGCCAACTGGTAAAGGAATATTAATTGGTTTACTATCCTGCACGTAAAACTGTTTCAAAATAGTATCAACACAGTTGCTTTGACTTAAGCAAAGTTTTTTGTTACCTCTATCTCTGCTAATCTCCACACCAAGGATATATTTTGCAGCCCCAAAATATTTCATCTCAAATGTGCTAGAGAGTTGTGCTTTCAATTCTTTCATCATTACCTTGATGTTACCAATAAACAACATGTCATCAACATACAAGATAATAATTAAAAGTTGATCATCAATAAATTTTATGTAAACACAATGATCTTCCTCACTCCTAACATAACCAATTTTCAATGCAAAAGCATCAAAATTTTGGTACCACATTCTAGTTTACTGTTTCAATCCATATAAAGATCTCTTTAACTTGCAAACCAATTCTTCTTTTCCTTTTACAACAAAACCATCCGATTGCCTCATATAAATCTCCTCATCAAGATTCCCATGCAAAAAAATAGTTTTCACATCCATTTTCTCTATCTCAAAATCATAAGCATCAACAATAGATAAAAAGAATCTAATAGAAGTTAATTTAACAATAGGAGAGACAATTTCATTAAAGTTAACTCCCTCTCTTTGGGAGTAGCCCTTGGCTACTAATCTAGCCTTGTACCTTTCGAGATTATCATCTGCTCCAATTTTCTTTTTAAAGATCCATTTACAATCAATGGCCTTTCTTCCCTTGGGAAAATTCTCAAGATCCCATGTGTCACAAGTATCTAAGGAATCCATTTCCTCATGCATAGCTTGTGACCAAAGCTTGTTCTCATATGAAGACACAACTTTCCTATAAGATCTAGGTTCATCATTAGTACTCATCAAAGAAAATATAAAACTGAAATTAGGTGGGCTATACCTATCAACATGATTTCGTTGTCTTGTGGATCTTCTCAAAGGGGTACTTCTTGTTCCTCAAAATGCTCATCATGAGCATCTATCTCAAAAGAACTCTGTGAACTCTCCTCACGCAATCCATCCAGTTGTTCTTCAACATGTGCATCTTCTTGCTTCTCAATATCTATCTCAAAATGCAATGTTTGTGAAGTATCCTTCTCCTTTGGTTGTTCTTCTCCTGAATAAGCTCTAAATTCCCTGAAAATCACATCTCTAGATAAAGTAATTTTTTGGGTTAGAGGATTCCAAAGCTTGTAACCTTTTACATTTTCATTGTAACCTATGAATATGCATTTTTGTGCTTTTGGATCCAACTTAGATCACTTTTTGTTAGACACATGATCAAAAGCCTCACAACCAAAGATCCTTAAATGTGCATGTTACTAATTTTTTTCTTCCTGTATAAATTAGTGAAGTTTTAAGGGGAAATTATTTGCTGGGATATAATAAATTTTGATGTTGAGACATCCAATGAATCTTTGTGTTCAGAATGAAAGAGTTTTTCTAGAATTGATTTATCAGAATCATTCAAACAGTTTAAATTGAAATGTTGAACAGTCCTAACAAAGCAACAAACATGTTTCATTTGGAAAACAAACATTCAGAGTATGTTATGAGAAGTTGAATCATTCAATGCAATTTATGTCATTACTGATTGTTAGAAAAAAATGCAATTTTGGAGCAAAGTATGTGAAAAATGGCCATTCATCTTGATTATAAAACATATGTGCTTCAAACAAATTTATATTAGTTATTTCAGATTATGTAATTAAGAATAAGTTCAAATGGAAACACAAGTCATTACATACTTTGAAGTAACTAATTTATTAAAAACCATGTTTTTGTAACCCCACACAAGATGTGGGTGATGACTAAGTTGATTTGATTCAAAAATAAGTATAAACCATACATTCGAAGATCAACTAAAGGAAGAAAGACACATAAGAGGAAGGTCATGTCTATCATTTCCTTAAGGGCTAATGTAGGGTTGACTCATTACTCTCTAGCTTGATCTTTAATGTCTTCAATGTTTCCCCTTGCTCCAGAGCTCCAAATATACCTATAGTTGTTTGAGATATTTTGTTAGAGCTCAAGGCATGAGATCCAATTACATGCTTTATCAACAGATATATGATTTTCAGTTATTATCAAATTAAATCAACTAAGTCATTATCCCAAAGATAAATGCAAAAAGTGCCAAATCAAATCATCAAGAGAAATCACTGAATTCACTATTTTTTCTAATTTATTTGCTTCATGTGCAAATACAGGAAAAGTAATGTTGTTGTTCATCAAATTACTACATGAGTGGTGGAAAATGTGGCTCCCACAAAGGGAGCCAACCCATAATCTAGAGGTCTACCCTCATTATAGGATACCCATAGCCTAAGAGTAGTCCAATGTTGCATGGGATTTAGGAGTTTTGCAACTTGTCTTTGGGTGCAAATCCCTATGCTAACAATTTCGGCACACCCAGTGGGACCTTGAACTGATTCTTTAGTTAAAAAAGAGCTTCATTTTGCTATTGTTTTGGTGTGAGAAACAATATTCTCAACCTTTGAAGGAAATATCTACATAAACCTAGTGACTCTGAGCACAAATCTACTGGTTTCAGTAGTCTAAGTGTTGGTATGTTCTAAAAAAATCTATTAATTCTAATTTCTAGCTCTTTGAATGAATAGAAATGTCAAATTTTCATGGAAACACGTGATTTCACCCCTCATATCATGAGAACACTACTCCTGCACCATATCAGCCATATCATATAGAATATACTGCTAATTTCACTCAAAGTAACCCTGTAGTAGCAAATTACTAGCAATTTCAATATGCTCATCAACAACCCTAGGAAGGTTATTTTATTTCCAACTAGCAAAATTGTTTTTCTAATGAGTCTCAAAGTTGTGATAACATGAGAATAGAGGACATGTCTTTGTACTTCCAAGAACAGTTTGATGAAATCAATAGAGATCAAGAGTATCAAATGCAACATCAAGAGATGGATTATCAGGTTCATTGTCATCAACAAGAGACAGAGGCACAAGTAAGGTATGCCGAAGAGTAGAGTAAGCTAATGTTGGTTCAAGCTCAAAAGTTAGAAGCAAATTCAACACTTCCTTTTTCAAACCCATTCTTTGAGGTAGGAGTTCTGAGGTTCAATACATTAAGCTTCGAAAAAGATTAACTTTCTTTTGAAGAGAAATCAAAACTGTTGTAGCATGAAGAAGTAGTTTATCAAGTCTATCTTCATGAGCAAAAGTTGGCTATAAAAGAGCATCAAATTAGGCTTCTAACTGAGCAAGTACAAAAAATAGAGGCCCAATCTACTCCTTGCATTTTGGAGCAGCCCATGAAAGAGAAGGTTCTCAAATTCGAAATCCCAAGCTTTAATCAAGAGAAACCCTCTCAAGAGCCCACTTGTTTTAAAGAAGCTCAACAAGCCTATCAAGTTTCCACATTTTCTAAGTCATATTGTCCTAGTTCTGTTTCTTTACTTCCAAAAGAACCTATCATTTGGCCAAAGTTTTGGTTTGATGACCAAAAAAGGGTGGAACTTGAACAAGATCAGGAAGAAACTATTGTTGAAGACTGTTCTTATATTTTAAAAGCCGACAAATTAGACTTGTTACAAGAGGAAGATGAGCATATAGAGCCTGTGAAGCAATATGAAGAACAAGTAGAGAGCAGAAAAAAGGAGGATGCTACTTTGATGCTTAATGAGTTGCCTTGTTTTGTTGAAAAAGATAAAGGGAGATTGCTCTCATTATCATTAACAACATTTTTAGATCATCTTGAGGTTGTTCAACAACATGATGAGTTCTTGGTTTAGGAAGTTATCAATAAGCATGAACAAGAAAAATTGATTCACGAAGATCTCCATAAAGTAAAAATCAGTCCTCTCTTATAGAGAAGCAAAGAAGACTGTGAAGAAGACTTGTTCTGGGATGATCTTGAGATACTTTGTTTAAAGATAGATGATGAACTAATAAAAGTTGAGGAAAAAACCCACAAACAACAATGTGTAAAGCAAGTGGATGATAATGATGAGGAAGATGTGGTCTGCTTGTTTGACTAGATGCCTTGTTTTGTTGACAAGGAGGAGATTTGTGAGCAACATCAATCACAGGTTTCAAGTCTTTTGAATCGACAAGAAGATGTAGCAACTGTACATGCACAATGTAACGCCCCGCCGTGTGAACCCCAAAGGACAAAAACATAATAATTACAGCACAATTTATTTTATTTTATTTTATTTTATTTTATTTTTAGGTAAACATAACATACATGTATTACACATTAAGTCATAACATGAATTTCATTTAAGTAGATTCACTCACACATACATCCCTTGGGGTACACGAAGAGTCATTACGAGACTGAGATCCACACAACAACAAGAAAGAATAAAATCCAAAGATATAATCTATAACAAAATAAACATTAACAAATATAACATATACATGATAATCATTGATAAGAAACCATTTGAGTATATAAATACAACATATGCATAATTAACTCAACACATTGAATAACAACTGCCAATAGCCACATAAGGTTTAATGTTACATTACAATACAATATTCAAGAAGTACAATGATACAAAAGTGTTTTCAATTTGCACGGAAACCATACAACAAGAATCATGATACAATGAATAGATGAAAACTGGCTCCATGACGGATACAACTCTGGAGTCGCTGCAACCGCACCAATCCGCACCTCTCGATCCTTGACTGGGGACCCAATGGGGTGCTTAGCAAATTCCACCCGACCATGTGAGTCCAAAGACCCACCCCCTGTGCTAGGAGCTGACAATAAGAGTCCTCAACCAAGAACATCCCAACACGGAATCACAAGACTCACAACATACAAAAGTATCATAAAACTCAAGAATTGCAACAACATCCAATAGTCAACATAATAAATTAAGATCACAAATCCCATCACGTAAATCAAAGCAATGACCAATAAATAAGTAACCAAAGGATGATCATGAAACACTTCCAATCAACTGAATTAATAAACATAATACAATTCCAAATTGCAATTAAATAATACAATAACATCATATCACCGTATCAAAAGAGTACAAGGTCATAAGTCAAATATCAACGAGATCATACAAGACCACAAAGTACACCAAAGATGTATCAAGACAATAATCATAAATCAAGATAAATCCAAATATCAACAATCTAAACCAACTCCCACAACCTACTTCCGGAGGTACACAATAAAGTAAAACACATGGGCAACTAGGGGAGAGTGTCATCGCATAGTCCTACATGGGTTGTCCTGTGCTCTTCCTCCCAATTGGAGGCGCCGGTCCCATCTATGGCTGTCCTATGCTCTTCCTCCCAACTGGAGGCGCTGGTCCATAGGGTGACTCATGCGGAGCCGTAGACCTCTCGTGAAGACGAGGTCACGACCTTGCCAACCACGGCCTTCTCATCCTTCCATTAGTCTGCGAAAGCACTAATGAAGACGAGGCATCCATTTTATTAATCTTATAATGATATTACTACCCAACCCTCCTAAGTTAATTATTAGGTTTTCACTTAATTACAAACTCACTCGTGGGTTATCCTGTGCTCTTCCCCTTAAGCGGGGCGCCGGCCCCCACGAGGAGCCACTCTCCCTAGAGACCCAACCACATAAAACCAAGAAACCAAGGGTTGTACAACATAACAAGAATATTATATCACAACTGAGAAGCATGCGAGGCATTACCCATCTCGCTATAAATACAATTTCCAAGTCTCAACAAATTCTGTACAACCCTTTTAAAAATCATGAAACCAAAACACTTGCCACATCAAGGGCCCATAAAGAGAGAGAACATCAATTATCAATCATCTCAAGCCTCTGGAAGCCAAAATAATGAAAACCCACAAACGAGGGTAAAGTGAAGCAACATGAGTATTTCTCCAATAAATCCAACACAAGGATAAAATTTCCTCAAATAAGAGAGTAACTCAGAAAAGCCATAAAAAGGGAAGATTCATCAAGACCCATCCACAAATCAACAATGGTGTTACCTCAAATAGGGAACGCAAAAGAAAATCATCCTTTAAACAAAATCACTTAATAAAACCAAAAGCCACCAACTAGGCATTCCATGGGAGACCTCAATTTTCTCCTCACTAGAACCCCCTTATGATGGTACGCAAACCACTTTCATAAAAACAACAACATAGCAATGACAACAATAATTGCAAGGCCACCAGATCAATTTCAATTCAAAAAAATAATGAGCGAATATATTAAAATAAGATCAACCACCCCATCCAAACCACATAAACAACTTTGATACAAAATAAATCAGAAATCCAAGAAGATCAACCTCCCACAATTCACCAAAAAAATACAAGTTCCCAATTACATTGCAACACAAATTTAAATGACAAAGGATTCCTTAAATCAAAACTAACCTCCAAAGGCATTCACACCAACATGGAACCATCCTTCAACAATCAAAGGTAAAAGCATTCAACCAGGCATCCAAGGCACCAAATTTAAGAACACCTTAAATACTCAACCACACATCACTTCGCATAATAATCAACAACCAAAGATTCAAACAAGAGCAATATTTAATAACCCATCAATTAACAACCAGAACCAAATAACTTTACAACTTCCCCAACGAAAATTACTCAATTAACTAAAACAATTCATGATAATCATCACAAGTATTCTAAAAGACTTATCCATAAAGAGAGCTTGCAATTCAACCATTTAATGAATATAAAGGAAGTCAATTTTCAAAAGATTAAACTCACATTTCACCAATAAACTAACCAATTCGAGAATAGCCTAATCAATCTCTAATCATGCCCATACATTTAAATTTCCCCTTTCAATGAGCAATAAATGAAAACTACTAAATAGTTGGGTATTTAACTTATTAACATTCATAACTACTTATGTTCAAAACATTAATTTAAACATTATTTCCACTACCCCTCTTCTCACTATTTAATACTCAATTCCAATATTTAAAGTAATTGCGCCAACCACTTAAGACCATTTGTTATACTTAAAATGATAGTAATAACAATACTCTAAGTGCTTAAACTACATATTAGAACTTACCACTTTTAAATCTTAAATCTATCTAAAAAATTCAATAAGACTACAAGACTACAACTTCACAAAATAAGAACAAAAGATAACTTATTCAATTCTAAAATTAAATTCCATTTCTAGAATATTCACATTAAAACGAGAATTAAATAAATAATGCTGTCATAATTCGTAAATTGATATTTTCTACTAACCTATCCTCTTTAAGTTGTAATTTAACAAATCAATAATAAGGATAAACAAAAGATTTCTTTCTCTTTTATTGTTTCTACTATAACTAAATTCTATTTTATTTTTAACCAGAAAGGAAGCAGAATGTTTACTGATATAATTAAATGGTTATAGTAACCGATTAAATAACTAAAATCTGAATAAATGAGTTAAATAATATATATACAAATATATATAAATATATATATATATATATATATAATAATCAAGTTTCGAAATACATATATAAATCATATTTATAAAAGTGAATTTCGCATAATACACAGATTGGAATTTCGCATTTTATAAATTTAATAAATATAAATTTGAATGGGCATTTAAACCATACCCCGGCATAGGAAATTTTCGCCGCCGGCCGTGGCAGTCTACGGACTGCCACCGCAGTCCGACGGACTGCTGTGGACAGTCTACGGACTGTCACAGCAGTCTTTCGGACTGCTGCGGTAGCCCGTAGGCTGCCGCACCACCACGGCCGGTTGGGTGGGGTGGTGGGTACGGCCGAGGCCGACCCACCACTCAACCCATATAATACTTTTTTTTATTTTTTTATTTTTATTTTTAAAATAATTTCAAATACATTTATTCGGCGAACTTTAACCTTATTTAAATTTTCATTTATTTATTATATATATATATATATGTGTGTATATATATATACATCTAATATATATACATATATATATTATATTATAAATAATTCGAAAACAGAGAATAACAATCAACAGTACAGGTTACAGTATATATATATTTATATGAAAATTGTATTTGAAGAATATATATATATACATCAACCCATAAATCTACAATAAGGTAATTATTTTTCCATTTATTTATTTTTCGAGAACAACCACAGCAATACAGTTTATTTCCAGAATCCCAACCAAAGCTTCATTTTAATAAACAACAATCCAAAACCCAACAAATAATTTCATTTAAATAAACAACAGTCCCAAGTTCCCAGAAATTTCAATCCAATAATTGACAGTCAAGAACCCAACCAAATTCCATTTTAACAAACAGCAATCCCAATCCCCAAATGAAAATTTCATGCACAGCGAAACAATTCCAATCAATTGCTATTTTATTTAATGCTACACAAATAAATAAGAGAGGAACCTGGCGTCCTGCGTCTGTAGATAACTGTAGAAGCTTTATCCTTCTTGCCGATCCAATCCTTCCAGCAGCAGCTCCAAGATCCTCCCTCAAACTTCAATCTTAATCCCCAATGAATTCTCTGAATAATGAAATAATGCAATAGAAGAATGACTGCCAAATTTCTCCAAAATCTCTTGGAAAGGGAATGTCACCCCTACCAACTCAAAAATCCTCTAAATAAAATCTCACACAAAAGTCTCTTCCTTTTCCTCTTCCAGTGAATACCAAAAGCCACATCTCAAGAAATAACTCAAAAATAATTATTAATCCTCTATTCTTTTTGTTGCCTTTTCATGTATTTCTATTTCATTTTCTTTTATCAGGCATTTGATTCAAAATTAAATAAATTTAAATCCACAAAAATGAACTTTTTATTTAAATATATATATATTCATTATTTTCACAAAACTTTATTAATTAATTACTTCCACATTAAAATAATTAAAATCAACCATTTGCAAGATTCTAAATAAGCATCCATTAAATTTCTTATGATAATAATTATCTTTTCAAGATTATTTGTTCATAACAATTTAAATCAATTTATCTAATAATATCATTTTTACTTTTAACGAATTAATTTGATTGATCATTTGTTCTAAATCATTTGATTTAATTTAATTGATTATTACTTTAATTTCTAATCATATTTTAAATAACCTTGCAAATCACTTATGATTTAATTAATTATTTAAACATGATTACTAACATATTATATTTTCCACAGAATCAAATAACTCAGTAACCAATGAAACACACACACACACAAGTCCAAAACAACCGACACGGAGGGGTATTACACACAAGAAACTAGCAGGGATACCCCTGGGTTTAATCTTTCAAGAGGGTGTCCTGTAAGGCATGTAATCCTTTTAGAGGCCAAGAAGTCAACACAAAACAAAATTTCACCCAAGCATGCAGCTTCGATAAAAGGACATCATTCTTAGCCTGTTTATGCTCTTTCAAGCAGTAGTATATATGAGAAAAATGAAGAGGTAATCCGTTATGCCTTCAATCTTAAAGCAATACTGCAATTGTTTGTAAGACATCTCTTCGTTTCTCAACTTTTCTCTGTTGTTCATCAACATGTAATGCATCCTAAGTTGGGAAGAAGGGGATGCTATTTTTTAAAACCAATGAATGGCTTTGTTTAAGCAAGTTTCATTCTTGGTTAGGGTAGGTTAGAGTAAATTTCAGTTTAGTTTTAGGTTTTCATTTTCCCTAAGTGTTTTTTTGCACAATTGGTTGGTTTACTTTGAGTTTTGGTGGGGGAAATAAGGAAAAACTTTGTTGTTACTCATTATAGTCCAATCAAGTAGACATCTCTTATTCATAATATGAAATGGAGAGTTCAATGTCATGAACAACAAATGTGTACTCAATGGAACTATAATCAATTGCAACAAAATCTTCAAACAGTTATGACAATATGAATGAACTCTGTACCAAGTTATGAGTCAGAAAAGGCAGAAATGGACTCCATACCCAATGGATAACCAAGGCAACTGGCCTTATTTGTTTAGCAGGAAAACACCCTTGAGAGGTCACTAGAAATGTTACTATTTTTTTGCT
The DNA here is from genome assembly GCA_007258455.2 of Sequoia sempervirens. NCBI lineage: Eukaryota > Viridiplantae > Streptophyta > Pinopsida > Cupressales > Cupressaceae > Sequoia > Sequoia sempervirens. The sequence goes on from VDFB02047230.1 coordinate 459,416,758, forward strand.
TCCCACATAAATTAGTGAAGTTTTAAGGGGAAATTATATGCTGGGATATAATAAATTTTGATGTTGAGACATCCAATGAATCTTTGTTTTCAGAATGAAAGTATGATTTATCAGAATCATTCAAACAGTTTAAATTGAATTGTTGAATAGTCCTAACAAAGAAACAAACATGTTTCATTTGGAAAACAAATGTTCAGAGTATGTTATAAGAAGTTGAATCATTCAGTGCAATTTATGTCATTACTGATTGTCAGAAAAAAAATACAATTTTGGAGCAAAGTATGTGAAAAATGGTCATTCATCTTGATTATAAAACAGATGTGCTTCAAACAAATTTATATCAGTTATTTCAAATTATGTAATTAAGAACAAGTTCAAATGGAAACACAAGTCATTACATACTTTGAAGTAACTAATTTATTAAAAGCCATGTTTTTGTAACCCCACACAAGTCATGGGTGATGACTAAGTTGATTTGATTCAACAATAATTATAAACCATACATCTGAAGATCAACTAAAGGAAGAAAGACACATAAGAGGAAGGTCGTGTCTGTCATTTCCTTAAGGGATGATGTAGGGTTGACTCATTACTCTCCAGCTTGATCTTCAATGTCTTCAATGTTTCCCCTTGCTCCAGAGTTCCACATATACTTGTAGTTGTTTGAGAGATTTTGTTAGAGCTCAGGGCATGAGATCTAATTACATGCTTTATCAACAGATATATGATTTGCAGTTATTATCAAATTAAATCAACTAAGTCATTATCTTAGAGATAAATGCAAAAAGTGTTAGATCAAATCATCAGGAGAAATCATTGAATTCACTATTTTTTCTAATTTGTTTGCTTCATGTGCAAATATAGGAAAAGTAATGTTGTTGTTCATCAAATTACAACATGAGTGGTGGAAAATGTGGCTCCCACAAAGGGATCCAACCCATAATTTGGAGGTCTACCCTCATTATAGGATACCCACAGCTTGAGAGTAGTCCAATGTTGCATGGGATTTAGGAGTTTTTCAACTTGTCTTTAGGTGCAAATCCCCGTGTTAACAGTGCAACACTAGGTTTCCTACCTAACCACATTTCATAAGGGGTTTTATCTTCAATAGATGAACTAGGGGATTTGTTGATTAAATAACATGTACTTACAGCCTCATCCCAAACGCACCAATCTAGCTTAGCACTACTTAACATACTCCTAGCTCTTTCCATTAAGGTTTGGTTCATCCTTTCCACTACTCCATTTTGTTGAGGTGTATATGGAGTAGTTTTTTGTCTCACAACTCTTGCATGCTTACAATAATCATCAAATTCCCTAGAATAATATTCACCACCATTATCTGATCTCAACACTTTTATCTTATGATCTGATTGTTTCTCAACCAAAGCCTTAAATTCTTTAAACTTATTAAACACATCAGATTTTTTATGCATAAAATAGATCCAAGTGTATCTTGAGACATCATCAATAAATGTGACATAATATCTAGATTTTCCAATAGATTCAATATCCATAGGGCCCATTACATCTGAATGAATAATCTCTAATAATATTTTAGCTTTATTTGTTCCATTAGGAAATGAAGATCTAGATTGCTTTCCAAACACACAATGCCCACAAAAATCATTTTTGCCAATATTATAATTAGGAATATTGTCAACCAATTTCTTATTAAGAATGGTCCTAAGACCTTTTTCATCAATGTGGCCCAATCTATGGTGCCACAACATACATGTATTTTAATCTTCAGTTACATTGGCTGATTTATTCAAATTGGAGGTATTAAGCTTAAATAAAGTCCCAATTCGAGATCCTTTAGCAACCACCATATTCTCTTTCACCAATCTGCAACCACCTTTGTCAAATGTCACATGCATTCCAGAATCATTGAACTTAGATACATAAATTATATTTTTAGCAAGTCCTGGAATATGTAAAACATCATTAAGGGTCTTAACCCTGCCATCACTAAAAAAAAACTTTACCTCTCCTTTTCCCACAACTTTTGTTGTGCTATTATCTCTAAAGAAGAAATTCCCTCCATCATATGCAATATACTTAGTGAACCACTCCTTGTTAGGAGTCATATGATAGGAGCAACCTAAATCAATAAGCCAAGAGTTATCACAAACAATATTAGAGGAAATGACCAATGCACCATTACTGTCATCTGAGGATTTCTCTGTAGAAGCATCAAAATTCTTTTTCTTGTTCTTACAACCCTTCTTTATATGTCTAGGTTTTCCACAATTCCAACACTTTACCTTACTCTTACCAAGGGTTTGAGACTATCCTTTGGACTTACCGTTTCCTTTCTTGTCTCCCTTAGGTTCCCTTTCCTTAGGCCTACCTCTTACAAGCAAGGCATCTTGGGATCCCGTTTTAGACTTCCTCGTCATCTCAGGTCTGATAGGAGAGTAGGAATTAATTTGTCCATATTAGGATCTGCACCACTACCACTGATAGCAACAATTAGATTTTCCCAAGACTCGGGTAAAGAACAAAGTAACAAAATGGATTTATCTTCATCTTCTAGCTTTACATCTACAAATGCTAACTAACTTAGAATCAAATTAAAAGCATTTAAATGGTGTGCAAAAAAATCACCATCTTTCATCTTTAAAGAATACAACTGTCTTTTCAGATACAACTTATTAGTAAGACTTTTGGTTTGATAGATATCACCTATCCTCTTCCATAGTTTATATGCGGTAGTTTCAATTGAAACATTCAAGAGAACAACATCGGCAAGACATAATATTATGGTTACTATTTCCCTCTTATCAAGCTTATCCCAATCCTCATCTAACATTGTTGTAGATGGCTTTGTCTCATTACAAACAACTAACCATTGATCTCTCTCTTCAAGGAGATCCTCCATTTTCAGTTTCCACATCTCATAACTAGATCCATTAAATCTTTCAATATCTAAATGAGAAGTAGAACTCATTGTAACACACTTCTTTTACAAATCAGCAATAACACAATAGTAAAAGCTCCCACTATAGCCAAAAAACCTTCAAAATTTTAAGAGAAAGGCATCCCAAACTCTACCCAATCGTTAGATCTAATATCAAATGTTAAAAATGGAGGTAATTATGTAGCTTAAAACTTGTAAAACTATGAGATTGTAGATCTAATTAAGTGTTCTTCAGTACAATTTTTTTGTGTATGATTGTTTTTTTAGATCAATTTTACCAATTGTAGAAAGAGACAGAAGATTGTAGAAGAATGAGACAAGAAGATAGAAGTGACACAACATATATGTGGAGAAACCCTTTCGGGAAAAAACTCCACCACCGGAATCAATAATTCTTGTATTATTTAACCTTAGAACAAGATTACAATAATACTGTATCAATCCCTAATTGATATGCTTCTTTTTCCTTCAACAATCCTTCTTTACAACTTGCAATAAACTTTGATAAAACTCTCTTCAACTTGTTGCAATTAATAGAAAATTATGAGCATTGTAAACTCCAAAGAGTTTTCAATTACAAGAGCACAAATCTCCTCTAAAAAATCTATGCCTAGATTGTACAAGTAGAGTTCCACACTATAACATGAAGTCAAAACCAAAGTCTCCTCAATTTAGGCGCCCCAAACTGAACACTTAACTGAACTTTGGTAAAGAAAATATCTTGCAAGCATCACCTCAAAGTTGGAACCCAAGAATGGTCCCACTTAATTGATCCTTGTAAATATCTTATCATGCAAAAGGTGTTAACTCAAAGATTCCAACTTGGGTGCCCAAGGTGGGTCCAAGTCAATCTTAGTTAACTGAAACATGTCTCTCCACCAATTCATTCAAACATTATGCATGATTTCAATCATCCCCAATTAATTGAATGTATCCACCTATTATCTGTCATGCAATTGAAGTCATTAGTTGTGCAACTCAAGTCAACTCAAGTCAACTAGAATTCAACTGAAACTAACTACATGCAACTGAAGATAACTAAACCATAACTAAACTGAACTGAACTGAACTGAACTGAACTAAACTGAACTGATACTGAACTGAACTAAACTAAACTGAACTAGACTGAATTGAATTGAATTGAACTCCACTCATGTAAATATCAATCCCTAATTTGTAGGATCTTTACATGCATTACTGAATTGTTATGTATCCTCCCAATAGTTAACTTAAGCAAGGTGGGTTCCACCTTCCATGTGGGTGCCCCATGTGCTCCTATTTTGTAGGAGCTCTTCTTGGGAATCCCCACATGTTCCTATAATTTAGGAATAATTACAAATGTCAATTTACATGTTCATTTCATTAGAATTTAATCTCTTTCTAATTCTAGTGTTGGGGAACACTTTCTAAGGACTTAGGAGATACATGAAATATGTTTAGGATTGCAATTAAATGGCATCCTATTCCCAACACATCCATCCTTTTTTCCTTCATGCTAATGACTACACTTAGTATATATTTTTTAATTTATCCCATTAATACATTACATGCATTCAAGCCTTTATACAACCTTGTGATATTGAGACAAACTTGAGAAAAAATCAAGTGTTATGCTTCCAAAAATCAACATTGAGTACACATCTAATCACATTCGTGGGCAATTGTTGTTGGAATGTGTCTAGTGTCTCCCCCCATGATTTATGACATGGTTTAACAACCTCTTATTGGTCCTTATCTGTGATGGTAGTAGTTTTTTGAAAAGGTGCACCTTCTAGGAAAAATGACCAACACAACTTTCAATAAGTGGTATTAGAGCAAGGTCACAGGTTTGAATCCCCTGGGGTAACACTGAGGGGGAGATTGTTGGAATGTGTCCAAAATATCGCCTCGAGATTTGTGACATGGTTTAACAGCCTCCTGCTGGTCCTTATCTAGGATGGTAGTGCTTTTCTGAATAGGTGCACCTTTTGGGAAAACAGTCAACTCAACTTCCAATAATCATGACATCAAGCTCGACATTAACTCCATTTTCAACTATTTTTGAGCAGGTTTTAGCTTCTTTGCCCTTATCTTGAGTGTTTGTTTTGGTTTTTCATTTTTCTTGGTTTCTTATTAATTCCTTGTATTTTTGGTTGTAAAATCACTACACATAGTTGTAATAAAAACGTTCCATGAAATTATTAGTCAAATCCATAAAAGAGGTGATAAAAGAATGATGCAATTAATAAAACCATGGGAGTGTGTGGTCACTCAATCTTGTTGAAAATAATCTAGAAATCAACTTATCTTTATAAAAATAATTGAGGCATATAGTTTGCAAGGAACACAGATGAAGTAATGGATCACCTCTATCGTTATATTTTGTAATTTAACAAGGTTCCACAAATCCACTTGATGAAGGATAAGAAAATTTTGATATGCCAAAGTATTATGCAATATCTCATTAGTATATACTTTCTTTCTAAATATTTTCTCATAATTATCAACTTATGTTTGCCTAGGTCATCCAATCTACTCATGCTAGAGTTTATATAATGTGAAGATGTTCAATGAACCTTATATCTATAAGTGTATATAAATAAACATCTTTATATGAAAATAAGTGAGGCATGTAGTTTGCAAGGACCACAAATAAAGTAATGGATCACCTCTACCATTATATTTTATAAAACAAAGTGCCACAAATCTATTGGCAAATTGTGTCTCAACCTTGCAATTATATAAGGTTTATTGTTGATAGGTAAGTGTGAGGGGGGGTGTAGGGGGTACCCCCCTACGAGGGATCTGAGGGGATGCTCACCTTGGTAGGGGGTCTAGGGGCTTGGGGGAAGCACCCCCAAAATCCAAATTTTATGTAATATTGCATTATTGTAAATATGGACTATTCATCATTAGGTCTTAGATTTGACGGTCAATATTTTGTTGGCTTGACTTCCCTAGAAGACAACCCTATTTTATGAGGGCGTTGTATTATGACTATGTATTGTGATGTATTATAAGAGTGATAGTGTTCGTGTTGCCTCTAGATCTCTGGTTGGTGATATTCCTATGAGAAGCTTGCTTTGCAAGTATATATTGTAATCTTTGTGATTTCTAAATAATATATTGGGTGGTTGGAGTGTGGGGTTTTTCTCCCAAAAGGGTTTTCCCCACGTAAATTACCATGTTGTGGTATGCATGATATTTATGTTTATTTCTATTTAAAAGTTTTTGTAACTGTTGAAAAGATTTATAAAGTTTTGCATTATTCTCCTCTCAAGATTAGTGTAGGAAGTTGTTCCACTACCTTAGCTTCCTTACAAAATCCACTTGGTGAAGGATAAGAAAAATTTCATATGCCAAAGGAATATGCAACATATCATTAACTTATATGCTTTCTTTCTAAATATTTTCTCATAATTGTCAACTTGTGTTTTCCTAGCCCATCCAATCTACTCATGTTAGAGTTTATATAATCTAAAAGATGCTCAATGAACCTCATATCCATAAGTGTATATAAATAAACTTATCTCTATGAAAATAAGTGAGGCATGTAGTTTGCAAGGACCACAAATGAAGCAATGGATCACCTCTACCATTATATTTTGTTAAACAAGGTGCCATAAATCCACTTGGTGAAGGATAAGAAAAAATTCATATGCTAAAGGAATATGTAGTATCTTGGTATATGCTTTCTTTCTAAATATTTTCTTATGTAATTGTCAACTAATGTTTTCCTAGGCCATTCAATCTACTCATGCTAGAGTTCATATAATGTGAAAGGTGCTCAATGCACCTCATATCCATAACTATGTTCACATTACATGTAATAGTGGAGGAAGATATATCATCAAATTGTGCCCCATTGTCCTTAATGTGCCAAATAAAAATTTTTAATAAATCCTTATGTTCTTCATGTATGTAGATAATTCATGTGCAAGATGAGGTGTAGAATAATGTACTCCACAAGTACTATAAAAATATATATCATGAGAAGCATAAAATGGTCCTTGAAGAAGAATATATATGGACATCAAAAGGTGGACCATCATCATAATGCATGGAAAATTTTGTGGAATTTCCTAAAGGAAAGGGAGCTAGAATGCAAATAATGAGAGTCATGCAAGCCCCTTTTTCTAGGGCCACAAGCAAAATGATCTATAAAATCACATGACCAAGCCTAGAATGATGTATAATAAGTATGGAATGAATCAAACAATCATTTATATGACCATAATATGAAGATAAAAATGAATTAACATGTAATATTACATCTTCATAATCATTAAATGATTATAATTAAAATTTTAAAATAATGTGTTGAAAGGAAATACACCATAATTTCATACCTAATCCTATAAGGAAATATGTCATAAGTTATCTTATCTACACAAATTCTAGAAACATTTTGATATAGTGCCAAGACTAATGAATAACAAGAATAAAGGAAAGAATAAAATATACACATAAGAGATAAAGATCAATATACCTATGAAAACTTTTTCAATAAAAACCTAGCCTCCAAAGTACTAAAACCAATGTATTATTAGTAAAAAAAGTTACAATTTACAATATTAATATTTGAGATTTCAAGTTTTTTGCTCTCCTGCTTCAGGAGATTTTTGTAATCTTTTATCCTATCTTAATATAATTAGTTTAGGTGCTTTGTGCCTTTTGTTCCAAAAAAAATATTGAGATTTCATAAGAGATCAACACTCTCAATCAAGGAGTAAATCATGCAAAGTATGACCTTAACCAATAGTGAGCTATCATTGTTATATTATTTGAGACCAATCCAAAAATAAATGAGATCTACATGTATCACTCCACGCTCCTCAAGATCTCTCAACAAGTAACTCAAGAATGTTGGTGTGTACATCAAGATTCACTCACAATGAGCATGCACATGATGATGATTGGAACCAAAAGATAATGTCTAGTTCCCACCACAAGCCCTATATTTATATGCAAGAGAACAACATGAGTAGAAAAACTTACTAATTTTTCTAACCACCCTTAATTAATGCACTCAAGTGCATCTCCAAAGTAACATATGCATCATAAACCAATCATGAATTAATGTCAGCAACACCTTCCAACAAACGTAGCATAAACCAATCATGAATCAATGTCAGCAACCTCATCATGAGAAAAGAAAGAAGTAACATAACACTCATCAATAAATACATCATCAATATACCATGAGAAAAAATATATAAAAGGACTAAAAACCTCATGGGAAGGTTTGGAACATGTGTATCTACATTACTAAAATCTTGAAGGAAAGATGAAGCAAGAGAGGCACATGGAATTAATTCTATAGACATAAAAGAAAATCTATAATGAATTGAAGAAGGAATATACTTGCTAGGTTTAAACAATTACATGAAATAAGAACCCTAGATGTATTAAATGAATGTAGGGATGAAGTAGGATCTAAGCCACTATCATAATCTATCATCATTAAGAATAATGATATAGGAAGTGAGCTTAGTTAGGAAGGGGGAAAGTACATCCATGATAAAGATCTAACAATGAGAGTGCATAGAGAGTGTGAATAGGTAAGGATCAAAGAGGTAATAAACAAAAATATCTCAAATCCTAATCAATATAAAGCAATGAAGCACAAATGAGGGTGGGTCTAATTCCTATTCAAATTTGAAATAAAAAGGTGCGCCAATGAAAAAATATCAAATTTAAAAATTAGAGATATAAAAAATAGATAAAAATATTAGGTTAAATCCCTAAAGTGGTTCAAATATCATGTTCACCATTTTATGTATAGGAATAAATCACATCTACATAAATATCTAGGGAAAATAAATACAAATAAAATTCACACTAGAGAAAGGAGTTGGAAAAAAATTATAGGTACCTAGATTTAAATTTGAAATTTGAATGAGAAAACAAATAACAAATATGTACCTTGATGTTTATGAAGAGGAGACAAAATTGACTATATAATAGAAGGTTGACTATAATAAATATGTACCTTGATGTTCATATTCGCCTTGATGTCTAGATCCACAATAAAATATTGGTCATGTTGGCAAACATATTTGGGAGCTTGCTAAGTGGGGCTCTTCTCTTAACAATAAGACCACAAATCAAATTTAATAGTTTTATAAAGTTTTGGGTGTTGATGCAATTATAACAATGCTACTTGTGGTTAAGACTTAAGACTTGATGCAAGTGGAATGTAGTGTAATAACTATTAGATTGACCTAGTGCAAGAACTAAGTTTTTTTTCCATGTGTTGATGCAACATCCAATGTAAAAGGGTGAATAATGGTTGATTTGTGATCCTTTGTGAAAAATAAATATAGTGGGTTTGTCCTAATGATTGGTGGATTAAAGAAGTTAATTAAATTGATAATATCAATTAGAGGTATTTAGATACACAATTCATATTTTTTGACATGGAAAATGATGAAGTAGTAATAAGAAGGTGGTTGGCGTAGATGTTGAGAGATTTAATATTTTGAACAAAAGGGTCAAATGCATGTAGAAAAAATGATGTGGATTATTATTGTGCCTAAACTTGACTTAAGAATTTTAAGTTATAGTGTGAAAGATGGAGAATGTCTAAAGGTGGGTTATGTTATGTTTCTAAGAGTTAATTTGGGAACTTGGTTTAAATGGAGTGTAGAACCAATCAAAATCATCTGCTAGGACCAAGTACATAGGACAACCATACAAAATAAATATACAAATGGTTGTAGTGCAAGGTATGCACTTTTCATCATTGTACAATTATATGACACATAATTGTTGCCTATCATTTCTATAATGAGGTTCAATTATTTCTTCCTTGTGGCTTAATTCAATCTAACCCTTCCCCACTTCCTCCAAAGATATACTAAAATAATCATTTTCTCTTCACGACTGAAATATTATTTATTGTGTTTAAATCTACAATAATTCATTATTTACTCTCTAAATCATCCTAATGATGGATCATAGAGTGATGTAAATCATTGGTGTGAAAATGTTCACATATTTTTTTATAAGTATTTTATAAATTTATCTTAAAATAAGTTATGAAAACATATTACTCCTAACTAATTTTGAAGGCTTCATCGAATACCTAAATAATTATGATTACAACCAATTAAAATAAAAGAAAAGACGATGAGGGGACTCTTCACTTCTCAAATGTCCTTGTAAGACCCAACTACAAGTCAAACTGAATTGTACCTCTCACTTAAGTTAATTAATCTAAGCGATCAAAATATCATAACTACTAGCAAATATTCTATAGATCAAAGTAATATGTCTTCAACTCTTTTTTTCTTTTTTTGGTAATGGTTGAAGCTTAAAGGCCACAACAAGAGGCCTCAACCTTGTTCCTAAAGATACATGACCACAACATTTCAAGGACCCAAACTATTGTACAACTTACCATTACACTGCACTCACATTTGTTCCTTGACTCATTCCTACTCAACTTGTCAAAGGTTTCATCCATTTGATTGTGGTATCCACACATGTCATAATCACATGAAAGCTATTTGACATAGATGTTGAGAATCATAAATTCTACAATTTTATGTAATGTGTACAATACCCTTTGTCTCTCTTTAAGGAATAGCTCATAACACCTTAGATGCAAGATTGATAAATTGACAATGTCTAATAAGGGTGAAAAATGAGAACATGCATGCTTTCTAACAATGTGGTGGTAGAGAAAAAATGTTATTACATCATGGTGTGTATAATGACATCTATATCAACTATGAAAACAACCTAACAACTTTATTTGAACAATCAAAACTAAACAAAACAACAAACTTTTTGATCAAAATCCGACTAAAAATTAATGCTGATTACTGATGCCCAGGCCCCAGCCCCAGATGCTGTGTTTTGTTTGGACACTCTCTGCCCGTTAATTCCGCTAGGAAATGTACTTTATCCCAGGTAACACGGCGGACAAACATCTCTAGAGTCTGATACTTTTCTCTACCAGCCTGGTGGGCATTGAAGATCTCACGCCCATAATTGTACATTATTGTGATGTTCGTCTTATGTCCCGAATTCTATATTGTACGAAGTTTATAACCTTTCGATCTATTCTAGAAGACAAATTATTGTTTTGTGTCTTCTTCTGCTTATTCTACGTTATAATTGTTGAAATTTAACGTGTTTGTTCTATTGTAACATGTGATTGACAAGGAGAGTGGGCAATGGAATCCGGCCTTTATTTCAACGAACAGTACATTTCCATGTTCAACCTGGTGTTGTAATGGTGGAAATCATATACCCATTTGCTTTTTCCACATGCTTTGAGTTCATTTTGATTATTGTTTTTATCTGCTAATAAATTTATCATGATATTATCTTATTGCAATCTTATTATCATTTATCTGTTAAAAAATGATTATGGTTTTATATTGTTTATTCACCATTTCAGAGGAGATTCATGGTTATAGATTTAGACTGTAGTAATATTTTTGGATTTTGATTGTGTAATATTTTTACTAGTCTATAGATATTTTGGTCTGCTATTATTTTTCCATTCTTTTTTCTGATTTTAACTCATCTCAACGATAAAAATGTTACAAAGTCAAAACCCAGAAATATTACTATATTAATATGATCATCAGTTAATAAAATATATCAAGAATTATGAAAATGAATTGCTAGAGACAATTCATGATACATCCATAGCAACATTATTGGAACTTTATATCAGCATACATTATCTTAGGCGTCACTACATGCTTGCATGTTGTCTTTGATCTTGGTTCGTGACTATTAAATTGATTTGTCTTGGAGCTTGATTGAGGAGAGCGTGAAACTCACTTAACAATTTCCATATAGTGCATGTAGACACCATTCCAGTTCAAAAAAAAGTACAAATTAAGGCCAAACCACAATAAACATTCATTCTTTGCCATGTTACTTCTATGGGCTACAATTCCATTTCATACAGTAGATCATTTGTACTCTTGCAAAGATCAATTCTACATGTGTAGATCTAAACTAGACTAGAATGTAACCAATTTATAGATTTTGAGGTGTTTGTATGACCAAGCCCTAAAGTTCTAGTATTGTGATAAATCAATTCTTGACACTTTCAAACATCATTTCCTCCCTCCAAAATCTAGCTAATTGTATTTAATACAATTAAATTATATAAATCATTATATATTCATAATTCTCTTCTCAACTCATTGTCCTAAAATAGATTTTTTATCATTATGATTTAATTAATTAGCCTAAGATATTTATTTAAAGGAATTCACATTTCTACTTTACCTAGGGTTTTCGTATATGAGGTTTTCATTGTATATTTTATTTATAAATCTCATTAGGGTTTGCTTTGCCCTTTGTTTATGCTTCATAGCTATACCTTCTTTTAATAGTTTATACTTCATTATGTGATCATATTTTCATTGTGCCCTACTAACCCTTGTGATCAGCTAAGTTTTGTTAGCTCATTTATTTTCAAATCTAGTCACTTGTTATTTATAGAATTTTGTATTAGATCTTATTTCCTTAAATTATATTTTTGGAATTTTAATGTTTTATGAGTTCTTTATATTCCAATGTCTCATTTACATCCTCAATTTCCCCTAAGGATAAGCCTTAAAATTTAAGTCCTTCAAAATTCCATTCTAGAGAGAATAGTAATTTTTTAATAATGTTCCCACGAGTACTATTATTGCTACTAATATTAAGCCTAAAGTTGATAATTTTAATCATGCTGGACATTTGGAACAAGAATTTACATATGTATTTGTTAGTTTAGTTAATATGGATAATCTTGAATATTTAGTTCAACTTTTCATGATTTATTGCTTACTAAGCCATTTGGTTTACAATTGCTTCAAGATACTGGTGCTAAAGTAATTCCTAGTTCTTTGAAAACTACATCCTCATCACAATTTCCTCTTGGTTTTATTCCTCAATTTGGAATGCTCCCTTCATTCCTCTATCATGTAGAGACCATTGTTATGCCCACTTCCCATCTTGGGATTTATGTGTTTCTCCTCCTTCTCATCCCACCACAATTTTGTTGAGAAATAGGGTAAACCACCATGGTAAAAAAATACTTGGTATATAAATCTAAATTAATAATTAAGACATGATGTGATTTACTGTACTAGATTAATATGAGGAATTATAAATCAGAAAACATATGATAAACAAGTGACAATTTAGAATTGACATAGAGAAACTCTTTTAGGAAAACTCCACAACCAAAGAGAGTATGAGTTTGTATTAATCCAATAATGATGTGTTGTAATAATACATCTAACTTTTCCATTCAATATAATAGAATTTTGGTAGCATAACCTTACTTTACCTATAAAGGTCCATAAAAAATATTGAAGCCATCCAATTTATAGAGAACTAGACTAGAAAAATCATGAATGACTTCTCAAAACCGAAACTCGTCATATGGAAAAAATCCAACACCCCCCATGATTAATCAATCAATATTTCATGGATTAAAAAATATTATTGACATCATAATTGACCCATGTGAAGAGTGGGAATACATTCCAAGTATGGTGCTGCAAAATGAAGTGGCCAACTAATGTGCACTCCACCTATCATGACAAGATGTTTCACCCTCTCTCAATAGCAATTAAAATCAAGAAAGTGGTGTAAATAAAGTCAAGTCACTTTGCAGTTCTATAATTGTCATAAGTAACCTCCCTCATGAATACCACTACAACTAATATTCCAAGTTATAAATTAAGCAATAAAATAATAATATATGCAAATACATACATGTGGGCATCTAAGTACCATTCCCAAGATGTTGGAGATTTAATATTAGTACATAGGATTAAAAGGTTAATATCACCTTATCCTAGAACATTTAACCAACTTTACATGTTATCCCTACTAGTACCATGAGTATTAACCTTATCCTAGAACATTTAACCAACTTTACATGTTATCCCTACTAGTACCATGACTACACATGGTCTCAATACTTCTTCTGCCATTTCCACTTCCACTACTAGTGTTGCCTCCTCTTCTCCCATTGATAGTTCTATCCCTACCTCCACTATCAACATCACTCATTCCATTGATAGTTCCACATCTCATTCTATTTCCTTTTTGACATTTCATTCCATACCATATCCTACACCCCCCATTATGTCCATGTTTATGCCCTACTACTCTCTTTCATACTTGCCTATCTATACCCAACATTTTGTGTATTGTATCCCTATGACCACCATCCCTACCTCTACCTTGGATGAACTTAATAAAAATATATATAAAGTGGAGTGTACATTTGATGCCCAAATAAAGATGAATATGTGAAGCACAAAATACACCACTTGCATTTGAGATTGTTATTTATCCTTTACCTAGTGGTTTTGTGGCACTTGGATTTGTAATTTATAATGATAAGTGTGGTCCTTTATATTGAGATCCTTGATTGATACATGTTTACATTATGTCTATGAAGATAAGATCTTGGCTAAGTTTTTCCCTACACATTTTATGAGATTATGCTAATGAATGGTTCTTCCCCTTTCCTCATGGATATATATCCATATTTTATTGGGATTAGGCAAAGCATTCCTCAAGAACCTGAAAGTTAATGTGAGCATAAAGACTACTATTGATTTTTTTTAGTGAACTCCCAAAGTCCTATATGCATGAAAAGTAGAACATGTGGAATCAATCATGTGGAAAAGTGACTAGGACATCTATGGATAAAGTTGATGTAAAAGCAAATGATGTATTCGTTCTCACGGGAGAATAAGTGGACAACCGTTTTGGTTTTACGTTTCTTATGGGTGTGACACAAATAAATGGATAGGTGGCTAAGTTTTCAATTGGGTAGGAAGTGAAACCCTTAAGTTGTATGTATTGATCATTCTCTCAATTGATCTTTTTGGACATTGAGTTGTTCAAGAAAGAGAATAATGGGAATAGGAGAAATCTCTTCTCATAGCTCTCTTACTAAATCTAGTCATAGTCCTTGACACATTTATTTGTTTTGAAGTTTAAATGTCTTGCTCTGATTTGTTTGAGTGGTTTGTAAAGAATAAATGTTTTTTTCAAGATTTTTTGGATGATATATTTTTAATGTACATTTTATGTTTTGAATGAGCACTTAATTAATCTAATTTGAAGAAATATTATAAATTAATCTAATCTAAATATACCAAAATATAACTTGCTTCCTTTATGTAATTTTAACAATATTTAACCAATAATTGTTACTTTAAAGTTGTTAGTGTTAATGATGACTACCCATGACTAAATGAAATGTATTCCTTAGATCTAAAAAGCAACAAATCATGTGATGCCACATAGTATACCAATAAAATATGATTTAGTGCACGGTCTCACTTTTTTTTCCTTAGATCTGAAAAACAACAAATCATGTGATATCACATCAGCATACCAATAAAACATGATTTAAGACAAAATCTCATTTTTTCCCTGAGCCAATTGCTGATGCCTGGCCCCAGATGCTGTGTTTTGTTTGGACACTTTCTGCCCGTTAATTTCGGTAGGAAATGTACTTCATCCCAGGTGCCCTGGCGGCCAAACATCCCTAGAGTCTGATATTTCTGTCTATCAGCGTGGTGGGCAGTGAAGATCTCACGCCCACAATAGTACATTACTGTGATGTTCGTCTTATGTGCCGAATTCTATATTGTACCAAGTTTATAACCTTTCCATCTATTCTAGAAGACAAATTATTGTTTTGTGTCTTCTTCAGCTTATTTTACGTAATAATTGTTGAAATTTAACCTGTTTGTTCTACTGTAACATGGGAATGACAAGGAGAGTGGGCAATGGAATCCGGCCTTTATTTCAACGAACAGTACATTTCCACATGCTTTGGGTTCATTTTGATTAGTGTTCTTATCTGCTAATAATTTTTTAGTATAGTTTTGTGAATTCAGTTTACAATATTATCTTATTGTAATCTTATTATCATTTATTTGCAAAAATTGATTATGGTTTTAGATCTTTTATTCACTATTTCAGATGAGTTTCGTGGTTACAAATTCATATTATGGTAATGTTTTGGATTTTGAGTGTGTAATCTTTTTATCAGTCTATAGCTATCTTGATCTGTTTCTATTCTTCCATTCTCTTCTCTGATTTTAACTCATTCCAATAAGAGATCATGGTATGATCTGAAACGTTGATGATAAAAAATGTTACAAGGTCAAAACTAAAGAAATTACCATATTGATATTATCATCCATTTAGAAAACATATCAAAGAATTATGAAAAAAATAAAATTAAGAGAGAATTCATGATACATCCATAGCAACATTATTAGAACTTTACATTATTCAAAATTGCCTCACCACTTTTGTTTTGTTAGGAAAAGATAATGCTTTCTCATGGATGCAAGAATGTCAACAAGATTTTGAAACAATCAAGGAAAAGCTTGTTTGTACACTAGTGTTACGTGGGCCAAATTGGGAGTTACCATTTCATATTCATATGAATGCTTCAGATTCTTTAATGGGAGTTATCCTAGGTCAAAGAGATGATACACTTTTCTATTCAATTTATTACATTAGTAAGAGTTTTACAAGTGCTAAGGTAAATTATATAGTTACTGAAAAGGAATTTTTAGCTAAACACATTGTATATGCAGTTAATAAGTTTCATCATTATATTACTGGATACAAAGTGTTTATTCATACTAATCATTCTGCAATACAAATTCTAAGATAATCATCTTAACAAGTTCTAAAATTTTAGTTATGTAACAATTGATTCTCTAAATCTTGAACACGATTTTCTTGTCTTGGAATCTAGCTAAGTATCACATGTAAATTCATTTAAATTCCTTAAATTTAACTATACATTTATTGTTCTAGTACCAACACATTTATCTAGGATAGTTGTTGGTTAATTACTTTGATTATTTAATTAACCTAGATATTTGTATGTAAGGTGTGTTTTCCTTACAATATGAGATGTGGCGGTCTATCTAATCCAACATTTGAAATTTGTACGTTTAATGCATCACTCAAATATATGTTTGGCATACAAAGTTCTTAGTGGTACATCTATTTGTTTTCTTTGTTCGTCATATTTGTGTAGAGGTTTTTCTCCACACATTGGTTGATTACATACATTTTTGGTGTGATTTGCAATTGTGCATTAACTTCAAAAGATGCATGTAGAAGTCTATTGCTTGTGAAAATGATTTGTCTATTCACTTTATCTTTTAAGAACATGGTTTGATCTTGAATCCATGAACATTAATTAATTTCACACATGTCTTTGGTGATATTTTGACAAAATAATAAATCACTGACTTTATAATTTATCATGATGACAACTAACATTTTATTAATTAATAAAATACACCAAAAATTTGATTACTTTAAAAGATAACCATCTTGAACATATTTTCTTATGTTAAATAATATCAAATAAAAAAACATATAACTAAAAGTCTACTCTTACCAACACAAAATCTCATGAAACATTTTATATTCAATAACCCTCTAGTGCATTATGCATCATTCAATATCTCTTAATTTGATTTTATATATAGATAATATATCCAAAATCTAGAGCACCTTCGGATTATCCTTAAAGTGAGCATGATGTGAGAAAGTAAAAACAAATCTTTCATTCATTTTATAAAAGGATATGTTCCCGCAAACATCGGGAGAATAAAATTCTTTATTGACGTTGAAGGCACATCAAAATATAATAATAGAAATGATCGGCGCAGTTGGATCTAATAATATATATATATATATATATAGTGCAAATTCTATCAAGTAATTTTGTCAATTTCAAATTCTCTATCAAGAATTAGTTTTAACCATTGACAGTTGATATCGTATGAGAAATCTATAAAATGATAGAAATGATAGACGTCGTCAAATCTTCTAAAATTTTTAATAACATGTCACTATTTATACATATGGACTATACACATATGGAGCAAAGTCCATCAAGTAAATCTGTCAATTCCAAATCTATGTCAATAATTAATTTTAACCATCAACAATTGATATTATTTGAGAATAATGTAAAACTATAAAAATGATAAACACGCTCAAATCTACTATAGTTCTTTTGTAATTTGTAATTACATATCACTATTTATACATATAGACTATACACATATAAAACAAAGTCCATCAAATAATTCTATCAGTTTTAAATGCTCCATCACCAGACAACTTCTGGGCCCTTTTACCATAATCACCACAAAATCCTGTTTTTTTTTTTTTTTTACATCATTTGAATAGAAAAGATTGTGTTCACTCATTAAAAAGGCTTACAATAATTGTTTATATGCTAATGCTTATGTAATGAAAATGCACCTTTTAAAGGGTGGAAAATATTTAGAATGATTATTTACATCGTGATTGGGCCTGAATTTGGAAATTGTAGTTTATCAAAAGTGCAATGAGATTTAATGAGGGTAAAAACATTGACACATAGCCTACAAAAACTCCAAAAACTATGAAGAAGAAATGTCTATTTTTTTGCATTGGATAGTGAGAGTAAATAGCAGTCATACAACAATAGCAAGGATATAAGTCCAATGAAACCAACTGTAAAGGCAAAAGAAAACATAATAGAATTTCTTGAAGCCTAAACTTGTCCACAATAGGCCATTTGGTATCATGACTAATAGAATTAACCATACAGTTGGCAACAACCTGAACAGTATGGAGGTAGTGATAATTAGCTCTATTGATATTTCCCTCATTATAAAGGGTTTGACTGATATTGTTTAGTTTGTTGGCATTCAAAAAAATCTGATTTAACAACTTCTCTATATTCCCTTATTGGTCTTCGAAAGCCCAAAGTTGGGTTTGTATAATTTTAACTTGTTAGACCAACTTGTGATGAGCCTTTGACTGATTTTGCATAGTAATGGAGAGATTGGACATTTGTAGAGATATGTTAAGAGTAAAGATATTAAAGTTTTTGAGGATAACAAGGGATAGATAAATTTTCATGTGTCTAAACTTTCATATGAATTTCATATTGATTTGTTTGCAACATTCAATAAGCACATTTTTAGGAATTTTGTAATTTGAAAGTGTAGACTTTCAAGATCAATCGTGGGAGAAGAGGTTTGAAAGGGGGATCTTGAGATTTTTCCAAATAATTTTAGTATGCTTGAAATGGTTGATAGAAGGTGCAAGTGGGAGGTGACTATTTAATGAAGTTGAGATAGGATCGTATGAGTAACTTAGCATGCAGGATTTTCTAATATGTTAGTTGGGATTGAACATTAGTTTTCAATTTCCTCGAGAGATGATTGAATTTCCTCCACTTGACACTAGAAATCTTATATTTACAGTTTTTAATAACTTAGTTTGCAAAGGAGTGCTTGGGGAAGATTATTTTGTAGATATCCTAAAGAATCTAATACTATAGGCTTAGGGCCAATGCCAATCCTTTAGGAAATTGCATTGACAAAAAACATAGAGCTAGAGATTTGGAGAGGGATAAATAAGGCTATGGATTTCAAGAACTAGTTGGTCACATCTTGATTGAGGTTAAAATCTTGTTTGACATGGTCCAAGGTTTTCTATTATAGAAAAAAAAATTCCAAAAATCTTTTAAAATCTGTATTACCCTTTTCATAAAAAAATTACCCTAAAACTGAGGAATGACTCTGAAGGGAGCAACATTGTCGTGAACCAACCTATTACATTAGATGGATGGGGTGGAGAAACATAAACAATGTCTAAGATATTAGTCACACTAGATTTTATGTTAGGAAATTATTTGTTAGGATTTCTAGATGCTATTGCGGGGTGTAAAACCCTTAATTCTCAAAAATCTAGAGCTAGTAGGATCTTATCAAACTCCATTTAACATTATTCTAAGGTTTACTAGAAAAGACATTTTGGATCGTGTACCTAACTAACTATTTCTAAGGAGAATCTCCTTCTAAGGCTTGAATGGTCCACTTAGTTATAAGGTAGACACCTCAAAATTTAGGTTTAATGATACCCATGCCTACTTTGGTCTTTAGTTGAATACAATATAGCCAAGAAGTGATGGGAATATCTTTCTTATTATCCCACTTGGCCCAAAGGAAACTCTTGATCAAACTAGCACTATGGTTTTAACAAGGCTTAGATGGTAGCCAACAAGAACAAATAGATACATGATAAGCTAATAGAATTTTGTTAGCAACTTTAATTCCATGTGCCATTAAGATGAGCTTGTTTGTTACACCCCATGTCTGAATTACCATATTACTTTTATCTTTATGATTAAATATGATGTTAAATGCAAAATCATAACCTTAATATGTTCAATGGATGAAAGAAATGAATGAATATGCATTATGATGTTATTACTTTTTAATGTTTTAATGATGCAAATGATATATGATGAATATGATTCCATGTGATTGACTGACTAAGTTTATGGTGCACTAAGTTGGATGCGGGAAAGAATCAAGCCCTCCAATTAGGAGAGGGAGAATATCACTTAGTAGAGGATTTTGGTATGGTAACCCCTAATGTGCTTATTCAAGCTATCACACACTCAAAACCTAGTTAGTCATGTTGAGTCGAGTTAGTTCGAGAATTGGTAAGTAAACCTTCAATCATAGTTTGGAGATGATTTGAAATGATTTTGGTATTAGTCTTTGATTTCTTGATTGTATTTTAGTTTGAATTATGTGACTAAATCTTTGTATTGAGTATAAGTGCTTCTTCGTGTATTTATATTTATATATTAATCGATTTAAGTATATACATAAGATGTATATATGTATATATGTATATATGTATGTGAAAATGATAACTCATGCATATGACCATATACGTGTGTGTGTATACGTAGGTAGAAATAATTACGGATACTCATACACAGATATATCATATACATGAGGATATCAATTCAACATATATGATATATATGTATATGAGTATGTATTTTAATGTAAACATATATACATACATATTAATATAATATATGTATATTTGATGAATGACGATATATATATATAGAAATACTTATAGATACTCATACACAAATATATCATAGACATGAGGATATCAATTGGATATATATGATATATATATACTGATCGATCAGTATATAAATATGTGTTTATTTTGGATATTAAAATAATGATATATGTATATAATATATATGTATATATATGTATATGAGCATGTATTTTAATGCAAACATATATACATACATATTAATATACTATATGTATATTTGATGAATGACAATATATATATATATATATATATATATATATATATATATATAATGTTTTAAAGTAAACTTCAACACATATATAATGCATACCAAATAAATAGTGAAAGGCTTGTATATAGCCAACAACTTAAACCATAAGTTGTGCATAGACTTACACATACGTGAGGTTTAGTATTACAAATAAAAGTACATGAATTGTGGATTGATATTGTTACAACAGAATGTGCATAAGTGAAAGTTCTTGGGAAACATTTGAAAGTAATTTAATAATTTATTTTTTGTGCCATTTTAAGTGGAAGAATGCAAGTAGAAGTCAATGTTGAGAGTTGAAAAGTCATGCACAACCATATGGAAACATATGACTTGGTCAAGCCATGTGTTGGCTGAAGATAATGGAAGAAGTCAACTTGTTGTGGCAAGCAACCAACAACCATAATGCAAATAAGAAACCTATAGGTAACCATTTGTATGTTTGACTCAGTAAAAGAGTTATTATTGGTAGTTAAAGATGGGGACTCAACCATAATAGAGAGGTTGAAGTTGTCGGGACTATTTATGTGTTTGCATTTATTTCAGCAACTACTTTGCACTAAGATTGGATTAGTCAACTTATTTAGAGGAGAAGTTGGTTTTTGTTGTTTAGTGGTGGTAGATGGAAGAGAAGAGGTGGCAGATTTGAGATCTTAAGTAAAGCAATAAGTTTACCAAAATTTAGTATAAGTAGAGGCAGCCTCTTAACCTTTGAAGCATTCATTCTTTTAGTGTTTGTTCTTGTAGTTTTTTCTGTGCAATTCATTACTAAGTGAAATAGTGAGAAAATAGATACTTCTTTGAGATTTTGTAATTTGTTGAGAGTTTTGAGAAATTGGAAAGAGGCTAGGATTGGAGATAGGCTATTTATAGAGGGAGAAGCAAGCATGACTGTGGGAATTAAGCTTAGAAGACAATTTCTTCGTTGGGAGCTTTAATTCCAGGCATGTTGCTTTTACTTCTCTACTCTTTTAATATTGATATCATATTGTGTATGAATACAAGTGTTTGAGGGAAAGATGATTATATATATGTTGAGCTTGCTTGCATGAACTTTTATGAATTCTTATTTTGGTGAACTTGCATGATCTTTGGTGTATTCTTATTTTGGTGAAACCTTATTGGTTGATACATATATGTTTATCCATTATGTTGGAATTATGTGGTTGTGTTTGCTAAATGAGACAACCATAGAGTATTATTATAATTAGGTTGTTATAGATCATATGTATGCTTACATGGATCATGAAGTATGGAAAATGATATTACATTGAAGTGCTATATTGAATTGTTAGGTTATGATGTTATGCAAACCATAATGGTAGTTCATCCTTGATTGATTACTCATATCTCCTTAAAGGTAGGAGAAAAGTCTATTCCTTGGGTTAGGAAATATATTTGAATATGGTTATATTAATAACCAACAATAGGGTTGAAAATATATTAATGATATATAAATATATATATTTCTGATTATGCTATTATCTTATACTTGACGAAGAGTCTATACCTTTTTCATGGTATTCTAGTCTTAAAGAAGAGGACTTTACATCTTGGCAACCCAAAGCCATAATGTGAGGAAATTATAAGGTGTAGAATCACAAACTCCTCTCAATTTGGATATGTCCTCCAAATTAGATATGAATTTAGTGTACATTGTACACATGTGAATATTTGAGTCTTATTGAAAGAAAGGATTTATGATTATTTATTAACATAGAAACAAAGAAACCTTATAGGATAACTTGGAAAGATCCGAGAAATGGAGAATAATCAAAAGGGCGTGTTGATGAGAGAAATCATATTTTTTTGATATGCGCGTTTGTAGCATTTGATGATAATAGTCAAAAAGTGACAAGTAGAATATATTATTATAATATCTAGGATATTGAAGGGCAAGTGTACGATTGCATAAAGTGTAATGTTGGGAAATGGTAAGATATGGAAGTGTCATATTGGAAATATCATTAAGTGACATTATGTAAACCAATATTAATTATTATGAGGTTTGTTCCTGGGATTAGGATCGACCAAGGTTGGGAGTAACCTAGATGGCCAATTAGGTCACTTGAATTATATTATCCTTTTGGGATGTAATCATGATATGGAATAGACTCATTATGAGTTACTATGGTCATAATATTTACCAAATCGAGCAATAGGGTGGGTGAACATATGACACCCACTTCATAGAGGTGAGACACCACTCTTTAAAAGTCAGTTTAAATGTAATGATCAAATATTTGGCCAAAGTAGTGTAAGTTTCCACTGATTACATTGCCGGTTCACTATGGGCCAGGGTTGCATAACTAGGCTAGGAATGTCATACATGTAGGTGAGTATCCATTGTATGGTAGCTCTAGTTATATAGGACACAACACCAAGCTTAGGTAGGCTATTATTATTTACGAGGGATACCAGACCAAACTCTTCATTGAAGGGTAGGGCCATCTTACCACTATGGTAGATGTGTGAGGGACTGCAGTAAGTCCGCATCGATGTGGTTGGCAGAAAATCCCTTGGGTTATGCTCTCCCTCATGCAGTAGGCAACCAAAATTTGAGGATGTATGCCAACAAGGACATCTTAATAATTTGTATTTTATTTGATTGAGCTAAAGAAAGCTATGTATGTAATCATGATCTTATATCTTTATGAAAAATGTATATAAAATTATAATCATTACTTGGGATTATGTAATGTTACTTTATTGAAATGTAATAAAAATTGAAATGGGATTATTTCGAATATCCATCTTTGTTATTTAAATGTAACATGGGGATTTGGAATGGGATTATTTCAAATATGCATGTTGCTATTTAAATGAAAAATATATATAAAATTTTTTTTATTGATATGTGTTGGTGAATTTAAACTATTCACATGTGGGTTAAACTTACATGAAAACAATAGGTAAAACATCGGGCATGTTACATGTGGTATCAAAGCTACCAAGTTTAGTACTAGAACCCATGTTGATAATTTTTGGATATGTATGTTATGTGAAACTTATTTACAAGAGCTATATGTGGATTTTTGCTTCCCCTCTTAGTGCTTGTCAAACCCTAACCTTCATACATACTTATTGGATCTAGTATAGTAGACTTGTGTGAATCCTTCTGACTTCTTTCTTTGATTCATTGTGCTATAGTGGGCAAGAGGAAACACCATTTAATCTAGGTGCATCACCACCCCTTTCATTTTTTACTCCTTCCCCTTTTCCCTAGCAATCAGTAAAATAGGATTATATTTTAGGTTTAATCTATGTTGGGTTGGATCAACACTCTACATCTAGGTTAGAAAGGAAATTGACCTTCTTTGTAAGTTTAATCTCAATTGTAAGGGCCCCACACCTTGAGATCATTCCCATGTTTCACTAGAATGTTGAACCAACTTCAACAAGGATGCAATTTCAAGCAATAATAGTAACACATTATGAATTATTGGTTTTGCAAGATAGGTATTGAGATTCTAGAGGTTACATCCTAAATGATGTAAGCATAGAATTTCTTTCAATGTTCCTCAACATTCTTAGTATTTTATAGCTTCTATGTGCATGGTGCTTGCACATAACTACACAAATTGCTCCAACACAACCTCAGAAAACTATTCATGTACAACTACACAACCTCTTCATGTGTTCATGCAAAAATATCTATGGCATTGTTCACCACCACAAATTCTTATTTATGCCCCATGTATTATCGTACACACAAATGCTCAAGTGAACGATAAATGTGCAATAGTTGGAAGCATCTACACAATGAGAAACACCACTATACACACACAAAACTTAGCAACACCCACATAGTAGATGCCACATGACTATACATGTTAGACACATATCAACAAGAGCATGGTGCACAACTATCAATTCTCTTTGTAATTTATGTATAAATACAAACATCGTCCACCTTGTACAGGTAAAGAGGAACCATGAGATACACATCCTGATCCTTTGTAACTATTTGCATGTTCATTAATGTTTTAAATAGAAGAGGCATATATATTCATCAGAAGCTAGTTTATTATTTTTTATCTCCATTTATATGCATATTCTGTAATTTTTTTTATTATCAACTAGTACACAATATTATTGTTGGACCACCTAGGATTCATATAATTGATATCGAAGCAAAATTTTCATGATAGTATACTATCTTTTTGTATAAAATACCCAAGACTAAACATTATGGGAGAGGACCTAGTACCTTGAGCATGTTCCAATAGTTGTTATAGCATTTGTTGATCTAATGCCTAATATTTTTAACAATATTGGACCAATAATTGTGACTTTAAAGTTGTTAGTGTTGATGATGACTATCCATAACTAAATGAAATGTATTCCTTAGATCTAAAAAGCAACAAATCATATGATGCCACATAATATACCAATAAAACATGATTTAGTGCACGATCTCACTTTTTTTTCCTTAGATCTAGAAAGCAACAAATCATGTGATGTCACATCAGCTTACCAATAAAACATGATTTAAGACAAAATCTCATTTTTTTCCTGAGCCAATTGCTCATTCCCGGCCCCAGATGCTGTGTTTTGTTTGGACACTTTTTGCCCGTTAATTTCGGTAGGAAATGTACTTTATCCCAGATGCCATGGCGGCCAAACATCTCTAGAGTCTGATATTTCTGTCTATCAGCGTGGTGGGCAGTGAAGATCTCACGCCCACAATTGTACATTACTGTGATCTTCGTCTTATGTGTTGAATTCTATATTGTACGAAGTTTATAATCTTTCAATCTATTCTAGAAGACAAATTATTGTTTTGTGTCTTCTTCAGCTTATTTTACGTAATAATTGTTGAAATTTAACCTGTTTGTTCTATTGTAAGATGGGAATGACAAGGAGAGTGGGCAATGGAATCCGGCCTTTATTTAAACAAACAGTACAATTCCACATGCTTTGGGTTCATTTTGATTAGTGTTCTTATCTGCAAATAAATTTTTAGTATAGTTTTGTGAATTCAGTTTATAGTATTATCTTATTGTAATCTTATTATCATTTATATGTAAAAATTGATTATGGTTTTAGATCTTTTATTTATTATTTGAGATGAGTTTCGTGGTTACAAATTCATATTATGGTAATATTTTTGGATTTTGGGTGTGTAATCTTTCTATCAGTCTATAGCTATCTCGATCTGTTACTATTATTCCATTCTCTTCTCTGATTTCAACTCTTTCCAATAATAGATCATTGTATGATCTGAAACGTTGATAAAAAGTATTACAAGGTCAAAACCCAAAGAAATTACCATATTGATATTATCATCCATTTAGAAAACATATTAAAGAATTAAAAAAAAAAAAGAATTCAGAGAGAATTCATGATACATCCATAGCAACATTATGGAACTTTACATCATCATACATTATCTTAGGCATCACTAATTGCTTGTGTGTTGTCTTTGATCTTGGTTCATGACCATTAAATTGATTTGCCATGGGGCTTGATTGAGAAAAACATGAACCTCACTTAGTAAGTTCCCAAATAGTGCATGTAGACACCATTCCACTTCAAAAGTAAGTACAAATTGAGGCCAATCCACAATAGCTATTCATTCTCAACCATTTTTATTTATGAGGGCTAGAATTTTATTCCTTACACTAGATCATTTCTTCTCTTGCAAAGATCAATTCTACATGTGTAAATCTAAACAAGACTAGAACATAAATAATTTATAGATTTTGAGTTGTTCGTATGACCAAGCCCTAAAATTCTAGTACAATGATGAATCAAATCCTAAAACCTTCAGGTATCATTTTCCTCCCTCCAAAATCTAGCTAAGTATTGTATTTAATTCTAACAAGTTCTATAAATAATTATATATAGATTAGAAGGGTTCCCTTGACTAATGTGTTGAGGATTCCCTTGTTGCATTTGAGATGGGACCAAAGTATTGCCTTGGTTGATGGGGTTTGTGACCAAGGTGTTGCTTTGATTTGGGTTGGTGATGGATGGGATGGATGTGTTTTGTGCAACCAATGAGTTGGATGAACCAATGGGTGGTTGGATGAAGATGTACCTTGTTGTGTTAAGGTCTGATTTTGCGTAAGGGTGTTAACTTTCCCTTGTTGGTCTATTTGAGACACTTGGTTCACATTTCCTTTCGTAATGTTGGGTACACTTGTGGTACTTGTGGAGATAGATGAAGATCAGGTTGCGCTCGACATGTCGAGGTCGTCATGGTATCATGGAATGTAAGAGGTTTGTGTGGATGTAGAGGATGTTCTAGAATGGTGGTGGAAGATTGAGGTGGGGCACCAAATGTTGGTGTCCAAGTGGTGTTTTGGGGAGGATTGGTGTTTAGAGTACCCACAAGTGTATTGGTTTCCAAACGAAGGGTGTGACAAAAGTCCTTAGCAAGACTAGTTGCAAGACTAGGAGTTTGTGTTTGACTTGGCCCTAGTGATGGCTTTGATTGAATCATAGATGAAGTCAAGCCTTGTGCCAAGGTTTGTGTGGCAAAATATTGGGAAATTGAACCCGCTTTCTCTAAGGCTTGACGTTCTTGCTTATACTCGATAATTTCTTCCTTAATAAGCTCAAATGGGTTTTTTTGTGACGTCTTCTACCTCATATGGTCCCAATAGATTTGGGGTTGTTGCGAGCGGGTAGAACATGACTTCTTGGATCAAATTCTTGCGGATTGGTATCGGTTGTGGTGGATGCGACTTTGGCTTGTTCCATGATTCTCTTGTGTTATGAACTTGTTGTTACCATAAATTATGGGTCACCTATGGGAGAGTTACATGTTGAGATTTGTAATGTCTAAAATCTCTAGTTGACTCAAATTTTGGTAAAAGGGCCACTCTAAGTCATTTTGGACCAATGGTGCGAATGGGATATGAAAAGGGTGAATGATATGGGGGATGAACTTTCTAAATTATTGGACAACTCTTTTAGACAAAGAGAATCGATGTTTTGATGAAAGGTGCTAATGAACTTGTAAATCTTTAAGGTAGGCTTGTGACCTTTAAGATAAACTTGTCCACAAAATGTGATAACCAATTCAACTAAGTGTATGGAAAAGGATCCATTTCACACACAACATAGCTAAGTTAGGGGATTGGCTTGATGATTTCTAAGTCAAAAGTATTGGTGTGTCCAAAAGTTTATAAAGTTTGGTGAAGTGAAAGGTAAAATATGATTGAAGGGTGGATGAAATGTTTGACCCAAAATGTTAACCTAGAATGAACCTCTGTTTTGCAAGACCAAGATAGTGAGAGACATGTTATACCTCTAAAGTGGTAATACCCTAAGAACTCAAATGTTCTGGTAAAATAGAACTCAATGATTGTGAAAGTAGAACCCAATGATTTTGACAGTAGAACTCAATGATTTTTGACTCAATGTTTTGCAATATTTTTCTTGTCTCAATTTTCTTGTCTTGGGGAGTCAAAACATACATCAATTTGGGGTGTTCATTTGATTTAAATCTTTTCTTAAGTGAGATTGTTTCATTGCCATATCAAGAAATTCATAATTAATGTTCAAACTAAAATGTCTATGTCAAAAGCATCCTTCATTTCTCAAAGTCCATTATGTGAAAATCATGAAGCTAAGGATATAGTTTCCTAGGTTAACTTTGGAAAGTATGGATTTATATATAAGTCAAAATACTTAGAAGCCTCCAAGTATGGAATCCTTAGGACAAGCATCAATATTAGGAATTTTCAAAAGGTATCCATATACTTAATCCAAAGGGTTTAAAGTTTGAAAACTTGTTGATGTGTGTTTGAGATGTTTTGGAACCAAGCAAAGTACTAAACTGACTCACAAGCAATTACAACCCTAGCTCAAGTGGTACATTATTTTGATGGGCTTGCCTCATGCTCTTCATAGTAGAATAAACAATTTTACATGTAATTTAGGAAAGCATGTAGAGGTATGTTAAGAATGAACTCTTAACCTCTACACTTTAACCAAAATCAAACATGGCAAGTAACTTCTTAGAATCCAAGTTCCAATGCACCACTTCAAAGAACTTGTTGGATGAACACAGATGGCTACTAAAAACAAGGTTCTTAATCAAAAAATTTTGGGATAAATTGGTCTCTATACATGCAGCGATTCACTCATTTAAGAGGCCTCCCAGCCCTTAGAAAGATCGAAGGGTTTTTAAGTATCTCACAGATACTAGGGGAGACTTTCGTCAGTATAGAACATCTGCACCAACTAGTTAATGACTTTCGTCACACCAATTATTTATATAATAGACCGAAATGAAAGTACCACTAAGGTTGTTCCCTCTCATAAGTCGGGAGGTAGGCCCTCAAGTATACACGCTTCGAGTATGCACAAGAAACAAAAAGAAAAAATATACTTGATTTTTTCTCTTCACCCAATATCGCATGAAGCGCAAGGGGAGTGGATACGCACTACAATTACAATCAAGAAAATAAAACACTCATTCATTTTAACCTTGAGAAGCACAATGAGTTCAGTTTAAGCACCAAATGGAAGTGTTTGATTACATATTATTCAAATTTAATTTGATATAGCAAAATGAGGATGTGTGGGTTCAATTTTAACCAACCTTGAAAGTAATTTTAAACCCAATGGAAGATTAGTTGGTCCTAAAGAATAATGTAAATCAGCATATAATGGGTTATAATTTCCCCATAAGTGTAAAAAATTTACAATGTATGCTCAAATGATAGCATGTTCCTTCACTTCAAATGTGTTCAAATCTGCAAAACCAGTTAGCCTCAAGTTCACAAAAGCCAGATGTCAGTGATATGTTAGAGAGAACATGATATCAAAAATTTAAAGGACATGTCAAAATTAGCTCTTTGTTTTGTTTACCAATAAAAAGTGTCACTGAAATCAATTGTGTCGCTCAATTATCAAACAGATCGCCATATCAGAAGTGTGTCGCTCTGGTAGAATCACATGTGTCACTCTGGTAAAATCACATGTGTCACTCTGAAGGAAAATAGTAACATCAATTGCGTCGCTAAAATGCATACATCGCTATAATGAAAATCGTGATGTTCATAAAAGCAATTTAATGTCGCTATATTAAATGTGTGGTGACGAAATTAATTATGTGTTGCTGAATTTAACCAAAGTGTGTTGTTGTATATCGATGCATATCAGGTGTGTCGCTAAAATCCATCAAGAGCGTCATTGTATCTGCAAACACAAGAACACGAGAATCTAAAGAGAAATTTTCTCAAATTTGGTTATTATAGCCCTTCTTCTAGTGCCAAAATGTGACCAATGTCATAGAATGAACTAAATAAACCAAATCCAAATGAAATCAAAGCCTATTTAACTCCCTAAGCAATGATCTAAATAAGATATTCAAAATTCATCAAAACTAGGAATCCATTAAACTGACATGATATAAACATGAAAGCATAACAAAACCATATTCTAAGACCTCAAATTTTATCCTATTGGGTGAGTGTTGTCTCCTTTATGTGTTATGGTGACCCTTTCCCAATCCCTTGGATAATATGAGCTTGTTTTGATCAGTTTTAATGAAAAAAACTAATGAAACTAATGAGATGTGTGTGAAACATGATATGAGACTAGATTAATATGATAAATATGAAAGCTAAATGCTAATATGTGAGCAATCTATGCTTAGAAATGTAAAAAAATTTCAAAGATATAAGCCATTGATTCAAATTATGCTAAAATGGATGCAAGCTAATTAACCACAGAAGCCATTAATGGATGCTCAAGATAACTATGTGTGGAAATTAATCTAATATGCTAAATAAAAGTGCTCAATATGGATGCAAATGAGTGTGAATTTCAATATCATAACTTTTCTTTGAAAAGGTGGATCCCTTTCTCTCCAAATAGTGATCTACTTATAGGAGATCAAATGAAAAAACAAGGGCTCAAATTGAAAAGATCAATAAATGGTCAACAATGAAAGGAGGATGAAACATGGATTAAGGATTCCAATCCATGGCTAGAGCTAAAAGTTGAAAAGGATCAACTAATTTAATCAATGGTCCAAATTAGCTTTCAACAAACACACTTCGTAAGAATTAGGAAGAGGTTAAGAGATATTTTGGAGGAATGAGTGCACAAAAGAGGATATTCCATAGGAATATTCTCTTTTGGAGGAATGTGCAAAGGAGGAATATTCCAAGAATATTCCCTTGCAAGTGGGAGGGTGAGGATAATTAGCAATTTAGTTAATTAAAACTAAATTTGAATGTGCAAGATGGAGAATAATAGGATATTCATTAAATTATGGATTTATTTAATGAAAAGGGGAATGCAAAATGATATTTAATTAAATAGTTTAGGATTATTTAATTAAATAAAATGAAATAGGGGTTAAATTAAATAATTTGATTTATTCAATTTAATAGGGTGAAATGTTAGTGTGAGTGGGGGTGAATTAACCTAATTAGGTCAATTAGATTAATATATCAAATTCAAGTGTGTATATTATTCAAGACATTTTTTAAGTGTCTACAAGTTCTATGCTCTTGAATTGACACAAGGAACAAACTGAAATGTTCCACCAAAAATCCAACCACAACCTTCAAAGTTTATAATCATAGTCTTGTCCCAAAATTTTGGCACCGTTGTCGAGGAATGGTGTTAAAACTAGTAAGCTAAG
This sequence comes from Sequoia sempervirens, assembly GCA_007258455.2. Classification (NCBI taxonomy): domain Eukaryota; kingdom Viridiplantae; phylum Streptophyta; class Pinopsida; order Cupressales; family Cupressaceae; genus Sequoia; species Sequoia sempervirens. The sequence continues at coordinate 459,448,483 of VDFB02047230.1, forward strand.
TTAGGACCAATTGTAAGGAAGCTAAGGTAGCGGAACAACTTCTTACGCTAACCTTGAGAGGAGAATAATGCAAAACTTTTACAAATCTTCAACAGTTACAAAAACTTAAAAAGAAATAAACAAAAGTATCATGCATACCACAACACAATGATTTATGTGGGGAAAACCCTTTCGAGAGAAAAACCCCACACTCCAAAAACTGCCCAATATATTATTCAAAAATCAAAAGATTATAATATACTTGCAGAGCAAGCTTCTCACAGGAGTATCACCACTAGAGATCAAGAGACACCATGACCACTATTAGACTCTCAGAATACACATAGTCTACATACATCTCACTTATAACAAGATTTTTTGAACCTTCTAGAATTAGGGTTTTACAGGGTAATTTTTCATTTGACGTGTTCATGAAAAAACCTTAACATGTCAGCAAGAAAAAACCTTGACATGTCAGCAGGAAAAAACATTGACGTCTCGACAAAAAAATAATTTGGGGCGTTGCATGGAACCCCATGTCTTGCTATGAGTGTACAGTATTTGTATGATCAGTTGCCACATACCAACATACATCCTATCAATAATTCATAAATAATTGTGAGGTTGAGACACATTTTCCCAACAAATCTCCCACTAGTTGAACACCTTGCAAGGACAATGGAAGGGTGTCATCATAATCTCTAATTGCTAGGGGTCGAAAAGCCCATAGTCTCTGAACACCATCTGAACTTCTCTGTGCTCATAGGCTAAGTTAAAGAATCAATAGCATTCATCAAAGTCTTTACCTTAACCAGCTTCACCCTTGCATCTTCGACCATATCTCTAAAAAAATGATATTGTACATCAATGTGATTGGTCCTGGCATGAAACGTTGGGTTTTTGACTAGATATATCACACTCTGACTATCACAATAAGTTGTCACTACACCTTGTTTTATTACAATATCTGAAAACAACCTATTAAGCCAAATGGCTTCTTTAAAAGCATGAGTAGCTCTGCCATATACTTTGCTTCAATAGTGGACAAATCAACCACAACTTGTCAAGCTACTCATCTAGCTAATTGCACCACCAAATAAAGTAAACACATAAGAAAAAGTGGATCTTATGCTATCAACATCACCTGCCCAGTCTAAATCCACATAACCATGAATATCAGGGGAAATATCATCTTCATTCATATTACTATGATAACATAAGGAATAACCTGAGGTACCGCATAAATATCTTAAGACTCTTTTAACTGCATCCCAATGAACTCTACCAAGATTAGACATATATCTAGAAAAAAACTCCCCCTGCATGAGTGATGTTTGGTCTAGTACAAACCATAGCGTACATCAAACTTCCAATTGCACTTTGGTAAGGCACTCTTCTCATGTCTTCTGTCTCTGATGGAGATGTTGGACAATCTAAAATAGATAAATTTGTTCCAACTGAAACATGAACACACAATGGTCTACAATCCTACATATCAAACCTTTGTAAAATTGACTTGACATACTTGCTTTGGCCAAGCCATAGCTTTATATTCACTCTATCTCTTTTAATTTCCATCCCAAGAATGTGCTTAGCTACACCAAGATCTTTCATTTCAAATTTAGCAGCAAGTTGAGATTTTAGTTTTGAAATCACACCTTTCCCTCTACCAATAAATAACATATCATCAACATATAATGCAATAAACAAGAAACGATCACCATCAGTTTTATAATAAACATAATGATCTGATTTAGAACACTCAAATCCCAAACTCAACACATATGTATCAAATTTCTCATACCACATCCTAGGACTCTGTTTTAAGCCATACAAAGATTTTTTCAATTTGCAATCCAACTTACTTTTACTTTTCACCACGTAGTGCTCTGGCTATGTCATATAAATTCCTCTTCCAAATCACCATGAAGGAAAGAATTTTTCACATCCATTTGCTCAACCTCTAAATCATAAACAGTAGCAATAGAAAGCAAAAATCTAATGGATATCATTTTTGCAATAGGAGAAAATATCTCACCATAATCAACACCCTCAACTTGAGAGTAACCCTTTGCAACCAACCTTTCTTTATACTTCTCAATACCTCCACCTGAACCAATCTTTTTCTTGAACACCCATTCACAACCAACTAGTTTTCGTCCTTAAGGAAATGGTACAAGATCCCACGTATCATTCTTTTTCAAAGATGTTCTTTCTTCATTCATAGCAATCTTCCAAGATTCTACATCATTCATACCTAGTGCCTCTTCTATAGATCTTGGTTCATCCATGTTAGTATTCAAAGAAAAAATACGTCTCCAATCATTAGGTGAATACCTTTCAAGTGATTTTCTATGCCTCAAGTAGACCTATGAGCAAGTTGAGTTGGAGGTTCTTCCTCCTCTTTTGAAGATCCAAAGCTATATGAGCTCTCCTCAACTTCTTATCTATCCTTGGGCCTCGATTCAACTTTCTCAGGTGTAGAAGGAAATTGAATCACATCTTCATGTTTACTTAGTTTTGGCTGCATTGTAACAAAAGAAGGCTTAGATTATCTAAAAATAACACTTCTACTATGTATTACCTTTTGTGCAACAAGATCCCAAAGCTTGTATCCTTTCGCACTATAACTATATTGGATGAAGATACATTCCACAACCTTGTTCTCCAACTTTCTTTGCTTCTCCTTTGGCACATGTGCATATGCCTCACAATAAAAAAATCTAAGATGTCTTAATGAATTCTTGCAACCCGGCCATGCCTCTATATGTGTCTTATCAACAAGAGCCGATGTGGGAGACTTGTTAATCAGGTAATAGGCAGTGGCAACAGCTTCATCCCAAAATATTTGTTCTAGGCTAGCACCACTCAACATACTCCTAGCCTTCTCCATCAGTGTCCTATTCATTCTTTTTGCAACTCCATTCTATTTTGGAGAATACAGAATTTTCTTATGTCTATGAATACCACAATCTTTACAAAATCTATCAAAATCATTAGAGAAAAATTCACCGCCATTATCAGTCCTCAAACATTTTATTTTCTTTCTATTTTGTAACTCAACCATTGCTTTAAATTCTTTAAATTGACTGAAAACCTCAAATTTACTCTTTACAAAATATACCCATGTCCTTCTACTATAATCATCAATAAATAAAACATAATATGTGGATTTACCAATTGAAGGAACATCTACAAGACCAAATACATAAGAATGAATAAGATCCAATACACCACAAGATTTATGAGAACTCAAGTAAAAATGAACATGGTTTTATTTTCCATAAATGCAACACACAAAAATTGAATTCAAGATTATAATCAGAAAAACCTTCAACAAGGTTTTTTATTTTTCAAGGTTCTTAGACCCTTTTCTCCAATGTGGTCAAGTCTTTGGTGCCATAACATAATTTTCTCTACAGGTAACTTTGTCTCAGAAGAAAGAGCACCCTTGGGTACCCAAAATCCATGACCGTCTGTTGAAGGTGAAACCCTCACTTCTACAAACTTTCTTTTCACAGAAGTACTATTGCACTCAACAATGCATGCATCAAGCTTATACAATGTCCCATATCTGACACCTCTAGCAATCATGATAGCACCTCTAACCATCTTGCATCCTGCATCATAAAATACTACCTCCACACCCGCATCTATTAGTTTTCTCACATATAACAAATTTCATGCTCTAGAGATATGTAGCACGCCATTAATCCTTTTTATTCTACCATCAGGATTCAACCTAATTTTAACTTTACCATGGCCAAAAATGTCTAAATGAGAATCATCACCCAAGTACACTTTACCTCCATCAAATTCTTCATATTCACAAGACCAATCTCTATTAAAGGTCATATGAAAAGATGCACCTAAGTCAATTAACCATGCATCATTACCTGCTCGAGTTGCCAAAGCTGCAATGAATGTGTCACCATCTTCCTTCTCAGACTCAGAATCATCAAATTCCTTATGAACATGTCAAAGCTTACCACAATTCTAGTAAATAACTTTGGACTTTCTAGGAGATTTAGATC
>VDFB02047230.1:459452595-459634000 GCA_007258455.2 Sequoia sempervirens
TATGGAATCTTGGAAAATATCTATCAAGCATAATAGTAAGCAGCAACAAGCCATGGTCTCATGGTCTTTTTTGCACGAAAATCAGTTCAATTTTATTCACGTTTTTTGGCTATTTTGCAGTTTGAAACAAAAAATAATCATTGACCAAAAAGTCAACATTTTTTTCAAAAAATCGGGGAAAAATCATCTAGCCTGCAATTTTTTTAAAAATCACGATTAATTGGGATTTTTTGTAGATTTATGCTTCTATGGACTGCAGTTTATTCAATATTAATTTCCACCATAAAATAATTACATGCCTATTTGTTTTAAACATTCAAGCAATGATAATACTGCACATGACACTGGAATGCATCCTGGTGAGGGTGGAGCACAACCTGCAGATGAAGGTAATGGTGTGCATCCCAGTACTTTAGAGCATGTAGAGCATGATCAACATGTTGAGCATAATCAGGCTAGAGAAGATCGGGAACATGATGTGGCCCCATCAGGTAAAAAAGACCACTCTAAAGTTCTTTTAAACATATTTAATTGCAATTGGTGTATTAATTAATGTAACCTTTCATGTTTCAACTTTAGAGCATGTAGAGCGTGATCAACGTGTTGAGCATGATCAGGCTAGAGAAGATCATGAACATGATGCTTATTTATGTCCAGTGAAGAGGACCACTCTCATGTTCTCTTTAAACATGTTAATTTCCAATTGGTGTATTAATTAATGTAACCTTCGTGTTTCAACTTCTGATTCGAGTTTGAGGTTGTTCAACATGTTGACCATGAGTCTATAACAAAAGTTCGGGAACATGATGTGGACCCATCGGGTAAAGAGAACCACTCCAATGTTCTTTTAATTAATGGAATACTTGTAACAATAATAATAAAACATATCAGTTTAACATTTCTTTCTTATTACAGCAGATCCCCCCTTGAAGCAGCATCCACGTCATGAGAGATGACTAGGCGTACATTAAGATCACAAGCAGAGGGAAAAACAACTAAAGGGGGACATATATTGATTTAGAAAACAATACCACTTCAACTTTATGTAGCTTTGAAAAAGAAACAAAAAAGAAGTGATTGTAATCATATCATGACAACCATATTTTTTATAATATGTAAAACCGCAAGAATGAATATTATATGTTAATGAATGAATGTTATATGTTATTAATGGATGAATGAATGATTAATGTTATATAATTGGGTATGGGGAATTGAGAGTGATGTGAGGGGAGGGGAGGGGCCAAATGAGCTTCCACCGTCACGTGGTTGGCCCTGTTAAGTAGAGAATATTAAACTATTCTCAAACAAAGAGAAGCTCGATAAGGTAATGCACTTTTCAATATAAGAAATGCATCGTTTGAAGCATCAAACCAATATGCAAAGATGAAAGAAAGTGCTAACTTTTCACTATGGTGGTAGAAAAATGATTCTTTTACCCTAAATCCATGCTCTGCATCATAATTTTAAGTTGTTTCCATTCCAATGTTCTGAGTTTAGTTTGTTTGTATGGCTTTGTATGAATACCACATTGTGTTGTGTGTGTATTTGGTTTCAAAGCTCTGTTTCTTCTGTTTTTAGTGGTGACATAACTCTAAAATTTGACTTTTGTGCATAACAGGTTAGTGGAAAAATTGACAGCTCTGAAAGGGTTTCTCTACTTACATTCATTCTTGATCATAAATGTTGTAAATGATATTAATGCTTCAAACTTAAGATTCATTTCATTGTTATAATGATCAAAATGTTATACTTTGCTATACATTCAAGCATTCTCTTGCCCCCTACCCTTTGCTCTCTCCCCCCTCCTTTTAAGAATTTTCTTTGTCATAAAAGATTCACATTTCTGTCTCATTTACACAAATTTATCTGAAGCGCTAGAAGTGAATAAAGATATGTAAAAGATGATGGATTATGTCTAACCAACAACTTTCCATCTTATAGCTAATTAAATCCTTAATATTTGAATAGTTTAGAGCTCCAATAAAATAATTGCTCAAGATTTGAATATGAAGGGACGCGACTTGATTGATCTCTCACCGATGGTACATTTCAACGATTTTTTTTTAAATTGCATTGTCTCGTCGAAATTTCGACGATCACATCCGATGAACCACAGAAAAGGTCCGATGAAGTTTCTATAGCTGCGACGAAGGCTTTGTCGTAACTCCTTGTCCATTTCGTCATAATTACGATGAAGTCCACCGATGAATCACAGAAAAAGGTCTGACAAAGTTGTTTAGCTGCGACGAAGGCTTCATCGTAACTCCTTGCCCTTTTTGTCGCACTTTCGACGTACATCGCCGATGAACCACATAAAAGGTCTGACGAAGTTGCTTACCTGCGATGATAGCTTCGTCGTAAATACTTTCCCATTTCGTCGAATTGGTGAAAAAATTATGGTGTTCTTTCGATGCCCATTTCGTCAATATTCTGACAAAAATTTGAGCCATTTTATGATTCTGACAACCGACGAATCTGTCATTTTTTCGACGTTTAAGTCATCGTTGGACCTACGACGAAAAAGCAACAACAATTTTTTTTTGCCATTTCGTTTCTACTCTGACAAAGATTTGTCGAACCACCGATGAACGTCCATTGAAAAATGGTGTCAAATTCAGTAGTGTCTATGGAGGATCCTGATATGTTTCTATTTGAGTTTGACATCTTATGTCGCAACTATGACTACTAGAATGATGCTCAAAAGGTTAAGTTGTTTCCATATACATTAAAGGTTGCAACATTACGGTAGTTTATGGGATTAGGGCCACAAACCATTTGCACATGGGAAGATTTGAAGAAGAAATTTTTGACAAAGTGTCACAAGTATTGCATGAAGGAAGTTCAAGATGAAATATTTTGTATGATGCAACGAGAAGAGGAAACTCTAGAGGATTATCTTGAACGATTTTTATTTAATCTTGAAAGGACAAGACATACATGATTAAATAATGATACTATAAAAATGCTTTTTCTTAGAGGAATACGAGATGAATGTATTAATGTTTTAAATCTTATGGATGGTGGAGACATTTCTAAGTTACGATTTGATGATATTTGTGATATTTGTAGGAATTATTCAAGATCCACCTAGTTGATAAGAGGCTATCCTGCGAAGCATGTCTCCTATGGAAGTGCAATAGGTATCACAAAATTTGAGCTAGGTACATTACTGAATGATCTAAAAACTGATCTTTTAAGTCATATAGGTAAACAAATTGATACTTTGTACAAATGTAAAAAATAGGAAGAAGTTGAATAAGCACTTGCCATTTTTGTCCAATTTGTCATAAGAATCATACTAGTGAAGAATGTCCTCATAAGAAAATGAAAATTTCTTCTTCAGAGGATGGTAGTCAAAATACCACCTTACAACCCCTTTTGGTAGATATGGTAGACATTGACTACATCGAAGAACCTATTTATTACATGACTTAGCGAAGGCCTTGGCCTCCATGAGCTATGTCCTCAGGGATGATGAATGACTTCTATACACCACACAACGTAGGGCCTGGCAGTCAACCTAGTTCTTTTTCGAACCAATTTGGATGGTATGGTGGTTGGAAATAGCCTCCACCATATCCACAGTGGCCAAACTAATACCAATATGCTCCAAAACCATGGCAACAAGCAAGGAGGATACCACCACCACAATTTCCACAATATCCATCATATCCCACACCACCTATGGTCACTCTATACTAGCAACCACAACATTTTTTGCCACCAATACCACCCACATCCAATAATCCACCATCCAACCCCTCACAACCACAAAAGGCAACACCAATGCCTACTCAACCATCACCAAACCCAAACAATAAGGTGGTGCAACTGGTATATAATAATGAGATGGTAGGATACCTAACTTACCCTATTAATGCACTAGATATTAACCATGAGTATAGTTAAGGTCAGGTAAATCTCTTCAAGGACCCACCATTACTGAAGTAACGATTCACCATAAGAGTTTGAGGAAAATCAAGATTAAAAAAAAGAGTCATCTAAGTTTCCCCCATATCTTGATTGTTTTCAATCCCATCAAAGACAAAAGAAAATATCTAAACCTAAATTTGATCTTTTTAATGAGTTAAGGAATGTTAATATTAAAATTCCTCTTTTATGGTAAATTAAGGAAATTCCTATATACACGAAGGCAGACTGAGACTTGTGCACTCAAAAGTAGAAGAAGAAACAAGATCCAAAAATTGTTCAAGTTATTGGACAACTTGTTGATCTTATGTTGGGGAATATCTCAATTCCCAAGTATTTGGATCCAGGGAGTCCTATGATACAAGTATAAATTGGTCACATTCTTATTCCAAATACATTAATTGATTTACGAGCTATTATAAATGTTATGACCAATGAAACTAAGGAGAAATTATGTCTTCAAGGACTTAGGCCCACACCTACAATCCTACAAATGGCAGATCACTCTTTAGTTAAGCCTGAAGGTATGATTGAGGATGTAATTATTTTTTTTTATTCTTGGGAGTATCCTACTGATTTTATGATTTTTTAGCCCAAAATAAAGTTGGGGGGTACTCTTTTATTTTAGGAAGACTCTGGTTGGCTGTAACAGATGCTTTTATCAATTGTCAATCAGGTAACATGGTTATCTCTAATGGTGAACAAAACAAATAGTTGACTTTGTACCCACTAGCACAACCATTGTTGGAGACTAGAGATCCCCTATGGATTGATAGTGATTTAGAAGAATCAGTGATCACTACTTATTCTAACTATTGATTAGGCCCTTGATATTGAGGAACCATCTAAGGATATTGTTTTTGCTAAAAAGAATCAAAATTGATACTCGTCTAATGATATTTTGGATCTAAATTTTTTCTTCATTCATGTATAGATAATTGTTCATTTGAAAATTTTCCTTTGTTAAGTGGCTCACAATCTCTTCAACATTTTATCACATTGCACCAATTGTTACCACATAATTGTGTATATAGCTCATTTTTGTTTCTTGACACATCTTCACCATCTACTTCACAACTACTTGCTATAAATTTACCCGCACAATCACAAGCAATGGAAATTTTACTAGGTCATACTCTTAATATTAATCCATATTTGAGTGATGCACAAATTCAAGACCTAATTTCCATGTTAAGAGTTCATAAAGCCTCCTTTGCATGGGAATATCAGGACATGTGTGGCATACATCCAGACACTTGCACACACCACATATACATAGAATAAGGTAGTTGTTCAGTTAGACAGCCACAAAGACGATTGAATCTCATTTTGCGTGAAATAATTACTTAAGGAGTTACAAAAATTGTTGAATGTGGGTTTTATTTACCCAATTTCGGATAGTCAATGGGTTTCTCCTTTGCTTGTGGTGCCTAAAAATAATGGTAAGTGGCACATCTATGTTGATTATATTGCTCTTAACAAAGAAACTAAAAAGGATCATTTTCCATTACCATTTATTGATAAAGTTCTTGATACTCTTGTAGGTAAAAAGTTTTTTTCTTTCTTGGATGGTTTTAGTGGATACAATCAAATTTGGATAGCACTTGAAGATCAAGACAAAACTACTTTTACTTGTTCTTGGGGGACATTTGTATACAATTTTTTACCTTTTGTTTTATGTAATGTCGCTACTACTTTTCAAAGGGTAGTTTTAAGTATTTTTGTTGATCTTATTCATGATTTTGTAGATAAGTTTACTATTTATGGTAACTCTATGAAGAAGCTAAAAAGAATCTCAAAAAAAATTTGCAGTGATGTGAAGACACTAATTTGTCCTTAAGTCATGCAAAATACCATATTTTAATGACATAAGTTATAGTGTTAGGAAATTACATTTCTTCCAAAGGCATTCAAGTTGATCCTAAAAAGGTGCAGATAATTCAAGATTTACCCACACAAGTGCTTGTCAAAAAGATGTGTGTAGTTTCTTAGGACATGCAAGATATTATCGAAGGTTTATTCATAACTTTAGTAAAATTTCCTCACCACTTTTGTTTTGTTAGGAAAAGATAATGATTTCTCATGGATGCAAGAACTTCAACAAGATTTTGAAACAATCAAGGAAAAGCTTGTTTGTACACTAGTGTTACATGGACCAAATTGGGAGTTATTGTTTCATATTCATATGAATGCTTCAGATTATTCAATGGGAGCTATCCTAGGTCAAAGAGGATACAATTTTCTATTCAATCTATTACATTAGTAATAATTTTACAAGTGCTAAGGTAAATTATATTGTTACTGAAAAGGGATTTTTAGTTGTTGTATATGCAGTTAATAAGTTTCGCCATTATATTACTAGATACAAAGTGTTAGTGTTTATTCATACTAATCACTCTACAATACAGATTCTAAGATAATCATCTTAACAAGTTCTAAAATTTTATTTATGTAACAATTGGTTCTCTAAATCTTGAACATCATTTTCTTGTCTTGGAATCTAGCTAAGTATCAGATATAATTCCATTCAAATTCCTTAAATTTAATTATGCATTATTGTTCTAGTACTAACACATTTATCTAGGTTAGTTGTTGGTTAATTACTTTAATTATTTAATAGAGATAGGTATTCTATAGATGTAAAGTAGTCTTGGAGTTGGCAATTACAAGAAAATCTAAGCAAAATAATAGAGCATGGTCAAGCAATAAGTATGATAGAAGACTATTGATTGTAGAATCCAAATTTCAAAGATCATACTTAGATTGAAGATTTTAAAATTAGTAAAGATTGCAATCATGTACAAGAATAATGGATCTAGATTTAGGCTAACTAAGTGAAGAAAACAAAAAAATAAAGGGAAACTTGCATTTTGGAATAAAATCATTTGTAAATATAAAATAAATAAATTTGGCACTTTCTAATTTAAAATTCATTAGTATGAATGAATAAACTATCATAATGAATAGTAAAATATTGTGGAAAATAAATGAAATTCCTCAACAAATAGACAAATAATATGATGAACAACTAAATTAACATGATAGATATTGAATCAAAATAGGGAACTCACTAAGAAATAGAGAAAAAATAAATGGTTTACAAGGAAAAAATGAAAAGCAATTTAGGGACATGGGACAAAATAAGTGGGAAAATATCAACAAGTGGGACTTTATTTTGGAGACATGTTTTAGATGTCAATTTTTTATTTTTCTTAATGTCATTTTTAGGCTTATGTGGATTATTAGTCTTCATTAGATTTTTTATGTCATTCTATTCATTTTTGGTGTTTATATGCCCTAATGAGTGTGTACATGCATAAGTTATTAGATTTTGATCCTTATATTCTAAATTGCAACATCGAATTCATGAATGAATTGTAAACTATTTTCATTGAGTGAGTGTTTCCAATTATTTAAGATAATATGTACATGAATATATTTCATTTTTTATGGGCATTTGTGTTCATGTGAAAAATATTAAATTGAAATTTCTTGCATCCAATGTGCATAAGTATGGTTCTTCCACATATTCTTACCCTTCTAAGTTCTAAAATTCCAGTAATTTCTCAAAGCCTAGTAATGATTATAAATACAAAGATAATGTGCACCATGTGGCTAATATTTTTAATGTGTCGTCTTTATGCCTCATAATCTTAAAAATATTACTAAGTTTACAAGAGCCCTTGAACATTGTGTGCTATATTTTTTTGGGCTCTAATTTAGTTACTCTTCAACATATCCATCAACTATATCCAAATCTAAGGTTACCTAAGAATTTTTTTAAAAATGCATTTATAACTTTCATAAAGTTAAAGGACATCATACTCAAAGGTTATGTGGATTTTGAACATAAAATATAATATTTTATTTAGTAATATGATTCATAAAGAAAATATCAATGATGGGGAAATACCTTAGTTATGTAAGCCCTTATAAAAAATTTAAAAAGTATACCTATCCATTTCCTAGTTATTCCAACAACATTAATGCATATCCCATGAATATGATCCTTTTCTATGTCTTTTACGCATATATAAAATGTGAAATTTGGTTTAAGCAAGCAAGAGAGGGAAATCATGTGTTTTTTATTAAATAAGTAACATTTATAGGGTGATGTACCCTTCACACAGATAGCCCTCAGGGCCAAAAAGAAGCTAGTTCAAACTAGGACATGAACTAGGAGAAGAAGCTTAGAACATAAGGGAGCCAATCCCTTTACAAACAGGAGCAACAAGCCCAACAAAACAGGCCAAATAGGCCACATTCAGAAATAGCTGACAGATAGCTCAAACGAGGACTAGACCATCCCAGAACTTGAGGGGACTAATATGACTCCCTTAACCCTAGGCCATGAAGTAGCGACAGATTTGGGGAGTCCCTTCTTCCTCTGAACAACATACTAGGAAGACTCAGAATCGAAGTCCACTGAATGAGGCGAGAGGAGAAGATCCTCAACAACCACCATGGGAAAAGAGCCACCACGTAGTGAGGGAGCTAACAACATAGAAGAGGAGTCACGAGCTACCAAAGGACCAATAGAGGTGTTTAAAGAGGGACAGGAAAGCTCTGCCTGAACAACAATATCAATTCGAGGCAACAATGGATCCACGGAAGGGATAGCTGGAAGAGGAGCCTGGAAAGACTCAGACTCCTTGGAAACAACTAAGGAAGGGTCTTCCTCCTCGGAGGATCCATCCGAAGAAGGAGATCCAACCATGATATGGTTTGTGAGAGCATCCTTCCACCAAGTAGCAGGACCCTTTCAGCAAGCAAGAGGGCAACCAGAGGCCAAATGACCAATGGAGAAACATCTACATTGAAATGGGAGGCCCTCATATTCCAACAATTGCATCCAAGTTCTGTCCTCCACCAATAAGACCACATCACCATGGAGAGGTTTGGAGATGTCCAAATCTACTAAAATACAAGCCATCGTAGTATGCCCAAAATCTTGAGTCATAGATTCCACCTTTAGAAAGTGTCCAATGGTGTTGCCAATAGCTTCATAACAAGAATCCTCCCAAAACTAGAGGGGGAGATGTGGTAGTCAGACCTAAATTGGTTTGGTATTTAGCGACTTTGTAAGAGGATTGAAAGAGTGATACCAAGGCCTGATAGAGAGTGAATGAATACCCCACATCCACCCTTTGTCTAGCACACAATCCTGCTTCATAGAGGAGGCGAAGGTTGCTAAGAAGAACCCCCTTTGCGCTTAGATAGAGCTAAATCTTCCCATAAACAATATGCTTCTAGGAGATAGAAACCCAATCATGGAGATCCAAAAGGGAGGGCCACAAGCCATTAGACCTGCAGACCACACCTTGTTTCAAATAGTAATCCTCATTTTCAGCAACCTCAGGTCAATAGACCACAACAGGGGAAGCATGGGCATAGGGCAAAGGTTTAACCCTAGCCGGAGCAGGTAGAGTTTGAGCACAATCCTTTGAAACTACATCAAAAAAGGACTTCTAATGGTAGCCTGAAGCAGCCCCAAAGCCAACAGTAGGGAAACCACCAGAAGTTGGAATAGAAGGCGACACCATAGAATAATTAGGAGCAAAGGAGGCAGATCTTACCAAATCCCCATCCATCCGAGGAGAGGTCGCACCCAAACCAACCTGTGCAACATCATCTTTCAAAAACTCTCCTTCTCGTTGAACGCCGCACAAACTCTCGACCAACACCAACGGACATAGAGAAGAACTCCTACTTGTATCTTCTTCATTCAACATTAATGAGAGGAAAAGCATGTGTTGTACTTTTCCATCTAGATTTTATGGAAATAAATTATTTATTGTTTCATCCATTTTTTGAGTGATGTTTTGGGTAGAAGAGTAGTTGCCTCCACCAACTAGGTTTTTATCCACACATTAGGTTTTTCCTAGCTCAAATAATATGTTATATTGCAAAAAGAAAAATTATGACTAGCATAGGATAATTTAATTTGTTCATAAATAGTTGTCATTTAATTATTATCTAGAAGTGTCACAATATGACTTCGTTTTATAATTTTTGTAAGCATAAGTTTGAGATTTTATATGTCACATCATATAACAATCTAAGCATTGACTTGCTTGTCATCTTCCTCAACATTCTTAGTATTTTGTAGCTTCTATGTGCATGGTTCCTGCATATAATTGCACACATTTCTTGAATGAAGCCTCAAAAAATAATTCATGTACAACTACACAACCTCTTCATGTGTTCAAGCAAAAATATTTGACATTGTTCACCACTACACATGCTTATGCATGCCCCACGTATTGTCGTACACACGCATGCTCAAGTGAACCATACGTGTGCAATAGTTGGGAGCATCTACACCATGAGAAATAGTATCATATATAAACACTTGAAAACACCCACATAATAGATGTCACATGACTATACGTGTTAGACACATATCAACAAGGGCATGACACATAACTACCAGTTCTCTTTGTAATTCATGTTTAAATACAAGCATTGTACAACTTTTATAGGTAAAGAGGAACCATAAGAGAGACATCCTAATCCTTTGTAACTATTTGTATGCTCATTAATATTTTTAATAAAGGAGGCATATTCATCATAAGCCTTCTATACCTTGAATTTCTATTTAGTTTATTATTTTTTCACCATTTACATGTATATTCTATAATCTTTTTTATTATCAACTAATACACAATATTATTCTTGGATCAACTAGGATCCATATTTAATTGTTATTAAAGAAAATGTTTCATGATAGTATAAAAACCCACACAAAAATAGAAGGTGCAACATACACCCATTTCAACTTTTGAGTATTTGAGTGAATATCAAGGAAATGGTAAAATTGATGATGAATTCACACCCAAGTATCCAAAAAAATAGAGAATGGTTTATGTGGCCTTGGAGAAGTAGTACCTAGAACTCTTTGAATAATTCTATGAATTCATATGTCAACTTGGATTGATAGTACCAGGGTGATCCCACAATACTAGTTTACAATTTTTGGCCAAACTAGACACTAAACTAATTTTTTTCTAACTATATATTCACTTTCAGGAACCTATAGCGGCTAAACTATGAGGAATTTGAAGATGATGCAAACTAGTGATTTGTGACATTTTGTTTGTAGATTCTAAATATATTTTTTTCAATTTTTGGAATCAGATTGCACTTCTTTTTCCATCTCCTTCGAAAACTAGTTTTTTAGTAAACACCATTTTTAAGGAATGATGCTCACCGTATACAACATAATTTTTTTCCATGAAGGATAATTTTTTTTTTTTTAATTTAGATTTGTAACTGATATCTAGCACTTTCATTTGGTTTCATAATGTTTTATTGAATTTTTTTCCTTAATCAAGTTTTGAAGTCAAACCAATTACAATTCAGACATAGGCAATTGTATACAACATAACTTTTTTTGTATGTAACAAAATTCAATTTTTTTTTGTTGGATAAAGGACTTCAATATCTAGTGCATTGATATTTTTCAAATTTTTTTTTATAATCTACTATTTTTCCACATGTGTAGAACAAAGAGCTTTATTTTCAATGAAAAACCTACATTCACAAGAAATAAAAAATAAATATAATAATAAAATTAAATTTATTGAAAATTATACTTTTTGGGAAGCTTATAATAAAGAATACATACTTACAAAAAATAAATTTTAAATGAATTCATTTTATCCCCCAAAAGGTAAATCAAAAGTGGTTTTTTAGATTAGAATTTTGATAGGTGTAAAGGAGACTCAGTTATAGGTATGGTTTAAAACTAGCGGGGTTCTATCCAAGGGGGTTTGATCTAAGGTGGTTCAATCAAACCCTCTTCAATTGGAATCCTTTAAATGGAACGTTTGAAGGCTTAAATCATTATATTTGCTAAAAATATGTGATTTCAACAAAAATCGGGATCTCCTAGAAATTATAAACCAACATTGTGGGATCACCCACCACAACACTCTAGACATCATGTTATCATGTAATATTAGAACCCTTTTAGAGTATAATTTAATCTAGATATTGCTATATTTAAGGGAAATTTTGACACTGCAAAACATTGGGTATCTAGATTTTACTATGCAGCCTTTTGTATGAATAATTTCACTTAATACTATGAAATTTTATTTCACAACTACATTGAAAAATATTTATTTCAATGTTCCACTAGTGGTAAACACTTAATGTACGATATGACATATATCACCAATCTATTATTAGTTGAGAGGCCTTTGTCAATGCTCTATGTGAGGATTAGTTTATGCTCACCTAGATAAATTGAGGTTAAGCACAATCAATTTGTAAAATCTAAGATAATCATTTGAACAAGCTCTAAAATTTTAGGTATGTAACAAATTGATTCCCTAAATATTGAACATCATTTTCTTATTTTGGAATCTAGTTAAGTATCACATATAAATTCATTTAAATTCCTTAAATGTAATTATGCATTTATTGTTCTAGTAGTAACACATTTATCGAGGTTAGTTGTTGCTTAATTACTTTAATTATTTAATTAACCTAGATATATTTGTATGTAAGGTGTGTGTTTTCCTTACAATATGAGATGTGGTGGTCTACCTAATTCAACATTCAAAACTTGTACCTTATAATGCATCACAATATGTTTAGCATGAAAAGTTCTTAGTGTCACATCTCTTTGTTTTCTTTGTTTACCATGTTTGTGTATATGTTTTGGTCCACACATTGGTTGATTACATGCACTTTTGGTGTGATTTGTAATTGTGTATTGACTTCAAAAGATGTGTGTAGAAGTCTGTTACTTGTGAAAATGATTTGTCTATTCACTTTATCTTTTAAGAACATAGTTTGATCTTTATTCCATATACATTAATTAATTTCACACATATCTTCGGTAATGTGTTGACAAAGTAGTAAACCACTAACTTTATAATTTATCATGACGACAACTATCAATTAATTAATTGATAAAATACACTAAAATTTTAATTAATTACTTTAAAAGATAAACCATCATATATTTTTTGTTTTAACTAATATCAAATAAAAAAACATATAACTAAAAGTATACTCTTACCAACACAAAATCATGAAACATTTTATATTCAATAAAGTTGATTTTCTATATATCATTCAATATCTCTTAAGGTGATTTTGTATATAGATAATATATCCACGATGTAGAGGACCTTTGGATTATCCTCAAAGTAAAAAGAAACCCTTCGTTCCTTTTATAAAAGGAGATGTTCCCGCAAACATCGGGAGAACAAAATTCTTTATTGACGTTGAAGGCACATGAAAATTCCAAAGTTTCCAACCTTAATTATCGAGCTTGAGGGTACTCGTACAAACTTGTGACGTGGCAAATATGTGAATATTTAAAGTGTTTCTTTGTGAGAGGGAACAAGGTGTTTTCTTTATGGGAGGGAGCAAGGTGTTTTCTTTATGAGAGGGAGCGAGTTAATTTTGGTTGAAGTTGATATTGTTTAAAAATAATGTAATAATAGAAATGATTGATGAATTTTCAGCGGCCGTGAATTGTTGGTGGTGAATTTTTCTTTAAGTGAATTTTGCCACGGTGAATTGTTGGCCCTAGTGGAGCAAAGTCTGGACATCAAGTAAACCTGTCAATTCCAAATCTTTGTCGATTGTTAATTTTAACCATCAACAATTGATATTGTTTGAGAATGGCGTAAAATGATAAAAATAACAGACACCGAATTCTTTTGTAATTCGTAATTACATATCACTATTTATACATATAGACTATACACATATAAAACAAAGTCCATCAAATAATTCTATCAGTTTCAAATGCTCCATCACCAAACAACTTCTGGTCTCTTTTACCACATTCACCATAAAAGCTTCTTTTGACCTCCTTTGAATGGAAAAGATTGCCTTCACTCATTAATTGTTTATATGCTAATGTTTATGTAATGAAAATGCACCTTTTAAAGCATGGAAAATATTTAGAATGATTATTTACATCGTGATTGGGCCTAAATTTGGAAATTGCAGATTGTCAGAAGTGCAATGAGATTTAATGAGGGTAAAAACATTGACATGTAGCCTGCAAAAACTCCAAAAACTATAAAAGAAATGTCTATTTTTTGCATTGGATAGTGAGAGTAACATAGCAAGGATATACGTCTAATGAAACCAACTGTAAAGGAAAAAGAAAACATAATATAACTTCTTGAAGCTCAAACTTGTCCACAATAGGCCATTTGGTGTCATGACTAATAGAATTAACCATACATTTGGAAACAACTTGAACAGTATGGAGGTAGTGATAATTAGCTCTATTGATCTTTCCCTCATTAGGGGAGAGGGGGCCATAATGGAGCACCCTAACTTCAGGTTTCTCAAAATCCTATGTGGAAATTTCAAATCACTTCCAAGTTTGTACAACCATTTATTTGACAACTCATGTGCTTCTATATTTCGTTTTAGGGCCATGTCATAAAATATGATGCCACATCAACATGCTTTTTGTTGAGGTGTCCAAAAAGACCCCAAAAAAAAAGCGAGACCGATAGTGGTGCACTAAGTCATGTTTTATTGGTGTGTTGATGTGGCATCACATGATTTGTTAGTTTATTTACTTTATGGATAAAAAGTGTTTTGCAATTGGCTATTAAAGTGCTCCACTATGGGGCCTACTTCTATCCCCACTATTGGACCCCGCTCCACTATGGGTCCCTCTCCCCTATAAAGGGTTTGACTGATATTGTTTAGTTTGTTGGCATTCAAAACAATCTGATTTAACTTCTCCATATTCCCTTGTTGGTCTTTGAAAGCCCAAAGTTGGGTTTGTAGAATTTTAACTTGTTAAGCCAAATTGTGATGAGCCTTTGAATGATCTTGCATAGTAATGGAGAGATTGGAAATTTGTAGAGATATGTTAAGAGTAGAGATATTAAATTTTATGAGGATAAAAAGCGTTAGATAAATTTTTCATGTGTCTAAACTTTCAAATGAATTTTATATTGATTTGTTCATAATATTCAATAATCACATTTTTGGAAATTTTGCAATTCAAAAGAGTAGATTTCTAAGATGAATTGCGGGAGAAGAGGGTTGAGAGGGAGACCTTGATATTTTTTCAAATATTTTGACGAGCTTAGAAGGTATGCTTGGTAGATTCATGTTGGTGATAGAAGGTGCAAGTGGGAGGTGACTAAATGAACTTGAGACACGTATTTTGGGACTGCACTTATGTCAAGAAATAGTGGACAGTTGTTTTTAAATCATTTCCTGTTATTTTCCTTCATGGTTTAAATTGGAAGGAAGCCATCTTGGGCTTGGGTTTGCAAAATAATGTTATTGTTGACTCTATTAGACAAGTTATTCTGAAGCATATTTGGAAAGCTAGATGTTCAGCTATGTTTTCTAATAACTATTATCATGCAACTGCAACTTTAAGGCTTTCCTCTGAACATCTTTCTTCAGGTGGCTTTTTTATTTTCGCAACAGTAGGTTTTATGCAAGAAAGATTCAAAGGTTGTGGTCCAACTTCAGCTAATTAAAGATCAAGTCTTACAATTCTAGTCTGATAACAAGTTTTTTCATTGTAAAGTTATACAGTATATGAAATGATTGTCCATTTCAGCCTTCTTTTGGTTGACTGTAATTTTGTCCTGTGTGTACTAGTTGCCTTCTTATGACAATTTTGTTTCTCTCAGCTACCTGTTCGTAGCTCTTATTCTTTGTAAAAAAAAAATTATTCAATATTAAAAAAAAAACTTAGCATGAAGGATTTTCTAATATGTTAGTTCGAATTGAACATTAGTTTTCAATTTCCAGAAGAGATGATTGAGCTTCCTCCACTTGACACTAGAAAGCTTATATTTACACTTTTCAATAAATTAGTTTGCAAAGGAGTGCTTGGGGAAGATTATTTTGTAGAAATCCTAAGTACAAAGAATCTAGTACTATAGGCTTGGGGCCAATGCCAATCCTTTAGGAAATTACATTGAAAAAAGCATAGAGCTAGAGAGTTAGAGAGGTAAAATAAGGCTAGAGATTTTAGTTCAACAACTACCTTGTCACATCTTGATTGAGGTTAAAATCTTGTTTGAGATAGTGCAAGATTTTCCATTGTAGCTGAAAAAAAATTCCAAAATTCTTTGAAAATTTGTAATACCCTTTCATAAAAAAATATGCCCTGAAATAGAGGGATGGGGTGGAGAAACATATACAATGTCTAAGATACTAGTCACACTAGATTTGATGTTAGGAAATAATTTGTTAGGCTTTCTAGATGTTATTGCAAGGTGCAGAACCCTTAGTTCTAAAGAATCTAGAGCCAATAGGATATTATCAAACTCCATTTCACATTATTCTAGTTGTAACTAGAAAATACATCTTGGATCATGTACCTAACCATCTATTTCCAAAGAGCATCTCCCTCTAAGGCTTGAAAAATCCACTTAGTTATAATGTAGACACATCAAGATTTAGGTTTAATGATACCCATGCCTCCCTTCTCCTTCAGTTGAATACAATATAGCTAAGAAGTGATGGGAATATCTTCCTTGTTACCCCACTTGGCCCAAAGGAAACCCTTGATCAATCTAGCAAGATGATTTTAACAAGGCTTGGATAGTAGCCAACAAGAAAAAATGTATACATGATAAGCTAATACAATTTTGTTAGAAACTTGAATTCCATGAGCCATTAAGATGAACTTATTTCTCTAGTTCATTAATGTTTTTTTTAATTTTCAATATGAACCAATTCCACGTATCTTTGAGTGGGAACCCAATACCAAAGGGGGTGTCAAGATATTTGACAATGCTACCATGCTTGATTTCATGTTATTCAACTAATTTCATGTGAATTTAGTCTTGTCATAAAGAATTATATTTTGTGTAGGGCTAGCTCGGAGATTGGGACACAATAGTAGAGATATAAAACATTTAAGGTGTTGGTAACTTCATCAATATAATTTTGAATCAAGAGAATACTATCATTAACAAACTAGGATTTGAGGACAATAATGTTGTTGGTAAAAGAAATAGCTTTAATGAGAAATTTGGACAAATTATGCTAGAACAAGTAGCCAAGACTATTGAAAATAATAAAAGAAAGAAAAGGGGCAAGAGGGTAGCCTTGGAAAATGGATCTTTGGAAAGGGAATTGTGGGGAGAAAGCTTCATTAATGCCTAGTCTTGCATCAATATTTGTGAAAAGAATTTTTATTTTACTAAGTATTTTAGGCCCAAATCCTAACCAAGTTAACATCTTGAGGATGAATGGCCATGTAATTTTATCATAAGCCTTGTCAATGTGTAACCTAGAAATCAAAACATTCTATGTGAATTGCTAAGAAGAAATGTTGACTAAGGAATCTAGGTTATTAGAGTCTAATAATCTCCCAAGTGATTGATTTGATCCCAAGGGGCAAGGCTTTAGCTGTTATCTTGAAGGAATTATTCAAAAAAGTGATGGGTCTCTAGTCATCAATAGAGTTTTCATTCTTTTTGTTGGGAATAAGCTTAATAAGACCTTGGTTGATCATAGGTCCTAATAGGCCAATTTCAATTATTTCAATGTAGACATAGTGGAAGTATTTTTTTATATGTATCCAAAGGGATTTGTAGAAATTAGTAGGTAATACATACATACTAGGACTTTTCTTAGTAACCATGTGATTAAGTGCTTCATCTAGTTCCTCCATATACAAAATATTATAGTCTTGGTCTATTTTCTTGGGGATGAAGTCTCCCACAATATATTCCAACATAGGAATGAGGGGCTCATTCTTGGAGGGTTTATTAAAAGTAACTATTAAAGGTCATGGAATATCATCATGGTCTTGAGTCAATTGTTACATGAAGAATATTGTCCTCACCTCTAATCACTAGATGTGCTCTTTTTAGTGTTTATGTTTAAGAACCTAAAAGAATATTTTTGAACCTCTATCACAATATTTTATCCATTAGAGGTGAGTTTTGATTTTATCATGCTTTCCCTTTTAAGCATTGGGGTATATAATGGTGTAGACATGTAAAATTGACCTAACACTTATCACACATGCTAAATGACATTTTATCATCATCGGCATCATTATCACCTAATATCATTGTATTTCACATCAAATACATCAAAAACCCTAATTTCCTCTATTAATTGAATAATATTGTGTTATTTAATTAATTCACTTTTTCACCATTTTCAATCAATTAAATAAATTTCATTTATTTAATAAAGTCCTAATCTTACTTTATTCCTCCTAATTAATTTTTTTTCGATAAAAGGCCAATGGCCTATATAGTTATATTTATAATAAAATAATTTTGTACATAAGATTTTAGGAATTGTATCATATGGCATGGAACCAAAATATTTCCCAAACTGTCCATGAAATCAACATTTTCAGTTACAATGCAGAGGGAAACACAAATTCATAACAAAATTCTGATACTACTTGCAAATTTTTAGTTACGAGCATGCACCCCACGTACACAGGAACCATGGCATGCAACTGGATCATTTACTATTTGATTCCCCCAAGCCAAGCGTGGATGAGCTATCAAACCCTTTCCTCTCATGTTTGTATTTTCAGTACTGTCACGAGCAACTCTCGCTTCCACATGACCTGCATTTGAACCAGAGGGTTTCCCTCGACCTTTCGTCCAACAAAATTTATGGGAGAATGAGGAGAGTGAGCATTGAGGAAAGAGATAGCATAATATTTTTCCTTTATGGCCATATCCATGTTCACACAAACCTTCTGACAGTTCTTCCTTAGTGCATTCAACAGCCTACTATCACTTTTGTATTGCAAGGCCAATTTGATAGACTCATAAATTTCTTCAAACCCATGACAATGCCTGATAAAATCTCTAGGAAACAATCCTCCTATATCCCCATCCCCAAAAAATATATTGTAGCTTTGAACCACAATTAATAGAGCATTCTTTTGAAGAAATTGGGGTTTGACAAATTGCTCTACAATTAACACTAGCTCTCAATAAGATTCTAGTAAATCCATGATATTTGAGAGGAAAAATAAAGCACCCGAGATGGGAAGATAATTCTTCTTGCACGTGGGCTTGTCACCTCCACACCAAACACTGTGTGAACAACTTCCTCAACCCTAGGGTAATTCAAATTGAATACCACCTTCAAGTAGTCATGAGATAGGTACTCTTTGAAAGGAAGCTCCCATGGCTTCACTGCCATATTCACTTTGCAATTCTAGGGTTTGAAAGCCATCTTGCCACTTTTCCATGACCAAATAACTCATAGAATGGTAAATAAGAACAAACCTTCGAATGAATATAGCATAACAACCACCTCCCTTTATAACCAATAAAAAACATGTGCATATATTCTTTGTAATTGAAGGGGAATTTTTTGTTGTCATGAGAAGGCGAGCCTATTAAATTCACCATAGATATAACTTTTAAATCTCATGCAAACTTTCTTTCTTATCTCCACTTTTTGTGTGACACTCTTGATCATCATAGCTCCTTGTACCTACAAGACAACAAAATTTAAAAAAAAAAACCCGATACTAACAACACATGTCCATAATTGGGCATGGCTATCGTAAGCATATCTGGGAGTGTGCCTCTCAAGTCCGTCAGTGTGCTGATGACAGACGCAATGTATCTATTCCAAAGGAAGGTACTTTAAAAAATACATTGTAATCATTAAACAACAATGTTTCTAGCCAAATGTATCAATAATGGGAGTCCATCACATACCAACCACCTCATACGAGATGATTCAACATTTCCCAACATAGTTGTTAAGCCAGCTAGGCAAAATTTTCCACGTGTGTCATCCATCTTCCCCATCACTATTCCTTGAGGAAGTACTTGGTGAGTATGAAATTTAAAACTATTTTAAATTCCTCCAACAATTGCAAACTCTAGCAATTGAGGATATTGCTTTGTTATCTCTTGATGTCCCACTACCTCAAAATTTTGAACATCACACCCCATATTTGCAACCCTATTAGCCATTTTGTTACCCTCTTTGTATGTGTGTGTAATTTGGATTTCATGAAGAGAATCCATTATTTTCCAAACTTTCTATAATACATAACGTACTCTCCAATTGTGTATGATTTTTTCCTTACAAGCATTGATTACAATTAGAGAGTCACCTTCAATATGCAGCTTGTGAATGTTAATGGATTTTGCTAACTGCAAACCTTGAAGTAATCTTTGACCCTCTACAATGTTATTAGTGTTATTTGGCAACTAAACTGCTTTGATTGCTAACAGAGAGCCTTTCCAATCCCTGATAACAACTCCTTTTCCCAACAATCTTGGGTTTCCCCTTGATGAGCCATCAAAATTAAGCTTGAGAAAATATTTTGTAGGAGGTTTTCATTGAGCCTTCTATCAATTTTAAAGTGGGGAGCTATCCTTTGAGCACCTTTGAATGGTAAATATATAGATTCCCAATTGTGTAGAAGCCAATTATTCCAATTCGTAAACAATGAAGATATATTCTTATGACTTTGAACAAATGAGTTAACTACCTCTAAGATTGTTTGTTCAATCTTGATCTTAATCTGTAGAATTGAATGGGATTGTTGTCTAAAAATTCATTTGTTTCTTTCCCACCACAAACTCCAGATTACAAGATAGGAGAAACTCTCCATATATAAGCAAAGAAGGAGGTTTTAAACAATTTTGGCTAGGCAGTAAACAAATCCCATAAAGAAGAAGGCATTGGAAAATAGATATTCAACTTGGATTTGATAAACTGCCAACATTCTTGTACCCACTCACACTCCACAAATAGATGATCTACTGATTCAAAAGATTCTTGGAAAAGTACACACTTGAATGGTTCCACAAAGCGTAGCTTACTCAGCCTATCACTTGTTAGTATTCTTTTGCGAAGAGCAAGCCATGCAAAACTACCAGCCTTAGGCAAAATCATTGAATTCCAACAAAAAGAGTATGATCTATGGGACTAATTTTGAGCCACAATTGTTGTAAGGGACTTGTAACCCTGCTTTACAGTATAGTTACCATCTTTAGAAGGTGCCCAAATTAACTTATCTGAACCTCCTAATAATAGCACAATCCTCTCTTGTAAGACTTTGTGTAATACATTTCTCTGATTAAGTGTTACGTGTGGACTCAACAAATCCTTCGACACAACTTTCCTTGAAATAGGCTCAATGTTGTCAACATAATCCTTCAGCTTGTTGCCCCACATATCTGATAATACTTGCTCAAATGGGAGTAAATCTTGGATTGAAGTCAATGGTGGGTACCCATTCCATGAGTCCTTCCAAAAGTTCACGCTTTCCCCATTATGAACCTCCCAAGTTAGATACGGAATAATAACCTCCCTATAGGCTACCAAAAAATTCCACATAACTGATCCACTTGGTGGATTTGAAATAGTTAAAATTATAGCTAGATTATCATCATCCAAATATTTAGCTTGCATTAGAGTACACCACCTCAAGTTTGTCTTTTGATACAATCGCCATACTAGCTTAGCTCCAAGAGCTAAATTTCTTGCGAGCAGGTTATGCATACCTACTCCTCCATTGTTTTTATTCATATACATATTTTCCAAGGATACCAAAGAGACATTTTTTTCATCCATGTTGCCTCTCCACAAGAAATTCTTAATAATTTTTTCAATTTGCTACACAATTCCTTTTGGAGCCTTCAAAACAGCCGTAAAGTAGTTTGGCATAGCTGCTAAAACTGACTTTACCAGTAGGATGCAACAAGAGAAAGATAACCACCTTTCCTTCCAAGATAAAATTTTGTACTTTATTCTATCTAGGACCTTATGCCAATACTAAAGTTTATCTGCCCCTGCAAAAAAAGGAATGACTAGATATGCACAAGGAAGCTCAGCTGCTTGAAAACCCAACAAGCTTACCAACATCTTTGAAATAGATGGCTTTGTATTAAAAATGTAAATTTTAAATTTAGAGGCATTTACTTTTTGACCTGAAGCAGAGGAGTATTTATCAAGCACCTATTTGACTTGCTTTGCCTCTAATAAGGAGGATTTCCCTAATAATAAGGTGTCATCTACAAATAAAGAGTGTGTTGCTACAATCCTTGTATTTGGAATGGATACCCCCTGCCATAGTCCCTAACTATGAACTTTTTTAATTGTTCTACTCAACGCCTCTGCCATGATGAAAAATAAAACTGGAGATAGAGGGTCTCCTTGCCTCACCCCTTGAGTAGAACTAAAAAACCAACTAGAGCCCCATTGATAATTACTAAGAATTTAGCCCCTGATAAGCATGAGTGAAACCATTTGCAACATTTTGAAGCAAAACCAAAATTTTGAAGAACTTGAATCAAAAAGTCCCAGTCTACCCTGTCATATGCCTTCATCATATCTAGTTTGATTATGAAAGAAGACAAATTATTAGCTTTGATAGAATGCAACACTTCATCGGCTATGAGTGCCCCTTCAGGAGTCTCTCTTCCAAGTACAAATCCCCCTTGTTCATGAGATATTACTTTTGATATTAGAGGCTAGATTATGAGATAAATAGCCTTAGTGAAGATCTTGTATATGGTATTACACAAGGATATTGGTCTAAAATCTGCAAAATATTTTGGTTCATTTACTTTTGGAATAACCGCAATATGAGTTGTGTTAAACTGCTTAAGCATAGTGCTTGTTTTCCTAGATGCTTCTAGTTCTAGTAAAACATCAAACCCGTCGAATTCCCAGCACTTCTGAAAGAAAAGTATAGTAAAACCATCTGGACCTGGGGCTTTGTCAAGTGATAATGAAAACACAACCTTCTTAATCTCATCAAGGGTAAAAGGCTGCAACAACCAATCATTCTCCTCTTTTTGGATTACCTTAGGAATGTTCTCAAGTAGTTCCTCACCATCCTTAAATGCAGTATTTGATTTATTCTTTGGTGTCGATAATAACTTCAAGAAAAATCTTACTCCTTCCTCCTGTATCTCTTCCTCCTTTGTCAAAACTTCTCCTATTACTAAGGACTGAATGGAAAACACAGAGTTTAAAGACTTCTTTATCTGAGTTGAAACATGAAAGAATTTTGTATTTTGTCCCCTTCTCTTAGCCACAATTCTCTAGATTTTTCCCTCCAATAAAATTCCTCTCTTGCTATCAACTCAACCCACTTTGCTTGTAAACCCTTTTGTTGTTCATAAGTCATATCATCTAGCCCATTCTAAATTATAAGCTCATTAATCTCTGATAGTTGCTTGAAAACCCTTTCTTTTTCTTGAAATATTTTTTAAAAAACATGTTTGTTCCAATGCATAATCTATGTCTTGATATGACTTAGCTTTTTACTTAATTGAAACATCTGTGAACCCCTTATAAAAGGCGCACATGTCCACCATTGATGCAACTGGTCCAAGAATTGGGGGTGTCTGAACCACATCTTTTGAAACTTAAAAGTAGATTTACCTTTTGCCTTTGGAGTATCTCCTTCAATGTTGAGATCAATGGAAAAATGGTCCAAGACTAAGAATAATAGGATTTGAGAGGACAAAGACTGCTTATGTATAAACCAATTTGGCAAAGCTAGGAATCTGTCTAATCTTTCTGTAATTTGCAAAAAAACCGTTTCTTTGATTTGTCCATGTAAAACTACCATTTTGTGGTATGATATCCATTAAAGCATTATCTTTGATGAAGGTTGCAAAGTCATCCATTACCCTTTGAGGTGGTAGAATACCACCTTTCTTCTCCTTCAAATTAGTGATAGCATTAAAGTCCCCAGCTAATAAAACTTCCATATCTGATAAACCATCCAACATGTCAATCAAAACCTCCCAAATCTACTTTTTGTCTCTTGTAGTAGTTGGATCATATACATTTACCAACCAAAATTGCATATCAAAATGTTGCACTTTCAACAGTTGCCAATTCTTTTCATTTTCAATCAATTCCACTGCCACTGTTTTTGGATTCCATAATGTTATGAGACCCCCTAAAGCACCTTGAGTAGGAGAATGTGCAAATTTCCAAGATTTCCATTTTTGAATTGATAACACATATGTTGAATCTGAGGTTTTTGTTTCTTGCAACACTACTACATCCACTCCACAAGCATCTAATTGTTGCTTGATTTGAGCTTTTTTGTCAGGGGCATTGACACCCCTGACATTCCATGAGATTATCTTCATTGAGGCTAAGGAGAGCAACATGCTCTCCTCGGGTGCTTGTTTGCAGATACCAACAAACTAGTGTCTAAAGTAGTTTGCACACCAGCAGCTATTTCTTCCTTCATCTTAGTGACATGTGATTTTCGTCCTCGCTTGCCTAGAGTTTTTACCAACCCAGGTTTTGAACTTGGAGTCTGAGATATAGATAGAGTCTGAGTGTAATCAAAAATATCAATAGGACTCTGATCTTCTATCTTATCTAATTCCATGCATTCTTCATTATGTTGTATATCCCCTTGTCCCTTTTGCAACAACTCATGTTCACTATCTGTAACTATGCTTATAACAAACATTTTATTCCCTATCTGTTGGTCTCCCAATGACTGAAAATTGGCAATACCCAAAAGTGTAGCATCCTCCCCTGATGTCTTGGTAGTAGAACTATCCTCCTCATTTAGAACTTCTTCTACAATTTCTTCTATCAACTCACAGCCAACTGAGGAAAGAATCTTATAAATAAAAGCTTTCAGTTCTTGACAATTACCCAACTGGTCCTTTTCTTGAAGGGAAACATCTTCTTGGCTCCCATCCTCCAGACAGTAATGATTAACTTATGAACCAGTTGAAGGTAAATCTTCATACATCAGTCAATTTACTATAGTTTCCACTTGAAAGAAAGAATCAGCTTGGAATGCGGGTTTGTATAATCTCAAACCATTTACAAATCCATTACATATGGAGAGCCAAATTTTTGCTTTAATTCCTCATTTATTGAAATTGAAAACACTCCTTCAAGGTGCATACAAAGAAAATTAGCTTGAAAATCAGAGGGAGAAGAATTACCATGTACAACCAAATCAAGGATAACCTTCATGTTATTTTCCTTTAAATAACTTATTTGACTACATTTTTTCATATCAGATATAACTTGATCAACTGCAATAGGAAAAGCTTCCTTTTGTTGGACTTGAGAGGGGAACTCCTTCAATTTTTCCTTATCATTTTATCCAATAGATGTTGTCAAAATCTGTTTATTTCCCCCATTCACCCTTCTTTCTACCATTAAAGGCTCCAAATTAGCATCTTCCACCAAATGACAACCAAAAGTTGAGTGACCAAGATCATGACATTTAAAACATGCATTCTCAAGCGATTCAACTGTAATCTTCTAGATCCACTCCCCATATTTTGACTTTAAAATAATGTGATATGGAATATCCTTTGTAACATCTAACAAAACACAAGCTCTAACCGACTTTGAAGGGTTTTTGAAGAAAGATTTATCATGTTTAAGGAAAATCCCTATCTTATTAGCCATAGCTTCAATCAACATTAACTCTCTATATTCTAGGGCAATATCCTTCAATTGAATCCACAAAGGGACAAATTTAATCTCTAGATGTTCTAGCTTAAAGTTAGGAATCCAACGTTGCAAGAATAAACCAGATTATCAATTTCTAGGGAAAGATACCATAACTTACAAATCAACGCTCAATTTCGCAGATCCTAAATTTGTGGATCTAGCATATCTTCTGAGAAGGTAATCGACACAAGCTTGTGTATCTAATTTACTTTCTAATTTCCTCCTTCTAGAGCCCTATGCTCCAACCCAAGTTGGTTCTCCTTACACTGCCATTGCATAGTGGATTTCTTCTTCTAGATTGTTTTTGTTTTCTTCTTTGCTTTTCTACGACTCTTTGTGTTGATCTTAGCCTTTGGCATATTCCTTTGTTGACTGGCAATGTGATTTCCATTATTCCTTTGCAAGTGACAATTATGTTCAAGTAAACTAGAAGAAACCCCCTTTTTTCCCTGAGGTTGTTGATGATCCCCCACATTTTGATATGCTTGCTCTGCATGACCCACCTGATTTGTTGCATGCTCTTCTTGATGAGTTTCCCCCCTTTGTACATTTGTTGCTTGCACATTCTCTGCTTGCACATTTGCTTCTTGTGATTTAGGTTTTTGTATCTCCTAATCATTCCATTGAACCCTTTTATGCTGACCTTTTTGAGCTTGCAAAACATAAAACCTTGCTTTACCCTCTCCTGTCTGTTGCATTTTCTCATTTGGATTGAAGGGACCTCTCTTATTCTCACCATTGACTGGCTGATGCGTTACCTGTTTAGCTGATCTAAAATCCGCCTTTGCCTCCTTATAATTCCTATTAAGAAAATGAAAATCTTCCTCATTGAAGCAAGGAAAAACCATCTTCATTCAAATCTTTGCACATTGTACTATGTATCTTCTTCACATATATCAAGACGAGGTTGCTTCTCCTGAAGCAAATGTCTTTGGGGACAAAACGACACCCAGTTGGGCTTGATGAACCTATTCCTAACAAAATCTGTATGAGGGATTTTTTTATTGTATATTCCATGACGCACAGGCCCATTCAGCATAGACAACTGCCTGTCATAGCCAGAAATCCCACAACATGTTTGTGTCAGGATAGTGACCATTGGGATGCCATTTTTTTCCCTTTGGAAAGCCATTTTTGATCTAATTTCCACCTTGAGGGAAATCTTATTCCTCCTGATTAATTAAATAGCGTTAATTATTTAATTATGTCGCTAATTTACCCTATTCCCCTAAATCAATTAAATTATTAAAACATAATAGTTTAATTAAAACACTTTCCCCTAAATTTGAATAATTGAATAAATTATTCAAAACATCATCCAACAGGTCAAATCAAACAAATACAACTTTGTTTGCAAAATTCAAACTTGATTTGTACATTCAACTCAAAAAGATTGATTAATTAAACCAATTAATTAATTATCCTCACCCACTTTCATGATTGATAAAATTATGAACCACCGATTTCTTACTCTGATTGGCTGACTGATCCATCTATTTCCTAACAGATCAATCTATTCTTCAATTCCATAGATTATTCAATCTATTTCCTCAATCCCACTGAACACTCAAAATTATTTCTTCAATCACACCAATTACGTAATCAAAATGCACAAATTATTCCCATCTAAATCCTCTCAACAATTTTGAACCATTGATCGAGATATTCCACTGCGCAATCTCAAGCGTTCATTTCAGAACATAAAATATATATAACAACCATCTTCCTCAAAAACAATTAGAGAATCAACACCTTTTGCACAATGAAGTAATTCCAAACTTTGCACATGTCTTTGATCAACACATGCATGTTCCTCAAGCTTTTGTATGCACAATGGAGTCTTCAAATTGATATGAACAACCCAACATATTCGCAAACACACTCTTACACGAGATAATAAAACTATATTGTTTGGATTTCATTGTCATTGTTTCATTTCAATTACATTCTTGATTTCCTTAATGTTGTAGTTTCATTTCATGAGTAATGGGAATGAATCTTGATTTTTTCTTTGTAGTTTTAGTATTCCAGAAAGTGTAGTCAATGCCATTAGCATAGTCACCTCATTCACACACCAACACAGGAGTTGAGACCCATCACAATACTATGGCTTTTCTCGCATTGGGGATTAGACTTCATAGGTAAGATTTCACTACTTCCTCTAATAGGCATAACTTTATTATTACAACAACTGAATATTTCACTAAATGAATAGAAGCAATTCCATTGACCTACATCACCAGAAAACAAATATCAAAGTTCATTCTAAATTGTCTAATTTGTAGGTATGGAATTCCCCAAACAATCATAATGGACAATGGAACCCCATTCAAGAATCAAGATGTCCAAGAACTTTGTTCCAAGTTCTCTATCCAGCACAGATTCTCCACGCCCTACTATCCCCAAGGAAACGGTCAAGCCAAAGCGTCCAATAAAACCATCCTAAATATACTAAAGAAGACTGTTAATGATGCCAGTTGTGATTGGCATTTGCAACTGAACCCAACCCTATGGGCTTATTGAACTAGTATCTAAACACCTACGTGTGCCACACCTTTCTCTTTGGTCTATGGATTATAGGTTGTCTTACCTATCGAAGTTGAAATCCCCTCATTGTGAATCTCACTAAAAGGCATGGTCAGCCATGAAGAGTATCGGGTATCGAGATTAAATGAGTTGGAACTCCTAGACAAAAGGTGTTTGAGCATGTTAAACCATCTTCGGGTTTATCATAATCGACTCAAACGAAGCTATAATAAAAAGATCAAAGCCAAAAACTTTCAGATTGGTGACTTGGTACTCAAAGAGAATCAGAAAATACAACTGAATCAAGATGGAAAAGAAAAATTTGAACCCAACTGGTTAGGCCCATTCATTATTGTAGCAAGCTACAATTCTAGAGATTATTAGTTGGCTACTCTTGAAGGAGAACCCTTAGTTGAACCACTGAACAATAGCCACCTCAAGAAGTTCTATACTTGAAACATGTCAGAATACCCCAGGAAAAAGGGTAAAAATCCAAAAAAAATCAAAAAGATAAAAAAGTGAAAAAATCAAAAAGCGAGAAAAATGGTAAAGAGAAATAAAATGTTCTTTAAGTGAAAACCACTTTGTGGCATGTCTAGAACAGGTACCGTAGTGAATAGGCGCTATGTTTGAATAAGACTTGCATCATTATCTATCAGCATTATCCAATGCATCCACCCATTCATACCATAATAAAGCATGTGTCTAACCATGGCTCATTACTGATTTAGGAAAGTATTCTTGTCTCAAACTAGGGGAAACTTCCCGAAGCTAGTTGTGGATTAGATCCTTGAGCGTCCCATCATGGTCAAAACTATCAAAAATCAAAAATATCTGAAAAACAACAAAATCAAAACAACTTTGGATTATTCCTTCACTCAAAAATTCTAAGATATCAACATTTCCTTGAACCTCATGGCTAGTTCAAGTAGATTTCCCACAACATATCCTCTAGAAATAGAAGTGGAATATCAATCCAAGTTATCAACATTTTTTGAATTCCAAAAACATATTATGCTTCGATTCAAACCGGTCGAACTACGTGGTCTCTGCGTGTACAACGTAGGCAAGGCTTATCAACCCCCGAGGCCTTAGGTTAGTCCCCTTAGGTGTCTATCATGCTTTCTTTCAACTTAGTCAAAAAATTCAAAATCCAAAAAGATTCAAAAAATTCAAAGTCCAAAAACATTCACAAAATTAAAAATCCAAAAACATTCACAAATTTCAAAATCCAAAAACATTCGAAAAATAGAAAATATCAAAAACATGTTCTTATCAAACCAAGCAAACTACGAGCCTCTACTTGTACAACATAGGAAAGGCTTATATTTGATGAGCCCCTGTGGCCCAAGGTAAGTCCCCTAAAAACAATAAAAATAGCATCATAAAATTCAAAAAATCAAAAAGATCCTATCTCCATCACAATTTGCAATAAACTTTTCATCCATAATAAAAAAATCATCACATTCACCCTTTGACAACATAGAAAAACAAATAGAGCAAATAACAAAAGCTAGAACTTTCAAGCAAACAATCATTAAGCTTTGATTACAAATAGATGAAAACAATGACAAAGTGTTAACTACCTATCTTTTGACAAATTCACCAACATCCTAAGATATGTATTAACGGATATGTTCCTATGATAGACATGATCAACACCGAATAATAGTCTGAAACTTCAAAAAAGATATGGCAAGTGATACTGCAACATTGTTTTATCTTTTTTATATTTTATCTTTATGATTTATTTTATTGACTCATTCCCAAAACCTCTCGTGGATGTCCATAAGAATTTAGAGAAGAAGAAATGGGGGCAATTGAGCGTCATTTTGGTTTGATGTTTGTAAGATGTTTTTGGGATACTACCATGGTGAATACTTGCTTTATTGAGTGTATGGAAGTTGTTTTGTGACAACTTGTGTAGCAGTTGCATGTTAGGTACTCCATGCCTCTCTATGTAACTAGTCCAAAAAAATTTAACACAACCCAACCATATATTTTAAACAAAGTTTCCATATGTTTGGTATGAGCAAGAATATTATTTGTATGTTGAGTCAAAGTCCATGCAATGGATACAAAGTCACCTTGGTTATTAATACCCTAGTGCATCGTATCGGTTTGCTACATCAAAAAGGATTGTTAAAAATGTGAAGCCTCCAAGAAAATAAAAAGCAAAAATCGTGAAATAACTAACAACATCAAACTTCTATCCATCATCAAATATGTCTTCTAACTAAAATCCATCCTGCGTCACAATATCATTAGTACCATATCCATCCTACATCCACAATGTCATCAATACATATCATGATGATAATAAAGC
Source organism: Sequoia sempervirens (assembly GCA_007258455.2). NCBI lineage: Eukaryota > Viridiplantae > Streptophyta > Pinopsida > Cupressales > Cupressaceae > Sequoia > Sequoia sempervirens. Next base: position 459,482,810 of record VDFB02047230.1, read on the forward strand.
AATTAAAACATACTATATCATGTATAAGGCATACATCCATCATATACATAATAAGACATCATATGAAATAAAATATGATCAATCTATCCATCCACATCATAGGCATACATCATAAAAGTACAAAAACATGTATAATCATACATCATCATACATCATCATCCATTATCATCACATAACACAAAATAAAGTCGAATAGAAGCATGTATATCTCATATATTTCATCATCAGAAATGAGAATGTCATGGTACATCATCAATGAAATATGTGTGATATCATAATACAAAAATATACATATATACGAGGCCTCGGTTAGACCGATGAATATATATACAAAATCATGTCTGTAGTATAAGTCTATAAATAGAAACCTCATAAAGATCAAGTACAAATATGCCATTGCTCAGCCGAAGGAGAAGAACTCTAGGGATCCTTGCTAGGGTGAGGAGAAGCCTCTAGATTAGGCTATCTAACAAAATTTCCACCGGACACAGCACCTGTAGTAGTACTCAGCTCTCCAAACTACAACTGTCATTGCGCTCTAGGAATAAAGGCATCATAGAGAGTCTGATAGTATGTAGCCCTCTGTAACAATTAATCTCGCTCTGCACGAAGTGTATCACGCTTTGCTCTAAGAGAATCTCTCTCTGTCATAATCACCTATAATTGGGCCTCTACAGCATGTCGTCACCCACTCTCATTGTCTTGATCCTCCCTAAAGTTGTTCCTATATATAGTCACAATAGCAATCAGAGCCTTCACGGTTTATCGTCGCACTACATCGACATCCCTCACAGCTATCATTTGTGCTAACTATACTGTACCATCTCTAGATGGTGGAGGAGGACTCAAAATGTGTCCATGATCCTACTGCATCGGATCACCCTATCCACCATCCTACCTCGCCCTGGAAAGATGCTCTACAACGATCTCAACGTGCTGCCTCTCTCCTCGGCGACTAGTAATGTCTACCCTACCTACCGCAAGAACGTCAGTAGGATCTATAAATCCCAATGGAATGCATCATGCCCACCACTAATCAAAATCTGGGGTAGTCCCAAGATTTTCTAATCCGACTGGCCACGCCCACCCGAATGGGGAAAGAGCTCTAAAATCTACAACGACAGCATCATGATTAGCTTATAAACTCCAAACTTGAACAGGTCTCTAGTAGTCTGACCAAAACAAGCCTCATAAGTATCTGGGAAATGGCCCTGTCTCTCTCCAAATTGACGACAAACACGGTCAGGTAGATATCTCTCAAGTAAATAACAAACATGACCAATGAGCCATCTAGTCTATCTGCAAAATACTAACTACTCCTAGTCGTCATTTCAGGCCTCACAATCCAAATACATTCTCCATATAAAACTTGGCATATCATCAAAAACATGGTGCCAATAGGGAAGTTGTTTAGGCCAGGTATAGTGAAAAAAATCTCCATAACAATAAGAATATGGATCCCCTGTAGTCCGATCAAAAATACCATCAGGCCGAGCAACTAGGACGTTCTCCCAAGCCCATACATGTTGTAGAGAGACACCAACAAAAATAGTTCTCCCTCCACAATATGCAACCTTGTGCATATCTTTGTATAAGTGGGAAAGGAGACACAGGCCCCATGCATATCTAGTACCATGCTCGAACATCTACTCGATGCACACACCCCAACCAATAGGAAACTACTGACTTTTCCTATCAGGAATGACAAGCCCCATAATCAAACCACATAGAACAAGTGAAATAGGATCAACACTACACACAAAATCAAACAAGTCTATTTCTACCTCCCAAACCTGAAGATGTCTCACACCGAGAACTCAACGCATGGCATGGGTACCCTGTCGAATAGAATAGGTAACAAGCTCTCCATGAATGGGTATATAAAGGATCCTCCACACATCCTCTAGGGTGACAATGGCCTCCCCAGTAGGTAAATGAAAGGATGAGGTCTCTAAGTGCCACCTCTCCACAAGAGAGGTCACCATCCCTCTATGGCATCTAATGGTAGGCATGTAGCAAATGTGTCACAATCCAACAACATTTAGCACATCTCGCTCTAGCTCCTGGAACCCAGTAATCAAATCAAATAGGTCATGCGATCGTCACTCCCTCGATTGAAGCAGATTAAGAACTTCCTGCAACCATTCAACCCATGATGTTATGGATTTTCTACAAAAATGCAAAACACATTTCAAATGGCAAACAAATTGACTTAAAACTTCAAAACAGTCAAAAGCGATAAACTTTTTAGCAAAAGTGTTAAAGATAGGTGAAAGCACTAATTTTTTTTGTCAAAAGTGCAAAATAAAGGCAATAGAGAAAATTTCAAAAGTGCATATGTATACCAAAAGCAAAATTTTATCACAAGAGTGAACCAAACAAAGACAAAAAGTCAAAAGTGAACTTTTCAAATGAGGCAAAAATCAGAAGCAAAATTTTAGTTCAAATGTACACATTTTGAGTAGGTGCAAACGAAAAAATCAAAAGTGAACCTATCATAAACATCAAAAGTGACAAAAATGATGCAGAAACGAAAAAATCCTAAACCTAGCGCATTTGACAACTATAATATCTCATCAACAGACAAAGATTTGAGAACAAGATCCAAAATGAGAAGCTACAGATTGGGTACCCAAGGATTGCAAAAGAAAATTTTAGTTTCAAATACTTGGACTAGGGTATCCTTGCACCCTAGTCCACCCAAAATCAATTAAATTTAAAGTACAGGTGCATACATGTCTACTCTTTCCATTTTTTATCCTTAAATATGACTGTCAGTTTCCATTTTTTTTGTATTTATATTAAAATAATGCATTTTCATAGTTAGCTAGTCACATCATTGCATTTCATACAAAATCTATTCTAAAGCATTCTAATTCAGATCCTAGGGTTGATTGACTCACCTTCAGGTTGCAAGTCAGTCCCATATCCTAGCCAATCTTGAATTTTAATGATAGAACACATGGAAAAGTCCATGAAATCCTAAGGTGAAGTCTTAGGGTTTCACTTTTAGAAGTATCAAATATCAACTACATTTACAATCTACACACAAAATCTCAAAAACCACTAGTTCACATCATCTTCAAATTATTAATTATTTGGTTTAATGATTTGGTTGTTATAAGTGACAAAAAGTAAAATTTTGGTTTAAAATATTGATAAGTGGGACACATTAATGTGAGATCACCCAACTTGTTGTTTCTATGAACCTTAAGGGACTATGTTATTCAAGTGCTTTACTCTTTACCTCCTAGTTTTATCCATTATTTCAATGAACCAGCCACAACTCTATTGAAACATTTCATGTTAATATACATCTTGCATTTGAAAATATGACACATCCAATGCCTATTGGTTTTGTGGCACATCAATTTAAACAATATTGTAGAAAATGAGACCCTCGTGTCTCTTTAAAAGCTTTAAATTTTACATGTTTATATATCACATTTGACATTAAATTATTACACAATTGAATCCAGAAATCAAGTAAATAAACATTATGGATTGTGGAAACTTGATATCGTTAAATAAATTATTAGCTAAGTTGTTTCCATGAACCTTGTGGAACTATGTTATTCAATTATTCTACTATTTACATCCTAGTTTTATCCTTTCTTTTGATGAGATAACCACAAATTTCTTGCAACAATTCTATATTAATGTAGATTTCAAAATAACTACAATCGATTTACCTAAATGTATCCAAAGATATAAAAATCCTACTAATGATTATGTCATTTACTTCCAATCTGTGTAGTAAAATAAATAATCAATTAGATGATGATAAGCTACAAACGACATTTATTAAAGGATGCCTTCCTACTACAAAAAATGCACCTTAGTAGCTTTACTTCTTTCATGAACATGTGTACTCATATAAATAATCTTGAATTAAAATTTTCTCGCATCCAATATGCTTAATTAAGCATGGCTCATCTTCTCACGATCCCTACACATCTTCTTATCCCTCCAATTTCCAAAAGTCTAATATTTTATCAAGGGTAATGATTCTAAAGAGACAAAGAATAATGTACCTTGTTTGAAGAATACTTCCAATGTACTATATTTCAATCATTGTACTTCTATGAAGCTTACTAAGATACAAGATCCCTTGGATATTATGCTTCAAAGTTTATTGAACTCAAGTTTGACTATTTTCTACCTATTTTTCCATTACCTCCAAGTATACATTATTGTCTAAGAACTAAAATGAGAATGTAATTTTTCTATTTTCATAGATTTAATGGACATCATACTCAAGGTGGCATGGTATTGAAACATAAAGTGAAAGATTTGATTGATAATAATATATTGATATAGAGAGTGTTAATAATGGGGTAATCATTCAGTTGTTTTTTATTAGAGGTAAAAAATGGGTTTTGAAGGGGCTCAGAACCCTTTACAAAAGAGAGCAACTGAAACTAAAGAAAACTACATAAAGTATATATCAGCCCATATGCAGCAAACCAATAGCAAAATAATAGCCAAAAAGGAGGACCCCAAACAACAACACTACATGTTCTTCAGGATATCAGCAGCCTCCACATTGCTTGCCATAGCCTTTTGACCATCATCCAAGACATCAGACAGTTCCTTGCCAGGAGCCCTAGCCTAAGCCTTGGTCTTGTTTCTCGTTCTAGCCCCAAGCCCATCTACATTCACCTCATTAATCAAAACATTATTCTTAACCCCACCCTTATCAATAGAAACCTCTTCCTTCATCAGCTTGCCACCAACACCAATCTCTTTAGAATGAACAATCTCCTTACGATTCTTGACACTAACAAAAGGAGACGTAATACCAACAGACTCAAAATTAACCACAGATTTAGTCTCCTCCCCACCCTTGACCATGTTAGCACAAATTCTCTCCAATTGATCCTCTAGGGTGAGAATTCTACCTTCCATATTTTGCTTCATCTTAAGAGTTTCCTCTACCACAACATTCAAAGAGTTAAACAGTTCATCAATCTGGTTTTGAACTTAAGACTCATCAGCTTTACTCATTGCACCCCGTACTTTAGCATTTGTCATATTAAGTTCATGGAACACCCATTTGAACAATTTGAATAAAACAATGGAACCCTCTCTAGCAGTTCCTAGAACATCAGAAATATCTTCCCTATCAAAGTTGAAAACCCCCTTACCCACAACATCATCCTCTTGAGAGGAGCTTGCATTGTCCTGACTAGTAGAGACATCCTTACCCTTCCCAGCAGCAACCAAAATTTTGATTTTATGAATGGAGTCCACAATCTCCTCAACCAAAGCCTTTCTTTTCTTCTATTGATCCAGGTCCACAACTAGGGAATCCACAGCATCCTATCCACCCTCAACCCTAGCCTTTCCTTTCTTCTACATATTTGGGTCCACAACTGGGGAATCAACATCACCCTGCCTGCCCATCATCTTGAGGGGAGAGTTCCTCTCAATCACATGGCTCACAGACCTTAAACCCAGTTTCGTCTTGCTTCCCACCTCTAGCTCCTTCTACTTTGTCACAGGGGGTACGACAACGCATCACCATCCAGTTCATTCTTCTCCTTCAAACATGTACTTGGCAATTTAGCAGCCACCTCGTCACTACAGGTCTCATAACCCTTATTAGGGCTCGGAACCCCCTTCTTAGACCTCCCCGCTACAGGGGGATGTGGAACCACCTCCATTGAAGCAAGAGAGTCTAGGACATAGTCCACATCCTCCTCAAAATCTGACTCCTTATCCAAGACAAGTTTCGTCTTCTTCCCTTTTTTGCTAACCGACTCCTCTTCAGAGACTGTTTCATACTCCACCAGCTTCATCTGCTTACCCTTAAGGGTAGCAATCGGCTTAGCCACCTCAAAAGATTTAGCATACTTAGAAATTAAAATAATGAGCCCCACATGCAGAACTAGATTTTTGGGGTTTCTTTTATGGTCTTTGAGACCAAAATCCAGCAATGCCAAGAGATAATAAGGAAAGGAAATTATTTTTTTTTGTGGCAGAAATGATTGCGCATAAGGAAGTGGTGAGCATTTACCGCAGAGAAGCATCATTCCAGGGTGATATATCTCATGATTTCCTTGGCCACATCCCCCCACAGCGCCTTGAGAGAGATCCTTTAGTAACCCCCACTCTTCACACTCTTCAGGTCTTGAGCTTCATCCCCTTTGAAAAAAAATTGCATGGCAATTTGCAATTCTTTCCTGAAAACTTTCATTCCATCCATAGACAACCCGGTGATGTTAGCTATAAAATATTCATTCACATAAAACTTTGTTCCGCCCAGCTTCAAAACCCTGTTGTTCCATGCTTTTGCAAACAATGTCATCGTCTAAGGGTTGTTACCATGCAGTCTCTCCAGGTATGGAGTCAACCCACCTTTCTCTAACACCTTTCAAACCTCTGACTTCTTCTTGACAGCTTCACAAGAGAATGGCTCCGTGCGGTTCCTATCACCTCCCATGTCTACAGAGTTTGCAGAGTCAAGAAGCTTGAGAACTTTGAACGCGATGAGGAGAAACCTTGAGAAGGCGATACAAATAATGCCTAGAATCCATGTGAAAACGGAATTAAGGCATGAGAAAATAATGATCCTAGAGTTTTGTTCCCTACGGATATCAGCCAAGGTACAATCAGCTCATTTCAAATCTAGCATACCATCCCTCCACATAATCACCCGCCACATGAAGATGGTCATACACACCCCAAGCCATAATAAATCATCAAACAATTTAAATTTGGAAATCAAGATTAATACTTGCAATTGCCTCCATAGGGAGGGGGTCGTTCACACCCCATCCCTAACACCTCTAACTCCAAGATTAGCGAAGACATCAGCTAATCTATTTCCCTCAAAATATGTGAAATGTAATACTCATCAAAGGACTTAAGAATTTCAATAGAGTCGCTAATCAAAGATTCAATAGTCCATGAATGGGCAACACAATTCTTCAAATTATTGATGATATTGAGAGAATCCCCCTCAAGCCATACTATCTTATAGCCTTTAACTTGTGCCAACTTTAGACCATGATAGGCTACAGCAGTAATCATTCAGTTGTTGTCCCTAATCGAAGTTTGAATATTTACACTAGTTTATCTCCTAATCATTCTAATAACATCAATCATCTCATTAATATGATTATCTAGAGCTATAGATAATACGTATATTGACATAGATAACATGGATGATTATTACATTGATTCTCACATGCCATTACATATAGATACGCTTGTGGGTACTATAAGTTCGAAAGATATATTTGCCTCCTTTCATGTTACTCCATTGATTAAATTTTTTGATAAGGAGATCCCATAAAATAGCTATTATGGTCCATTATTATCATTGATAATATTAGAGGCACTTTACCTAATCTATTTGTCATTGATAAATTGTCAATATAGCATATGTACTAAAGAGTACTTATTTAACAATCATATTAAGCATCGATAATATGCACATTTCAAGGAATCATCAAAGATGACTAGTGCAATTTTGATTGAAACTTTGGGTTGTATCATTTTAAATTTGATAGCTTCTCATAAAGAACTAGCAACATATATCTTTGGTGTATTACTTTTTTGACCATTCATTAAGTAATGCAAAGTAGTGCCTTCAATTTTACATCAATTTTCAAATTTATACATGAAATAGAGGTAATCAAAGTTTATAGAGCTCATTATAAGTTGTTATCTTATATGAATAATTTTAAGACACCTAATGAAGTTCCATATGAACAAAAGGAAGTTGTAAATGAATTATATATAAGTTTCACTTAGAAGGGAAACAAAGGGAGAATATAAGCAAGACTTTTAAAGATAAAATACCTAAAAGGCCTCAAGCTAGCACTTTTTCAAAGATGCCTAAAGAAGTTCCATATGAACAAAAGGAAGTTGTGCATGAATTATATACAAGTTTCACTTAGAAGAGAAACAAAGGGAGAATATAAGCAAGTATTTTAAAGATAAAATGCCTAAAAAGCCTCAAGCTAGCACCATTTTTAAGGCTATGAACCAAAGGAAGTTGTACATGAATTATATACAAGTTTCTAGAAGAGAAACAAAGGGAGACTATAAGCAAGACTTTTAAAGATGAAAAACCTAAAAATCCTCAAGCTAGCACTTTTTTGAAGACACCTATAGAAGTTCTATATGAACAAGAGGAAGTTGTGCATACATTATATACAAGTTTCACTTTAGAATAGAAACAAAGGGAGAATATAAGCAAGACTTTTAAAGATAAAATACCTAAAAAGCCTCAAGCTAGCACTTTTTTAAAGACACCTAATGAAGTTCCATATGAACAAAAGAAGGTTGTACATGAATTATATACAAGTTTCACTTACAAGAGAAACAAAGGGAGACTATAAAAAGACTTTTAAAGATAAAAAACCTAAAAATCCTCAAGCTAGCACTTTTTTTAAGACACCTATAGAAGTTCTATATGAACAAGAGGAAGTTGTACATGCATTATATACAAGTTTCACTTTAGAATAGAAACAAAGGGAGAATATAAGCAATACTTTTAAAGATAAAATACCTAAAAAGCCTCAAGCTAGCACTTTTTTAAAGACACCTAATGAAGTTCCATATGAACAAAAGAAGGTTGTTCATGAATTATATACAAGTTTCACTTAGAAGAGAAACAAAGGGATATAAGCAAGACTTTTAAAGATAAAATACCTAAAAATCCTTGAGCTAGCACTTTTTTTAAGACACCTAAAGAAGTTCCATATGAACAAAAGGAATTTGTACATGAATTATATACAAGTTCTGCTTAGAAGAGAAACAAAGGGAGAATACTAACAAGACTTTTTAAGATAAAATACCTAAAAAGCCTCAAGCTAGCACTTTTTTTAAGACACCTAAAGAAGTTCCATATAAACAAAAGGAATTTGTACATGAATTGTATAAAAGTTTCACTTAGAAGAGAAACAAAAGGAGAATATAAGCAAGCCTTTTAGAGATAAAATACCTAAAAGACTCAAGCTACATATCCTACAATATCCACACATAAAGGTATTGATATATCTGTGTCAATCCTTATAATGATCAAAGTACTTGTGTCAAGAAAGAAAGAAAAGAATAAGAGAAATATATTTCAAAAACCCAATTTCATGCTAGAAGGGTAATGCTTTTGAACATGAGTTCCACACAAAAATGCTATAGTTCAGTAAATGTAATTTATCATTATATGAAGCCACTTCGAAGGCAACAAAAAAATGGATGAAGTTCTAAAGATGTTGCAACTAGACCTATTGATAGCATTTTCACCATGATAGCCAATTCTTATCAAGAGAAGCCATATAGTTGAAAAAGAAAACCATGTTATTGAGGATGAACTTGATATTACTTGTTGAGATGAGGATAATCCCTTGAGTAGGGATCATTCTTAGTTTGTTGTTTGGGATCATCTAGTTTATTCATATGGCTTATTTATATATAATTATAGTGACATTTATTACTTCTCTTATACATCTTTATAGTCAAGATTCTTTGGTTTATATCATGTTTTCTATGTTTCTCCTATTCTCATTTCACCTCCTTATAATATCTTATGCCACGCCTATTGTATTTCTCATATTCTTCTTTTATTGTCTATAATTCTTTTTTTTCTCTACTTGGGAGCATCTTCATTATCATTGTTATATGCTTCCTTTAGTTGCTTTGTTGTATGTTTATCCATGTTACTTGTTTATGATGTCTGGCTCCTATGCTTTCCTATATCCTTTGTTATCTTTTATACCTCCTATGGTCTATGTTGTAACTTGTGATTCAATATCTTCCTAGTGTTCTTGTGTTCTCATATCCTTGGCATGCTTACATATTATGATTACAAGTTTATGATAATTATTGAATACTTATATCTAATGACTCCATATCTATGATCAGTATCATGTGCTTACATGTTATGATCCTTGTCATGTTTATCTCTTGCATTTTACTAATGCTTATATTTTTATATAATCTTTATGGCTAGGCATAGTGAGGGGCATATTGTCTATCCCACGCTATGTGTTTTTATGATCAAATCTACTTTATGTCCTTACATCTTTTCTTATGATGATACATTTTATCATGTTTACATGTTTTTAGCATATCTCTTTCTACTTTATCCCAATTCCTTGCATCCTTTGTATATAACCAACCGGAGGGGAACACATATGTCACTTGCATCGGTTTGTGCATTGCATTGTGCAGTGGTAGCATCGTAGCCATACCCACCTCGAGGGGAGGTATTAATTAAATTAATTACAAAGTCCAATATTTTATTCCACATAGTCAAATCTTTTATCACTTTTCATAACAAGTGAAATCTCTTATTCTCATCATTTAACCTTTACTATTTTTGAAGATAGTCCTATTTAGTAAAATATGATTCTACTCATTTTTAAATGATTAATAGGTTCTACTCATTGCATGTTTTTTTTTTGTTTTGTAGATTTCTATGGAGCATTCATTGTGAGAAGAAATCGAGAATGGTGTGTTATTTTACATAGATCCGTGTCCTTTGAGTGACTAAAAAATATTTAATTTCCTTGTTTATTTCTTGTCTAACTTTGACATGTATCCACCTAGTAGTTTGCATGCACACCAAAGTTGGGAAAAAATGGAAAGGTGAAAATTGCAAACCAACACCCTTTTCCCTTATGTTTTGGGCTTGATTTTGATTAGAGTATCTCAAATGAAATAATAAGTGTACAAGTAGCATATTCTTGCATGAATTCAGCACATAGCATTCCCATATCTCAATCACATCATCACTTCTCCCAAAGATTCAATATTATTCCTATATCCTTCATTTTTCACTTTAGATTATACCTATAGGTTTGGGCATGACGCAAATCACTTTTGTAGTCATGAACCTTAAACTTTTGAAATTCAAATTCACTAACTCCCTCCTAGTCATTGTAAGCTAACCTAGCACATACTTGTGTTATTTTGTGTGCTTCATTGTTGTATTTAACATTCATTCACTCATTTAAAATGATGCAAGGATAACCTAGGATTCTATTAAGATAATCTAGAATTCAATTTGCAAAAGAGGCAAAATTTAGCAAAGAATTACATTAGCACACATCATCTTAGGTCTATTGCATGATTGTTTACACTCTTTAAATCTTTTGCACAAAGGTGTAAACTCAATCTAAATAGGGGTTTGACTAAAGAAAACATAACCCTCACAATTTAGCAGATTCTCCAAAGGCATTCCTAAGTGCCACTAATCTTTACACATATTTTGTTATTAGAAGACCAAGGTGAACTGATTCTAAGAGACAACAATCTATCAGATCAGTCCTACAAGTTATATTTAAGATCCAAGCATCAAATATAGTCTTATACTCATGGAAATTAAGTCTACACATGTACAAGTGAATTGAGGAAAGACACAATTAGTTCCAAAAATCTAAGAATCATCTATAAAAATATTGAAATTTTAATTGTGTAGAAGATTAATTCTAGAAATCTCTAACTTTATTTCTCCACCTCTAAAATCCAATTAAATATTACATTTGAATCATATTTATTGTTTTCATAGATTAGCTCATTATTTTTGGTTAGATTTATTTATCACCATAAAGAAGTAATTGTTCTAGAATTGATTATGTTCTTTTTGTAATGGGATTTCTGCTCTTTTGGGGGCTATCGCTCTTCTTATTTCAGTCCTATTCTAGATTGTTTGGGCTGTTATAATGTAATTGTTTCCTTTATTTTCTTGACAATATGATAACTGTCGCAGTTTTTCTTTGCATTAGTTCAATATAAATATATAAAAAATTAACTATTCTAAAATAATTTATGTGAATCACTTACAACTTTAAATTTAACTTCCAATAATTTACCACTTAAACTCATCTACCTCAGCAATTAAAACACAATATTGTAATCCTTAAAAAATAAAATACTTTTTGAGATTTTTTATTTTTCTCTAAAGATAAGACAAAAATGACTTAAACACCAATAATTTGGCCTAACAGTGACTTTGTTTTAGATTCCGACTCCAAGAAGGGATAAGGCAATGGCAACCAAACAAAGTAACTGGCTTTGCTTAAAGAAACTTTGTCCCCATCTACCATCCAAATGATTCAAACAGACAGAGTTAACTACTGCAATGATAGCTTTAAACTGTATAAGAATTTTATGTTCATTAATTGAAACAACACCTCCTTCCATGATGTTTGAAGAGAGCACTGCTGTTCTTTCTGTGATAAAACAAAAATTTTGACAGAAATGGATATGTATGTTTGAGGTTTCTTTATGACAGAACATCAAATTGTATCCAATTTCAAAGGTAAAGTAACTATAATCTTATGTTTGAGGTTTCTTTCTGACAGAACATCAAATTGTATCCAATTTCAAAGGTAAAGCAACTACAATCTGAATCAGAAGATCTGTAGTGTTTTCAGAAAATATAGTGCTACCCAATACACAAAATGAAAGAATCAAAGAATCAAAGACTCAAACATACAGTAGGAATCCAACACTGCATATTTAAATTACTAGCAATATGAACAAACAACTCTGACCCAAATGCTCAGAGTATGAAACTTCTCCAGTCCATTGAAATAGAAAACTCTGTTAGGTCTTTGACCTCTTACAGAGATCTATGTACAGCGGTTAGATTCAGAGTCCAGTTCAGAAATGGCATACAAACCTGCCAAAGTTCTCAAGAACTTGACCTGCCTCTCAAGAGCAATGATGTAATCTGCTGTCTCCTTAAACAGAAGGTCCACCTCTGCAATATCCTGTCCACCAGGGATAAGCTTCTGCAATGTCCTCACTGCACATGAAAACACCAATGACTCATCCAAATCCTTCAAGCTTCCCTCTTCCTCAATGGATGAGCAGGACATCTGGAGAGCCATTCTGATAACCCACAATTCTTTTTCCTTTGCTTCTTCTCCAAGAACTGGAATGCAGGATGTCTAGAATATAGACGACCGTTAATTAGAAAGAAAATCTGAGTGCGCCCAAATCAAGAGAAAATGTCAAAAGCCCTAGCAGTACAAAAGCAACAGGGCAAAATGTGGTGGAGTCTTACAATAATGCCACGCATGAACGAATTGGTGGGTATTTTAATAATGGAAAGTACGCTGGCACATGATTCAATGCTTTTATTAGGCAACTGATTTTGGGCAGCCATGTGAGTGGGTCTTTTCATGCAGTCCTGTCTGCTCAGAAGTGAGTGAATCGACCATGTGTGGGCCTGCTTTTTTTTGAGGATTTTATTCTGTGTCAGATCACAATTGAGGAGACCTCTGGGAGTGTGAGATGGAACTAGAGTTAAAGCTGGAGAGGCTCGAGACACAACAAATGATTAATGAACACTGCCCACTAGCCACAACACAAGGACAAACATCATTGTTTTCATGTGTTTGCCATCAATGTACTGGGCTGTTTTTGCATGTTATCTTTATTATGCAAGAGAGCAGGGGGATCAGATATCAGGAGTCAGGACCTGTCCCTCCCTGTACTGGGTTTTGGGTTTTGGTCTGTGGGAGGAAGATTCGACTCAACAAGCTGATCCACACAATTAAAAATGCTACCCCCATACGCTGCAGGCTCCTTTTCTGTTTGTGAATATATATATAGAAAATCTTTGTGACAGGCGGTGCTCTTTGTCCATATTTTAGATTTGCTTCCGATCTGGGGTAAAAGAGTGTTGTCTGAATTGAGAACAGAAATGGGGAATGGGATTGTGCTTCCTTGTTCGATCTTTGCCCACAATGAAAAAAGGATCTAACCATATCATGCTTAGGTAAATGGGATTCTAAGAATTTCTTGGGCAGTGGTTTCTGCTGCCATTTTTAGTCTGTGCTGCTCATTTTCTGGGATAACTTTGTATGCCTCATCTACACCGACTTTCCTGTCGCTTTCGTTTTTACTTCGAAGTTGTAAGTACGTGCTTGCATGTTTTTGATAAGGTAAGTACGTGCTTGCATGTTATATATATAGATAAAAAATATATACAAGTATGTCTCTTTTTTCATCTTTTTCATTCAAAGGTAATGAATATTCCTGATTGGTAGTCACTATTCTCTTTATAAAATACCATGTCGAAGGCATTATGTCATGATTTTAACATACAATATTGTTGGACTCAAGGAACACTAAGAGAGGGGAGGGAGGCAATGAATAGTGTTCAACAATATTTAGATTTCATTCGAGATCTTAAACCATTTGCAACATTTCATCAAAAGTAAAGATGCAAGCACATGAAGGAAACAATCAAAACACCATAACACCAATATTTTTACGTGGAAACCCTGTTAGGGGAAAAACCATGGTGGAGGTCAATCTACAAATTATACTCTATTAAAAGTATGAAGAAAAGGAATGCACATGCATTCAGGCACACTGCCTAGAGCTCGCTACTTAAAAGAAAGAAGGCTTACTACCTTACAAAAGTGTTTGGATTACAAAAAAGGGTTGAACTGAGAAGATAGCATCTACAAATGTCAAATTACAGTTCCAATTAAGCACATTGATCATATTCTGGACCATCTGCCCAATTTTGCACTTATGCTCTGCTCTGCCTTAATTCGTTTCACAAAAACCTCTTCTACACAAGCAAAATTCGCTCAACTATTCTTCTGATATTTGCACATACATCTGCTCTGCTCTTCGCTCACACTTACACAATTCTACAAATTCATACATCCATACAAAAATACACAAAATGAATTACCCGAACTCATATATATATCCACTACAAGATTTAGATACTTTAAGTTGGCTTGCAGTAAGACAAAAATGTTTTTCAACTGTCGGCTCAATTCACATTTGATATATGATGCGCATCCACCAAAGTTGGCTAAGGCATAGTTGGGACCCAAAACAAAATTGTTCAAACATAGAAACAATTAAACAACTACTCCTTATACATCTATGACATGCTACATGCACTGAGTCGGCCAACATGAACAAAAAAATAAAAAAACCATTTTACTGGATCTCATAACTCATACATCGATTAATGCGACACCACAAAACTTGACAACAAGATAATATAGATGTTCAACAAACTTCCTCGAGATCCACAATGCAAAATGATAATCCGGTGAAGCATACAGATCAACATACTAGTCGGATACCCTGTTCTTCACTCTTGCTTCTGGTAATGCACTGTTCTTCACTCTGTCTGCCGGTATGAACAAATTATGATCTGCGGACCGGGATAATGACTTAGGTTGCCATCAATGACAACACTAGAAGCCATATGCCAACAATCTCCCCCTTTGGCATTGATGGCAACACTTAGTGAAAAATGACTAAGTGTCAGAACCAATATGATTACACTGCCAATTTCAAAATTTTAAAATTTCAAAACACAACTCCCCCTTAGAGTGATAAGGCATTTTTCACTACACTCTCTCCCCCTTTGACATCAATGACAAACATATTTATCACTACGCTATCTCAAAAATTATCTCTCCCCCATTCAAAAATTGGACAAAATTTGAGAACATACAACTGCTGCTTGAGTCAGAAAATTAATTTGTACTTATCTTTCATTTCCGGAAGAAATTTCTTCCATGCTTCCACTGCAATCCCAATGACTATGATCAAGCTATTGTTTTTTGATGTTCAGTTGATAATTTGGATGAGAGATTTCGGTATTGTAATTGCCTCTTCAAATTTCTTTCCTTTCCTCAGAACTTCAATTAACTGCTCCAACCTGCATTTAGTTAAGTCCTTCACTTTCTAGAAAGTGTCCACAAGGTTATTTATGGTGAACAGAACTTTTGACTGCTCAGACTACAACTCCTAAATCCTCTTCTTGATTGCACCATCCTGATCCTGGAACATGTAATCATGACTAATTTTGTTCGGCTTAGTTTCAATTTGCCCCAACTTATCTTTGTACTTCCCAACTGCATGAGGCCAACGAAGACAATAGTTGAAGATATTGTTTGTTGTGTTTGTGCATTGCCTCAACACATTTATTTTCCTCTTTAGTTTGATAAGAGATAGCCTGAACTGCTCCTTCAAATGTAAAATTATCTCTTCCTCTTTCTTGTCTTGAGACTCAGAGACCATGGCATCCTTTATGCATTTGATCATCTCTTCAGGAAACACATTCTGCAAACTCTCCAAATCGATGTTATTGTGCACAAAATAAGTACTCAGAGTACTCTCGATCAGGTCTTGCTCATAGGAAGGTTTCTCAGACCATGTACCAGCAATTTTCTGCATCCCATCTTCCTCCTGAGGAATTTGCAATATCTTTGCTTTGAATAAAACACCTTCTTCTTCACTTCCTTTTTCCATTACCACATCCGATTCAACTGATTCTGGTTCATCCCTGGGAGTGTACTCATCATATTCCTCATCTGATATATCCACAATCTCTTTCTCTTTACCTTTTCCTTCAACTTTAAGGGTTTTGAGTGTCGAAGGAGAGTACTCAACAATCTCTTGAGCTCTTCTCTTCTTTCTCTCCATCTCACCGAAAGAAGATCCAACTTCAAGTGCTTTAACCGGAATAGAAATGCTAAATGCTCCAAACTTCCCTAGCAATTCCTTAAAAAAATTTGCATATTCTTGCTTACAATTTCCCAAAGCATTAGAATGTTCAAAAATTTGTTTGCAAACCAGTACACCCTTTTTCCATACAACATTACTGATCTGAGGCAAGCAATTTAGAAAATACATCACAAGAAATATGACCAATGTACCAAACCTGAAAGGATAATTTGCCTCCTTTTTCAATTGCACATTTTCCATCAATTGATCTTTTAGCAATCCACACAGATCAAAATCTTCATCCTCCATTATCATTTTGTGAGAGATGTAAAATATGCTTACCGAGGTTGCGCCTTCCCTGTTTCTGAAAATGATTTTGTATGAGATTTCATGTGCAATGTATCTTGTTATCGGATCTTTGATTGTTGCAATTATCAAAGCCCTCTGATCTCCAGTTACTCCGGTTAGGGTTTCAACTTCTTTGTTCTGAATCGACTTCTTTTTTGAAATATCCCCAATATTGCACAAACCAGTTAGATTCTCAATCACCTCTTTCGAAATGGGATAGGGTTTATTCAGAGTTAGAATGTCATCATTCAATCTATTCAAGATAAACCTAACAACTTCCGCATTATCAAAATATGGAAATTCACTCCAAATGTCCAAACTTAAATGTTTCACTCCTTCAAGCCATTTCAATTCATGGGTTGGCAACAAATTTTTCACATCCCTAATCTTCTCACTGCTATATTCATCCAAATTTACCATTCCTTTGATTTGCAACATTTTTCTTTTCATGTTGAACAAGTTTCTATTGAGCACCAAATTGAGTGAGATTTCAACAATTGAAAACCCTGATAAGTTTGTCACCGAATTGACTTGACTCCTTCAAAATTATGCTACAAAGGTTCTCCTACTATTCTCCTTTAATGCATGGTGACAAATGAGGGTTCCAAATACCCTTTTATAACTCGCACACCTAACATTTTTGCCACATAAAATGTTTTTCCCTAGGCATTTTGGATACTCTGCTTTCTCAAACAACAAAGGAAAAATTCATCTGTGGACCTTCCACTTCACAAATTTCTGCACAAGTGACCACTGATACAGTTGTAAACCATTGGCATAGCTACTGACAATTTCCTGCATTCTGGTGCCAACTCTTGATAGGGGGTTAGAGGATTTGCTTGAAAAACTCCCCTAGGCCGATGGCCTAAGATCAATTTCCGGAGGAATTATTAGAACCTACTTCCGGTGCAGGCTTATTTCCTTCATCAGATTCACTCTTCCTTACCCATTTTTTCTTCATCTGATCTCTTATCTCTTCCACAGTTACTTTCTCTTTTCCTCTATCATCTTTCTGTGAAATTATGCCTTTGTACATCGGACCTCTTCTGTCCATGTTTATGTTCTTGCAGAATCTTGCAATGTGACTAAATATGTTGCAATTGTAACACACAGGATTTCTCTGTCTAGACTATTCATTCCATTGATTTTCTTTTGATCTGTGTTGATTAGCAACATGCCCAAATCTGTTGCATGCATAGCATCTAACATTTCTATGAAAGTTATTTATCATATTTCTGCATTCTCTTAATTTGTGACCAAACTTATCTCAATTAAAGCATTGACCTGAAAATGATGGTTCACTTGATTTCTTTTTACCTCTACATTGAGAAGTCATATGACCAAATTTATTGTAGGCAAAGCAGTGGCCATTAAACTTTTGTGCATTAGGTTGTCTTGTCGGATACCTTCTGCCTCTGTTCATCTGATTTCTTTGTCTGGAATCCTTATGTTCAGATCCGGAGCTTTCTCCCTTCTCATATCCAAGACCTCTCTTGTCATTTGCATCCTTCTAACCTTTAGTCAGCTCATCAAGCTTAGCAGAACTGATCCTAAATTTCTCCTTGTATTCATTTGCAATAGTGAGTTCATCTTTGAGAATAACTATCTGTCTTTCAAGTTCTTGTTCATTACTTCTAGATTGTTGCAATTCAATCTCCAGTTGTATGAATCCACTATTTACTCTGCTACATTCTTCAGATTTTTCTTTTAACGACTGGGCCAGATTCTCCTCATTCTTCTTTCTTTCTTTGCTCTCCTTAGTTAGCTTCATCACCATAGATTCCATCTCAAGCTCTAGAGAAGCATTATCTCTAGCAAGCTTTTCACATTCTTCAGTTATTTCTTTTAGGGTCTGATTCAGGTGAACATCTTCCAAGCATTTACTTTCTTTCTGCTTCAGTTGATCACATAGTTCCTTCCTCTTTTCTCTTAACTCATTGATTTTATCCTTCAATGATTGAATGAATTATTCAACATCTCCAAGATTTTCTTTCAATTCCATGACTTCTGCTTTAGACTGATCAAAATCATCAAGTGCCACCAAAAGCTGTTGTTGAAGACCACTAGAGTCCATTGCATTCCAAGATCCACCTCAAGCTGTTATACTTCTACAGAGGAACCAATGCTCTGATACCAATTGTTGGACTCAAAGAACACTGAGGGGGGGGTGAATCGATGTTCAATAATATTTAGATTTCATTCCAAATCTTAAACCATTTACAACATTTCATCAAAAGTAAAGATGCAAGCACATGAAGGAAACAATCAAAACACCATAACACCAATATTTTTACGTGGAAACCCTGTTAGGGGAAAAACCACGGTGGAGGTCAATCCACAAATTATACTCTGTTAAAAGTATGAAGAAAAGGAATGCACATGCATTCAGGCACACTGCCTAGAGCTCATTGCTCAAAAGAAAGAAGGCTCACTGCCTTACAAAAGTGTTTGGATTACAACAAAAGGTTGAACTGAGAAGATAGCATCTACAAATGTCATATTACAGTTCCAATTAAGCACATTGATCAGATTTTGGACCTTTTGCCCAATTATGCACTTCTACTCTACTCTACGTTAATTCGCTTTACAAAAACCTCTTCTGCACAAGTAAAATTCGCTCAACTGTTCTTCTGATATTTGCACATACATCTACTCTACTCTTCACTCACACTTACACACTTCTACACATTCATGAGTTGTAGACCACTAAACGTTGAATATGAGTTGCAGATAGACATAATTCTTCTCGATAGGTTTCTCTACCCTATTTTAATGTATTGTCAAGGCATTTTGATGAAATTATGAAGAAGTAGAGTTTAAAATTATGTCAAAAAAAACAACAATGTACTATATTTCATTCTTTTAATGGAATAAGGTAGGAAGAGCCATATAATGCACAATATCATCCACTTTACCCTTGTTGTGTTCTGTTTTAAGTTTAGAGTAAATCATTTTCATTCAATACTACAAAAACAAAGATTTGTGTATGGTTTCTGTAGACAACTAAAAATGACTAATGCATTTCATCCATTTCATCATCATTTCTCATCAATTTTTATCCATCAATATTAATTAAATAATTTTTAATTATTTAATTAAGCTAACACGTCACCCTCATTAATTAAGTAATTTTTAAATTATAAATAACTTTAATCCATTATTTTCCATCACCCAACTTTAATTATTTAATTAATTCTTCAATTATCCTTATCTACTGTAATTAAATAATTTTGAATTATTTAGTTAATTTTTAATTTCATTTCATCCACATTAATTAAATAATTTTTAGTTATTTAATTAATTTCTCAATTTCCTCCATCCACATTTAAATGAGTTTAAATTATTTAATTAATTCATTTATCTATTTTTCTTATCCATTATAATTAAATAATTTAATAAAATTAGCTAATATTTCCTCTAAAATTAGATAAACTTATTTAATTTTCTTTCTATCTTTAATTTATATTTTATTTATTTCCTAAATATATCTTCATCCCATGCAAATGAAGTGTTTAATTAATTTTCTTAATATTCTTCTATCTCCTAATTTAGTGACTTGACTGAAAAAATAGCATAATTCACTCACACTCACTTTCACTTCAATCTTCTTTGCAATCAGTTAACTCATCCATGTAACCTACAGGGCCAATCAACTCGCCAAGCAATCCCTTCATCAAGACATGTGTCGCTTGCGCACTCATCATGATCTCTCAATCAAATCTCATCCATCAATCTTTCAAACTATTTTTTACTGTTGATCTATATCATGTGAAAGCTATAAAATCACCATTAGTCCAAATCATTATCTCTCCACAATCTTTAAGAAACCAATTTATCACTACGTCCATTTTCAATCAAGGTTATGCTAAGGATTTAGAGAAATCTATAAATCACTATTTTTACAACATCATTGATAAAATAGAGTAAGGAATAGGCACAATTGTGTCCAGGTATTATCATTTTATTTATTTTGTTTCTGCACACACTTCATTGAGGTCATTATTAGATGATTGAATTGGGTTTATTTGTATTGTTTTATTCTAAGTTTTAGATTCATTAATTTAATACACATATTTGGGATGCCTAATGGGATCCACATCCCTGAAATTAACATTTTGCTTTCATATTTTTGTGATTTTTAAGATACAAGTACATATCAACGCTTTTATCACCAGATTGATGGTTTTTGTTTTTAGATCAACGCTTTTGATTCACATATTTGGTGCTTCTATTCACTATTTCAACTCATTTGATCACTGGTTTGGCATATTTGTCTATTAGCTATAAGATTATAATATTATTAATCAGATTTCAATTTTTATTATTTGTTGATTATTATTTTTTGGATGTTAAATGCACGGGACAACTAAGAGGGGGTGAATTAGTTGTACATTAAAACATCAAAACTCTCATTAACATTTAGATCTTTATTAGCTCTTAAATCCTTAATCAGATTTAGTATGAAAGTAAATAAAACAACAACACATCAAAACACCATGCACAATAGAACACTAGATTTATGTAGAAAACCCAAGAAGATAAAAACCACGGTGAGGATTAGCTCATAATATATAGTAATAGCAACACTGAATACAATAGGCTCACTGTCAGAGGGCTCGCTGCCCAAAAAAAAGGCTCACTGCCCAAAAGAAAGAAGATAGAAGAAGTGGTGGCTCACTGCCAATTTGAACTGCTAACAATGCATCTCTCTTATGTTGAAGGTATGATTCCACTGAAGCACAAACAACTCATTTAACAGACTAAAATGTAGACACCTTCTACTCACTACATTTGGGAGTCATAGGCATTAAAGCTCACACTCAAATCACCATACTTGATCACTTTCATATCTTTTACATCACACACACTCTCTGCTTAATCCACACAACAACTTTCCTTGTATTTATACCATTTGTGACCTAAAACAATCTCAATTAGGTTGACCTTAAGGAAACGTATACACCAAAACAATGTAACATGAAATAGGTCAGCACCAAACACTTCCACAATGTAAAGAAGTGAAGGAAAACCATGCCACAACTTAACTGGGACCCAAATCTACACCGACATGCTTCTCAACACTTCCACAAATAGCAATCATCCTCCACAATTAGCATTAGCAATCCAAGTCAGCCAAACTTGCACTAACACTAACAAGTGACCACAAGCACGCCTCTCCAAGTCCGGAAACATCTTGTGAACCACACAACAACATTCCAAAACATCTCATAATATTCCACATCATCAGAATATTCACTACTACTACAACCACTTGAAATTTAAGAACACCTTTATTATGTGCAACCAGACACGCTAGCACGGACATCCAACACACCAAACAACCTTGTGAAACACCACAACACCTGAAACTTCAAGGGAAGGTAAATACAGAATATATAAGCATGTTCCTAGATCCACTAGACAGGAACCTTCACTGCGGAGAAATGCAAAGCAATCTCATTTCTCCCAAACACCCTATTTCACTAGACAAACATGTCAGACACATCTTCCACTGCAGTACAATCCAGAACCTGAAACTCTAGATATAGAACCTTTGAACACTTCTAATCATCATACCAAACAACGTAAGCATATCTTTAACTATGAAGAAATGTAGAGCAGAACACTGAACGTGCCACTATGTCACACTAAACTCTCTTTTATTCAAATTTTCTCAAAAGCACTTGGAAACCAAGTGAACCAACTATATCAACAACACTACTAACATCTTCACAACACATTTGCAGCATCTTCAATGCCTCTCATCAACTATTGCACATCCAACTATCTCTCCAAACACAACTTCTACAACTCTACTAAAGTAAGACATCAATGACAACACCAACATTATGTTGACATCAATACCAACAACTCCAAGCTTCCAAGAAATCCATTGCTAGGGGTTGACATCATCAACACCAATAGCGTTCCAACATTCTCTTCATAAGGGTTTGACATCAGTGACAACACCTAAACAACTCACAAACAACTCAAGCTTCCAACAATCTCCCCCTTTGTCATTGACGGCAATACCAGCTTTCTTAAAAACCATTAATAACAAAAGTAACCAAGCAGCAACAAACAGCACTCCCCCTAACTGGGGCATCTCTCACACTTCATATTCTCTTGATCCTAAACACTCTCTCCCCATGTGGTCTTCATACCATATTCTCTTCTATACTATGGTTTTTCAACCAACTATCTCCCCCTTTGACATCAATGGCAAAGGGCCATAGACACATCCAACTACCTTTCTTGTATTGAACTCTTTTGCTCTCCCCCTTTGATAACATTCAAATGGAAATTCCCACACCTTTCACACATCATCTACATAGGATTTTTATTTTCTATTTTCCCTTTTGATATCTGCATACACCACTTGCAACACTAGCAAGCAACTGCACTGCACTTTACTACAATTACTTTTTTGCACTCTCCCCCTTAGGGGCATAGAATATGCTTCATCATACTTCACCAACCAAAAATACTACTACATGCTCCCCTAAGAGGTAGCCTTCACCAATCCAGAATAAAAAGAATAAATCTTGAATTGCTCCACTAGACTGATGCACTCTTATGTATCTAGCTAAAAGGAGGGGCAATAACCCCTAACTTCTACCAGAGATACTCAAATGTATCTTTAGGAAGAGCCTTCATGAAAATATTTGCAACTTGATCCTTTGTAGGAACATAATCTAGCTTCACCTCATTTTCTGCAACCTTCTCTCTCAAGAAGTGATACTGGATTGAGATATGCTTTGTTCTTGAAGTCATCACTAGATTCTTTGATATATTGATAGCACTTGTATTATCACATAAGATAGAAATAGGCTCATCATATGAATTCTAATATCCAAGGTTCAATGGGCCTACTTCATCCACAACACTTGTGTGCAACAAGATGTTGTTGCAATATACTCTGCTTCTGCAGTAGATAATGATGTTGAGTCCTGCTTCTTAATCAACCATGAAACCAAACTGCTTCCAAGAAAGAAATCACCTCCACTTGTACTTCTTTTATCATCCACACAACTTTCCCAATCTACATCAGTATAGGAACTTAAAGAGAAATTAATATCCTTTGGATATCATAGACCATATATTGGAGTGTCCTACAAATATTTGAATATCCTTTTTACTCCTGCCACATGTGATTCTCTAGGATCTTCTTGAAATCTGGCCACAAAACAAACTATATGCATGATATCCAGTCTAGTAATAGTTAGATATAGTAGTCCACCAATCATTGATCTATACTTTCTCTAATCAGTCTTAGGAGATTTGTCATTCTTACTCAACTTGTAACTAGTAAACATAAGAGTACATAGCGGTTTAGAGCTTTTCATTCCAAACTTCTTCAACATTTCCTTGACATAATTTGACTGTGAAATGAATATTCCTTTTTTTTTTTACTGATTTGTATCCCAAGGAAGAAATCCATCTCCCCAAACATAGACATCTCAAACACTTTTTGCATCTCTTCTTTGAATCTCTTGCACATACCTTCATTTCCTCCAAATATGATGTCATCAACATACACTACCAAATTAAGATTTGTTCTCCTTCAACTTTGAAATATATATTGCTATCTACATTACCTTTATTGAAACCCTGTTGCAACAAGTACCTATCCAGTCTTGCATACCAAGCTCTAGGAGCTTGCTTGAGACCATATAATTCCTTCTTCAATCTGCAAACCATATTAGGGTTGTTCAATGTATACATCTTCTTCCAACTCACCATTCAAGAATGCAGACGTCACATCCATCTGATAAACCTTGAAGTCCTTATGTGTTTCCAAGGCTAAAAACATCATAATGGCATCCATTCTTTCCATTGGAGCAAATGTCTCCTCAAAATCTATTCATTCCACTTGTGAGTAGCTCTTACACACAAGTCTAGCCTTATTTCTGACAGCTTCTCCATTTTCATTCAACTTGTTTCGGAATACCCATTTAGTTCCTATTACATTATTTTTTTCTAGTCTTGGGACTAATTCCCAAGTCTAATTCTTCTCAATTTGTATCAATTCTTCTTCCATAGCTCTAGTCCAATTCTCATCCTCACATGCCTCAATCAATGTCTTAGGTTTTACTTTGGAAAGTAGACACAAATTTACTTGTTCTTATATCATAGCAGATTTTCTTCTTGTCAGTATGCCTCTGCTTTTATCACCAATGATTTGATCTTCAGAATGATTCTTCTGCACATACTTAGGAGTCTCAGGAATCCTTTTCAGAGCTTCTTCCTCTTCAACCTGTGTCTCCTTTTCCTTTTCTTCTTCTTTTCCTTTTTCTCTGCAAGAAGACTCATATGATTCATATCCTTTTATCAATACTAAGATTTTATGTGGTTCTTCATCTACTTTGACACTTGCACTTTCAACTATCTTCTTCAACCTCTTGTTATAGCACCAGTAAGCCTTGCTTCTTGTATAATATCCAAGGAATATTCCTTCATCTGACCTTGCATCAAACTTTCCCAAGTTTTCTTCATCTCTTCTGATATAACATTTTCTTCCAAACACTCTAAAATATCTAACAGTAGGATTTATTCCATACCATAGTTCATAAGGATTCTTTGAATTGTTTTCTCTTGCATGAACTCTTTTGAGTATGTATACTGCATTATGAATAGCTTCTCTCCAATAGAAATATAGTATATTTGCTTCCTTCATCATTGTCCTTGTTGCTTCTTGAACTGTCATATTCTTTCTCTCCACCACTCCATTCTATTGAGGATTCCTTGGAGATGAAAAATGCCTCTTTATCTAATGATCTTCACAAAAACTGTTAAACTCATTGGAGGTGAACTCTTCACCTCTATCAAAACTTAGGAACTTTATTTTCATATCTATTTCATTCTCAACCATAGATTTAAATTCTTTAAACTTGTCTAGAGCTTCTAATTTTTCTTTGAGAAAAGTTACCCAAGTCATTTTAGAGTAATCATCAATTAACAACATGAAACACATATCACCTTGAAAGCTTATTTCTTGTAGGTCCACATAGGTTTGTATGCACCAATCCCAAAGTTTCTATTGTAGAATACTCTTTGATATTGAACCTTTCTTGTTTGTTTCCCAAGCTAATATTCCTTGCAAAATGCATTGATAGGCTTTGTAATTCTTGGAAGATCTCTCACAACTTGAGTAGAACTAATCCTCACTAGGCTATCAAAATTGATGTGACACATTCTTTTATGCCATAGCCAAATTTCATTGATTTGAATCATAAAGCACTTACCATTAGCACCTTTGAGCTAATAAACATTCTCATTTGTCCATGTTCCTATAGCAACCAGAATTTTGGATCTTCCTTTTCTAATTTTACAACCATCATCCTAAAATACAAGATTATATCCTTTGCTACACATTTGTTCTACACTCAGAAGATTATGTCAAAGACCCTTGATATAAAGAACATCATTTGTATTATGCTTGCCATCAAAACTAATTGAACCATTTCCAAATCTTAGGAGATGTATCATCACCAAACTTAATAAGACCGCCTTCAAACTTCTCAAGTTTAGAAAACTTACTCTTATCACATGTCATATGATTTAAGCATCTGATGTCAATTATCCAATGATTTTTCTCCTCTCTAGCATGAAAAGCAATCACTATAGTCCCTTTGATGTTGTGACCTATTTTTAGAACAATTTCCTTCATACATCTTTCAGAGTCAGTACAGTTATTTCCAAAATTTAGAGACATGATCAAGAGTTCATCATTTTCATCATTCAGGTAGTCAAATTCATCATCAAATATGCTAGTATGTTCTTTAACATAATAACTTCTCTTGACATATTTTCATTTTTTATCCTTATATTTTCCATTTGAAACTTTGGTTGGACATCTTGAAGCATAATGACCTATCTTTCCCAAGTTAAAACATTTGAAAGGAAACTTACCTTTGTACTTTACAGTTCCCTTTTTCAATCTCCTGACAAAATTTGCTTCTATCTCATCAAGATCATCCAGGTATGATCCATCATCCTTCTCTGATTTGCTAGCTTTAAAATCAGTCTCTTTTCTTGAATCATTTTGGCCAAGCTCTCTCAATTCAAAAGTAGTTAAAGCACCAAACAACTGATCTCTAGAATAATTATCTAAATCTTAAACTTCCTCAATAGCAGAAACTTTATGGTCCTATAAGATTTAGGAAGAGTTCTTAATACCTTCTTTACCACCTCATCTTCTTGTAGTTTTCCACCAAGGCCATTGATGGAATTGACAACATCATCCACTCTATGCGTGCAGCTTGTAATATCTTCATCTTCTGACATCCTTAGGGTTTCAAACTTAGTCTTCAAATTCTACATATTTGCTTGCTTGACCTTATCATCTCCTTCATAGACACTTTTTAGCTTCTTCCAAATTTTTTAAGTAAATTTGTATCTCATAACCTTCACAAGTTTTGAATCAGTAAGACCACTCAAAAGAGAATTAATTTCTTTTCCATTGTTCTCATATGCCTTGATCTCATCATCAATTGTCATACCATTAGTGGGATTGGTATATCCATCTTCAATTGACTTCCAAACTCCAAACCCTAGGGAAACAAGGAAACCTTCCATCTTTGTTTTCCAAAATGCATAATTTGTCCCACCAAACAAGGGATCCTCCTTCCTATCCACCATTTGGATATACCTCAAGCGGTTAAGCTTCTTCCAAGGAACCTTGCTCTGATACCAATTGTTAGATGCATAGGACAACTGAGAAGGGGGTGAATCAGTTATACATTAAAACATAAAAACCCTCATTAACATTTAGATCTTTATTAGCTCTTAAATCCTTAATCAAATTTAGCATGAAAGTAAACAAAATAGTAACACATCAAAACACCATGCACAATAGAACACCATATTTATGTGGGAACCCAAGAAGGGAAAAACCATGGTGAGGATTATCTCATAATATAAATTAATAGCAACACTTAATACAATAGGATCACTGTCGGAGGGCTCACTACCCAAAAGAAAGAAGGGATCACTGCCAAAGGACTCACTATACAAAAGATAGAAGATAGAAGAAGGGGTGGATCACTACCAATTTGAACTCCTAACAATGCATCTCTATTGTGACGAAGGTATAGTTCCACTGAAACACAAACAACTCGTTCAACATACTAAAATGTAGACACCTTCTGCTCACTACATCTGGGAGTAATAAGCATTAAAGCTTGCACATAGATCACCACACTTGGTCACTTTCACATATTTCACATCACACACAGACTCTACTTAATCTGCACAATAACTCACCTTGTATTTATACCATCCTCGACCTAAAACAATCTCAATTAGGTCGGCCTTAAGAAAACCTATGCACCTCAACTGTGCAACATCAAATAGGTCAGCACCAAACACTTCCACGGTGTAAAGAAGTGAAAGCATATCATGCCACAACTTAACTAGGACCCAAATCTACATCAACACACTTCTCAACACTTCCACAAATAGCAATCATCTTCCACAATTAGCGCTAGCATGTCAAGTCGTCCAAACCTACACTAGCACTAACAAGCGACCACAATTACACCTCTCCAGATCTGAAAAACATCTCGCGAACCACACAACAACATTCCAAAGCATCTCAAATTTTTCCACATCATTAGAATATTCGCCACTACTACTACAACCACCTAAAATTTAAGAAAACCTTTATTTTTTCCAACTAGACACACTAGCACAGACATCCAACACACCAAACAACCTTGCGAAACACCACAACACCTAAAAATTTAATAGAAGATAGATAGAAAATATATAAGAATGTTCCCATATCCGCAAGACAATAATCTTCACTACGGAGAAATGCAAAGCAATGTCATTTCTCTCAGACACCCTATTTCACCAAATAGAAATATTGTCAGACACAGCTTCCACTACAGTATGATCCAGAACCTAAAATTTTGGATATAGAACCTCTGAAAACCTCTAATCATCATATCCAAACCACACGGGAATATCTTCAACCATGAAGAAATACGAAGCAAAACAATGAACACCACTCTATCACAATGATCTCTCTTTTATTTAGATTTTCTCAAAAGCACTTGGAAACCAAATGAACCAACTGCATCAACAACACTACTAACATCTTTGCAACACATTTATAGAATCTATAATGCCTCTCATCAACTATTGCACATCCAATTATCTCTCCAAACACAACTTCTACAACTATACTGAAGTAAGACATCAACGTCAACACCAGCATTGTGTTGATTGTTGTCAATAGATTTGCACCCTGTTGAATGCAATATTCAACAACCTACTGAAACATGGAAACCTCCTTCAGATGTGGGTGATCTAAGCCAAGAAGGAATCTCCAAAGCGAGATGGTTCTCCGAATGATTGATCTTACTCTAAATAATTTTTGAGGAAAGGGATAAAAATATGTCTGAAAACTAAAACCTATGACTACTGATGTTTAACTTATTACTTCTGACAGAAATTAGATCTTGCCACTCACAACAATTCCTTTATTACAATAGTTCCTACAATCTCACCAGTGCATGATTTCATCAATAATTCATATGAAGATTCAGAGGCATCGAATACATCATATAATCTGAAAACATGAAACTCTATGCAGAAAACTCATAAAAGCATGACATTAAGGCTTCAAAAATGAAAACACAAAGCATCAAACTGTTGCTACCAGTCTTGAGACAAGAAAATGGAAAGAAGAACTCTGATGTATTATTGAAACTGAAAGAGTGTCAATTTTCCAAAACTGAGTACAAAGGGTTCACAAACTCAAAAATGCATAAGAGCAGGAACTGAAATCTGAAGTGAGAAGGAGAGCTAAAAAGACTAAGTCTTTTGAAATGCATAACTCTCAAGAAACCCTAATCCAAGCTTAGAAAAAAGCTTCAAACTGTCTCAAAAACTACATAAAAGCATAAAAAAGCATATTGCTTTTATGATGAACCTGTCAAGCCTCTAAAAATAGGTTGAATCTACTTTAAAAGCTCAAAAAACACCTTATCTCTCCAAGATAAGACTCAAATCCGACCAAGAGAAGAAGTCAATAAAAATCTGCTAAAAATAGCAAGAAATCATAAAACAATTTATAAAAGATTGCTTTACGATTATGCTTTACAGAGTTGCAGATTTTACAATTTATCTTATTTTTTGCAATTAAAGATTAATTTTTTTTTGCAAAAAGAAAACTTCTTATCCCTCCATTACAATGCTTTGATTTTCTCAAAAAATCATAAAATACTAAAGTATACCATTATCTTCTCACCAAAGCTTCAATTGATTTCTCTAAAATCAACTAAAAAAACAAGGAACCCTAAATAAATAATCATCAAAACCTAACCCTAGGTCATAAGGTATTCACTATTACATTCACATTGCTTTCTCATGAAATAATAACATAATCCATATTCAAGCCTTCATAATTCACTAAGGCAAAAGAATAAGTCTTAAAGACTTAACATGTCAACCTTTAATAGGAATTTTCGGCCTCCCCACATATACCTTAGACTTCAAACTTTGATTAAAATATGATGCAAAGCCACTCATTCAAATTTCTCCATGTGTTTTGACCGAAAATTCTAGATGATGATAAGGTCGAATTAGGGTTTCAACAAAACAAAGTCAAACCCTAATAATCACTACATTTCGCACTCTCCACTTTGAAGGAAAAGAGCTCTGGCTAAAATGAACGCCACCATGATTGAGTTGAATTTGAGCTTGTGTCTTTGAGAATCTCTAGTTCTGCCCTCTAATAGTTGAAACTCCATCTGGGCAAGCTTGTTCTTTAAAGTATTGAAGTTCTTTACTCTCTTCAAGAAATAAGAAAGGCCACTAAGGCCGCGGACTGTCATGCCTCCTCCTGACTTCTCCTTGCTTGGTCTTCCTCCTATGAGCTCGAGTTCCATTTGAAAGCTCTATGAGAGAGCTCGCGGGTTATTGCTTTTGCTTCCTATTCACAAGGTAAGCTTCTTGTCATAGTTTCATTGCTTCTCATTCTTGTTCATTATGGCCTTAAGGCCGCGGTTAATACAACTTCTAATGCCTCCTCTTTGCATTTTTTGTGCTCATATTTACTGTTTTTGTGTTCCATTCCCACTATGAGAGCTCAACTATTCTTTAAGAGCTTGAAATCTTGGCTTCTGGACTCTCTTTGGAGCTCCTGGCCACAGCTATGCATACTCTCCTCAGATATGGACTCGAAATCTTTTTCCCTTAAGCTCGGATCTCTTCTTTACTCTTCAAAAAACTAAGGAATCCCTCTTTTATTTTATGAATTTCTGGCCATGTTCAGGCCACACCAGATGTATATTATAGAAAGCACTATAAGAAGCTTTGGGCTTGACCCGAAACAAGAAATTCATCTTCTTGTATATCTGAAGACATATCCGCTTGTGGGTATCATGAGAATCCGAATAAATTTGTATTTTCTCCATCCTAAAGCTCGACTCTCCACAGAAAATTGGCATTTATTCTTGTTATTTACTTGAAAAACCCTCTCATGGGTATCACTCGAAATGTAAAACCTCATGGTTTTATGCATTTATCTATTTTATGTAAAAACCCATATGGGTTAGTTCTGAAAGTTACAATTTATGCTATTTAAAACCAAATCATCATGCGGGTACCCTGTTTGTTGTATCATTTTCTTTCAAAAATAAAACTCCTATGAAAGAAACAAAAATCTGTGCATTTATCTGCATTAAGGTTATGGGCTCGACCCAAATGACCAGTGGTCTCTGCTTTTGTTGGCATTTTTGTGCCTTTTAATTTCCTCCATATAAATGCTTGACACTTAGAAGAGAAAACAACATTGTCTAAAAGCTCCAATATGACAAAATACCTAACTTACTGTTCTGAAAAACACACCCATATGGGTAAAATTGGAAATGTTGAAAGTCTGATTCACATGGTATTCTACCTTCTTTAGCTTTCTTCATGGAAATATTATAGAAATTTAATCTTTAACAAGACCTTCTCTTGGAAATTGAATGAAAACTGATACTCTACTTTGAAATTATGTCCAAAAAGAAAACTCACATGGTGAGCTGGAAACACATCTGTTTACCTTTAATACTCTCATGCAACTTAGCTCGACCACCATGGTTTCTTTTGCACTTTCAGTTACAAAAAACCTGGACCTGACATTTGTTATTAAACTGGGTTTGATCTCTCTCTTATTTCTGCATTTTCAAATAATCATGTAAAACCTAGGCTTCTAAAGCATTCAAATTTCTTACTTTCAGCATGATTCTGTGTTTGTCTCTTCCTGAAGAAAAATGAACCACAGACCTATAAAATTATGGAAATGTCCCTTGTTTGAACTACAGCCATATGAGTTCATGTTTTTTCCTTTCCCACACAGAATTTACTTACTTATTCCATGCACAATCTTCTCATTCTAAAAATAACCCTTATGTGTTTAAATTCTAATCAAAACTGTGTACACACCACTGTTCCTTTGGATTCCTTAACTCTAACACACAGCAACCTTCACCTTTTTCTCTTGAACTTAGTAGAGATTTTAGATTGAAACATTGCAACACTATGGACTACCTCTACTCATCAGCTCCTATGCATAACTAACACCATCAGAACAACTTCTGGAAAGAAACTGCTATCATTTCTTTATCATTCTGGGACAACATTTCTCACCTTGAGATTCTTGAAGTTGTATTTGACTTACCAGTCAAACTAGAACTGGTTATTATTTTGTCACTTTGAATGCATTGTCTATGTTTCATACTCTTGAGCTTCAACATAGTACTCTTCATGCATTTTTATGTCCCACTTCACAACCTGCTCTTTAAATTTGTTCTCTTTCATGATGAAATTTGAAACAAAACTATTTATTAAGGCATAATGTATGCCTGTTCACTATCCTTGACTGTGAAAAGAATACTAATGAACTGGAACTCGCATGACATATACGATCATGATGAACACAGAACATGAACTATACAGCAATTTTTGATATAAATGTACTCAACTGAATTGATTGAGTGAACTAAACTCATTGTTCACCTATAGCCTTCAGAAAAATTAACCTGATCGTTATGAATGCACAGTTGGTTTAGTAGCTCGATCGATAACTCTGTTTACTCTTTCAGTTGTATTTCATTTCCTCTAATGAACATGATGATGTAATCTTTAAATCAACCCATTTAATGAATAGGGCAGCATGCCAAGTTGTACCCTTGTGGGAGCCCGTTTTTCTCCACATGCTTGGTCTTCGAACAATGATCAGCTTCAGGATTTTTCCTATACCTGCACAAGGAAACAAACAATGTTAGCATAAAACAAAATATGATGATCATGATATTGTTATTTCTCCTTCAGCTCACTTCCTCTGCACTTGATTGATTGTTTCAATGCATAATTAATAGTAAGTTGCACTATTGTGGGTGCCTCATATAGGTTTCTTCATAATTGGAGCCACTGACCCCCCTCTTTTCTCGTACAGGTCGACGAAGCTCAAGAAGACAAAGGTGCACCATTCAGCGTCAACTGTCGATAATCAGGCAATGATGATTATGTCGTCACTTATATGTTTTATTTTTTGCATCTTCAGTAGTGTAATGTGCTATTAGTGATATATTGGAACAGTCACATCCACAACTTGTGTGGATCTTTGATTTCAATTCTTTGCTTTCATTTGAAAGGAAAATGCATTCCAATGCAAATCTTTGTAATATTATTCTGATTCTTGAAATCAAATGAAGCCTTGTAAAATATGAGTCTTTTCATGAAATAAATGAAAGCATTTAAAAATGCTCTATTGTTTACATGCTCAATTATGTACTTCATTCATTTATGGAATATTTGAATAGCACTCTGAAACTCCATTTCTTCTTTTAAATGCACAATTGTTACTTGATGAATGATTATAACAATGCAAAATAGCACTTTAAACATAATCTGCAATTTCACCTCATGATATAATAACATTCAGCCAGCTCCGCCAATCGAGCTGTGGTGAAAAATTGGTAACATTGACATCAATACCAACAACTCTAGGCTTCCAACAACTTAGATGCTAGGGTTTGACATCATCAACACCAACAACATTCCATCATTCTCTTCATAAGGGGTTGACATCAATGACAACACCCAAACAACTCACAAATAACTCTAGCTTCCAAGACTGGAGATATGATGAATTGATGTTTTAACCCCTACATTATTTTTAGAAACTAATAATTATTTTTGTAGGTTTTTCACATTTTTTTTACAAATTATTTCTAATTGCAAGTGCAAGTTAGTAAATCAACACTTCTATAGATAGATTGGTACATCTGAAAGGTAGATCAACACATCTTAAGGACATAATGGCATTATTAATAGGTAGATTGATGGATTTTACAAGTATTGTCGGGTTTTGTTTGTTGGTTTAACGCATCTAACAATTATTTATATGCTTCTAATTTTTTGAATTGGATTTTATTTTTGGCTAACATTTTCATGACCTTGGGAACTAATCAAGTGGTGTAGATTGGAAATCATTGGCAGAGATTTTATTTTATTGACTACTAACATAATTTTATGCAAGATGTTTGACAAAGTTATTTCTTTTATTTACTAGTTTAGTTGCACACTTCATTTTCAGTTTTAAAATAAACATGTTTGTGTAAAATTTTAGGTGTGTATGTTCTCTCCTTGTGCTACGTGTGATCCTAGAGATCAAAAACACCTACTAGTTTACTTATTTGTTTATATTTATACCTAAGGTTGTACTAGCTTGTGTATGCTCACCCCTTGCACTTTGTATGAGCCTAGGGATCAAAAGAACTAGTATCATCATTTCCCATTAGGGGGATTCCTTGGGGATTTCATCACCCCAAGGTTGACATCAACCACATTTCTTGGTAGGGTATATAAAGGGGGAGGAGTGAAATTTGTACCTCAAAAGTGAGTCATCATCGTGTATGGCTACGCCTTGAGACCTTCGATCCATTGAGACTCATTTGGTGAAGAGGATAGGAGAGACCCTCCTAGAATCAAGAATTTGTAGGTGGGCTCTCAGTTCACATATACCAAGTTATGAACCTTATTTTCAGAAAGCCTAAGACTATCAATCATTAATCTAGTGTGGTGTAAGGTACAATATCATGTCTAAAGTTAATAACCATGTACCTCCCTTAGTAAGGTGGAAACTCATTGGGCTAAAGGTGTCAAAACCTCCAAAGTAAGGAAAAATGTGAGCCCATGAGCCACTGGACTCCTAGTTAATGACTTTTGAGAAGAGAGAAGTTTCTTGTAGTAAATTTGAGGTGTTTAATCATGTATTCCTATTGTAGTGCGACACTCCTTCAATAATTATAGGGTTGTTAATGTGCTTCAGATGTCTTCTTGTCAAAACTAATAAAAACCAATTAATCTTATTACCTTGAAAGTCATTAGCCATCTTGTTTGTTATTTTTGTCTCTTTCCAAAGAACAATGTCCAAAATATTCAAAAACTTGTAAAAGCACATCTTTCTATATAGAGTTGCACTTTTGCATTATAGAACAATGTTATTGAGTCATATTGTTGCACTTCTGAAACATAACACTGGGCTTTTTTATTATTATATGGTGCTTCTAATTTATATGTTTGTGCATATTTCTAATAAAGTTACACATTTGAGACATAAACCTACACTTATGGGTCACAGAATGGTGCTTATGAGTCGCAGTATTATGCTTTTGAGTTACCTTGTGATAGGTTGTCATCAGGTCCTAACACTTTAGTTAATAAACACATTAAAATATCGATCGGGCAATGTCCAAAGGTTGTATGCAATAGAAGACATCTCGACTATCTCTCTCGGGTTTTCTCAATACCAAACAACCAAATAAAACTCTACACTAAAAATCCTCTAATCTTAGAAAGCGGGAAATCATCTATCTAGAAAGGTTGAAATAAGTAAACTAAAAAGCAGAAAACTATGAATCTGAAAATCATAACCACTAAACTAGAAAGCATCGAAATGATTAAACTAAGAAATGTATAGATTTTTGAAGAAGTAAAACTTGTAAAGAAACTATGAAACATTGATCTAGTGTAAAAGATAACAATCTAATCAGCTAACAAAAAATGATTTAACAATCTGAAACAACTAAAGTAAGGTGCACCAGAATTTCAAACACTAACTTCAGAGACTACAAACTTAGCTATAACCTGCAGGATTGACACTGACAACATGACATACACATGAAAATAAATTCCAATGTCGATTACTAACTACTAAAAGAAAGTACAGAATGAGAAGTAAAATACTTATCTATATAATCTATAACCCTCGAGTGGCCAACTCTTGGGTGGTTGTACAGCTATCTCATATCACATGCACTGGTAATCTCCAAATTGCTTCATTCAAAGGACTCCATTCACATTACTCAGTAATTCAAAGAGTGGCAGGAAAAATCATTGTATTCATATGGAAGTATAACTTAGAAAAGACATAATGGCAACATAACAACATTCTTCTGTCTTCATCATTTTCAACAGTTACATATTTATATGAAAGAAGTTAACAAAATTCTACTTTCCAGTTAATAAAGTCTTCAACAGATTGTCAACAACTAATGGACTTTAAATCCCATGACATGAAATATTAAAGAAGCTCGACATGAGCTATAAAGTCTTTAGAACTGAAAATAACAAAAATTATGAAGACTCGGTCCATAACGTATTCTCCTAAAATTTTGGCGCCCACTCACTTGTCTTCAACGGTGTTGAAGCCTGCATTAATCCCCTTTTGACTAGAATGGTAACTAGTGGTGGAAGTTGACCTGTGGAATGCTCAAGACTAAGCCATTAAATCAACACAAATTAGCTTATTTCGACTAATTTCAAGAAATAAAGATTGCACCGCTTATTCATAAAAAGAGAGCAATTATTTATCCTAAAGGTAATCAATTGGCAGGGTAAGTTTGGCTGAAAGGTATAAGGCTGGGTATTGAGTCCATTATTTTGATGAGGTTATTTTTACCTCATCACCTTGTAGTGCTTTTGACCTATCCTACTATGCTTCTATCAGATAAAATTACACTTTTGATATATAGACCTTCATTTTTGGTTCATTATGTGGCTCTTTTGACCTGATATCATGTGCATCTCTCTAATAGAGGTGCACATTTGTGTCTTCGTACTCTACTTATGAGTCACCTTTTTATGCATATGATCAGTACAGTGATGCTTTTGATAAAATATCTATTGAATCAAGCTTATCATTATCATTATCGAATCATATCAAGGTTATGCTAAAGCATTGAGCAATCCATGTATCAACATCAAACAGCAAATCAAATGGAATAACGATGTACTCCACTTCCTCTCATCGAGGAGAGAAGCAAATATTCTAGGTGAAGGCATTGTACTTTGTACTGCTTTTATCTTCATTTTTTTTCCTTCAATCTTTTCTCAACCTCTTCATTTTGGCATGCCTGATGGGACCCATGTTCCTATCCTTACCCAACCACACCTAATGTTAGTCTATCTCTTAAACCATTAATTAAATAAATATCTATTATCTATTTAATTATTCAGATTGTTATCCTAATTCTTTAATTAAATAAATATTTAATATTTTTTAATTATTATCCTTTCATCATGATCCCATTAATTAAATAAATATTTTTTTAATTAATTAATTTCCCTTTATCCTCTATCCTTGTCCATCTAATTCTAGCCCTCCATCTTGTTCAAATGGATCATAATATAAAATGTTTCCTCATGTGACAAATATCCCCTTCAAATGTTTAACTAACTCCTTGTCTAGATTCATTGAACCTATACACCTATCCAAAATTTAAACTCTCTTTTCATCTTATCCATTCATCTCATTTAACCTCTTAATCCTAGCCATTTACATAAGGATTTTTTTCCTTATCTCAATTCTAAACATATATCCTATCCATCATGTTATACATCTTTGATCCAAACCCTAATCCTCTTTCAGTCTTAGCCATCCATCATCAATCATTTCTAGCCATTGATCTTGCCTCTTAAAGACTATATCTAGAGGTTCTCATCCTTAATTTTTCAATTCTCATCAAGCTATAATGCCTACATACTATCAAAATATCTATTGATTCAAGCCTATCATTATCATTATAAAATCATATCAAGGTTATGCTAGAGCATTGAGCAATCCACATATCAACATCAAAGAGAAAATCAAATGGAATAATGGTGCACTCCATTTCCTCTCATCAAGGAGAGAAGAAAATATTATAGATGAAGGTATTGTTATTTGTATTTATTTTATCTTCCCTTGTTTTCCTTCAATACTTTCTCATCCTCTTCATTTTGGTATGCCTAGTGGACCCACGTCCATATACTAATGTTTTTTATATAGTTTTTGTGATTTTGTGTGATGTAGATGTGATTTTTTGTCTCAAACTATAAATTGGATCCTCTGTCTCACATAAAGGTTCCTCTATCTCACAAACTTGTGCTTCTTTTGCATAAAGTGGTGCCTCTATTCTGCAAAATGGTACCTTTGTCACCCAGAACTACGCTTTTGTTTTGTGTCTTGCACTTGAAAATTTTGAGATAGATATACAGTTTAGATAACCTTTGAGACCTTTCTTTTTACGATTACATAATTCTAACACTTTTTCTTGTAGGTTGATTCATTCTTGTGTTACAAAATTAGGGTTTCTAGTGTTTTGCAAAACTAGGTTTCCTTGCAATATTTCTAGAAGATCTAGGTTTTGCTTCATTTTAAAATATTTTGAGCATATAAACTAACATATTTTAGCTATATATTTGTGTCTTCAAGTGTCCTATACTTTTATCTTGCATATTTTCCAATTGGGTTGGTGAAAAATCTTGTGTTTGGCTCTCAGAGGTCATATTTAGGCTTTGTCTATGAAATTGCACCTCTATATCACAGAGTGGCTCCTCTATTTCACAAATTTGTGCCTTTGCATCACCAAGTTGTACCTTTTTTTCATCAATTGGTTCCTCTATCATGTAAAGTTGCACTTTTGTTTCAGATTATAACTTCTAGGGTTTTTTAGTTATTTTTCTCATCTAACCTTCATTTTCTAGCAACTAACAAGTGGTACAACTACATAATGCTTTTCAAAGACCATTATCATTGAGATTACTAATATTTTGATGCAAATTTTTTATTCCAATACTTTATTTTCCTCTAATCTAGGCACCTAAAGTAGCTTAGTGGGTTAATGAACATTATTTATCATGTTTGGAAGTGTGTGTAGATGTATGCTCTCTCCTTGCACTTGTTGTGATCTTGGAGATAAAAAAAATATCACATTTTTCATTTCTTTTATGTTCTAGTTGTTATCTCAAGGCTTATTAGCTTGTGTGTATGCTCTCCCCTTGCACTTCATGCAATATTGGCTAACCAAAAACACCTAGTATAGTCTTTACCATTAGGAGGCCTACTTGGGGATTTGATCACCTCAAGGATGACCTCAACCATATTTTCTAGTGAGCTATATAAAGGGGGAAGGGTAAAATTTGTACCTCGAAGTGTAGCTTGCATCATTCGAGCCAAGCCACAAGACCCTTGGTCTCTCAAGACTTGTTTGGTGATAAGAGAAGGAGAGACCCTCCTAAACTTGAGAACTATTGGACGATTTAACCATTCACAAATCTATTAATAACCTTGCTTTTATAAGACTTTAAGACCTTTTGACCATTGCTTAGTGTGATATAGGGTACAGTATCATACCCAAAGTTACTCGTGTCATGTACTTTCTCTTGTTGAGGTGACAACTATCCCTAGGTAGGTCCTTATCCTTCTAAGGTAAGGGTTTTGAATATGGTACATGACCTTTAAATACCCTAGTTACCCATTCATTTGAAGGTATTAGCCTTTGGGGGCCCACATTAAGTTAACACACCTACTTTACTAAATATAGGGTTATGCTATCATGCTTGGAATTTTTTCATGTGTAAAACTAGTGAAGCCACTTATCACCTTAAAAGAAAAGTCAACAATTATGTCTTCTTGTTTGATTGTATCTCTCCAAAAATCATCAAAATTTATCTCAGACTATCAAACTACGCTTTTGTATCATCGCACAATACATAGGCATCATCTTGAGGCATATTTGCATAATACTATGTGAAACTACACCTATATTCCACAGAAAGGTGTCTTTGTTTCATAGAGTGATGCCTCTTTCACTTGAAGTTGCACCTTTGTAATTTCATTTCCATTTGACCATCTTGAGACCTCAATTTGCAAACTTGACCTTTACAACCCTAGAGAAGACTTGGGAGACCCTTTCTCAACCATCATTTCACCTAAAACATCAACCATTTACATCATATCCATCTAAAATATATCATCTTTCCCTCATCTTATCATTTTCATCCTTTATCATGACCTAGTCATCACAATCATCATCCTTAGACCTTGGTCCTATCAACCATTCGCCTATCATTATCAGATCATCATTACTTTCATCATTAATCCTCCTTATATTCCTATCCAATCTTTATCCTATCATATCATATCCAATATTTATCATCTTTTATTCTATCTCATCACCCAATCATAGTACATATCATATCCTATCAAAATCAATCTTGTCAAGAGTCTGTCTAGATCATAATCCTTGTTATTAAAATCCCCATAAAATCCTTTCTTAGGTGATTATCCAAGCCTAAGTAAGCATATTCAAGCCTTTTCTAAGTAATTATCCAAGATTAGGTAAGAAAAAACATCCTTTACCCAAGCCTTACTCAATTGATTATCCAAGCTTGAGTGAGCAAATCCAAGCCTTGTCTAGGTGATTATCAAAGTCTAGTATATTAAAAACCCCATTATCATCAATCAAGGATCTAGTTTAGCTTGAGACAATATTCATCCTGTATCTCCCTTTTCATCATTATCCCTTTTGGTCTCCATGGTATAAATATGGTATATATAGGAGATAGTGGTTATTCTTTATCAACATATTGTGAATTGTGTTCTTATTGAATACTTTTAGAGTTTTGTTCCATTGAAGTGGCCTATTATTATCAATTATTCTTAAATATTTACATCTTATCCCTATTATATTCTTCTCTTGTGCAAGAAATTTAACTACATCTAATTATTGTTTGGTCTTGAAAATGATTTTCCATATATCATCATCATTCATCCATACTTGATGGTATTCTAATTTTATATCCATTTTATGAAATACTTCTCGTGTTGCAATTGGTACAAGAAGTCATCTATCCTTGGGGGATGATAATTGTTCTTGTAGTGGTCTTAGTGAGAGAACATTAGTCAATGAAAATTCTCCAAGAGTTATCCTTCTTTCTTACTATGACTATAGGTTTCCACATGGTGAAATGTTGGGTCATATTACACCCCTTTTTAATAACTCTTGAATTTGTTTTACTTATTATATCTCTATAAAGGTATCTATATGATTCTATATATGGTAGAGGAGATTGAAGAATCCAATGGATCTCATGCTCTACCTCACTCCCATGAGGAAATCCCTTAGGCTTGTTAGCATTAGGTGTGTCATTCACTTTGCAAATCCTAAGTCTTGAAAATTATATTTAATTATCTAGAGGAATATTTTCTAGTCTTCAAAGATCATGGAATGAGCAAAGATGGATGCCCATGTGAAGCAAGGGGATTTTTAAATTCTCTATGATAACTTGATTATTGTATAATAATACATTAAATTGGGAGGTTATATATAAATGGTAAAATTTAGGAGTTGTAAGAATGTATTCCATATTTGGTGTGATGACAAGGCAATCTATGCCCTCATGAAGCACCTAGGATTGGGATCTCAGTCAGTTTGACCATTATGATAGAATTTATTACATCTATGACGTGAAAAATGGGTGTAATATGTGTAAGTGGTGTAAGATGAGTTACTTACTATTCTTAGATGCTTGATTTTTACTATAGAGGCATTGGATTTTTATAATGGATCATGGTTTTGGATCTTAGTTTTGGGAAACCATTTATGGTTTCTAGTTTCCCTTTTTCCTACATTGGAGGTGTCGGATAGTGGATTTTGATATTTTTCAAGCACAATTATGTTTTTAGATTAATATTAGATTTGAGGAAAAAGAAGATTGTATTTATGTACTTCTTTCTTTGAGGATATATACAAGTATGTGTTTCTTTGGTGGTGATTTTTTTCTAGAATGGTTTCTCCATGTACTTTTGGTGTTGTGTATAATTTTATGAGTTTATTGGTT
The DNA here is from genome assembly GCA_007258455.2 of Sequoia sempervirens. Taxonomy (NCBI): domain Eukaryota; kingdom Viridiplantae; phylum Streptophyta; class Pinopsida; order Cupressales; family Cupressaceae; genus Sequoia; species Sequoia sempervirens. The sequence continues at coordinate 459,524,774 of VDFB02047230.1, forward strand.
TCTACTTTTTTCTTCATTGTTTCATTATTAAATTTATTATCTTAATTACTTCTTAATTTGATAAATAAACACTTCTTTGTTAATATTTTATTGTGTTGTTTACCTTATATTTCAGCATTTGGTTTTGATTGACACGATTTAGAAGGGAATGCATTTCTTGTAGTTTTTTTAATTTTTTTATGGTTGTAGTGGAAGTATTGTTTTAGTGGTTTTACAAATCCAAGTGTGGTTAGAGAATCCATGGAAAGCATATTATGATTGGATATTGAGTAGTTCAATAGCTTTAGTATGATCTATAAAACTTAACAACGTAGAATATCTTGGAGGAGAGAGACCAATGGAGAGTAATGAAATCAAAGTATGTAATCCTTTACATGTTTTAGATAAAATATTCGAGAAAGATGGATAAAAAGGAAAGGAGAACCATATGATTTTTCCTAGTACATCTTTTCTCTTGATTTTCTCAAAGGAGGCTACCATATTCATTCTATAGAAGAGGATAAAATATATGTATCAAATAAAGAGTCTAGTAAACCAAATTTATTTTAAAATGATATGGTATTGCTTAAAAAATGAAGAAAGGAAACTCTATAGTTGAGCATTCAAATACTTTTAATCTCATTTTGATTTAGCTAGGTTCTATATATATTAAGCTAGAAGAAGAGGATAGTGTATTTTATTACTTTTCTCTTTACCTAAATCTTGGGTGAATTTAGTCATTGTATTGAGTGGTTCTACTATAGATCCAAAAATGGTTTCCACTTTTCTTAGTGATTAAATGAGGAAAAAATCCATGGATAATTGTTCCAAGGATGCATTACATTTATAAGGTAGACCCAAGAGAAAAAGAGGTAAGAAAAAGAGGAATAAGGAGAGTTCTAAGTCAAAAGGATGGTATAAAATCCATGTTAATAGTGTAGTTAAATGTTAAAATTGTGGAAAGTGGGGCCATCTAAAGAATGAATATAGAAAAAATAAATATTTTAAAGATTTCTCTAATGATAAATCCTCAGATAATGAAAATGATAGTTTATTCATTTTGGCTACATTGCTAGTGATGACTTGTGGTTAATTGATTTATATGCCTCATATCACATGACTCCTCATAGAGAGTCGTTATCTTCTTACAAAACATATGATGATGATGTGTTATTTTTCAATAGTAGTTTGCATCATATTGTTAGAAAATGGAAGGTAAAACTTGTGTTAAGTGATGGAGAGTAAAATCTATAATAGATGTATTGTAAATTCCATTTTTAGCATAAGATTTGCTTTTAGTTTCTAAAATGTTAGTTTTTAGCACATGTCTATTTGATAGGGATGGTTGCAAGCTGGCTAGACAGAAACTAGTGGTAGGTAAGGGATCCTAATGTGGAATCTTGTTCAAGTTTCATGTATCTACTTATTGTAACTCATCTTATGTAATTTAGAAAACTCAAATTCATGTATGTTTTGGAATCATAGGATGGAACACATTGGTGATAAATTTCTTAAGACTCTACTTAATAAAAATATAGTGGATGGTTTGTCTAGTTATTCTACAAATTATATTTTTTGTGAGTACTATGTGTTTGTAAAATAGAGTAAAGTTTAATTCCAATAGCACTAGAGAAAATAGATTGTTAGAGGTTGTTCATGGTGACTTTTTTGGTCTTTTGGATGTTTCTTTAATTTGAAATTCTCATTATTATGTTTCCTTTATCAATAAATGTTAGTGTAAAAGAGTTATTTCCAAACTAGTTGGCTTTTAGCCTATCTAGGAGTGTCCTATTCACACTAATCTCAAGCTCACATAGGGAGACTTTTTTCACTATTTTTATAATATCATGTGGACTCACCAAGTGTCCCAACACTTTTCTATAGATTCCTGCATGTGTTTCATTCTTAGAGGGGTATTCATAGTTTCATTCCTACCTTCTCACCTCCTCATTCTTGCCTTTATATGCAAGGCTCTCGATTGTATTTTTTACACATTTTTTTTTTATATGACAACTGCATATTGTTTTGTTGTATATTCTCACCTTGTGGAAGTTTTATTTAATTTTGCAAGTAATTGTGGCTTTTTCAACATAATATCGGAGCACTTCAAATAAACGTTGGAAAACTCTTTCCAAGCACTTCGCCATGATGTACTTTATTTTCTCCAACATACTATATTTTTGCCTCTAAATTGATATTTACATCTTTTTTCAAAAAACCATGATGGGCCATAAGTTTTACACACAATGTCAAAATTTCACAAAAAGATCAAATTTATAAAAAAATGTAAGGAAGCTAATGGTGCATTTATTTTTTTTGCTTAAGATCGCCTTTTTAATAAATTGTAAAATCGCCATGGGTTATAGATAGTTTATTTGGGCTTCCTGCTTGCATAAATTTACTCAAAAACATTATTTTTTAGAGGGGCATTTTTTCCATGAGGGTTCAATTCTATCATTTTTTTGTCATTTTTGGAGGTTGTCAGGCATTATTCCATTATTTCTTTTTGTGGTAACCTCATGAAATAAACTATATTAGTTACTTTTTAGGACAAATTAAGAATTCTAAAACAACACATTTGTCAATAAATCCATTCATATAAAGTGGCAAAATTAATTTTGTGCTCCTTAGGTGGGAATATTGCACATCTATTGTGCCTCTTTTGTAATTACACTATCTTATACAGTGTAATTTAGTGCCTTATGTTTTTCCATCATAAATTTAAATGAGTGTCCCTCCATAACAATAAAGAATCCATGAGATTCTCGCCTTATGTGTGTGCTTGATTTTTTCACACCCCTTTTTAGTTGCTTTTACATCATATTGGACCTGATTTTGTATTCTACATTCTCTTGCACACTTACATGCCACACTTTAATTAATTTTCTCATACCTCTCCCTTGTCAACATTAAGGGGTAATTATCATATGGTTATGCTAATGCTTCCTCGGTTTTGATGGAGCAATGAAGCAACCTTCTATTTTTACTTGATCAAAAATTTTGAGATTCTAATACTTATGTAGAGCAACATACATATTTTAGTAGTGTACTATAGGTCACTCATGTAATTTTTTTGTGCTCCTTGATCATAGTACCATCTACACATTCAACTTCAAAGAATTGTTTTGCCTTCTTATCATCTATGTATTGAAGGTTGAGTAGTGTACTTGATGTCACTCATGCAATGTTGTGTATCTCTTATCTTAGTCTACATCCATTAGAGGTTCATTGATTCTAGCAGGCACCATCAGTTTATCTTCAAAAAAATTACAACTTCTACATGCTTTAAGATTTCTTCATCTTCACGTTCTTGTCTTCATGGGACATATTTAAGGAGGTTTATTCCTTCTCTTTCTCTCTTTTAGAGAGGATTTTTGTTCCCACTAGGTTTTCTCCTTTTGTCCATTTGTAAGACATTTTATTTGTACATGAGTACCTCATCAATTATTGTTTCCAATACTCATTTTTTTAGTGTTTAGATTTCTCCCTAAGTATCACTTAAGGGGGGGTGTTAGTGTGAAAATATTTATTACCAAACTAGTTAGATTCTAGCCTATCTAGGAGGGTCCTATTCACACCACTCTTAAACTCACTTAGGGAATTTATTTTCTCTTTTTTCTCACCTCATGTAGAATCACCAAGTGTCCAAACACTTTTCCATAGAGTCCTACGTGTGTTTCATTCTTGGAGAGGTAGTCAAAGTTTCACTCCTACATTCTCACCTCATCCTTGCCTTTATCCAAGGCTCTCTATTGTACTTTTTGTACAGACTTTTTGTATGTTAGTTTCATATTCTCAATTTGTGGAAGTTTTGATTGATTATATATTTATTATCTTGGCTTATCCAACAATAAATACTAACATTACATTTAAATTTATTTATTTTAAAACATAAATCCAAAGTTTTTACCAAGTTTAAATATTTTAAGGTTCTTGTTGAAAATAAGATGGATCCAAAAATAAAAGTAGGCTAAAGTTGTAAGAACTAATTTCTATTTGATTAATTGATCTTTAGGTTCTACTTTAGTTGATAAAACATTGTAGAAAGTGTCAATAGGTAAGGAAATCTCTATTTCACACATTAAAGTTTTGGGCTATGAGGATTTTGTTCATGTGTTTGAAGAAAAATGACCTAAGTTAGATTTCAAAGATAAATAATGTATTTTCATTAGTTAAGGAAATAGGGTTAAGGGTTACAAGCTTTAGAATCCTTTTACCTTAAAAATGGTATATTCTACAAATTTGATTTTAAAAGAACTTAGAGTTAAGCCTAATTAGGTATAGAAAAATAAAAGGACAAAAAAATCATGTATTTTGAATCCAAATAAAGAAGCAAGAATATACATAAGTGGAAGAACAATAGGATGGGATGAAGGATGTAGAGAAAGAAGGTTCATATTCATAGAGTTGGAAGGAATAATAAGCAAGTTTCTCTTCCTAACCCTTGAGAAGATCCATGATGCACCACCAACTTTCTATCATGTATTTTTTTTTATCTTGTACTATGATGAACCTCGATTATATGAAGAAATCTCTTTCTTCAAAGGAACATGAGTCTCATATGGATAACATGGAGGATAATATTATGACATTGGATAGGTGTGAGACTTGGGATCTAGCTGAGATACCCAAGGGAAAGAAACCTATTGGTTTCAAGTGGCTATTTAAAATAAATTCAAAGCAAATGGATAGTTGAAAAGGTACAAGAAAGGGCTAGTAGTGAAAGGTTACTCATATGTTTAGAGAATTTATTTTGATAAAATTATACTTGCTATTGTAAAACTAACTTCTATTTGATTCCTATTTTCTATTGTTTTTTGTTATGATTTAGAATTAGAGAAAATGGATGTTGAAACTACTTTCTTGCATGGGGATGTTAAGGAAGATATATGTGTGTATACATACGTATATGTCCATTTATGTATATGTGTGTATATATATGTAAATGTGTGTATACATATATGTATATATGTATATGTGTATATGTGTATATGTACATATATATAAATATATGAAAAAACATTATATTTTTATGGTTACAAAAGGGAGAAATTTTGGTTTGCAAGGTAAATGGTCATGTTGTATGGTCTAAAGTAGTCAATGGTATTAAAATTCAAATTCTTTTGCATTGGAACTTGGGTCTGATAGGATTGAATGTGCTCACTGTGTTTCTCTTAAATTAATTAATGATCAATTTCTAATCATTATCATATATGTTGATGACATGCTCAACTAGAATCAGTAAGGGTATGATTAAGGATCTCAAAACCTAATTGTTTAGTAACTTTTTTTCATGAAATATTTGGGGGCTAGAAAATACATTCTAGGCATAGATATTAGTAGGGATTGGGTTGACAAATTTTTTGGCTCATTTAGAATAAGTATGTTCAAACTATTTTACATAGGTTTGTAATGGAGGACTATAACCCAATAGGTATTCCTTTACCTATTCATACTAAGTTATCATTGGATTAATTTTTTAAGTTAGATGATGATTTTGAGCATATGTATAATTTTCCATATGATACTATCATAGATAGAATAATGTATTGTATGGTCTACATAAGACCAAACATTACTCAAGCAATGAGAGTTCTTAGCGGGTTTTTGTCTAACCCCGATAAAGAGCATTGGACTTATGTGGAAATGATTTTTAGATATTTATGAGGGACTTTTGAGTATATTTTTTCATGGGACTAATGATGTGGGAAAGTTTCTTGATATAGAGGGTTTATTTTATTCATATTGGGCTAGTTATTTTGGTAGTAGGAGGTCAACAAATGATTATGTGTCACTCTATTTGGATGAGTTGTCAATTTGTTAAGTAAGTGGAAACCTACAATTGTATTGTCCATTACAAAATTAGAGCACATGGTTGTTACACATTCCTATAAGGAGGTAGTGTGGGCATAGAGGTTTATGTTTAGATGTTGGATTTAAGTGTAGACAAGTTACAATTGGATGTGAAAGTTAGAGTGTTATTTGTTTGGAAAAAAAACCAAATTTACCATGTTCATATGAATTATATTGATGTTCAGTACCCCTTTTTCCATTAGATGGTTGAGGATGGTAGTCACAAAATATTGATACATTGGTTACTGTTGTCGATTATTTCACTAAGCCAATGAACACTAATTAAATTCATTTGGTGCAAAGAGGCCATGGGCCTTGCCTCTTCTAGTACTTGATTTATTTTTAGTTTTCTTATATATGTATTTACAGTATAAATATCAAGTCAAAGAATGTAAGGATTAGTTTTGTGTTCATCTTATAAATTATATATTATTATCTAGACAATAAATAATGTGTAGTCTCCAAACATTATAGAATGAAAAAAGATGGATGATTGTGTGAGGGGAAGGGATTTATTTTTTCTGTAGATACCTTGATTATTATGTAATGACATTAAATGGGGAGGTTATATAAAAATAATCAAAATAAGGGGTTATAAGATCTTCCATATTTGGTGTTATGACAAGAAAATCAATGCCCTCATGGAGTGCCTAGGATTGGGATCTTTTTCAATTTGATCCTTACCATAGGATCTATGACATCTATAATGTGTAAGAATGGTGTAAGATGTGTTATAGGATTTGACACAATGATAGCACTTCTAACTCCAAATTGAAAGGTTGTGTTTTTTATTCATGTTAAGTTCAATCTTGTTGGTTGTTATCATTTGTCTCATTCAATGGATTTGGGGTCTCAGATATAGTAGTAATAATAAGAATCAAGAAGATAGGTGTAATTTCACCTCATGATCTCCCTCTTTAGAGGGTTATGTGAACTTAAATTTTGTTGGGGCAATGCAAGGAAATCTAGGGCTAGCTAGGGTGGGTTTTGTGCTTAATAACGCAATGGGAAATTTGATATGGTGGTTTATTAGTTTTAGGGATACATACTAATAATGATGCAAAATAGAAATTGATAGTAGAGCTTGAAGCTACAAAAATACAAAACATAAGGAAATTGATATTGGAAGTAGATTCTATGATTGTGATCTATACAATGATAAAGGAAAATGATGAGTTGGAAGTTAAACAAGTTTGTTCAAGAGGATTTAAATCTAAAATAATCCTATGTCAAATTTAATTTTATTCATCATCAAATAAATCTAAACATATCAATAGATTACTCAACAAATAAAGTAGTACAACAAGCACCTTAAATGGCTATCTATAGTCATTGCCCACAAACTTGGTCTAATTTGAATGCCAAATTATCATTCAAGCCCCTTAGGTAATGGTGGGGGGGTGGCAGGGGGAGGGGTTATCTTTATGTGTAAAGGTATGTTGCATCTCTTCTAGGTGGTGAGAGTTAAATATTAGAGCTACATAGTTGTTTGGAGATTCGTGTGGAAGCTATGTAGGGTGATATGGCATGATATGGAGTATTCAATGTGGCGTATTTTCAATTAATCAATGTGGAATTTCCAATTAGTCAATGTGTATTATTTATTTCCAGATTGAACCATGAAAAATTCTCAAATTCCAGATTGAGCAATGAAAAAACCTCAAATCCATCTATATTCATTTATTAGCATCCTCTAGCCATAATGAGAAGGCAAGTGGGGGTATGTGAAAAGTGTGAAGGATGCAAATCATATTAACGGATGCCTAATTATGCTTATAAATGATTAGTCTTGGCATTGTTTTATAATGTCATGAAGCATGTTGGTTATTAGGAGTTGAGGTTATAAATCAAAGTAGTGGATTTTTCATATTTGCTATTCAAAAGGTGGCTTTTGATGTGTCAAGATGCAAGTAGAAAAAAGTCCTTTGGTATATAGTAAAGCATGGAGGATACTTCATTAGTGTGTTGATAAGTCTTGATGTCACAAGACTGAGTCTCTATTGATGCTTGTAGTGCATCTTTACTTACAAGGACTTTGTGTTGAGATTTAGAAAATTTACTTTGTGTTGAGATTTAGAAAATTTAGAGTTAATACTCAAAAGTGGATATTAGAGAGGATTTCATAGCCAACCTAGTACTTTATCTCCCAAATGTAGAAGCCTACCTATGGCTTCTCAAACTATTTCGAACTAATCAATTTGTAGGGGTGATGGTGTCAGACATAAACTAGGTTATTTTCTAGAAGTGCTAGTGGAGACAAAAGGAGTGGGTTTTAGAGTTTCGCCCACTCAAAGGGAGGATTCACAAAACATGCTCGAAGATTTAAGGAGGGAAATGTGGAAATTAAGAGCATATTATGATAATCTCGACAGAGTCTTATTAGGATTGCATGTTCACCATTACAGAGGGCACTTGGAGGTTGGTGGTGACTGTATGATTCCTTTTTCTATGGCTCTTATGTGCATTTCTGTAGGCATCCTTGTGAAATATGTTATAGGATTGAATTTTTCATGCTTGCTAGTATACGCGGGGGTTAGTCTAGCAATGAGCATGTTCTGTGGGTGGAGGAAGTAGTTGATATTAGCCAACCACAGTAGGAGGGTTATGAGTGATGAGGAGTGGTTTAGTGACTACAATGTGCTGGCCTGCACCCAAGTTCTTAACCTTTTGTGGCAGTGTGGGAGTTGGGTTGGCTTGGTCCTTCTATGGACTGTGATGGTTATACTTTAAGGATTCAAGCATGCCGTATCTTTGTGTTCCTACTCTGTGGTATGTTAATTGGATGCCAGGTGGATTGCCTATGGTTATCAGGATTGTGGTGGGTGTCCTTATCCACATTAAAGAGGCTAGTTCTGCTTGTAATAGTAGTATTATGTTGATAGTGGTGTATACTTTGTTCATGGGTTCAATTCTTAATTGGGCTTGTTTTCATGAACATATGGTGGTCGATGTGGTGCTTGGTCTCTTATGTTGTGGTCACAGCTGATACATTGATCATGCACGCTTTTGCGGTGGGTTATGGTATTCCTACAATAGCATGTTGGTGATGGTATTTTGGTTCCTTACACTTTTATTTTCCCATGGTCGATGCATCACCTCATCCTTGTGTGTACAAGTTGTCATTTTCTTTCATTGTCTGATTTACTTTGCTTCCACATGGATGGTGTGTATTCAAATATTTTTTAAATTACCTACCTACCTATTAAACATTATTCATCTCACCTATCTAGGCTTGTCTTGCGATTACTAAGTTATATTTGGAAATCTGGGATTCAGAGCTAGCTTTGTGAGTGGTTAGTAGTCTTCTCAATAGTGACATTGTTCCTTTAAGATTTTTTTTAAAGATTTGTAATGATTGTATTTGACTCAATGATTTGCCTTGAGCCTTATGCATGGTCATGGAAGGGTATAATTCTCTCTTGATTTGGTGGTACATTGATGACCAAATTTAATAGGTAGAATATTCTTGATGGTTTCTTTTATGGCTTTCATAGTTTCGTGTATCATTAAGATATCTTTGCTTCTCAGTAGTTACGAAGGCATGGTTAAAGTATCTTCACGATACAAAACTTGTGTGATTCCAAGTAGATCTCTCCTCTCCAAAGCATTGGTCCTCAAACAAGGTATTGAATGGCCTTACGGTTGACTTGATGATTTGACACATTGAATCTCCCTCCAAGACCAATGACAACAAAGTGCTATATATTTGTTAGTGTTGAATGGTCTTACAGTTGACTTGATGATTTGACACACATTGAATCTCCTTCCAAGACCAATGACAACAAAGTGCTATATATTTGTTATTTGGAGAGGGAAGATGGTTGGTTGTTGACACATTTGCAAAATGGCGAAAAGAGAAAGTTGTAAATATTTATCTTAATGTTTTATAATAAGTTGAGAGATTGATATTAAATGTATTTGTCTAGTTAAATCATCATCCAAGTGTTTCTTTGCTAGTTTGTCCCTTGAAGGAATGAATATAGTGTGTAATATATAACTATGTGAATGTCTCTATGAACATTTTATATTTGTTTGATGGTATGACTAATTCTCTTAGTCACATTATTGATCTAAATGCTATCTTTAATAGGTTTGTCAACTAGAAGACTATAAAACTCCGTGCAAAGGATTTTGCAAGGCATCATATCATAGTTGCATAGCAATTTATGAGTTTGTTGATGGATTATTAAGTTATTTTCAACTAGTTATTCTACAAATGTCATCTACTTACAACCTATATGTGTAGAGCTTAGCTTATGTGTATAGTTGTGAAGTATAGTCCCTGTTGTCATCTTCTTCAAGGTGTCATCTCTTGGTTTGCTCTTATAATGTTATTTATCTTGGAATTCAATTTTTTCTACCCATATAGGATAAAGACGTGCTTCTACTATATGTTTAACATGTCATCCCATCACATTTAAAGAAATAATAAAACATCAAATTCTTAATAAAATTAATTGTAGTAGTTGGTGTTTCACATTGTAGGATCTCATTATTTTAGCACTACAAATGTTTGCATGCTCTTTTTTACAGTGAGGTATGCATTATTTTTATTATTGCATCCTTGTATGAAGTGGAAACTAACATTAAAATCTTAAGGGGTTAATAAGAGTGCATACTTAGTCTCTAAATGGCTTGTGTATCTACTCATAGATGTGTAAAATTTGAGTTTTAGATAAACTAGCGCATATATTAATTAAAGATACACAATAGGAGTTTCATATGAATTGGGTATAGTTTGTCTTAGGGTCTATTATATCATCACGTGTCTTTAGTCATCTCAAGAAAAATTCCAATTACACATCCTCATCAAGTGATCTATTGTTGTTGTTGAGAAACAAGGTAAAACTATTACAATAAAATCTTCGACAGTGTATGTAAATCTTAAATATACTTCTCTATCTATTATTATCATAAAAGAATTTCATGTAGATGCATGAATCAACAATAGCAATAAATTCAACAAACTATATAGACACAAGATTTACATGGAGAAACCTTTTGGTAAAAAAATCCACTAAAGAAAGAGGACGAGTATGTTTAATATTCAATGTACATGAGACAATATCAACACACTAACAACTTTGCACTAGATAAAAGCACTCCAACAACACTTGTGTACCTATAAACATTGATATGAAACCACCATCCTACCTCCAATATATAAGAAGGGGAGACACCATAACCACAAATGGTTTTACTAGAATAATAGATACCAAAACCATGGTATCATGTAAAACCCCACACCCACCATGGAGAGCATCTTTCAAGAATAGCTAATGGTCCAAATGACTTCACATGGGTGCCACATGGGATCAATTAATGAGTCCTCAAATAGAAAATATAATTTCAAAGGCATCATTGACCAATAACCCCCCAATGGATCGCATCCTCAAATATATCACTCCATATAAATTCCACTAACTCATGCAGGCTCCATCTATAATAACAAGATTCTCCACTTCTTCCCTAGTGCCTAGGAATGGGAAAGCTCCTTAAATCGCCTCAAATTCAACCATAACCACCACCATTGAGCTCCATCTCATTTATGAATGTGTATGACAACAAATGCCAAGAATTAGGGGAACAATGTATAAATTATTTGTCGAATTACACCTTAAGCATACAAGTACACCTTCCAAGAGTGTTGGAGACACATAAAATATGCATAGGACTTCAAGGTAAATAGCATCTTAATCCTAAAAGTTGGCATATCCTATCATAACTTATAAGTTGTTTTCCCTAAGTTTGAAACCCCTAGCACTTAGGCATTGCTTATCTTTAGGGATTTGGGAATCCACAACTCTAGGAACCAACACAATGCATATTTTTTTGTTTGTATTGTTTCTAAGAGGGTGGGATGGTGGTTTTGGGATCATTTCTTTCAAGGATAGGGAAATTAGCACTTCCCTAAGTATTTATCCTTAGTATTTATCCTTATGTTAATGTCTTACACTGTATAATGTCTAGTTCAAGATTAGGGGCCCCAATAGGAACCCCATTGATTTATCTAAATAAAAAAAGGAAGGGTGTAAGATATGTAAATGGTGTAAGATGAGTTACATACTATTCCTAAAGGCTTGACCATGACTATAGGGATGTTGGATTTTTGTTATGGCTCCTAGTTTTGAGTCTTAGCTTTGGGGAACCGTTAATGATTTCTAATTTCCTATTTTCCTATTTAGTAGAGGCATGGGATAGTGGATTCATATGGTCTTTTGTGCATACATTTATTTGTTGGATTATTGTCAAACTGAAGGCATAAACAAATAATATTGATGTATTTTTCTTTGATGATTAATACAAGCTTGGGTCTCTTTAGTAGTGATTTTTTTCTTGTAAGGATTTCTTCATGTACATTAATGTTATGTGTATAATTTTATGAGTTTTTTTATTTCTACTTACTTCTTCATTATTTTATTGTTAATTTTTTTCTTATTCACATCTTAATATAATTTAAACGCTATATTTTTTTAATATTTTAATTGTGTTGTTTGCCTTGTATTTATAAAAGGCTCATGAAATGCCTCCTCAATATATTCCAAAACTTCTAACCATTTGGTGTCTATATTTCTATAATACTTATGAGAAGGCCCAATTCCCACTTATTTTATATCTTTCAAAAGTAAAAGATAAACCTAATTGGTCTCTTGTATTAGCCTAATCATTTTATTGGAACTTACTATGAAAATTTGTCCTTTGCTTTAGTGTCCTTTGACAATATCCTTGACTCCATACTTTACCCATCAAATTTTGTTTGCCCTCCTCATGAATATAGGATCTCTTACATACAAATATGGATATGCAAGCACACTATCAAATGCATCAACTAGAATTATATTCAATTCTTCTTCATCTATCTATTAGGAATTAATAGAAAACTAAAATGTGCACCTTCTTTACTTGAATCTTTGCACCCTTCTTAACCCAACCCAAAGGGTAAGGTTGAGGATGATTATGTCTTCAAAACAAGCTTCCTGACATCTCAACTAAAATAAATTTTCATTGAGAACTAGAATCTACGAGTTCTTTTGCCCTTGTTTTCTTCACTTGGAGTTTTAAAGTGAATAATTGGATCATTACCTCCAGTTCTTTTTCACTCATGATAGTTTGTGTAGCTATGTGTTCTAATTTTTCATCAATATCCATGTTGTACTCTATTTCCACCTCTTCTTTGATGGTATCCATGGACTTCTTAGAGTAATTGATGGGATCATTTTTAGGTTGCAACCTCCAACACTTGCCTTTGGTATGACCATCAATATTACAATTTAAATAATGGTTTTAGGAGCCTTTTAAAATTGTGAAAAATAGCATTAGTCTTCTTACCTTTCCCTTTCTTAAATGGTTTACCTTTCTTTTTCTTGAGTTCCTTATTTTGTTGTCACCCCTTTTTTGAAGATTCAACCTCACTTTTATTCTCCTCATATATGTTGTATGCCAACATGCTTGCATCATCTAAATCAACTAGCTTAGCAATGATGACCTTCCTTCTTAGGATTCAATGCAACCCACTAGGGTATTTATTTAGGATATTTTCTTCTTCCAAGTCCATTCTAAGCAACATGGCTTGTCTACAAAACTCGATTGTGTAATCTTGAATACTCTGATTGCTTACTTGCCCATAGTAGAGTTTTTTTTAATTAGTTTCATGACCAATCAGATAAGAGTTATTTCTTATGAATTTCCTGAAGCCATCCCTATAAGGAAGCTAAGGTAGCAGAACAACTTCCTACACTAATCTTGAGAAGAGGATAATGCAAAGCTTTACAAATCTTTTCAACAGCTACAAAAACATAAACATAAATATCATGCATACCACAGCACATTAATTTACGTGGGTAAAAAAATTTCGGGAGAAAAACCCCACACTTCAAAAGTCGTCCAGTATATTATTCAAAAATCACGAAGATTACAATATACTTGTAGATAAAGCTTCTCACAAGAGTATCACCAACCAGAGATCCAGAGGCAACACAACTACTATCAAACTCTCAGAATACATCACAATACTCAGTCATAATACAATGCCCTCATAAAATAGGGTTGTCTTCTAGGGCAAGTCAAGCTAACAAACCGTCAAATCTAAGACCTAAAGATAAACGGTCCAGATTTACAATCATAAAACATACATAAAATTTGCCTTTTGGGGGCGTTGCCCCTGAACCCCAACCGAGGCGCGCAACCCTCGAACCCCTTGTGTGTGTGTGTGTGTGTGTGTGTGTGTAATATATGAATTTACTTTATGGGAGGTAGAGTGAAGATTTTGTGTTGTACAATTTATTTTAATACCTTATAGGGAGAATCCTCCAATATAGAGAAGTACGTAAAAAAAATTGTTTTAATTGAAAAAAATATCATGAGATGTACTTATAGCATTAGCATGATGTGTAGTCTCATATGGGAAAGTAGACAAGTATAGGGACAAATGATAAAAACTCTTAGTATGGTCCCCAATATATGATGCATTATGTTCATTAAGAGATTCATTATGGGACTCTTAATGTATTATGTGGAAGTGTAGGAGCACTATAATATTCTCTAATAAATGGTTGTTAGAGGATGAAGGATGAGAATCACTAGACAAGCATACTCAAGGGAAATTATTTTATTTAAGAAAGACACATGCTAGATCACAGAGAACAATATATGAAAAATGAGGTACATCAAACCATGGTAAGACTTTTCATTTACTTTTCTTCCAAATGCAAACATTATAAATGCATTGTCATGTATGTGAACATAATACAAGAAGACAAGATTTAAACATGTCAATATGCACTTCTATCTCCCCTAAAGTTATCAACGATAGGTCTCTAGTGTTATGTGCATTGTGAAGTGTAGGATCCAAAATATTGTCAAAAATTAAAACATGTGCAACATGTGGACCACTAGAATTTGTTGTTTGGGAAGAATGATCAATTTTATCTATAACAATATTATGTGATAAACTTAAGTTCCTAATAAGATAAAATCATCAAGAGACAAAGAAGTGTCATCCTCACTATGTGCAATATCCCCATCTCATGGATCATAAATTGTAGATGTAGCATTAAATAAATCTAGTATTGGCTCAAAAATGTCATGTGCATTAAAAGCTTGAACTATACTTTCATCACACAATCAAGCATCAAGAAAATCAATGGTATCATGATAATTTTTTGAGAAGTGTAATCATCATCAAGTAAAAGATCATGGAAAGATAGATATAAAGAAGATGTGACACTTAAAGGCATATCACTATCACTAGTGGTAGACAAACAATCATCATTAGGCATAGGATGGATAATAGAAGGTGCATCAACATCATATGAAAGTGGAGGTAAAGGATGTGTATCAATTAAACATGTATCATTAGGCTCCTTGACATATAATATGAATGTAGGGGAATTCGTAGATGAAATAGAAACACTCGTGAGATCAATTGATAAGTATGCATGTAGGGCAATTCGTAGATGAAATAGAAAGACTCATGAGATGTAAAAAGAATACCGTAACTAGGTACATCACATGAAGATTGATTCCTAGATGCATCACTATAATGCAGGGGTAAATTTCCCTAATCAAATTCCATGCAAGGTGTATAATCATCACGAATCATGTACACAAGTGAAGTGAAATCCGCTAAATAAATAAGAAGGTGCTAACAAGTTCCATCAAGGATGAAAATGTAGACATGATGAAGCAACACATCCATGGAACATGGAGCAAAATCCATGTGATAGGAGGTGATGTTCTCAAGGATCAATAGGTGTGAGGCCACAAGCAATGAAGCACACACAAGGGAGAAGAATTCAAAAGGTGGCAATCAAGTAAGGAGTGAACCCTAAGTGAAGCACTCAATGCACAAGGAACCAAATCTTTATAGCAATGATAATAAGCAAAATGCTCATATTTGTAACTCAAAAAAAAAAAACCTAACACTAAAAACTAGATGCTAAAGTGTCAATTCATCATATCAAGAGATAAAATGATCTCTTCAAACTATAAATTATATTTAGTTTATAAACCTTAAATATACAAGGAGTTGAGTTGATAAATTGATTGAGCTAACTAAGATAGTAAATGAACACATGGTAAATTGAAATGGGAGGATTTAGGGTTTTCATACCCTGAAATGTGAACTTTACCTACCATGACATCGTGACAAAAGACCAATAACTAAAATATAATATTGAATTATGGATCAAAAGATTGAAATGATTGATGAATAAGAATTTAAATGTGTGGGACAAAGTTGTGACAACGATCCTATCTTCCTAGTAGTACAATCCTATCTAATTTCCAAGGTCTTGTCCTATTTAAAAATGGACCAATACATACAAGATGTATTTGTGTAATTGTAAATGAAGAAAATGAAAGTGGTGGTGTTAATGAGCACTATGGAGCTTGCTATCTAAGGATTGAAAAGTGAGACTTCCTAATAGTTCAGTTTCCATGTCAACAAGTAATGGTCAAATCCTCAAAATGTTTACCTTGGAATGCAAAATTTCCAATTTTGAAAGCAGGGGCAGAGATAGCATTTGTGCACATATGAAATGAATAATGTGTTAGTAGACATATCATACACTAGAATCATACATTCAAAACATTAAACCAAACTAGCATAAAACTAAAATGCATGAGTGTTGAGGCATGCACTTTTATTTTGCTCTCCAGTCATTTACACTTTTGTGTCCATCAAAAAAAAAACATTAAAATTTGACATCATCGTAGAAAGAATGCCAACACTAAAGAAAAAATGTTTAAAAAAAATACAGCTATTTAGCATTATTCTATTCAAGTGAGATCACATAGAAGGAAGTAACTCAAATAAATGCTACATGCTTATCTTTAAAAGACGAAATTTAAAAAATCCCTATAGGAGGTCATTCTCTAACGGACTTTATTTCCTTCAGCTAAAAAAAAAAAATTATATCCTCTCTTTTGTAAAACTTTTTCGAATAAACTTGTGCACCTCTATTACGATTCTTCTAGTACATGTTACTGATATGTAGTCCAACATATTGTGGACTGACAGAACCCTTAAGAGTGCCTGTCTCCCTCCCCGGCCAATAGGAAAAAGAGAAATGTCTATAAGCGAGAACTTCACTAGCCATTTTGAAACAAAAATGAATCATGGAATGCGATGGAATGTGATTTGAAACCTGGATGGAAAAAAATCTTGTAGAGTTTTTTCTTGAACATTTAGACTATGAAAACTGTATTTTCAATACACGGCAAATATTCAATCAGCACCCTGCTAACTAAAATTCTCACTTTGGTAAGACACCAACCTTGAATCTACAAGGAAATTTAAGGCCATTTACCTGTTTTACCTAACGATATAACAATGATTAAACAACAAAGATGTGGTGAGCTTCCACTCCACTCATATATTATTAAACATCCACCATGCCTTTCAATTGTACAGCCATAACTACATTGCTGGATGTTTACAAGTTCTCACCCCATGACCATGAAGCGTACGTTTGATTGTAACAAATTTCACATCATGGTAACTACATCAATTTAGGAACTAGGGGAGAGGACTCAGTAGTTGTGCACCCTAACTTCGCACTTCTAATTATCCTATGTGAAAATTTCTAATCACTCCCAATTTTTTACAGCAGCTTACTGGGCAAGTCCCCTGCTTATAACTAAGGTTTCAAGGCCACATCAGCATGCTTTTTGTCAAGGTGTCCAAAAAGGCCCAAAAAAAAGTGAGACCAATACTTGTGCATTCACAGCATGTTTTATTGAGCGCTGATGTGGTATCACATGATTGATTACTTTTTAGATCAAAGGAATACATTTTGTTTAATTATGGGTAGTCATCATCAACACTAACAACTTTAAAGACACAACTATTGATCCAATATTGATAAAAATATTGGGCATTATATAAACAACTACTATCACAACTATTGAAACATGCTCAGGTACTGGGTCCTCTCCCCTACCACAAATCAATGCGAGAAAAAGAATTTGATTAGGCAGATCCATGTGTAAATGCAGGAGATGTCTTACAATTCTCAGCAGCCTGTGACTCTTACAGGAAACACAATATTCAATGGAAATTTAATACCATCTGAACTTGTGTGCCAATGGTAACGTCCAAGTCTAGATAGTAGATTTGGCACTCGAAATATTGTATCAAAGTATAAAACCAACTTTTTACCACCCTTATTGGCAAAAATTGGAAATGAGGAATCGCATATCGTCTATGTTCTAATATTATTCTATAAATATGGCTGTTTAGTAGCACTCTGGAATATGCTGTAAGGATCTAATATGTATGTCCTATAGCATCCTAGCTTAAGAAATATTGATCATGTCCAAGTCAAGACTAAGCAGATTTGGCAATATTATAAAGCCCACTTTTTGCCAGACCTTTATCGGCAACAGTGGAAATGAGAAATGAAATAAATGCATATGTTCAACAAAATTCCATAAATAAGGTTGTTGAATAGCACTGAGAATATGCGGGGTCTATATGCCTTTGTCCCTCCATTTCTTACAAATGCCGATTATTATTGACCAATGACAACCTGAATATTTTGTTCTTAACTGATATAGTAAACCATGTGATTTTGTATGCAGCATATGTGAGATGATACGCTCAAGAGATAAAAAATTACTCAGACGAAGCAAAATATCATCGAATGCAAACATAGATACACAGCACCAGACGCTTGAGACAAATGATTGAAAGATAAATTAATCAAATCAGCCATGTTCATAACTTGCTTTGCTCAAAAAATTCACCAAAATCAGATGGAGATATCATTGCTTCGAACTCTATATAGCGTTTATAACAGTGCATTGTCATTTTAAAAAATCCAAGAAAGAAAATGTGGAAATTGGTAGTTCAATCCTGCTTCAATAATCCGTCACTACACTTGTTTGAAGAACAGACCTCTGTTCTCTACATTATATAGCAGTTATCCAAACATCCAAGAGAAACTAACATTCAGCAGCAATCTGCTAATTTGCTCTAACTACATAGATGAATTTTAGATGAGGCTCCATGACAATACTGCATTTGCATGCCAATATTATCAAGGAATAGATGCTACACGTTTCCTGATAATCATTAGGCGAAAATTTTGGGCACAATTTTTATTTTTAAACTGTTGCACCTTAACAAACTTTAGAAAACCTCATCCGGTAGAAATTATCTTCACAGGTCCAGGTAATCCAGAAAAATTTAAGACAACAACTAAAATGCAAATGCATTTTAGCATGAATTGACCGCCAGCTCTGGTACAAGCAACCCACCTTGCCTCCAACAATGTCAAAATTTAAATTAAGAACAATTCAACTGTTTTGCCAACAGCACCAGATCCCCCCATGGCTGCTGCTTAAATAATGGCCAGACAATGAATCTTTAATCTGATAACCTTATTTTAAATCATTAAGGGGCACACAAATTTTTCAAATCTTCTTCCTTTGCAAACCAATCAGGTATCAGCCTTGATGCATGGGGATATAAGTCCTTATATGAGTTCCTGATTGTACCCTCTGCTACTCCTGTAGCTCGTGATATATCTGAGATTGTTGTGTAGAAATGCATGCATTACTTTCAAAGATGGAAAAAAAGAACTTGTAATATTAATAAATCAACAATGTTCAATAATGCAAAAGCACCTTTAAGAGGTTTTTTGTCATCTGACAGTTGAGATATCATGTAGATTGCTGCTGCTGCAATTGATATGGGGCTCCTCCTGCAAATACATCATTCAAAAGCATTCATTAAACTCATTTAGAAATAAGCCCCAACTGAAGAAACGCATCAGATCTAAAGAGAAATATAGCATCCCATTCTCATGTTCACAAGTTCATTGTACTAACTACTAAGGACTAAATTCATTCTCTTAGCAATACTGAAATATTTTGACCAATAAACCAGAAAGATCAAGTAGAATTCTGTTCCAGTATCACTATGGCACTGCACAATGAGCAAACCAAACGCAGGAAATTAATTCTCAAGCTTGGGCCGTGAGTGGGACATTTTGAAATTGCATTTTAACATTTCAAGCAATCAGAGACTCTTTCAATAAAATAGTTTTAGTACAACTCTTTTAAAACTAGAATAGCTATCTTAAATACATCTATCTAAAAGATGTCAAGATATATCAGTATCGAGGCATCTACATTGGATTTGAGGTATAGGATAGATAGATGCCTCAAGATTTATATCTCCCAAAGTCACTTGGATAAATGTATTAAAGACATTTATTCTAATTTATGTAGTTTCTATATAGATGTATATACTATATTCTATATATACAAGTGGGCATAATGAATGTTCGTCATATAATGATAGTCAAATTTGTCTTAAGAGGATTTGTGTTATCCACTCACTCCATTACAACCCCTCTGCTGCCTTTGTAGTTATGCCTATCAGCATGATTACAACTAACACTCTTTAAAAATTCAGACATTGGAGTACTATACCTCAATCTCTGTGTCAAAACAAAAGTCAAATACAATGATGAATGGAATATTTTCAAAGCCAGCCTATCAGAACTTGAATTTTCATGCCCGATATACAGAAGAACGCATTTTTGTCTTGTACATGGTTTTTTTAAGAAACACAATTCTACATTTGCATCTTAAGTGGGTTCAGCTAGTGACACATCAACACCTAGACCTGCAACCCTGTTATCTATGCTCTTGCTTGAATATTATCATTTGATTCATTACAACAAAATTTTCTACGCAACTGTACAGAATCTTTTATCTTTTATCTATTATTTTGGGCTGTTGGAGTCTTTAAGCTCAAACATCAACCCACATAATACTTGTTGAAGAAAATGAAGTTTGTTGTCCAACAGGAGAGGTCTTCGATCATGATGAAATGTAATTCTATTTTCATGAAATCATTATTTTACAATGCTTCAATTATTTCTTTGAATGGAGGCCAAAATAATGCTTTAAGAAAAGCATGCAAAAACCATGTACTTTATTCAGGTTGAATCAATTAAAAATTAAAATACTATAGTAAATGTCTGGTTTGCCTCCAGTTGGGTAAATCTCGATGTCCTCATAGCATTTACAGTATGTTCCCTGGTTCCTTAATATAGCATACCACTCAAAATTAATATATGTATATATGTCGTTCTTGTTGAGCCTATGTGGCATGAGAACTGTGGTAATTATGCCTCTATGGAACAAATAATTTGATTGCAAAGAATTTGAATGTATTAGATGTTGATGAGTTAACTATTCCACAACAATTAAAGCCTCAGATTTATACCTATAGATGATAGCACCTATCTTGAGCCCCACTTAAAAAACCAAAGTTGATTCCATACCAATGAAAGAATTTATAAAACATCGGACACACTTATCTCCGGGCCGGCTAGCTCCTCAAGCGATAATTGATAACATTGAACCATTCAATTTAATGACAGTCCCATTCATTTATCACTGATTCATATGTAATTGATTAAATCATAGATTAAAAACTTGCAAAAACCTTGCCCGACTCACAAGTCCTTGCAAGTCAAAATTGCTCCCAAGTAATTCACAGGTTAGGGGAGAGGGGCCAATAGTTGGTCGAGGTCTTATTGTTGTTATAGTACTTGTGATTATAGGATTTAGTCTTCCACCATATTTATACTATATATTGTTAATAATTAATCATGTAAATCTACAAATGACCAAATGTTGGTCAAGATGGACCCTTACATGAATGCATGAGAACTTATAAATGTAATTAAAAAAAGCCATAAATACATTCATTAACAAGAGAAATAAATACTTTTTTGTTTCATATAAAATATCATTACTGTCAAATATAAGTGTCATTTATAGAATAAGGTGCTCACCTAAACAAGTATTGTTGTTTTGTGGAAAAATACTATTCTTATGTGTACAACTATTGGGGTAGCAATGTATATGCATTGGAATACTTCATATTAGATATTTGTCCTAATCACAAATATAAAAGGTGATTACAATAACTACCTTGTATTTTATCATGAAGTGTGAAGGGTTGTCAAAAAAAAATTAGGATCATTTAAAGTTGAATAAGTTGTATTTTAAACAAAAATATGTTGTTTTTTACAACAATAAATAGTATATTGGGGATTTTGCACATTTAAGGTGATACGGAGACATAACACTGAGCGGGAGAAAATGGCTCAATTCAAGTTTAAATGGCGCTGATGTGCTGGGCATGGACGCGGCGATGCTGCTGGGTTCTGGGGGTGTTTCGTTGGCTGACGGACGCCTTCCTGTTGGCGGGTGCCTTCCTGCTGGCCCTCTGTCGGGTGTGCTTCCCTGCATCCCTCTGGGCTGCGACGGAGTTCCCTTATCTAATCCTATGGTCTATGAGGTGCGGGCTTGTGTGGGTGGGGGCCCTCCCCCTATTGCTGCTGCCTGCAAACGTAAATCATTTTCTGATGCTGCTCGTGCCCAGCTTCCTCCTACTGCGGCTAGGGTTCGTCCTTTGCCTTGTGCCAGGGCCTCTCCTATGGTGGTCTATGGGCCTAAGGTTGTTGAGAATGAGGAGTATTATGTGAGGCAAGGTGTGGTCTGCAGGTTTAACGGCTTGTGGCCCTCCCTTCCTGATCTCCATGAATGGGTCTCCGGTTCCTGGAAGCCTATTGTTTCGGGACAGATTGAGCTCTATCCCGGTGCTAGAGGTTTTTTCTTTGTTACTTTTTCTTCCCTAGAGGATCGTGATAGTGTTGGACAAGGTGTGGATGTGGAGTGTTCATTCGCTATTCATTCGGCCTTGGTCTCCCTCTTTCAATCCTCTTACGGAGCCTCTAAACATTAGACCTGTTTGGGTTCATCTGCCGAATCTCCCACTCTAGTTTTGGGAGGATTCTTGCTTTGTAGCCATTGGCAACTTTTTGAAGGTGGATTCTACGACTCGAGATCTTGGGCATACTACGGTGGCTCGTATTTTAATCGATTTGGACATCTCCAAACCTCTCCATGGTGATGTGGTTTTGATGGTGAAGGACAAACCTTGGAAGCAGCTTCTGGACTATGAGGGGCTCCCCTTTCAATGCAGGCATTGTTTCTCTGTTGGTCATTTGGCCTCTGTTTGCCCTCTTGCTCGCCGCAAGGGTGCTGCTACTTGGTGGAAGAATGCTCTCTCAGACCACCTCACGGTTGACTCTCCCTCTTCAAATGATTCCTCTGAGGAGGGCAACCCTCTCTCTTCTACCCCCTTGGTGTCGGAACCTATCCAGGCTCCTCTACCAGCCAGCCCTTCTGCGAAACCTTCTGTTGTCGCTATGCCGTCGGTTTCTACTCGTCTCTTGTCGATTGTTGCTGCTGGTCCTTTGTTAGCTCCTCTCTCCTCTTCTTCACTGTCGGCTCCCTCGCTGCGTGATGGCTCCTCGTCCGGGGTGGCTGCTGTGGATCCACTCCCCTCACCACGCTCGATGGATTTCAATTATGAGCCTTCCTGGTCGGTTGTGCTGAGAAAGAAGGGACTCCCCAAATCCATTGCCTCTGCACAGCCTCGGGTTCAGGGAGTTAGATTGGTCCCCTCTTTTGGGGTAGTGTAATCTTTGTTTTGTTGTTCTACAGCTGCCGGTCAAATGTTTCTGTTTGTTTCCCTTCTAGTTCTGTTGGTTGGAACTAGCTTCCTTTGGCCCCCAGGGCTCTCTGTGTTAAGGGTACAACACCCTATAAATGCTGATTATCTTATCAAAAACAATAAATAGTATATTTGTGTTCAACTATTGAATCATTTGTGTTGGATATAAAGGTTAGAGATAACAAAGGGTATTGAGATAATTTAGGTTGCACATAAGTTATAAACTTATATTTTAAATAAGAATATGATAATGTTCTAACAACAAATGATAACTACTGGGGATTCCATGAATAAATTTAGGTCAAATTTTTAAATTCTCATTTTAAGGACAATTCTCACTAGACATGCTGATGTGGCAAGTTGTGTGATGAGACACACCTCCAAACCTTAGTTGTGGATAGATAAGAGGCCATTTAAATTTCTAAAAGAACGAAGGTCCTACGAAATTTCATGTAACTGTTACATGCTCACAAAGTTAGCCCACACAACTACTGGCCCCTCTACCCTAACTTGGGGATGAGTTTTTCTAGAAATTTGGCGAGTTAATCGCCAAAAACTCCCAAGTTTAACAGCAAAACCTACCTGCCAGCACAAAAAAACTTTATTTTTTAACATTTGATTTTTGCCTTTCAGCTCACTCTGACACTTTTTCAGGTGATTTCTCACAATTTTTTCCTTTCTGCTATCACTCCAACACCTTGAAAAAATCATCAAAACTTCACAAGTCTAGAAGTCCATGCGGTCCTGAAGGCCTTCATTTGAGCTTGGTCACAGGGGCTCCACCCCTTGACCTCACCCATTGCAACAGGAAGCACACCAGGGGTGCTGCTCCCCCATGGCCCTGCTCTGATTTTAAAAAAACACAAAAATATAATATGTTTTGGGCCCATGTTTTCCAAGAATGAAACTTGTAAAAACAATAATAGAGATTTTCAATTTATAATCGTATGACACTATGATGTGCATTGATCTCATTTTTTATCTATAAATGAAAACTTACTTATAACTTCTGTAAATTCAATTTTATGTGTTTTTAAACATTATTTTACAAATCTATGTGTTTTTTAATGTTCGGAAATTTTGCCAACATCAAGCATAAAACACATATATGACATGAAAAGAATACTTTAGCTTGATTGGCAACAATCAAAGAATGTGTTTCTTCAAACTTTTGGCTTGGTCAATACTAAAGTTGGGCCATGGAGTTGAACCAATACTATCCCAGCTCACAGATCAACAAAGAAATCTTACACATGCATACCCATCATTATCCCAACATATCAAAAATGCGAACAGAGGAAGGAAATGCATTTCTTATCATTGACGAAAGGCATATACACCCATGTCTAAAACCTCTAGCATGAAAAAAATTGTATATGCTATTAAATGAAATATTTCAGTTCAAATGAGTTTTGATTTTGCAAACAAAGGAGCTAAAGCAACATTATCTACCAAATCACCCACAAATTCTGGTGGAGACTATCTTATGACAACAAAAAAATTCAATACTGTGAGATTTCCACAATCTATATGACCATCAATTTTGCTATTTCTGGATTTGATTGTGTGCAAGTTTTTTGTATCAACATTTCAGATCACACTCTGTGATCCATCATCAGGACAGAAAGCTCAAGGAGATGTAAAATGGTTAGTTGCAGACCCAGTTGGTTTAAAAAGAGAAGTGAGAGTGTGGCAAGAGGGGGGAGGGGGACGGAGGAGGCACACACCAAGGCTAGGTCTGCAACCACCTGAATTGTGATTTAGATAGCATATACTGTTTAAACTTATAATCAATCTAAAGTTCATGCTTGCTACATTGCTGCACAAAGTAATCACATTTTATCCTAGGAGGATGGCATGGTTAGCACTTCGAGTGTAAAAAGTAGACACCTGCCGATTTTTAAAAGCTATGTTGACAAAATCTCAGAAATAATAATTTGTACTAATTGAATTTCAGTTCAAATTCTGTGCCTTCATTCTGATAATCAAAAGTTTGATGTCTGCTATTCTTTCCATTATTTCCTCCTACATCATGGAAGAAAATATCAGGGCATTCGTCAAGCTTAGATTCTTTCTCAATGAAAATTTCATGAAGAAATCCTAAGATTCAACATCTGGCATTCCTTTTCCATCATAACCTCTAATGCAAGTATGGATCTTCAGTGAATTGACTAATGCAATAAAATGGCTTGAAAAAATCTAAAATTTTAAATGATCAGTTAATTACCAATTTACGACCCAAATGTACACCAATTTTACATGACATTAGGAAAAAGGCTCTCTAAATTCTCAAAGATCAGACAATACAAAGGTTTTCTCCGAATTCAGTTACTTGTTTTCTAGAACAGTCAAAAATATATTGAATACTCTATAAATAAGCTTTGTAAGTTCTTAAGCGGCATATTCCAGCAGTATAAGATAGCCACGAAACACACATACACACACAAACTTGATATAAACACACAAAGATCTGTACCCTAGAGATACCCAAGCTTGTCAAGAGTTGAACACAGACTATAACATCTTGGTATATTTCACAAAATGAAGTGTCTGAGCCACCTGGGTCCTTCATTTTATAAAAATACAGCATACCTTATATCAAGCTCCTCTGATTTCTTTACAGCTTCTGTAGCAGCTTTAACAGTCTGGTGATTCATGCCAAGATGTGAACAAAAACGTCTCTGTGGTACAAAGAAAATATAAAAACAAAAATTTAGAATTCATACAACCCATCTCAGAGAAATGGTTGTGTCACACCTAACAAACATAATGAGAAAAATATCCTGAAGAGGATAACTACTAAAGAGCAAAGTCTATTTTCAGCCTTTGCTGAATCCATTGTACTTAACATACTAAATTAATTGGACCCGACTTAAGCATCGTTTATACACTACAAAAGATCAATAGAAAAGAATACTCGCTTTTGCACCTAATAACATTTATCATCTTGCTGCTAAAATTTAGTGTCCTATGACAACATACCAAAAAGTCCCCAGCATGAATTGTTCCCATCTCCATGGATTTGCCCATTTCTTCTTCTAGCTGTTTCACAATAAACTCCTTTGCTCGGCCCACTTCCTTTTTTGAAGCTCCATTTGCAACTGAGCAAATCTCTGCAATTTAAATAAAATCCAAGCAAGCAGTTCAAAGCCATGAACTGGGCAAAACAAGAAATCTAGAAGTTTATCTGTAGAAAGAGTCTTTGGTACCTTTCACCGTACGAGGTTTATCCTCTTGCCTGCATGCAATATAGAGGCAAGCAGCTAAGATGGCATCCTGATTTCTTCCCCGAATTGACTTTGAATCTTCAACCTTCTTGTAAATTTCATTTGCTCGATCCTTTAAGAACAAAACCACTCATAAGAAGAGACAACTTTCTTTTTGATTGTATGAAAATGTGCCTTTTCTAAAGATCCCAATTTGCATATAAGGTTGACTCAGAGTACAAACAAAAGAAAAAAACAGGTGAAGCTTATTGATAGCCATCAAAGTATTTGAAAATTTTTCTAAAGGTAGCAAATACTCGGAGGTAAGACCCTCATTTCATCCCCTAATTGACCTCAAATCTTAAATATCCAAAGAGCGTGTATTTGTGAAATCTTCTAAAGGCAAAGCAACATTCATAACTTCATAAGCAACTACAATCACAGCCAAGCAACTTTTCATTTTAGGTAAATAGATTCCGGTTTTTGTCCAGGCCTGATGGAAGTTATTTTGCTTAAAGCAATATATGTTTCAATTAAAAAGCAACCAAAAAAAGCTAGCCGATTGCAGGTATTCGATGCAATTTGAAATTCTAGTTAAATCCAAATTCCAGTGTTACTGGAGCTGTAGGGACAGGGAAAGAAGTTTCAGGATTCTGGGGAGCCAGGGATGGCTACTAAATTAATAAATACATATAAATTTAATATTTGAATTTATAAAATACAAATAAATTAATATTATCCTTGCCTTCTGGAGGCATCCTGAGAGTTAATCCCATGTTCAAGTTGCTATGTGTCTTTGATGGTTTGTCTACCCGTGGTATTGGCAAAGCTTCCAATTGTTGGGAAAAATAGGAGGTGGGGCAAAGCTTTGAGTGTTTGGGGTTCTAATCATTAGCCTCTGTCATCATGTGTTCTACTCCCTCGGGACTCCAACACGACCTATTAGATTGTCCCAATCAACCATCCAAACCTCTGTCCCAGTCAACAAAGACTCTGATCTGCTTGGGCATGGGAAACGATTGCATGTTCATTATGATATGAAAGATGATCCTAATGAACAAATAAAGTCGTTGAGTCTGTCAGGAAAAATCACCACCTTCTGCCAAGAAAAATAGTCAAACCCAAAGGCAAGAAATTTGAAAATAAAAAAGAGCAAGGTTCATTTTTGGTTGGGCAGGATCCTGTTAGGTTCAGTGTAGCTTCACCCCGGTTCATCCAGGACGAACCACAGTCTGAATGCTGCCCCCATGCAAATTTGCAACCAGATTGACCTGGAAGCCAAACCAGATTTGAACCAGACCCAGATCCTGTGCTGCATCCTGTGCTGCAGGCTGACGAACCAGTATCATCATTTAGAAGCAATAAAACCTAAATTTTGAAAAACGTAAAAATTAAAATTAAAATGAAGACAAAAATCTAAATAAAGTTCTATTACCTAAACTGATCCAAAATAGGTTTTTCATTATTCTTTATTTTCCAAACTGATCCAAATCATTGTGGAAAGCCTAGTGGTCCAAACTTATTATCCTTTGTAATTCAAAACCCATATATTTTTAATGATGAATAGTGCTATACTTAGTAGCAATTAAAATTACAAATGGCA
The DNA here is from genome assembly GCA_007258455.2 of Sequoia sempervirens. Taxonomy (NCBI): domain Eukaryota; kingdom Viridiplantae; phylum Streptophyta; class Pinopsida; order Cupressales; family Cupressaceae; genus Sequoia; species Sequoia sempervirens. The sequence continues at coordinate 459,552,960 of VDFB02047230.1, forward strand.
TAGAGTGATGCAGCCTCTTGCCACTTTTCAAAACCCTTTGGCCCTGTAGTTTCCCTTCCAGCTGCTCTTCGGCTTCAGATTCATTCTGCAGAATGAGGATTGGGCAGGGATATGTCACTTGAGAGCCCCTAGAGCTTTGCCGAAGAGTTTGCAGAAGGGTTAGTGCAATTCGGATTTTTTTGGCACTGTTCAAGGTATTGGTGGTCACATGTTCATGAGGGCACAAGGTGTTGACTATTGATTTTTCTGCTTCAGTGACAGTTATGGAAGGTTTAGGTGCAGCTGGGGTTTGTTCCTTGGAAAATGTTTCCCTGGAGAACATAGGCTGGCTGCCCAGCTAAGGATTTCAAGGAGTGCTCATTTAATGGGTTGGAGGGTAAAGGTGGGCCAAAGGGTATGGAAAATTCAAAATACCTATGACATGGTTGCTTTAAAGCAGAATTCAGCTCACAATGCTCTTCCTTTGGCACTGAGATTGAAGGCTTCCTCTAGCAGTGTTGGCTCCATAAGTGCAAGAAGAAGAAGATTATTATTCTGAGCTTGGCCTGATTTGTGAGTTTCAAAATATTTGGCCAAGCTTGGTGGATCTCCATGCCCAGGTTTAGAGGGCTTGGAAATTGTTATCATCTGAAGACAACATAGAAAAGAGGTCTGCAATTCTATTCCTAGGGAGATGTGATAGACAGCATAGGAAAGTTGGTAATTATATGTCTTGTGAGGTGTGGCAAAGAGCTCTACATTGTATATTATTTAAACTTCAAATTTATTTTTGTATATATAAGAAAATAAGATAACACACCTTCTACAATTGATCTCAGACTTCCCAAAGCAGTAATAAAGTTAGTTTTCAAAAATCTAATCAGGTCAATACTTGACAAAATTTTAGGATTCGCATATTTCAGCCTATCGTTTCTCAATGTCTGGCTAAAGCATCTGATATCTGTTTTAGGAAAATGATAGGTGTTCCCCCATATTTTTAGGTCTTCCAGATTGATTCCAGAAGTCTTTAGATGTCCTAGGTGAACCAAAGTTGAATTTGGTAACTAGGACTTCCGTAAGAGCAAATAGAAACTGCAAATGTAATCATAAGAGTATTTGCATATCTGTCTTGAATGTCTATCTATGTGCAATATGTTGTATGTCTGGTAAATTTAAGAAAAAGTAATTAGTTCAAATTCACATTTAACATAAATGTTGTTTTAAGTGTATTTTAGTCAATGGCACCATGAGGGTGCAAGGGATCATTAAACATGGAATGTTTTTTCAATTGTTGTGTTTCTCTTTCATTCCATGTTGATGTATATATTCTAAGAATCATAGGTTTGGCTGCAGCAGGATCAGCAGAATACAAACATGCAGCACTCAAAGTTGCCATATAAACATGTAAATCCTGTATGCTAAAGACATATAAGACAAATAGGAAAACTATGTAAGCACACATACAACAAGCACTCGCCTATATTTATTTTTTCATGCAAAGTTTTAAACAAAAAATGTTTTATAACTATGTCATTTCCAGAGAAGCTCAAGTCTAGCCATGAACAAATTGTATGCATATAAAAGCATACCCATAGCTGCAAATTGAATCAATTCTAGCCACATTAAAAATATATATATATTACAGCACTCATAAGCCCCATATAAATAAAAGCACATCAATTGATCCCTCCAATAAGCCAAAGCAATAGCTACTACACGATATTTGTTAAATGATATATCTATTTGCTTCATTATAATAAATGGTTAATAAATGTAAATAATGAGACAATTAAAAGAAATGGGTGGAGCACAGGCACGCTTTTAGACTGCAAAAAGGTAAGTTTGAAGTGGGAATCTTGAATGGGACATCAAGAATGCTAAGAGTGTGCAACAATATTTAATACAGACAGAAACCAAAGAAGCAGTCAGAATGAGCAAAGCACAATATACCTACACACACAGACAAAACCCTACAAAACTAGAGTACTTAATAAACTCAAAGTCAACCCACTTCAATCCATACCAAGGGTATTTTTGACATGTTTTTAAACTGAGAAACATTAGTATATAATAATGGTATTATTGCAATAGGGGTTTGCAAGATACGACAACATGGTATAGATTCTTTAAAACAACACAAATACAAATGTATGAAATATATTTCTACTAAGCAAACCCCAGAAAAAAAATTGCAAATAGATACCTTTATTGTTGCAACAAGACCCAACCTGCACAGCACATTCCATGCAGCAACATCAGGAAACTTCAAATGTTAAAAAATATCATAATAAAACATAGCCAACTACTCATATCTCTTAGAATTCTATTTGACGGTAGAAATCCTAGAAAAATATCAAAATGTTCAAGTACAATGCATGTTTCATAAGTACAATTCTTACATATAGCCTATAGGACATCTTTGAAGATAATATAATTTGTATTAGTTATGTTTTGGTTATCACCGATGAGTATGATAATATATTTTTTGCTTGTGGTGGTTACAAAAAATAGTTTTAGTGGTTGCCAATGGTTTGTAGTTACTTGGCAAACCGTTGAGGAGTTTATATAGAACCTTTATACTCAAGGGAAGGAATTGCATGTCAGAATTGTTCCCTCATTCCAGTTTTTGTATAAAAGCATATATAAATAAATGAAGCATTTGTGATATCATTATGTAACTATGTTAAATTACTCTAAAACTCTCATATAAATCATTTATGTGTATGTAATGAGTTTACTTTGCAATAAATAGTTGTTTATCCATCTATAAGTAAACATTTGGCATTGTTACCTTTAAGAAACCGGGTGGACCAAAAGATGGCTATATAAATGGGACAACTAGTTGAAGAACCAACAAAATCCAATCATCAAAGAGAAGATGATCTTACAAAATAAAATCCAACCTATTTATGGGGCATATTTGTGAAAAACACATGAAAGGAAGCCGAAAGAGAACAAGTTTCTCAAAAAGTAATCTATAATAATCTAGGAGGAAGTGAAGAAGTAGATATATTACTTGATTGTCTTCCCAAACTCTTCATACAAAATTTTATAATACTCCAAGATTTGCATACCAAACGAGACCATAACGCACATAGACAACAAGTAAGACAATGTTGCGAGGATAAAAGCCTACAAGATGAAGAGGATTGAAGCACGGACCAGCATCGTACTTCCCATAATCAATGCCCTTATAACAAAATAAGGGTGAGAAGAGATCACAACACAATCTAGGAACAAATCAAAAGATGAGACAATCTCTAAGGATTGCAATACAAAGAGAGAGGAGGAGATGACTAAGAGGAGAAACTAAAGAAACCCTAACCATACAAATCCAAAATCAAAGTCAAACCTGAGAAAGAAGTAAAAGTTGAAGCATGAGTCGAAGTTGTAGTCAAGAAAATAAAAATTATAATTTTCCCACTACAAAGAAGCATATAAAAACAAAGTGGGGGGAAATAGCAAGTCACGTACCACTACTAGATGAAACATGGGTTGATTTGTCAAAACAAGTTGAAAAGTCAAGACAACTCCCTTAGGACGAGGGAACTTGGGTTCCTTCATAGATACGGAAAGAGAAACAAATGAGAATAACCTTGTGGCATCAAAGAATTGTTAATCTAAGGCAAAGAGAAGAAAGGATGGTCCAAGAGAAGAATGTTGATATAATAATAGAGCCCCTGCTAAATGGTGACCAAGAGATAGATCATATGCTATTGCCGGTGAACTTAGAGAAAAAACATACAATGGTACATATGGAGATTCTAGGGAAAAATCTTGCATGTACAATCATTGATGGAGAATCCAAAGTAAACATACTACCTAAAGATACCCAAAAGAGTCTAGGCAAACCAATCATTTAGCCACCAACTTTTCAACTAGTAGGTGCAAATCAACAAGGAATAAAGGTATTACGGGTTCCAATGGCCCAAAAGGTATTAATAGGAACCCAACCATTTTTATTGAATTTTGTAGTCATTTAAGTGCACAAGAAAACTTATAATGCATTGTAGGGTTGAAGATGGTTGGTACCAACAAGAGCCAACCATAACTAGAAGAAGAAAACCTTGTCCATTGAAATAGGGGAAGGAAATATGTAATTGACTTAAGGAACCAAGCAGTGAGCAAGGGAGCAACCTCATCAAATTCAAATTCAAATCTAGGAGAAACATGGGTTGAGGAAGAAAGAGACCCTATGGAGCCGAATGTCAAAGGAATTCTAGACCTCCAATCTTGCTTCAAAGATGAAACAAGTTCCTTCAATGGATTGTTTCATTAGCAAATGGAAGATTGTTAACTATTCCAGCCCAAATGCAAAATGATCCAAATCATGGAGAAAGTACAAGATGAAGATAAGGTCCAAGGTGAGGGTTTGACACCACCAACTCATACATTCCCACCTAAGTATATGGAATATTAATTAGGGAGTGCAAAACTGAATTATACACCTGCTTAAAAAATTCGAAAGAGATAAAGATATGAAATATCACAAACCTAGTTATCACCAACGAATATAATAATCCCTTGGTAGTTACAAGAAATTGTTTTTAGTTTGCTGACAGTTGTAGTTACTTGTTTGTACTCAAGGAAAGAAACCGCATGTTGGAATTGTTCACTTATTCCAATTTTTGTATGAGAGCATCTATGAATAAATGAAGCAATTGTGATATCATCTTGTAACTCTATTGAATTACTCTGCACTTCTCATAAAAAATCATTTTTATGTGTATGTAATCAGTTTACTTTGCAATAAATAGCTGTTTATCCATCTAGAAGTAACCAATGTTCTAAGAATGAAATACAATATACGAGTCATTGTCATGTCCCCGAAATTGTGACATTACAGGTATCAAATAAAGTATCAAATAGCAAGTAAATGAATAAAATACATATTAAAATATATTAACCATTTAATATTAGTTATCAAAAAAAATAATAATATTATAATTATAATAATCAAATACAACATTGTAAATATTAAAATACAAATAACTAATGTAAATATAAGTATCATTATACTTATAATTATCAGTAATAATATTAAAATTATAAATATAGACATTATTACAGTTATGAGCATGTTATTAAAATAATAATATTACAATTATGATGCTGATTATGAAACACAGAAATTATGTGTAACTATTATTGATAATACATAACCAAAACTTTACTTAAGGGTGCCTCCTAAATCGACAACCCTTAGACCTGCAGCGATTGATAATCCAAGGGCTGCGTTCAGACTGGGTCACGTCCCACAAAAAGGCATGAGGGAAACCTTCGAATATTTAAGGGAAGGCATCGCTGGAGTTTAGGAAGGATACGATGGGGGGAATAAAAAGACAAATAATGCATTTAGAAGGTAAGAGGTTTCCATTCCAAGAGGCACCGAATAGAATGGGGAGGAAGTAAAAAGGAAAATACGGAAGGAGTATCTTCCACAATGTGGTAGCCATTCCAAAAAACATTTGACCACTAATACCCATGATCGTGGCTGAAGGAGCAGACGGCTACAAGCAGATCAATGAATAAGGTAAGAAATAAATATTCATACTATAGATAGTATATAAATAATAAATAAGTAGTAAAGATAAATACAGACAGTGTATGATCACATTCTGATTTATTATAAAATGTAGTAAATAAATATAGTAAGTAAATTATATTATAAATAAACAACTACAGTTGATGATGGAAATTAATAAAAGAATAAATAAGTGATATTAAATGAATGGATTGAGAACATGGTAAAGGTTGGAGTGGGAGATATATATATATATACTTTGAGATAAATACAACTATATTAGACATAAGAGGTTTTGAATATTTATATATAATTCAAATGTTGCTAAATATATTTCGGTAATGGTTAAGTATAGAGACTTATAAACACCTCATAGTAGGGGAGGGGACCATACAAATTATTTAAATAATATATAGTTACAGCTGTCCAATAATAAGTAATAATGACTCTATAATGGTAAATGGTATAGTAGAATATCATCTTTGAAATCTTGATAGACATTGATGTCTACCTAATGTGTTAGTGAAATTATATAGAAGAACCAATTATAAGTTTGATAGGGCAGAAATAAATAATCCTTTGACAAGAAAATGGATTATTTATATCGTCTTGACCCTATCACTGAAACTTACTAATCTTTAACGTTTCTAATGTCTTTCCGAGAAACACTTGAGTGATAGATTCGGGTTAAAGTACCTCTGCTTGGAAGGGGTCATTTCAAGTGGTCAAGAAGAGCCTCAACAGGTCAAATCCAAGTAAGAGTAAGTATTCAGAGGTAAGTACTCTCAATCGACTAAAGAGCATTAAGGATGATATAATTGAATTTGAGTTATTAGGGACAATGGGTTAAAGTGTAATAACTTACCCATTTCTTGTTAGAATAAATATCAGTGAATGTAATGAACCACTCCAATCTGTGATGATGGGTGAATTCGGTTAAACGTAATATGATAGCTAATGCATAGAGATTAAATGACACTTTCCAATGTATGTTATTTGTCAAGCCACAATAATATTGCTTACAACAATTATTGTATCTCATGGAGCTTTTATGACTCTACCCTGAAGGATAGAATTCGGGCTTCAGCTCTTACTTGCTAGCACTCAAAACGGATTGTGTGTTTGTGGAGGGGAAGAGCTGGTAAATCGCCCACTGATGGAGGGTCCCAAGATGGGTGGAGCACCTTGAGGGAGTCCACTTTGAGATGCGTTCATGCGCCCCTTAACGCAGTAAATCGCCGTCCCATGAGGCTAGGAAAGTGGAGACAAGGAGAAATTCTATTCCAATTAGGAGAAGAAGTCATAATTGACCATGTTAATTTATGGTTTAGATGATAATGCCTTTTGATTGACTTATTCCTAAGATGTGAAATCTGAAATGATCTAATCATGAACAAGAAATTATGTGTATTTTTATGTCTCTAATATGGGGACATTACAGTCATACTTGTACAATTTAAAGATTTAATACTATAAAGACAACAACATTAAACCAAAGTTAAAAACTTAATTATCTAATAAGATTCTAAACAACAAAATTAACAAAAACACGATTGTGCACAATTTTCCAGCAATTATAGAAAAAGGAAGTTAGCAATTAGCAGAGAAACCTTTTATGCCTTCACTTTTTGTAGATATCTTTACACTCATATTTTGATTTCAATATTTCCCACAAATAAAGCTATTCAATTTTTGAAATAACTTTACATGTGTAAGGAAAAGCTTTTGAATTAAAAAAAGATCAACCACAAGGAATAACTTCTCATAAAAGATTAAACTCACCGGTTAGGTTTGAAGTTTAACCCTTTCATAATTGTCCTATGCAAGAAGGCATAGTAAGTATATATGGCATGTGTAACCTCATTACAGAACTCTATTGTATTAGGCTTCAGAAATTATGATACACATGCTTCAAAACTCGATCTTCCCATTGAGAAGGCAATTTATTAGTGCCATGCAGAATCCACATTTTATTTTAGTGTCTCCAGTATTTTGAAATTGCCAAGGAGTTGCCACAAGATCAATACTATGATAAGATATGTGAAAATAACCAAATAACAACTTGATGTGGATTCTATACAGTACAAAGAGTTTTGACTTGTATTTGTCGCCTACATTTCAAAAATATTGAAAAAACTAGGGATATTTTTTCCATCAGCCAACAGGCAGTGCACTCAAAAGACTCCAAAGTCTGTAAGTTTTCAAGAACTTTATTGGGATGTTTTTGCATATTTTAATCATTCCTAACAATATTTTCTGGCTAAACTTTTAAGTCAAAATTATTGTTCAAATGATGCTGCAGCAATAGTGGATACTCTAACTTTAGAACTAATTCAAATGGCACACAAGTATTCTGTTTAAATTATTCAATACAAGAATTTCCACTCTTGTTCAAGGTTCAAGTCCTATTGAAGAGATATGAAATGTTTTGGTTAATTATTCCAACATTCTACATTTTTCATACTTTACATCAGGTCACAGGGGAGAAGGCCCAATTGCCCTATGGGGTCCAATAACCACCGTGCTGTTGCGCAGAAAGGATCCTCTGTTTATTGACTTTTACCCATTACTCATGAAGTTAATGACTAGTTGTTTTGGTGATTTTACCTAATAAATGGATCAAATACCCCATTTCACAAGTCACATCAAAAAGCCAACCACTCATGCAGTGACATGTAAGGTGCACAGAAATACGATTTGAAGCACTTGTTTCAGTTAACCTTTTTTGGGTGTTGAACAACTCAGCAAAGACATAGCTAATGTGGCTACATCATTGATGACCTAGACCCCAAATAATAGGTTTAAGCAGTAAGCTGACCAACAGAGGCTTGATGAGATTTTCAAGAAAATTCAAATTAGCCTATAGGTGCTTGAGGGATGTGAAGTTAGCCTGCATGACGTTAGATCCATTCCCATACCTTAAGGAATAGCCTTTGGAAAATTCCATAGAAATCCTAGCAAATCCACTATATCCACTATATAGAAGATTCACAAGGACTTGAGCATGGGAATGGAGGACATTTTTTCATTAACAAACATCAAAGCACATCATATTGCAGCTTAATTTGAAATGCAGCCAACAAAGCTCTTCTTCTGTAGGGCATCAATGTAATTAAGTAATTGTTTCTAGGTTTAGATTTTTGTCTTTGTAAACATGCCTCAATGTTTGGATAAGGCATCAGTTTGCAGAAGTTTGATCATGGTATACTTGACACATAACCTTACAGGCTTGTGAGCCAGGACGGATCCAAAATAGACCAGAGAATGTAAACATAAGGAGGAAAACAATCTAAGTTCTCGCAGGGCAAATAATCATATTGTGTTCTCATGAATGCTAGACTATGAAATTAGAAAGCATGTTGTGTTGCAGATATTTGACCATTAAAAAAGATACCATGTTGTGGTCTTTGAAATGAAGGACAATTTCATAGTCTTGCAAAGGAAAGAGATTGAAATTGTAGTAAAATGAGAGACTATTTCATGGTCTCCTGGGCACATGACCATGTAAACACCAGTAAAACTAGATAATTTTTACGGCCATGTGGACACAAAAACAAGTGAACAGTACTGGAATAAAGACTATTTTATGATCTTGCAGGCATAAGAACATATAAACACTTGTCAAATGAGAAAAACATTCTGGTGTTGTAGGCACAAAAGTTGAAACCATAAAAATTTCTGGTCTTGTGGGCACAAAAGTTAAAACCATATGGAAACCATTAGAAATAGTGAAAAATATATGATCATGCAAAACCTTGTGTAATTGGAGAAATGAGATTTTCTTTTCTAAACACTAGCGGAATGAGTAACTATTTTATGATCTCATAAGCACAAGACAGTGAAAGCAAGAGTGAAGCGAGTATTTTATGATCTCGCAGGCAAAAATCACATATACACTAACGAAAAGGAAAGAATATTTTATAAATACATGAAATAAGAAGAAGATGGAATTTAATCAAGAGACCAGAGAGAATTTGGTTCCAAGATAGAGAGGAGCATTACAGCTACCAGACTGAACTGATAAGGAATCATGGTGTTGCAAGTTCCAACGAGAAGTAGAACAAATCACTGAATTCTGTTGCAAATTGTTCACCAGTAAATAACTGAAAATGGAAGCATATTTTTGTTTCAATGACTGGTATTCCACAGAGTTTCTCCATGAAAAAGTTTGTCACAATTTTATCGTGTAGTGAAGTGGTTGACAAATAAGTTCAAGTTATTCTTTGTCTTATTAATTTGTTAGTTAACGATATAATTTTACACAGAAACAGTCTCTTTCAAAGCAAAGGATGGAAGCAGACTCTTTGGCTGCAACCATAGTCAGTCTAGGCTTATCCATCAGTTGAGTTATGGAACTTAATTGAGGCTTTTGTTGCCTACAATTTTATTGAAACTTGAGTTATCATAATTGAAAATTCCACATTATCTGTCGATAGAATATATAAGCATCATGTTTGCTATCGTCGTTAGAGTAAAGATATTTAGGTGGACAATGATAGTGCAAATAGCCGATGGTAAGTGTAACTAAGATTCCAAAACCTCTTTACATGGAACTTTTATTTGTTTTTACAGTTTTACTAGAGCTACAGCATAACAGCATTAATACCACCACAATGACATTAGGAATTGATGGCAATCAAAAAGCCCTCATCGTGATTAGACGGTAAATAAAGCAACAATCTACAACAGTCAAAAACAGCCATGCTCCCAGCATGCCAGAGTGAATATAACTGCCCCCTGTGGAGCAAATTGTTGGCTGGATAGTTTCTTGCATAGATTAAAATTAAAAATTAAAAACCGTAAGAAAACCCAAAAAATAACATTTAAACTAAAAGCACAACAATTCTAGTGGAGGACAATTTGAAATGTCTTTTGCTGGATTTCCATCCGTTGCTTTTACGAGTATCAATGGAGTGTCTAGAGGGAAAGCAACAAACTAGTTGGCAGGCAAATCACCAATAAAGAGATGCCAAAGGCCAATTTTTGAAAGCGATCTGGTGAATTTCCATCTGCTGTTTTAACTTTTTACATGCTTGTGGCTAAGCAACAAGCCAATTGGCACACCAGTTGACAGACGAGAGATGCCAGAAGCCATAATCCCAGCATGATGAAGTGAATTTAACTCTTTCCTGAAAGGCTGAGGGCCATTCGTTGGCTGCACAGTTTCCTCCATATATTTTAAAATAACCAGAAAAATAGTCCCAGAGAAACAAATTAAGCCAGCGGTGTTTCAATTCCGGATGAAGACGATTTTCGGAGTGATTTAATGAATTTCCACAAGTTAGTTTTATGAATATTGATATAATATCTCAAGGAAAAAATCCCTGAAAATAAATTAAGCAACAAACAAATTAGCCGACCAATGCCGCACAGGAGGCCCCAGAGGTCATGCTCCTTCCAGAGCATGTGCGAGGAATTTAACCCTATGAAGCAATTGGTAGGCTGCACAACTTCATCCGTAATTAAAACAAAACGCCATAAAAAAAAATAAAGAAGAAAACAAGGGGGCAAAAATTTCTGTGGAGATTATTTTGGAATGCGATTTGCATATTACCACCCGTAATTTTCCGGATATAGATGCAATGATCAAAAGAAAAAAATCCCTACTAATAACTAAAGCAACAAATCAATTGGCCGACCAACCGCCTCACATGAGAAGGAATGTTGCCATAGTCTGTTTTCCATAAATTGAGAACAAGAAGGGAAATTAAAAAGCAGTTAAGTTTAAGTGCGCGATTTGTTGAGATCGACAATCCAGCAAAAACGAAAAAAGTTGAAATCTAGGGTTTGCGAAAAAAAAAAAAAAGTAACTGACCGATCTGACATTGTGGCGATGGTCTTGAAGGCCATGATGAGCGAACGGTCGGGGTTGGAGCCGCGATTCTGCCAGCGGCCAAGCGAGGAGGTGAGGAAATCTCCAGACTGGCCGTTGGGCTTGGAAATAACAGTGGAGAGGCCGCCGTCGGTGAGCAGAGGATTGGAGGGCCCCCCCACACGCACTGGATCGTTGTCTCCCGCCTCATTAGCGAACGTCCTCCATTCAGACGTCTCGTCAATAGAGTGCGCCTCCAGCACCAGCCCACATTCCAGGCACACAGTGTCTCCTGCCGAATGATCAAACACAACTTCCGTCTGTTTCTTGCAGTCTGGGCAATTTACCTCTATCATTTTCTCCGATCTGCTCTTATTCTCCTCCGCCTTTCTTCTTCTCTCCTTTCTCTCTCTATTGATTTCTGTGTGCCGACCGCTATTTATAGCAGGACTTCTCCTTGGTTTTCTATTTTGAGCGTTAATCAAGGCTTCCGAATTTCGAACCGTGGAAGCCTTGTCACGTCAGAGGTCAAAAGTGGATAGGCAACGCAGGCAGGGCTTTGGAATTTTGTTTAACAGTCTTTGACCATCTCTGGACAAGAATGACCCTTCGAATTCCGCCCACGCACAATTTTCCTAATATCAATTCTGGTGCTTCGATCTATGTGGCCTTGGTTTTGCTAAAATTGTTGGTACCCTTTCATTATTAAGGGTTATACCGTTGTTTTCAGCAATCCATCTATATTAATTATTTTACTATTAATAATTGAAAATATATATATATATATATCCATCTATATTAATTATTTTACTATTAATAATTGAAAATATATATATATATATATATATATATATATATTTATTTATTTATTTATTTTTAATTAAATTTATTGTTTATAGGATAGTAATGGATGAAATAAAATAATAAAAAAATAATTGAAATTAAAAATTATGTAGCATAGTTAAAAATTAATTTTGTTTCAAATTTATTCAAATTAAATTATATCATGTGTGAAATTTTGAATTTGGTATCATAATCAATGTGAATGCATCTTGGAAGGTGAGTTCAAATTGAAATATGCTTCTTGAAAGAATTTTAAAGTTTCCATTGTGAAGGACAAGTGGCTTACACAATGTGCCCATGTGGCTCTTAAATGCATATTTAAGCAACTAGAGTGTTCCCATGCAAATTTAAAATTGTGGGAAAATGATAATTAGAATATTCGCTATTTTGGTGGAGCAGCTATTGTTTACGAATTGTCAATGGGCCCTTGGTCTACTCGTGAAGTTGAAAGGTTCTAAATGAGCCCACGAGGGATCAAGTCTTGCTAAGTGCAAGGCCTCGACGCCTAAAAAGGGATGAGGTCAAGATTGTGCCCCAAACGGATTTTGGCGGAATGGATACCCCTCAAACCTTGGCTATAAGCTAAAGGGGACCCCCTTGGGGGTATCTCCAAAGAAAAATAAGAAAAATAAGGGTAGAGTCTCATGGAGAGTGCTTCTTAAAAAAATTCAGTGGGTGCTACTAAGACTTTTTAGAAATTTTTTTAAGTTGGTGGTCCCATGAGTTTAATAATGCAGTTCAGCTTAAACATTTAAGCTCCAAATTAATAAATAAAAATAATTTTCTCATATTTTTATTTTTTGGTATAAATTTAAAATTTCAATGATTGACAAGTGGCAGAAAAAAAATTCCTAAGCTATAGGAGCAATTTCTAGCCCCACCTCAATTTCACCTTCTTAAATATGCAGTCCTAAAAGGTAGGGGCTGCTATTTTTTAGGAAATGATTCTAATTAATCCTTAAGCAAATTTATTTTTTCTTCAATGTGGGACCCCTTACTCCATGAAAATAGATCCTAAAGCCCCTTCATGGGACCACACTCTAAGTTGTGAGAAAAAATGGGGGGCTGGAAGTAAGCATATTGAAAAAGCTACTAAGTGGCTCCATAAAAAAAAATTCCCTCTTTTTCATTTGTTTCCAATTTTTCCCTCCAAATTCTATCTACAAAAATTATTATTGATATTATTCATCGATACATGCAAATAAATAATAACTGCATATTTTTTAGATGGCTGATTAAAAGCGAATTAAAATTCATGAGGTCACCAACCCCACAAATTACTCCTAAAAAATTTGAGCAGTGGTTGCTAACCAAAATAAGCTAAGCAGTTGCATAAGGACCTACCCTTAGTGGTGGAAAATCTCACAAACCACAAGTAGGTTCTAAGTTTGAATATTAGTCTATCTAATATTCTCTTTAATGTACTTATAATTCCTTGTAGAAACAAATACAAACATTATTGCAAAGTAGCAAAGAAATAATTAAAATTAAAATCTTTGTAAAATGTCATAAATGACTCAAATTACTCTTGTAGGTGATAATGTACATACATTCCATGCTCTTGGGAATGATCTACATGTTTACATTGTTAAGTAATTTGAGTGCCTTGAGTGAATGTCAATCGTTCAATATTTAGGAAAGAAATGAATTTCATTAAGTACTACTTTTTCATAGAGATCAAGTGTAAAATTGCTATTGACTATTTTTTTATGTAAAGGCAAAACAATATATTAAAATAATAATTGATTATAAAGTAGGTCTACCTATCTTAGAGACTCATGGTACATCAATTCTAGAGAATTAAAGAAAAAATGGATTGAAGAAAGACAATCAACAAGAGAGAAAGAAACACCCAAAGCCCATAGACAAGGCATAAGCATTTGTTCCCCTGAAGATTATACATGGTCCAAGTATCAAAAGTAATGTTTGCCCTTATGTTAAAAAAATTAAACCAACATAAAAATCATTTGAAAATACTAGTAATAAAGCTAACCATAATAGAATAAACAAGAATACCAAAAGAACCACCACAACAACAAGAATCACAAATCCAAAGAGGCATTGTAGTTAGCATTCACAAAATCATTAAAGTGTTTGCTGATATCATATATAAGACAATCTTAGTCATTTCCAATATCAACCTTAATGTCATGCATTGCCACTACTTGAAGTTAGAGGAAGACTTTCTTTTGAAATCATCAACCAAGATTTTAGAGTCAAATTCTAAAATTATATAATAAAATATGTTTGCTTAGCATGTAAAAGAGCTTGGTGAATAGTCATAGCCACCACAAAATTACTAGATCTAACACCAAGACTACTTGTAAACTAAAACTTGTCTCTATCATTATGATCATGACAAACACCTCACATGCCAACATTTTTAGGATTGTCTTTTGAAGCACCATCAACATTAATTTTAACCAAACTCAAAGGAGGGAATTCACACTAAGTAAATTGATAATCAAGAGAGTTATTATTGGAAGAGGCAAGAGAGGGAGAAGCTACAAAAAGTCCAAGTCTCATTAGAACTCTGAATTCCCACCATGAAGTCAATTGATAATCTTGAATTCAAACTTGATAGGGTTCTTTTATATTGGTCATTATTCTACCCCAACCTAACTTATATGCCTTGTACCATTGAAAATTCTTTGATTGGCTCCCACCAAATATTTTAGCTCATTAATCCAATATTGATATCATGTAAAGATTAGGAGCATTTAGCTTTAAAAAAGATCATAGTTGATTCACAAGAGATTCTTGGATAGGATAAAAAAATATTCCATGGAATTCCCAACAAATCATACCATACACAATGAAGAAAAGTGAAAAGGGGCAAGCTTAAAGAATATGTATGCCAAAATCTTCATCTTGAAGCAAAAGAATACATCTATTCAGACCAATAACCCCTCTTTTTTCAATATTAACATGTTGAACAATTTATCTAAATCTACAAGTTGCATGAAAAGATTAACCTTAGGCCAAAATTTAGAATGTCATAATCTTTTATGAATGTTAGGGTTATGAACTTCCAAGGTATCTTCAAGAGGATTTTTATAACCAACTTGCACAGTGTAGATCTTGAAACCTTTCAAACCCCATCCAAGGGAATCAAAATGTATATATAAAGAGGCATTATGATATGTTATAAATATGAGCTAAACAATCAATGAAGAGATGGAATTATTGACCTGGCCAAAGATTTTTATGTTTCCATTTCCAAATCTTCACACCATCTCGCATGACTACATACTAAAAAAAATAGAAACATAAATCTAGCAAGCTTTAATACATTTATTTTTTAATTCCAAGAGATCAAGGAATTCCAAACAAAGACGACTATGTTGGTCTCATGCATAATCCCAAAAGAGAGTAAGGTCTCCCTTCTCCACAACCCAACAAAGGATAGCTTTAATTAGACTACTAATCAATTTCATAGTTTTCCATATTTAAGAACCTCTACTAAGGGCCAACATCCCATGGATGAATGTAAGATCCTCCATGCTTAGGTACTTGAGCTTTAGAATTTTCCTCTATAATGCATGTTCCTCCATACACCATCTCCAATATAATTTGGGTGCAAGAACTAAATTATATAGGAGGGAAGATGCCATACCTAAACCACCTCTCTCTTTAGGCTGAAAAATCTTATCCCAATTAATGAAATGTCATTTCTTTTTCTATGAATTTCCTTCCCAAAGAAACTTTCTCATCTTATGCCCCAAATCATGGAGGATTCCTTTAGGATCCACAAGAGGCATAAATCTATTAATTTAGAGAGCTTGAATCACAACTTTAAGAAGGATTGTATGACCAACCAAAGAGACTCATATGTGTCTCTAGTTATTGACATGACATTATATTGAATCTAATATAACATTTCTATCTTTTTTCCCAAGTTAAGTAGGAGAAATAGGGATACCCAAATATTTGAAAGGAAGAGAAGCAAACTAGAAATGAATAATATTAGGAATTTAATCCTAAAGATGAGGGTTAGTATGGAAAAAGAAAATTTGAGACTTCTGTTCATTCAAGAGTTAACCATATACACTAAAATAAATGTCAATACATGAAATATGCTAACCAATTTTTTTCAATAAATTAACACATCACAACCAGCACTTAGCCAACTTGATTAGCGTTAGCTCCAAATAGAAAACCAAACTTGAAAGAACTATTCAACGTCAAGAATGTGCACTCAAGATCCCACTGAGGGCAAGGTGCTAACATATGATGGAGTGTTTAATTTGAAAACTAGAAATTGATAGGCGAATAACCAGCCATGAAGAGCATTTCCACACTACCACCAAACAGTGGGGGGAAAAGATTACAATTAAAATAATTCATCCGCTGCGGCGGGCATCCACAGAGTTGTGGGGATTCACCACTATGAAAGTGGGTACAAGAGTGTTACAATCAGATTTTCCACACTGGCGATAAACCTTCCACGGGTAATTTAATGAGAAAATAACAAGTAATTGCAAAACTGGAAATGGTTGGATTAGTAATGCTCAATCTCAACCTTTACAAATTAAACTCTACATATTACAAATTACAATGATAGAGAATGAAGCTTAGGAAGAGAAGTATGAATTCTAACAATCATATAACACTCCAAAACTGAAGTATAAGACCAAAAACTGAGAACTATAACAATCTGATATAAAAATCAGAATTTTGGAAATTCAAACCAACTAATAGAGAAAATCATGAAATGCTCATAACTTGGTCAAATTACCTCCAAATGATGAGAAATCAGTTGCAAATGCTTCCTAGAGGTTTGGTGCCCAAGATGCAATCCAGAAACAAACACTAGAAGCTCCAAATAATTAGGCACGAATTCCAATGCACCACAAATGGTACGACCCTCTTGAAAAATCAATTTTGTAAGATAAATTCAAATACTTGGAAATAAATTCCAATCTTTTGAGGAAGGGGTCGCCTTGAACCAAGAATTGATTTGCCAAAGTACCTAGAACAGAATTAAAATCACTCCAAGAGATATGATCAAAAACCAGCTTCAGTTGTAGATAAACTAGTAAACCAAAACTGTAAAAATACTTCAGAAATTCTTCAATCTTGATGCTCAATCTGCTAGTCTGATTTGAGAAGCAGAAATAATTCAACTAGGTGTTGTATTTCAAACACGAAATTGGAAGGGGACTAGGAGGCAGCATCCTTGAAGCAAAAAAAAGTCCATTGTCATTTTGACAGCATAACATTATGATAACAGTAGATAACCAAATGTTGGAGCAAAGTCTTCATTTTATAAAAAACTGAGAAACTCATCACATTCCAAGAAGGTACGCCAAGAGTCACCTTTTTGAATTCTTCTTTTTTCAAATTTCATAAAATACAACTCCTCACAAAAGGTGGTGTCCACTTTTCTCAAGGCATAAAGTTCAAATAAAATATTAATATTTCTTATAATATGGGCGTACCCTTCATGACCCCTTTTTTTAAAAACAACTTTCAAGTTATGACCTTAGGCCAAGGGGGGGTCAACTGAAAATTATAACACTTATGCCTTTATTCA
Source organism: Sequoia sempervirens (assembly GCA_007258455.2). Taxonomy (NCBI): domain Eukaryota; kingdom Viridiplantae; phylum Streptophyta; class Pinopsida; order Cupressales; family Cupressaceae; genus Sequoia; species Sequoia sempervirens. Next base: position 459,570,654 of record VDFB02047230.1, read on the forward strand.
AATATTTTCACCAAATAAAGTTTTTTTGAAGACAAAGCCTGAACATAATCAACTGCTCCAGTTGGAAGGATGACTGAGGATAGTCAACTACACACTGCCAAAAATGGTATTTACTAAAAATAGTAAATAACATGAAATGCCACAAAACTCCAAGCCAAGAAACCCTAATTTCTCCTCATTCTAGCCTACGGGTCTCCAGAATAGGCTAATGAACTGCAAGGCTAATCACTGATGAGAAGGGGACATTACAGTCCACCCTCCTCGAGATTGCTTGTCCTCAAGCAATTGAAAAGATGGATGCAACAAAATCTGTTCACCTTCCCACGTGGCATCTTCAATAGGCAAATTCCTCCATCTAACCAAGTATTCTTTGATTGTCCTTCTCCTCAAAGAACACTCTCTAGTATCAAGAATTTCTTCAGGAATCAACACCAACTGACCTTCCTCATCCAATGGAGGTAATTCTGAAGTAGCCATCACGTTGTGTCCAAGTGCCTTCTTGAGGTGTGACACATGAAATACATTATGCACTTTGCTTTCCGTAGGAAGCTCCAACTCATAAGCAACTTCACCAATCCTCTTGGTGACTTTGAAAGGACCATAGAAACGTGGCTTCAACTTTTTTGCACCACTTTTCTTGAGAGAAGATTGTCTATATGGCTGAAGGCTCAAGTAGACCATGTCCCCAACTTCAAAAGACCTCTCAACACGCTACTGATCAACGTATAACTTCTGCTGCTTTTGAGCTTGTTGTAGATTTTCCTTGAGAGATTTCAAGATGTCTTGGCTCTGTTGTAACATATCTTGTGCTTGTGGAGCTCTACTATCACCAAACACTAAATCAACAAAATTAGTAGCTTCATAACCATAAAGAGCCATGAAAGGTGACATCTTAATTGACATGTGATAAGAAGAGTTATAACAAAACTCTCCTAAATGAAGCCATTTAATCCAAGCTCTTTGATGTCCTAAAACATAGTTTCTTAGGTAGCCCTCTAACCATTTGTTAACAATTTCTGATTGCCCATCTATTTGTGGGTGATAACTAGTGCTTGGAGTAAGCACTGTCCCACTCAATCTGAAGATCTCTTGCCAAAAAACACTTAGGAACTTGCTGTCCCTATCACTGACAATAGTTTTAGGCAATCCATGCAAACGGAAGACCTCTCTGAAAAACAACTCAGCCACTTAAGCTGCTGTAAATGAAGTGGTGACAGCAAAGAAATGAGCAAATTTCGTTAGTCTATCAACCACAACAAAAATACAATCACGTCCTTGCACCTTGGGCAACCCCGTGATGAAATCCATGGCAATACTTTCCCATTTCTGATTCGGAATGGGCAAGGGCTGTAGCAGACCAGCTGGATAAGAGTGTTCATTTTTATTTCTTTGACAAATCGGACACTCTCTAATGTAGTTCAAGACTTCTTCTTTCAACCCTTTCCAAGTGAATCTTTCACGAATCTGCTTATAAGTCTTGAAAATCCCTTGATGACCAGCAAGGGGAACATCATGAAAAGATTGTAGAATCTTCTTTTTAAACTTAGATTCTTGCACTAAAAAGATTCTATCTTTGTAGTAAATTATCCCATCAACCAACTTATACCTTTCATCAACCAAATGACCTTCTAGCAAGCTGGTTGCAAACTAATTTTTAACATAATCAGCAAAAATTAACTCCTTCCAATCTGCTGATAACTCACAAAGTGACTGCAAATGAGGCCTTCTTGAAATAGCATCAGCCACTATGTTATTTTTCCCTTTGACAAATTCAATGTCAAAGTCATATGCTTGGAGCTTACTTACCCACTTCTGCTGCCTTTCATTCAAATCCTTTTGGCGCATAAAATGTTTAAGACTATTGTGGTCAGTCTTAACAACAAATTTACTTCCCACCAAGTATATTGACAGAATTTAGACAAAGCATGCATGATGGTAAGCATCTCTTTGTCATAAATGGAGTAAGTTTTTTCTGCCCTCTCAACTTCCGGCTCTCGAAGACAATGGGATGTTTGTCTTGCATTAGAACAGCTCCAACACCTTCACCTGAAGCATCACACTATGCAATTCAAAAGGTTTTGTAAAATCCGGAAGTGCCAACACTGGACATGTACTCATGATTTGCTTAAACTTATCAAAAACTTCTTGTGCCTTCTTAGTCCAAAGAAAAGCTCCTTTCTTTGTAAGATCTGTGAGAGGTGCTGCTTGATGAGAATATCCTTTCACAAATCTTCTATAGAATCCACATAACCCTAAAAATCCTCTCAAATGAGAAATATTCTTTGGAGTTGGCCAATCAAGAATGGCTCTTATCTTTTCTGGATCAACTTTCACACCCTTTGAACTGATAATGTGGCCAAGATATAAGAGTTCTGTCATCCCAAACTCACACTTTGATTCTTTGGTGAACAAACATTTCGCCTCTAAAATACTAAGCACTTCTTCCAAATGCTTAAGGTGCTCTTCCCATGACTTACTAAATGTGAGAATGTTGTCAAAGAAGACGAGCACAAACTTCCTCAACTGCTGTCTAAAAATCTTGTTCATACAAGATTAGAATGTAGCTGGGGAATTTGTCAAACCAAAAGGCATGACAAGAAATTCAAAATGCCCAAAATGGCATCTAAACGATGTCTTCTCTATATCCGCCTCCCTCATTCTGATCTGATGATAGCCTGAACGAAGATCAATCTTCGAGAAGAACATGGCCCCATGGAGCTCATCAATAAGCTCATCAATCCTAGGGATAGGATATCTATTCTTGATGGTCTTCTGATTCAATGCGTGGTAGTCAACACACATACGCATTGTGCCATCTTTCTTTTTGACTAGCACCACTGCAGAAGCAAAAGGACTATTGCTTGGTCTAATGAAACCACTCTCCAAAAGCTCCTTGATAGCTTTTTCAATCTCATCTTTCTGCTTCTTTGGATAACGGTAAGGTGTAGTCATGACAGGCTTTGCTCCTTCTTCTAACTCAATTATATGCTCAGAACCTCTTTCAGGAGGTCTTCCAGAAGGTAGGCTTCCAAAGACTTTGCTCTTCTTTGAAAGTAAGGCTTGAATATCAGGGTGATATTACCTTTTCTCCTCCACTGGATCAGCTGGTAGAACCAAACATTCAGCAGCCCATTCAACCTGATTGTGACGGATCAGCCTTTCCATCCTCTTCAAAGACACAATTCGAGGGCCTCCATTTGACATCCCTCTTAGAACAACCTTCCTTCCATTAGACTAAAATTTAAGCTCCATAGTTTGCAAATTCAATGTGATCTCACCAAGAGATCGCAGCCATTGTATGCCTAGCACAACATCAGTGTCTCCAATTCCCACCACATAAAAATAATCTTTAATCTCATAATTTCCTAACTGCATAGAGATATTAGGAATCTTTCTCGTGCAAGACATAGTAAAACCATCTGCAACCATTACCTTGAAACCATCAAATTCCTCAGTCTTCAGACCCTTCTTAGCAACTAATCCTTCATCAATAAAATTATGAGTTGCTCCAGTGTCAATTAGGGCAACAATCCTCTGTGAATTCACAACTCCATGAACCTGAAAGGACTCATTTTTTTGAAAGCTTGATAGTTGTGCAAAAGCACTACCATCTCCCACCTCATCAGACTTCTCTTCTGGATCTTCTTCACCTTCACTACCTACTGATTCGTATTGCTGATCAGACGAATCGGATTCTGATCCATAATCAGAATAGCCCTCCATTAGATTTGCTTTTCCTCTTCCATAGCAATGATGACCCTTAACCCAAGGCTCACGGCAAGTGTAGCAAACTCCATCTTTTCTAAGCTGTTCTTTGAGCTCTTCTAACAACCTTGGTGGAAACTTCTTTGGCAGATTTGAAGAATGTTTTTTATCTTTCTTATGGCTGAATGATTTTGAATGAAACTTAGGCCTTGGGGCTGCCAACTCCATGCTCCTAGCTTTCTTGATAGCTTCATCTAATGTTGGTGGATCAAACACTTTGACGCAACCCTTCAAAGGCTCCATTAAACCTTCAGCAAAAAGAACCACAAGTCTTCTTTTAGTAATGTTAGGCAACATTACTGACAACCTTTGAAAATCAACCACATAGTTTTCTAAAGATCCTTGTTGTTTCAATTGTGCCAATTCTCTGAATCTTAATTCTGGATCCTTAGTATCAAATCTCTCGATCAGCTTGTTGGTAAACTCATCATATGTACGAATGAGGTTATGGCCAAGAGTGACCAAACCATGAGTCCACCATTCGTGAGCTATCCCATCCAAGTGCAAAGTAGCAAACTTTATAGCATCTCCTTCTGGCGTGGGTCTGAGAGAGAGATAATTATCTAGTTTTTGCACCCAAGATCTGGCTGTGCACTTATTACTACCATCAAAATGCTCCATAGTAATTTTTCCCAATGCTTGGTAGAAGTCATTTCTAGGTGCCATAGGAGGACGTTGGTCATTCCTTCCTCCATTTCTCTGACTTCTTTGATTCATGAATTGATCAAAGGTCCAAGCATCTCTCAAATCGAGAGGTAAAGAAGCATACTCCATGTAAGCTTGACATGCATCATCAGCAAAGGTTAGTGCAGCTTCAACTGGTTGTTGCTCTTCTATTGTTGTGAAGATAGGAAAAAGGGGTCTAGAGGATGACCCACTATGAATTGCAGCATGTTGACCCACAATTCTATCTCCTTTATTCACCTCAGGACTGCCATTATTAGATTTTCCATTAACTCCACTGCTTTCACCAGTTGGATTATTCTGGGGCTAAAGAACATTATGAGTTGCTTGCTGATCCAACTTGGACAATAGACAGGACATCATGTCTATCATCCCATCAAACTTCTTCTCAACTTTGTCCCTCTCTTCATTTGCTTGTCTAACACTGTCTGACATTATTTCAACAGTGTGTTCAACTTCTTCCACTGACTTTTCTGAACCTTCCACTGTTTTACCAAGATCTCTTAAGACTCCTGAGAAGGTCTCTACCTCTGGAACAGACAGAAACTGATGTGGAATTCTAGCCTGACTTCTGGTGTATGGCCTAGTGTCTCTTTCACTCATCAGATAACCAACTACAAACTGCCACAGGATGGCAGGGTCTTCTGCTCTGATACCACTGAAATATGCTAACCAATTTTTTTTGATAAATTAACACATCACAACCAGCACTTAGCCAACTTGATTAGCGTTAGCTCCAAATAGAAAACCAAACTTGAAAGAACTACCCAACATAAAGAATGTGCACTCAAGATCCCACTGAGGGCGAGGTGCTAACATATGACATAGTGTTTAATTTGAAAACTAGAAATTGATAGGCGGATAACCAGCCATGAAGAGCATTTCCACACTACCACCAAACAGTGGGGGGAAAAGATTACAATTAAAATAATTCATCCACTGTGGCGGGCATCCACAGAGTTGTGGGGATTCACCACTATGAAAGTGGGTACAAGAGTGTTACAATCAGATTTTCCACACTGGCGATAAACCTTCCATGGGTAATTTAATGAGAAAATAACAAGTAATTGCAGAACTGGAAATGGTTGGATTAGTAATGCTCAATCTCAACCTTTACAAATTAAACTCTATAGGTTACAAATTACAATGATAGAGAATGAAGCTTAGGAAGAGAAGTATGAATTCTAACAATCATATAACACTCCAAAACTGAAGTATAAGACCAAAAACTGAGAACTATAACAATCTGATATAAAAATCAGAATTCTAGAAATTCAAACCAGCTAACAGAGAAAATCATGAAATGCTCATAACTTGGTCAAATTACCTCCAAATGATGAGCAATCAGTTGCAAATGCTTCCTAGAGGTTTGGCGCCCAAGATGCAATCCAGAAACAAACACTAGAAGCTCCAAATAATTAGGCACGCATTCCAATGCACCACAAATGGTATGACCCTCTTAAAAAATTGATTGTGTAAGATAAATTCAAATACTTGGAAATAAATTCCAATCTTTTGAGGAAGGGCTCGCCTTGAACCAAGAATTGATTTGCTAAAGTACCTAGAACAAAATTAAAATCACTCTAAGAGATATGATCAAAAACCAGCTTCAGCTGTAGATAAACTAGTAAACCAAAACTGTAAAAATACTTCAGAAATTCTTCAATCTTGATGCTCAATCTGCTAGTCTGATTTGAGAAGTAGAAATAATCCAACTAGGTGTTGTATTTCAAACACGAAATTGGAAGGGGGCTAGGAGGCAGCATCCTTGAAGCAAAAAAAAGTCCATTGTCATTTTGACAACATAACATTATGATAACAGTAGATAACCAAATGCTGGAGCAAAGTCTTCATTTTATAAAAAACTGAGAAACTCATCACATTCCAAGAAGGTACGCCAAGAGTCACCTTTTTGAATTCTTCTTTTTTCAAATTTCATAAAATACAACTCCTCACAAAAGGTGGCGTCCACTTTTCTCAAGGCATAAAGTTCAAATAAAATATTAATATTTCTTATAATATGGGCGTACCCTTCATGACCCCTTTTTTTAAAAACAACTTTCAAGTTATAACCTTAGGCCAAGGGGGGGTCAACTGAAAATTATAACACTTATGCCTTTATTCAAATATTTTCACCAAATAAAGTTTTTTTGAAGACAAAGCCTGAACATAATCAACTGCTCTAGCTGGAAGGATGACTGAGGATAGTCAACTACACACTGCCAAAAATGGTATTTACTAAAAATAGTAAATAACATGAAATGCCACAAAACTCCAAGCCAAGAAACCCTAATTTCTCCTCATTCCAGCCTACGGGTCTCCGGAATAGGCTGATGAACTGCAAGGCTAATCACTGATGAGAAGGGGACATTACAATAGATCACCTAAGAGTAGTATCTTCCTTAATTATGACATTAACCATCAAAAAAGTGTCATCCAAAAATTGAGGATGGGAAACTTGATTCATACCTTGTACAATGTGAAAACCAAAATACTTAAGATGTTTGAAAAACTTACCAAGGTCTATTAGAATGAGAAAGGGATGTGGAGAGAGAGGATCACCCTAATGTAGACCTCTTTCAGAGTGAAAAATAGCATAATGAAAATCATTTATAATCATTGAAAAAGAAGGAGCTCAATATAACATATCATGAACCATTAAATCTAATTATCATCAAAGCCAAAGACATCTAAGATATCTTCTAAAATTTTCTCGCATACCCTATCATAAGCCTTGGAAAGATCAAGTTCTATAAATATAGAATTTATCTTCTTAACATGCATAGAGTGAATGGGCTCCTAGACAATAGCAATACCATCAATGATTTGGAAACCTTGAGCAAACACCTTTGTTTTAGAAAAATGATAGAAGGAAGGAATGGTTTCAATATCTCAAAAATAGCTTTGAAAAAATCTTATAGATAGTATTATAGAGAGTTACGGGTTAGACATCAAAGAAACTCAAAACATGATCTTTCTTAGGAATTAGAGCCATAAAAATTTATTAAGTAATTTAACAATTTATTTGTTGTGTGTAATCCTCATAAGCCTCCAAAATATCAACTTTGACAATATACCAAAAGCCTTTAAAGAACTCAATATGAAAACTATCTAGACCTAGATTTTTATCCTTTTCCATTGTAAAACAACCTTATCTAGTTCATCCATGGAAGTAGGGCTATTGAGGTTTAGGAATTATCATGAGGGGAGATAATTCTAGGAATATAATTCAAAATTATACATATATCATCAATGGAAAAAGTAGTGGAGGCTTTGAAGATCTCTCAAAGGTGAGAAGCAAGTTTTATTGAATGTATTGAATGGATTCAATCCTAGAACCATCCTCTCATTGAGTCTCCTTAAAAGCATTAACATTTTTTGTGCCATAACAGTGATGAAAAAAGAAGAATTCTTATCCCCTACATGTAACCATTCAACATGATTTTTAATTTTGTTGCTTTTGGATATGATTGTATGCTAGTTCTTTCATTGACGTTTTGAATCACACTCAGTCATCCATCATCAATATGAAGAGTTGAAGAAGATGAGAAATGATTAGTTGCAGACCAAGTAGGTTAAAAAAAGATAGAAAGGTGGAAAGAGAGAGGGTGATTGAGGCACACACCACAAGAGTAAGGAATTAAAAATAAATCCCAAGACATAATAAAAAAGGAAGAGAATATAAATTATTAACACCTAAAACCGCTAAAATTTAAGAAATCACCAAAAAAAACTAAAAATAAAAAAAATAAAGAAGGAAGAAACTAAAAATAAGTGCTAAAAATATAGAGTATCCCAATAAGCAAAATTTAAAATATTAAGCAACAAAATTGAAAAAAGCATGCATGTATGAATATGTGTGCATCTACATATATATATGCTAAAGATATATGTCTATACAATTAATATTCACAATATTACCCACACTATTAATACAAGAAAATGAACAAAAATATATGTATCTATATGTAAAAGAAGAAAAGAATTGATGCAAACAAAAACCAATGCCAAATAACATACTCAAAAATTGACAAAGGTTAAACAAAGAGAAACCATTTAATTCAAATATGAAAACTTCATTCCTTCACATTTAAACAATTACAAATTTATTCAATACAATTTAAAAATCAAATCTTCACAAGAAATGGACTTTCTTGGCTCTTCCTTAGCTTCTTTTTCGCTGCCCCAAATCTCTCTTTGTTGTTGTTCAAACCTTCCTACAACTCCTTCAAAATCTCTGCACCTTTCACACACTAGTGCCTTGTCTTTCCTTCACTGGTGTTGCTCAAACCTGCAACACAAAACCCCCAATGATACCTCTACAAAGGCATATTTTCTCCTCTCCATTCCTTACAAAATTCTTCCCACGTTTTTCTTCAAAAACCCCCGAAAAATGCATTGAAAATTATCCATTATTGCCCCAGAATGGGCTCCCAACTCTCCCCCAAGAATAGCTCTACAAATGCTATATTTATTCAACCTTAAATGAGACATTTAAACTTCAGAAACTCCTCCAAATGTTGTCTTTACTCAAGGGGCGTTTTTCTCTATTATGAGAATTTAAAAAAATTAAAAATCTTGATTTTCAGCCTCTTTTATGCTCCAAACTCCCCCATATATGATTTAAGCAATAGTAAATGATTAATGAATGAATAAAAACTGATATTTAATTTCCATGATATCCATAATACCTTTCCAAAATAAAATTGATCAAATTCGTCCTTTAGAAGCACACAATCAAGTGTTTTGGTAGGTGAAAAAAATGAAAGTTCTTCAATTCACACAAAAATTGGCGTGCAATCTTGGAATGGTATCTAATGGACCCCTGTAAAAGGATTTCACCCAAACCTTCACAGATTTTAAAATTTTAGACTTCTTAAAAAAAATGTTAACATTATTTTAACCAACTTCTGGCATTAAAACCTCCTAAACTAGAAAATGTATGACTTTGATTATTTTTGCAAATTTTGCGTGCCACCTCCATGAATGCCCCTACCAAAGTATTCTACTCCAATCCTTATGAGTTTTCCAAAAATAATTTTTGAAAACTACCTATAGAGCCTTAAAACAATGATTTGATAAAAACTAACTTTATTCAAATTTGAACACACCAAGAGCTTTTCCAAAGTTGAGAGATGTCAAATGAACCCCAAAACACACTAAAATTGAATTCAAACCTGAAGTTTGTTTTGGGTTGATGTTGATTGTGCTCTTGCATCAAGAATAAAAATTAATTAATTAATTAAGAACACAAGGAGACTAAAACCTAGAAGAGAAAGAGTATATCTATATATATGAATAAATATAAGTAGATATGCAAAGGAATATCTAAGGTCATGAACACAGGTATATATAAAAATGATCTTTGCATGTATACACACACACATAACTATTAAAGCACAATGTGCAAAGGAGCAGAGGCGTGCGCAGGTGAAGAGGCAGATGGGAAACAACGTCGAGGGGCTGGTGAAGAGATATGAGTGGATTTCCAGCCCAAGATTGTGTTGGATTTACTTCCCGAATCTCCTATTCCTATGGCTCCCCTCCTCATTGACAAGTGCAGGAACTAACGAAACCCCTTTCATGTTTGCTCTAAGTTCTATAAAACTTAGGTCACCCAGGAATGCCCCTTGTAGCCTCCTCTCATGACTTTGTTGGCCTCTCCATTCCTTGAGGCTTGTTCTCTTGGGGACTCAGTGGTTTCCTAATGGATGTCCCCATAGATTTTCATTTTCCCGATTCATGCATCAGAGAATTTTCAGAGGAGTTGAGGAAAAAATCCCTATTTGTTCATTGTTTTTGCAAAAGGCCCTCGATTGAGCAATTCATCTAATGGATGAAGGTTTCTTGGAATAAATTGGCCCTTCCACACATCGACATTTTGGATTTTGGCTTTTTCCTACTCTGCTTAGCCTTTGTGGAGGATTGTAACTTTGTCAAGCATAACGACCCCTGGTTTTTTGGTAAGGTTGGCCTCTTCTTTGTGGATTGGTCCCCTTTCTTTGATCATGTGGTGGCTAAGATCACTATGGTTCCCATATGGATCAGGTTGTACAACCTTTCATTGATTATGTAGGTGCCTGAGCTCATTAAAGACATGGTCAAGCAATTTGGATCCTTTGTTATGCTAGATTCTGGTGCCCCCATAGTAGATTCTCTAGGGTTTGTGCCACCATCGATATCTCCAAATTGATGCACCATTCAGTTTTGATCCATTCAACCCTCGACACTTGGACTCAACTCCACAATTATGAAGGTCTTCCCTTCAGGTGCTTTCGCTACAACAAGCTAGGGCACAAAATTTATGGTTGCACTTCCCCCAAGGATGCCATTTCATGAAATTGAAGGTTCAAGAGTTGGGTTAGGAAGGACGGTGAGCCAAATGCAAATTTCATCAAGTGAAACCATAGGTAGTTTTTTGCTCTTGGGGATCCCTTTCCTACCACTGTTGCCCTAGCTATGGCCTCTGCAGTGGGGTGTTGCTCTCCTCTACACCCATTGTAGATTATTGCATGGCACCCCCTCTTCCCACTATTGTCCCTCCCCTTCCAATTATGGTAGCTGGCAATGGTTCTGATTCTGAGGGTTCTTATCCCTTCATGGACGATTTGGATGAGGATTCCGCTAACTTCTTGGATCTAGAAGATGTGGTTGTTCCTAATAAAAATTTCTCTTGCCCAAACTTCTAGTGCCATATCTAAACCAAACTTCCTTGCCAAAAGGAAAAAGGGGTGCAAATCCAAAACTGAGAAGCTTTGTATCGAGGGCAGAGATGTTGTTGATGAAGGTACACAATGGACAATGGATTCCCTCCTCACCAGGAGTATGAGGAAGGGGAAGGCCAAAAAGGCCACATGAGATGTGTCCACGGGTTGGAGAACCTTGTTTGGGCTATGTCCTGTAGCATTGTAGTCTTCATATTCACTTTTGCCTCAAGTCCTTATTGTTATTTTAGGCTTGTTGTAGGTATCATTAGTATCTCTGTTATAATTTTTGCTCCCCATTTGTGGATCTAAAGCGGTCATTATTTTTTAATTTATTCATTATGATGGGTGTTGCCCCTTAACAACTATTTAACTATCAAAAAAATATATACAAACATAAAATTATGTATATATATATTAAGATATACAAAAGAACAAATAAGAGCATGTACAAAACTATATATATTCTTGAATTTTTTGTAATATTTGCATTTTTTTATTCTTATACTTTTGTACATGCTCTTATATATATATATATATATATATATATATATATATATATATATATCAACTAAAAATGCATATGCACAAAAATAAATGCAAAAATTATGCATGTATCTACCTATAAATGTATACATGTAATATAGAAATATGTATGCATTATAGTACACACACACATGCATATGCAAAATATATGCAACTTATGAATGTATGTATATATGTAACATAGAAAATATATGTAAGTGTATATGTAAACCAAAATGTTTAAATATATATCTATATATAACTCTATAAGCTAAGAGTTATATATGTGTGTGTGTGTGTGTGTGTGTGTAAGGTGAATTAATATGTGTAAAAAAAAATATAATATGTATCTATATATGCAAAAAAGAAAGATAAAATTAAAAGAAAAGGGAGATTAAAACATATAAATATGTTTGTGTGTGTGTGCATATATACATAGACAAAAGAGAATACCAATACATATAGATAAGTAAACGAATAAAAATAAATGAACAAGCTAAAATATATTCAAGAAATATATCTATCTATATAAAAAATTAAAATCAAGAATAAAATTAAAATATGAAAATGCTAAAAAAATAATTCACACTATTCTTACCTGAAAATAAAATATTTAGGCATTGAAATAATAAAAATATATTACCCACACTATTTTATTTTGATCAGTAAACACTTTTGACTGGAGCTATGAACTAGTGAGGCCACAAACAGTTTCCCCATCTCGACATGGATGCACAACAACCACCACTCTCGCAAGCATGATAGCCCAGTAGAGGCACAAGGCTCGTGAGCACACCAGCCTAGTGAGGGAGTGGGCCCAAAACACTAGTGCCTAGTATAAGGCGAGAAACCCACACAACCAATCGCCAATGGTAGCAATACTACTATAGATCAAGTCCAAAGACTTGAACCCTAGTGACCACAACACCAACACCACCACTCATCTAATGCACCATGGGCTCATGCCCATTACCCACACTATTAATACCCACAAAATTACCCACATTATTATTTTTTTTTTTTTTAAAAAGAGGGTAAAAACTTTATTGAATCAGAACAACATTACAAAGTCAGAAGAAAGAAGCCACTAGGGGCCCAACAAAGCAGGAATTAATTCACACCCAAGAAGCATCTCATATCCTCCGCAACCCACTCCTCAAGAACAGGGGCCATGTCATTAGGAAGATTGCCCCAATCATCCACATACCAAGAATCTGTCCTCTCCGACGCCCATCTAGCCAAACCATCAGCCACCCTATTCCACTCCCGTGGAATATGTCAAAAAACAATGGACTCCAGAGAAGAGCACATAGAAATAATCTGCTTGACAACCACAACAAGCTGCCAATTCATATCCTCCAACTATCGCTTATGCAACATATCAATAACCACCTGAGAATCAGACTCACAAACAATCCGCTGCCACCCAAGGCCAACCACATGCTCAATCGCCATAAGGATAGCACTAGCCTCCATAAGATTATTGGTATGCAAACCATGATACATGGAAAAGAAAAACACCACCACTCCCAAGCTGTCTCTACCAATACCACCCACTCCGGCATGCCCAGGATTACCCCTAGAAGACCCATCTGTATTGATTTTTAGCTCCCCAAGAGCAGGTGGACACCAGGAGCCATCACGAACCACCCTCTCACGCCCACACCTACGATGCACACTGCCCAAATTTCTCCTATCCCCAGCAACAAGACCCAGGGAATTAACAACACCCAAGTCCCCAGGATCCACTGGCACAGACAAATCACACTTTGCAACCAAAGACTCCTGCAAAGCCCCAAGAATCCACCCCCAAAGTTGCTCTAAGACCAATTTTTTATCCAAGAAAATTCGTCTGTTGCGCTCCAACCAGAGATTCCAAACAATCAAACTAGGGCCAATGCTCCAAGCAATTTTAAGAAAAGAGGTTTTGGCAGGAGATGATCCCTGTCTCCTCCAGAAATCATCCAAGGCAGAGACATGGCAACACGGTAGATTCCAAAGATTCCACCAATGATGCCAAATGTTCTTAGCAAAGGAACACTGAAAAAAGAGATGTGAGAGGCATTCATCCTGCTGACCACACAAAACACACATGGAAGGGCCCTGGAACCCGCGTTTCCAAAGATTGTCCCAAGTAAGACACTTACCTTGGACAACAAGCCAAGAGAAAAAATTACACTTAGGCCAAGCAAATTTATTCCAAACATGCTTCCACCAAGGAACCTCAGAGCTCCCAAAGGCCTGTTTATCCAAAACCTGATAACCAGAGGCAACCGAAAATTTACCCCTCAAATTAGGGCCCCAAGCAAGAACATCCCTCTCAAGAAGAGAGTTGCAGGTGCGATTTGAAAGAATTTTAGCAAGCAATTGACGATCCTCCAAACCCCCCCCAGGAGGCCAATCCTGAGGGTCCTTCCATCTGGATATAGTAATCTGACTCAAAGAATGTTGAGATTTGAAGTCAGCCACATGACACCAACCCGCCTCCTCAAAAATCTGGCACAAGTCCTAAAGGTGGGGATGAGAAGACAAAATAGGGGGATGACCATCCCAAGAGTCATGCCAGAAGAGAGCTTCCCGACCCCCATTACAAATCCAAAAAAGGCCCTGCTTCACAAGCTTGGCACCCCGATTGAGGGTACTCCAGATCATAGAACCTTTCCCCTCCAGACTGAATCTGACAACCTCCGTGCTTTCCACCGCGCCCAAATATTTGAGGGTAAGAATTTTAGCCCACCACATATGCTGTTGTGAACACCAACGCCAATACAGCTTAGCAGCCAAGGCCTGCCCATTCAAATCAGTTCGTCGTAGACCAAGACCTCCTTCATGCTTCGGCCTACAAACAACATCCCATTTCACCAAGCTCCACTTTATATGAAGAAGGTTACTAGACCATAGGAACTAACGAGATAGTCTCTCGAAATCTTGAATAAAACTTGAAGGAGCGGAAAGAACAAAGCACCTATAGAGAGGGAGGGCCTGGATCACAGACTTAAGAAGAGTCACTCTTCCAGCTGAAGAAAGCCACCTACAAGTCCAATGGCTAACCAAACTTCAAAACTTGTCAAGGGTCTCTTGCCAAAACCTTTTTGGGAGAGAACGAATGGCAAGAGGGATTCCAAGATAGAGAAAAGGAAGCGAACCGATCTGGAAACGAAGAATACCTACTAATCTCCTTTGGATACTCTTAGGAGTATGAAAGAAGTAAATGAGAGACTTCCCCTCATTAACGCGCTGCCCAGAGGCCGCCAAGTAGCTGTCCAAAACATTGCGCCAGTTCAAATCCTCCTCAACCCTTGCCCTACCCATCAAGGCAGTATCATCAACAAACTGAAGGTGAGTCTGAGGGGGAAGGTCATTTCCCCAATTCCAACCCTAAATCAAGCCACCTGCTACCTGAGCACGAATAAGCCTTCCCAGTCCCTCCGCAAGAAGGATGAATAAGTAAGGCGACAAAGGATCTCCTTGTCTGAGGCCTCTAGAAGCGCCAAACACTCAGTGGGCTCACCATTGAGAAGCACTGAGAAGGAGGAAAAGTAACACAGCTCCTAACCCATTCAATCCAATCACTAGCAAAGCCAAAAGCTCCAAGAATCTTGAATAGAAAACTCCATTTAACGCGATCATAAGCTTTTGCCATGTCCAACTTGATAAACATAGATTTTTCTTTTGAGGATTCAATAGAATGGATGGTCTCTGCAGCAATCACAACACCATCCATGATCTGTCTGCCAGCAACAAAGCCCCCTGCTCCTCAGAAATTAACCCACCAAGCCAAGGTTTCAGCCTTTCAGCAATCAACTTAGCAATGATCTTATAAACAACGTTGCATAATGCAATAGTCCGAAAAAGATCCAAAGAATTAGCCCTCTCCTTCTTTGGAATGAGAGCTAAAAAAGTTGCATTCAGAGACTTCAACATTTGCTTATTCATGAAAGATTCCTTAACAACCTCTAAGAGGTCCAACTTAACCACTTCCCAAAACTCCTGAAAGAACTCAATAGGGAATCCATCAGGCCCCGGGGCTTTACCTTTCTTCATCTAAAACACAATGTTCTCAAGCTCCAACAAGGTAATAGGAGAAAGCAGTGATTCATTCATTTCATTAGACACTAACTGCGGGATACAATTCAAAATCCTTGTTTCAGCCTCCTCAGCTGGAGGCGAATCTTCAGAAAATAGTGAAGAGAAATATCTAATGCATTCCGCAGAGATAGAAGCAGAAGAGGACAAAATTTCCCCATCAGACAACACCAGAGAAGAAATAACATTACCTTGCCTCCTGTCTTTAACTGAGTTGTGGAAAAAAGAAGTATTCCTATCACCAGCCTAAAGCCATTCAATGTGAGACTTTTGTTTCCAAAAAATTTCTTCTCTTAACTCCCATTCCTCTACCTTTTTTGTTGCAGCAATCTCTGACAATCTCAACTCTTCTGTTAGGCCTTGATCATGAATCTGCCTAGTGATTAAGTCCAAGTTATCCTGAGCCTTCTGTTTTTCATGAAACAAGTTACCAAAATGTTTCCTATTCCATCTTTTCAACTTATATTTGACGTACTGTAACCGCTTTGAGAATGAATACATAGCAGTGCCATAAGCTGGCTTCCCAAGATCCCACCAGCCAGAAATCATATCATGAAGAGACTCATCCCGGAGCCACATAAGTTGGAACTTGAACGTCTGTCTAACACATCGTTGAGGCACAACAACCACAAGCTTAATAGGCCAATGGTCGGAGCCACGACAATCCAATATTTCAGAACTAATCATCCACCTATCCCCCATCCAAAAACTAGACACCAAAAATCTATCTAGTCTTTCAGAGATAGCAGCATCTCCAGTTCTCCTATTATTCCATGTGAAGACTCCATTAGTTGGTTTGACATCAACTAACCTCAAAAGAGCCATATTATCCTGCAAGAGCCTAGAGGAAGGCTCCAAATGAGCACTACCTCCTCTCTTCTCTTCTAAAGAAATGACAACATTAAAATCGCCAGCCAGGATCCAAGGCAGATAAGGATCCAAAGACCTCACATGTCTAACATGATCCCACAGTTGTGCTTTACCTTGGAAATCAGTCGGAGCATAAATATTAGAGAGAATAACTTTCTCCCCTGACTCTAAATGAGAAGCAACACAAGAAATCGAGCTCTTACAGGAGATCCACCATAGAGGACTAACCTTTTTGGGATCCCAGAAACAAGCCACTCCACCAGAATTACCAGAAGCACCCACACATTGACATTGGCCACGACCCCAAATCTTAGGAGCCACACTTAACAAACTATCCACTGATAACTTAGTTTCCTACAAGAAAATCACATCCGGAGAATGAATGCAAATCAAATCTCGAATAGCCTTTTGTCGAGGGATGCTATTCATACCCCTCACATTCCAAGAAAGAACTATCATCGTTGAGGTTGGGAAAAGTGAGCATCAATAGTCTTCACTGAACCAACCTCAACCAATGTCTCACCAGCAAGCTTCACCTTTTCTTGGTCCTTTTTGCGGCCAACCTTAACTGATTTCTCCGGAATCCCTTTCTTAAAATATTTTTGTTGCATGCCCAAAATAGAAGAAGAAGGTTTAAGCTTACCTAAATCAGGGCTATCCCGAGCCTCCAAGAAGACCTTACCAGTACTAGAGGGGCCACCAGAGTCACCAAGCACCCCATCTCCCTCACCCATAGCTAGGGTGGAAGGAGCTAGACCAAGCCCCATCTAAGGATCCTGGGCACCAAGTTGATCCATACTAGGGACCACCGAAGGTTGTACCTCAACCAACTCCTTAGAACCAGAGCCATCCACCATTTGCATGTCAGCTGAAAGCCCTTCCTCCTGAACTAACCCATCTAAAGCCTCAAATCTATTGAAAGTTTCCCCATCCTGTCTATCTTGAAAAGGCCTCTTTTGGCCTCGACCTTGATTGTGAGGTTTAACATGAACAAAACCTTCTTTATCCATGTCCAAGTCCTGTGCTGGAACCTTACCCTTTTCCACCCTCGTATTAGGTTGGGTATCTGCATTAATTCTACCTCCTGTACTAAAAGCCCGAGGACATCTCCGCAGCAGGTGTCCATATTCATGACATAGCCGACACCGAAAAGGCAACATTTCATAATCTAATGGCTGGGTCTAGGAATTAGATCCAACAGTCAAATCAATAGAATCAGGCAGAGGCTGACTTAGATCAATCTCGACACAAACCCTCGCATAAGTAAAGATTCTCTTATCCAAAGTATGTTGAGAAGGACCAATAGGCTTACCCAGTAATAAAGCAATCGATTGTAAAATATCCGTTCTCCAACATTCAAGTGGCAGTCAAGGAAGGCGGACCCAAACCGGGACCCTTGAAGGCAACTCTTCTGCCAAATTAAAGCCTGCATGCCATGGTTTTATGAAAAGACCTACTTGGTTATAAAAATAAGGCCCCCCTTCAAATGCTTTATTTCGATCTGAAATGCACGAGAAATCTACCAGAAAGAAATTGTTTGCAGCCAACAAAACATCAAAGTCACCCTCCGGAGACCATGTCTTGCCGATCCAAGTGACCAAGAAAGAGAGAGAAACCCTCAGCCCCATAAACTTACAAATCAAAACATGATTACTGTAGTAATCCAGATCCTCAGCTACTGCCTCCGATTGAATCACCAACACAGGACGAACTTGCGCCCTCTCTAAACATCCATTTACCTTATGCATTTTAAAGGTATTCGATTTTGTCCTACCCTCTCCAAGGGAAGCCCCATCAGCAGTCTCCATCATAACATCATCTCCCCACACCTCACCAGTCGATGCATTCAATGCCATTGAAACCACCCACCAAAGCACCAGACAAAACCCCAAACCAATACCCGCCCACCACAATTTACATGCAAGAGAAAAGACCTCAAAGAACACCACCCAGTATAGGGAAGCAAATAGAGCTACACCCAGCCAGCAAAAGAGAAAGAGAATGCAGGTAAAGATCCACCCCCGCGACCGTACCTCACTCCCAACAGCCAACACCAAGAAAATCAGGAAAGTAACCAGCGCACAGGAAAGAAGGCAGAAAATAGAAACAGAAAACAGCCACCCCTGGCCACACCCGCACCACAGCAAATCCCGTCCCCCTCACACAGGCGTCAAGAACACGAACCAGAGGAGGCTAGGGCACGGGTGCCCTAGCGCGCCCACAACAGGCTCCCGAAAACGCCATCCAAAGTTTCACTTCTTGGTTAGATTCATCCTAACCATCAAAATTACCCACATTATTATGGCTAGAATATAAAGTAAAATTATTTATCTAAATATGCAAAAGAAAAATAACAAAAGGAGAATAAAACCTAGAAGATAAAGAAATAGAAAAATTAGAAACAACAATATATAGATACATGTACATGTACATATACATACACATACATGTTATAAAGGGAGAGGTAGGTAGAGAGAAGTAAAGAGGGAAGGAAAGATGGAGGGAGAGCTAGGGATGGAGAGAGAGAGGTGAGAGAGAGAGAGAGAGAGGTAGGTAGAGAGAGGCAGTAGGGAGGTAGAGAGAAGTAGAGAGGGAAGGAGAGAGAGGGGAGGGAGGGAGAGGTAAATAGGGATAGTTGAGATAGATAGATTAGAGAGAGAGAGAGGGTGAGGAGAGATTAAAAAAGGGGAGAGAGAGAGGGGGAGGGATAGGTAGGTAGAGAGAAGTAGAGAGGGTAGGAGAGATGGAAGGAGATGTAGGGATGAAGAGAGGGAGGGAGGAGGAGATAGAGAGAAATAGAGAGGGAAGGAGAGTGGGAGGGAGAGGTGGGGAGGGGAGAGAGAGAGAGAGAGGTGAGATAGAGAGATATGAGGGATGGAGGGATGGGTAGGGAGAAAGTAGAGAGAGAGGTAAAGAGGGAGATGAGAGATAGAGAGAGAAGTAGAGAGGGAAGGAAGGAGGGAGGGAGAGAGAAAGAACTATAGTGAGATAGGTAGGTAGAGAAAAGTAGAGAGAGGAGAGATGGAGGGAGAGGTAGGGATGGAGAGAGGTGAGAGAGAGCAATAGAGAGAGGTAGGTAGAGGGAGGGGAGATAGAGAGAAGTAGAGAAGGAAGGAGAGAGGGAGGGAGAGATAGGGAAGAAAGGAGAGAGAGAGGGAGGGAGAGATAAGGAAGAAAGGAAAGAGAGAGAGAGAGAGAGAGAGAGAGAGAGAGAGAGAGAGAGAGAGAGAGAGAGAGAGAGAGAAGTATGGAGGGATAGGCTAGATAGAGAGAAGTAGAGAGCGAAGGTGGGTGGAAGGAAGAGAGATAGGTGATAGAGATATGTGATAAAGAGAGAAGTAGAGAGGTAAGGAGGAAGGTGGAGAGATTGAGAGAGGGAAGGAGGAAAGGAGGGAGAGAGAAAGAGGTATGGAGGGATAGGCTAGATAAAGAGAAGTAGAGAGAAAAGGTGGGTGGAAGGAAGAAAGAGAGAGAGGTGATAGAGATATGTGATATAGAGAGAAATAGAGAGGTAAAGAGGAAGGTGGAGAGATTGAGAGAGGAAAGGAGGAAGGGAGGGAGAGAGAAAGAGGAATTATGGAGGGATAGGATAGATAGAGAGAAGTAGAGATCAAAAGATGGGTGGAAGGAGAGAGAGAGAGAGAGAGAGAGAGAGAGAGAGAGAGAGAGAGAGAGAGAGAGAGAGAGAGAGAGAGAGAGAGAGAGAGAGAGAGGTAAGGAGGAAGGTGGAGATATTGAGAGAGGGAAGGAAAAAGGGAGGGAGAGAGAAAGAGGTATGGAGGGATAGGCTAGATAGAGAGAAGTAGATAGCAAAGGGGTGGGTGGAAGGAAGAGAGAGAGAGGGAAGGATGGAGGGAGATAGAGATTAGAGAGAGGAGGTAGAGAGAGATGGACATGTAGAGAGGTAGTTCTTGAGCTCAAGGGAGAGAGTCAAATAAAGGGATGGAGATAGTGAGAGAGAGAGGTCTAGAGCATAAGAGAGCAATGAGTGAGATAGAGCGAGAGAGATATGATACAACCTGATGATTACTAAAATTTGACCTCCTGATTACTGAAATTTGACATGCTAATTACTGAAATTTGACTCTCTAAAAAATTATAAGATTTTTTGAAAACTAGAATTTGCATTATAACTCTAAGAGATCTGAAACCACTCTCAAGCATCATGAAACTACATACATAAAATATAACTTAAGGTATAAAAAATTAAATGTCTGTGTAAATGCCAATTTATACTTTAATGTTTATTTCATGTATATAGTTTCACTAGTAGACAAAGACAAAGACAAAGAGAAAAAAGAAAGAGTTCAAGAAAATGCATTCTAAAATGTCATTATCCACATTTGGCGCTTGCCAAATGGGTTACTTTGGGAAATACCAACCCATTGGGTTGGATTTTTCTTGAGCATCCAACCCAAAGGGTTGGACGACCATTTCATGCCAAAGACGTGATTTTTGAAAGAGTATCAAAATTTCACACATTTTTGGCCATTTTGCATGTGTTTCAATGAAAATTTATAAAAAATATCATGATGATGTTAAACTCTCTCTTCGCTATCTAACCATATAATTTTTTTACGTTTTGATTATGTTATGATTTTCATCTTTAACTTATTTTGTTAGTGTCTTCATTTTTTTTCAAAAACCAACATGTGTAGTTTGGATATAAGTTTTTACTTGTTCATCAAATTTTGAAACAAATTACATTTTTAGAAACTATACTCCATTCTACACGTATTGAAAAAATAATTTTCGATTACTTTTATAAAAAATTAGAAGGAACATGCTCATTTTTTTTATTTTTCAGGATGTGTCCACTTCGAAAAGTAGTAAAATATTATATATTCATTAAAAAATTAGCTGAAAAAACCAACATAAACTACATGGTATTAGTTAATTTCTCACAAAAGCAATTTTTTAAATTCTAAAAAAAAGTTAACATCTTAGGGGGAGCACAACAAACGCTATGCTACCTTTTTGATAAAAAATAGGACCACTTTATGTGCTCCCCCTTTTTCAAACCCTTAATCTTCACTATTTTTAAAAAAATAGTAGTTTAGAAAGTAGATTCAGAGCACTACAACTTGTGTTCTTGTTGCATCTTCAAATTTTGAGCATAATTATCTTCATTTTCTCATCGAACATTAGACTTTTTTTATTTAAAAAAAGTGGCATCTTAAGAGCCATTTTTGTGTCACAACTTTGTGTACTTACTTGAGGGTAACCTCTTAATCCAGTTTGAGGGGGATACCTCCAATTTTCTTTAATAAGAACACAATACTCAACATGATGATACTAAATATCCACTAGCTCTTATATACACCTAATTATGCCTTGGATTCCATCCAAGTTGACTTAGATACTTAATTGTAACCCCTAAGATGACCTAAAAGTTCAGGAAAGTACATGAAACTCACATACAATAACATGGAAGCACATGCAAGCAACATACAAACCATGGAACTTGGCTTTGATACCAATTGAAAAGGGAAAGATTAACCCAATATGCACCTTCCAATATCCAATGTTTCTTTTTAATCATATGTTTAACAACTTGATATATACAAGCACATACTACTATTCCTTTAAAGTGGAAATAGACATAGTTGATTTCCCATCACATTAACCCTTAGAGGAAATATAATGTAGCTTATAGATCTAATTAAATTTTAGCAGCATAAAAAAATGTAAATCAATGCTTTAAGAACATGAAAGAGGAAGAATAGAAGAAAGATAGACAAAAGAGAAGAAACTCCACTATACGTGGGAAAACCCTTTCAAGTAAAAACCCCACACTCCAAAGAATCGAACCAATGCATTAATCTATAAAAAAAAACATATTACAATACACTTACATGAAAGCCTTTAACATGGAAACTAATAACATAACCCTGTAATGAATAATTCACATCAAATCCTCAATATCAAGCATACTTATTTATAGAGCCCGAAGTGGACACCTAAGATTTCCACATGGCATCATCACATAGTTTGCATGCATGTAAAACATAACTCTTGACATGCAGTTGCCCACCACCCATGCAAAGGGCCCAATTGACATGCAAGGTATTTGTATACATGCAAATGGTCCCACTTTACATGCAACACACCTCCTTCATGCAAAGGATCCCACCTATCATAGCAACTTCCATTTCCAACTCTTACACTACCATAATTTGTCATATGACATGATCTATCATAATCCTCATCACACCTAGTCATACAATCTTACACCTTGACACACGTCATATAATTAGCTTCAAAGTTGGGTTCACAACTTGTGGGACACCTATTTTATCTAGTTTAGGATGCATGTCATCCTAGTCACCTACCATGTAAGATGACACATCACTGTGTTGGGTCCCACAAACTAACATCATAGGATAAACATAAAATTATTTCATATGCATAAATGATTAAATAATCAAATTACTTAATGCTAGAACTTGTAAAGGTTGGGACACCCTAATCCCAATAATATATATCTTTTTCTTCCACCCAAAATCATTGTATGTCTCTGTATACTATAATCATATCTACAATCTCTACTACCAATCCTAATCATGTTGTCTACATAATCAACAAAAACATATTTGTATTGGTCCTTCAAATAAAAATATATGTTATCTTTTCTAGAAGTACCAACATCATTTCTCTAATGAAAAGGTCTAATAGACATGCATATAATCTTAAATTTATAGGAAATGTGTTGCTTTCCTAATTGCACTAATATATATTCACGTTCTTAGGGATATTTTAAGTGCCTTCAAATATCCATATTCAATTCTTTATTATGATCTTTAACTAGGTTCAATTTAATAGTCACCAATCTTCGCTTGGAAAGAGAAAATCTTCTTTGCAATGATCAACAAATTAACCAAGTGCTAATATGATTAGAAAAATCATGTATCAAATGCCACAAATATTTAAAGGGTCCCTAACATTGGTGCCATTATATTAGTGCTCAAAGTTTTGGGTTCCTAAATCCTAAAAGTTGAGTTATTCTGAAGTGTCAAGGGTATCAAACTAGGGACAAATATATTACACCTTATGATTAGGCCAATACAACAATGGGCCAACTAACGAGGATGGGTAATTAGTTCTTCTACTTGTGGCTCTACTAGGAAAAAGGTGTATTCCATGAAGTGAGATAATTATAGAGAAATTACTTGAGAATAAGCCTTGAAAAAAACCATACCCATTGCATAAGAAATTGCAACTTAATTTCCACTAAGCACCTATAAGTTGGTTTGTTGATACAACTATTTCACCTCTAATTTAGTATATACAAAACCATGTAAGGAATGCAAAGATACTTCCTTATTAACCCCTAATTATATTCATATCTAATAGTACACTCATACATGTAAAGATAACCATCGTACACATGTCACTCAAGATAGTTATTGCATAAATTATTGAGATTATCCAATGTTGGGAGAGCTACTAACACTATGATTGTTAAAAAAAATATTGTTTTAAATGTGATGGAGTGATGAGAGGATAAAAATATAGTAGATGGGCTCCTTCATCTAGTAAGGGAATTAAAGTTTATGTTTTATAACTAGAAAACAACCTAAATGTAACCCAATAAAAGACACTTTAATGAAAATGGCAACATGGAATATACATCATAATCTCATATATAACTTAGGCTCTATTCATGTATATCGAATAACACAAAATTACAATATGTCTAGTTGAACATACCTTAGCAATTCATGAACACAAACATAAAATTCATATATTTCTTTGATAAGATGATGGCAACAAGGGCTATGCATCATAATCCCATACAAAACCTAGGATCTATGAATATATAGAGAAAGCACATAGAATTGCATGTCTAATTGAGCATACCTTAGTAATCCATGACTAAACAAATAAACTTCACATGTTTCTTTGAAAAGCTATCTTACAAAAGCCTTGTAAGGATTTTTACAATCTTCTAGCTAATAGACTAGTCAAGAGAAACATTAAGATTAACAAATTTGACTAGGAGGCTCAACAAGACCATCAAAAGTTCATATAATTTTCATGTAGACATTCAAATAAATACTAAATATATGCATTCAAATTTCTCCTTAAGCATTATATGATAACATTGCATCATATGGGAGACAACCTAGAATAATACAATTAAAATTCCTTTGGCTTTTCATAAGAAACCACAATGAAAATTTACAAATTTTCTTCTTTTATTTTGCAACCTTGTCATAAATCCCCATCCTCATTGACTATGCAACTAAAAATTGCATGTGTGTGTGTGTGATTATAACATCCTCAAGTGGTCTTGTAAGGTGAAAAAGGTTTGAGAGACATTTGAAAACTGTTGGTTGTGTAATTATGTCCATTCAAGGCCATTAATGAAATCCAAGAAAGTAAGAGGAGGTAGCTTGGGCTTCAATTTTAAGTGATTAGGGTCCTCTGATTTTCCCACTTGAACAACGTATAAGAGCAAGTAGGGACTTGGAAAATAGGGGTTAGGATTTAGGGATGGAAGGTTGGGTAAGAAAATATTCATAGGTCCAAGAAGGTGGACATACAAAGTAGTGAGGGTTTGGGGATTCAATATGTTGTTTAATTAATTTTTCAAAAGTTATATTGGTCTAAAAATTTTAATGTCTACAAAGAATGCATAAGTAGATAATTATAGGTTAATAAAATATGATATTACACATAATCTAGCTAATTAGAATGTCCATATGCTCATGTAAGAGATTTCATTAAGGAGGGTTGGGGATTTGGGACAATCATTTTTTTCTTGCCTTAGGAATAAAGGTAGTTGTAAGGTTTATTGAGATGGTGAGGTTCAAAACTTTTGAATACCTTATGTAACTTGGGAGCAAGTGATGAAATGGTCTAGAAATTTGCAACTAGTCAAAGGCAAGTAAGGGTTGGAAATCTAGGATACTAGTTACCTTCCTATTGAGGAAAAGGAGGAATTCAAATCCAATTGAGGTTTAGGGTTCCATGATATGGTCTCCTATAAGGTGTGATAGTAGAAAAAAATTTGGGAGCTCACCAAGGTGGAGATTGTGACTCAAGGTTTGGCATAGGATATGTAAGAGGAAATTAGCCAGATTACAATTTTGGGCTATTGTTTACATAGTACAAGATTCATCGAGCCCCTAAAGACCTAGATTCAAAATAATTGAAGGAATGACATTATGAGGAAACTTGAAACACTAGTGAATGAGACAAGGAAAGGGTTAGGGAATGGGAAACTTGAAGAAAAGGTACCAAGGTAAGGAAATTTTTGAAACCATTCCCAAGGTTGGAAATTGATTAAAAAACCTCCATTAGAAAATTTTGACATTTAAAAATATATGAAAGGAAGAATAGCACAAAACCAAGCACAAAATTACCAATGTACCCTATTAAAAGATTTCTCTAATTCAATGTTAATGATGGGCTAAGTATGGACAAGGAAACAAAGAGGACACATGACTTAATAAAGTTTTACATCTTTGGGCATATGCGAGCACCCATAATGGTTTCTCGTAATAGAAACTAAACAAGGGCACACTTCCCAAATTTTCCCTTTATATGATAAAAGAACCATAGTGGAAGACTTACTCTTCTTATGTAATGTCTTTTTCCTTGGACTCCTCAAACCAGTCCTTGGTGAATCTTTGCTCATACCAATTATCTTGAAAATATTTGTAATCCTTTCCACATTGGAGCTAATGTCCCTTCTTATTTTGAGCTTCAATTTTTTCTTCTTAAGGCATCTCAACCTCATTGGCAACCTATTCAATAGGTACAAATTTAAATTCTTTTATTTTTTAAAAGGGAACATACCCTTAGAAGAACTCTTTATCTTGTTTTGAAAGCCTAGATCCTTTGTTCTTGCTTGCACTCTTGGTAGTACTACCCTTGGAACACTCTCTATCCTCTTGAATGCCACCCATGTATCCATGGAGCAACATGTAAAGGTGTCTCAATAACCTCTATGGGATTTTTCATTCCTTGGCCTTGATTTCCAAGCCCTTTTCCTTCATGCCCCATCTTGGACATCATTCTTTATCCAAATCCTTTATTAGAACTTCCAAAACCACCAAAAGTTTCTTATTGGGAAACAAAGGAGTTTTTAGGAGTTCTTTCTATACTTACCTTTGTTCTTTTCCTCTCCATTCCTCCAACAATTTGTAAACTTTCCAATATTTTAATGCAGTCTAATCAAGGGTTGTAATGAAGGATGACCTAACCTAGCAACCCAAAACTCAAATAACCTAGGCATACACACAATGAAAGGAAATAAATAGCACACATGCATTACTTTATGGAATATGACTATAAAAAGGCTTACAAAATGATCACAATCCAACAATGAGCTACAAGATTTTTTCTACCCTTTGCCACTTCTCTCTTGTAGTCAAGCCCTTTGCCACTTCTTTCCTCTTTGTCCCCTATTATCTATCTAGTGTACCCTCCTCTATTATTTTGTACCCTATTAGCCTTAGAAAAATCCTACAACTATCCTCAAACATATTCACCTTTATGACCAAACTTTGGCCAACCAAATTGGGACCATACTCTTAATGGCCAATCATTGTATAAGAATAATTTAAGGAACAAAGAAGAATGCATCAAGAACCCACTACCGAAGTGAAAATGGATTGCATTTTAGTATTCAGGTGACTCCTATGTTTTTTTTGCAACCCTGTCACATGGACAAGAAATGTAATCAATCGCTTCATAATGGAACAAAATGAATGCACAACCAAGGTAGATGATCACTAGAAAATAAGAAATATTACCCACACTATCAAAGGAATGTCCAAACTATGGCCCAAAAAATCATTTTCCAACAAATAACAATCTACCATCAAGGATTTTTCTCAAAAAAAATTGATCGACCACTAGGATGGAAAGAAGACAAATAGCTACAGATAGGAGAATGAACATTTTTCCTAAATGAAATAATTAATGGTCCTAAATTCCACCAATACAAGAAAATAATAAAGCACAATCCCATTTAGAATTTGATCTCCCACCTAAAGGTAAATATTGACTCATGCTAAAGATATGGTCCAACTATATCTACATCGACAAGGAAAGGAAAACTCGTCAAGGCAAGAATATTTAGTCACTTAAAAAAATGAAGTTGTCCCCATTCAATATATAGCCCCAAATGACATTAAATTTTTGAAAGAAATACAATTGTCCCAATAATGATCTCAAAGAAGAATGTGAGTCCAACAACATGTAGGAGGTCAATAAAGTAATCTTAAAGAATCTAAATACCATTATGCACTAAAAATCAACACCTATAACAACCAATGTGTTGTACCCCAAATTAAAATTTTTGCTACACTTAGGCATTTTGAAGAAATGAGTAAAAGTTTTGTTAAAATTGTCAAAAAGGTCAAAATTGGGAGTTTGCATGTCTTGTATGAGGGTCAAAAACTCAAAATTTTCAAAATCTGAGGATCTGGGTCTGCTCAAAGTGACCAAGTCTACAAAACCAATATCTCAGTTTTTCGGCTCTAAAGTTTAGGAAAATTTCTATTTTTAGAAACTTTCTAAAAATAGAAAGTTTGGCTGTTAGGGTTCAAACTGATTTTGATTTGTCGAAAATACTTCCTCATCAAGCTGGTGCAGTTAGAATCGTCAAAAGATCAGTTTTACCCTAGTGGGTCTAATCTACTTTTTCAAAATCTTTTCAGGAGCTCCAAGGCCATTAATGGAGGTCAATCAACTACCAGGTGTTAGTTTTAGAGTCTCAAGCACTACTTAGATCAATAAACTGCAACAGATGATCGAGGGACGAAGAATGAAGATTGGAAGTTGAAGAATCATGAAAATTGTAGAATTTTGGCTTACTCTGGAATCTCTAGGTGCCCTAGCTCAATCTAGGCATCTAGATTCTCATGCCTTAGAAAATTTTTAGTCTCCAACAGTTGAAGCAATGGCGAACATGTGGAATGAGGAAGAAATTTGAAAATTGCAAAATAAAAACTAACATTGCCAATGTAATGTCCCCATTTTGGCCCTACACTCTTAATTTGGATTTAGCCTATTTCTGGAAATCTGTAGGCTAAGTTGAGGCAGAAAATTAGGGTTTCCTCTTTCAGATACTGCTCAATTGGCATTTTGAGGTTGTTGTGCAGACTTACTATTTATAGCAGTTTGCTATTTTTTTATCAAGTCTATCTTTTGGCAATATCTGTCTAGCAGCAGTTCAATCCTTTGCAGTTCAATGTTCAGTTTGGCTTTTTGTTGTTTTGATGTGAACTTACTATTTATAGCAGTTGGCTATTTTTAGTAAGTCTAATTTTGGCAGTAGCATCATCAACAATTTAGCTCAAGTCATCTTGCTACCTTCAGTTTCAGTTTGGCTTTGGTTATCTCCATGGATTAAGTTTTATACTTAGTCATTTTTATGTTTCTCAGTTGTACCCCCATGCCTAGGAATGATCGCTTCATGTTGTTTTTAAAAGGGGGTCATTAAGGGGTCAATGGTACATTTAATGAATTATTAAATGCTTTATTGTTGCAAAGTGAAGTTGGACGCCTAAAAGAGGTTGATTAATATTTTATTATTTCAAAAAGTGAAATGCTTAAAGTGGCGTCCCTTTTGGAAGTTGAAGCGATTCAACTTCTTGGAATTTGAAGAGTCTCTTGTTGCTTCATTTTCCAATTGAAACTTATATATTGCTGTTGTTTCAAAAGCTGATTATCTTTAGAAAAATATAACGTTATGCTGCTGGTTTGAAATCCAGAATCTGGCTAAGGGTTAGCTTAGCAAATCTACTTCACTCTTTGGGCTTGAAACTATGGTTCCCTAGGTGGTGGACTGAGAGTGTGCTTCATCCAGAAGTACATATTGAGCATTATTGTGGAGTTTTGGTGAGATATTTCCAATTTTATGTTACTGGTTTATCATGGCTGAAAGTGTTTTTTGTTGACAACTTTTTGAGCAAATTAAATATCATTCTGGGTATGTTTGTAAAGTGGTTCTAGACCCAAGGCGACCCCTTCCACAAGAGATTGGAATTTATTTCCAAGTCTTTGATTTTTTATTACTAAATCGCCCTTCTCAAGAGCCATACCATCTGTAGAGCATTGGGAATTGTGCCATAAATTAATGGATGACTTTTGAGGCTGTTTCTTCATCTTGTCATGGGTGCCTATCCTCCAGAGGTTCATTGCACTTCACTTCACGCCATTTAGAGGTATTTTGGTGAAGTTATGAGCATTTAATTAATTCTTATAGTTGCTGGTTATTCATTTCCAGAATTGCAGATTTATATCAGACTTGTTTTAGTTTGAATTTCCAGTCTTTTCTTCATCAATAATTGCTACTATTAATCATGGAATCATTCAGTATCTTGGTGCTTTGAAAACATTGTAATATTGATGTAATTTGCAGCTCTCTTTCTATATTGTAAGACTATAAATAGTAGTACTGTTCCAGTCCTTTATTGCTGCAATTATTTTCTATTTCTCACATTAAGTACCCCTGGATGGTTTACCGCCAGTGTGGATAAAGAACATTCTAGAAGCTTATCTCTCTTATTTGCAGCTATTTCTATTCATTGTAAAGCTAGTTAGTAGTACTAACGACTATTTCATTTTATTGCTGGAATTTATACTTAATTACACTCCCACAATTGAGTGGTTGAGTTTTAGAATAAACATCTTTCTTGATTGTAAATTCCCCCCACAAAATAAGTGGTTGTGTGGACTGTTTTCCCCCCACGAAATAAGTGGAAGAGAGGATTTAATGGCTGGCTTGCCACCTTAATAATGTAATAATCTCACCCACTAAATAAGTGGAGTATTCCCACTGCTTGTGGATGCCTGCATCAGTAGATGAATTGTACTTTCAGTTCAGTTTATACCTAATGATCCTCTGACCATATGCTATCACCTCGCCCACATTGGGATCTTGGTGAACATTCTTGGTTAGAGTTACTTTCTATGCTGATTAGCATTTGGAGCTAACGCTAATCAGTGATTGGTTGCTGATTTGTGTGTTAAATTTTGGGAAAAAAGTTAAGGGGAATATTTCAGCCAAGCATGGCTGCCCTAGAAGGAGATAGGTGCCCAATTTTTCAAGGCCTCAAATGGTGGAACTAAGGTTGCTCGTCCCAAACAATGTTGCTCAGAATCTTCTTAGCTTCATAGTGAGTCCATCAACACAATCATCTAATCAACCAGTCAGTCGAAATTCGAGATTCATCGGAGAGGTCTCAACCGAGAAGTAGAAGGCAAATCATGAAATCATCAAAAAATATTCTAAGTCTAGGAATTTTGGGTGCCCCCAGTAGCCAGGGGTGCCTAGGGTTTTGAGCCATCAATTCAATGGTTAGGGTTTTCCAGACCAATCGATCTCTTTAGAATTCTACCAACTTCGCAACAAATATATTAGTAGATTCATCAGACTTGTCAATTGTTGGAAAATTCAGATCGAATGGAGGGCATAACATGAGGTTTCAAGTTTGAAGGTTGAAAAAGAGCCAAAAATGGCTAAGGTTGGAGATCTTGGGCGCCCTAGGAGGAGATAGGCACCCAAGCTTTTGGGTCATCAAATGGATGAATTTGTAGTAGCGCCCTCCAGAAGGTTTTCTTCATTTTTGAAGCAGATCTCCAACACAATCATCAACACGTTCATTGGAGTTGGCAGTCACCAGATATCACAGATTGATCAAAGAGGTAAACATGAGAAAAATTGAAAAATTCAAAAGAAGGTTGAAAACACCGTGAAAATAATCTAACTCTGGCAATCATGGAAGCCCCAACTAGCTAGGGGTGCCCAAGGTTTTGAAGCCCTAAATCAACTTTTCAGAAGTTGCAGCTCCTAGAAGACCCCCTCAGAATTCATCAAGCTATCTGGTGAATCTGATAGTCAGTTCATCGGATCAATCTAGCTCCCAGAATCACAAATTCATTAGAAGATCAAAAAACATGAAGAAATGGAAGAATGTGAAAAAATGGCTAACACTGGTAAGCCTAGGTGTCCTAGGTAGCTAGGGGTGTCAAACATTTTGAGGGTCAAGATGAAGCTTTTATCAAAAGTGGCCTCTAGGATGATTTTGTTAGATTCACTCTCGCTCCACGATGGATCATTCAGTCATTTCACAACATCACCGAGCTTCTGGTAATCAAGGTCGAACAGAGGGAAAAATCAAGCAAAAAGTTGAAATTTCAAGAAAATTGGCTAAGTCTGCTAGCCAAGGGCATCCAAAGTTTCATACCTTAGTCAATTTTTTCCAAATTTTATCTCTCAACATCAAAATGTGTCCAAGTTCAATGAACCTACTCAGGATTGGCTTCAAAAGTTTTAAGGCAGAGAATAAAGCATTTTATTTATCCTCAAAACTTATTTAAGAAGGCTTTGGATTTCATTATTCACTTTTTGTAGGTTGGCATCCAAGAGCAAGAGAGGAGGAGACATAAAATTTTATTCTTTTCAAGATTCAAGAGCCAAAAAGTGGTGCTTTTTCACAGTTCTTCATATTTTTTAGATCAACCCACAAAGGAGCTCATTTTTTCATACTTTATTTCTCCAAGGCATCAATTTTCAGAAGAAGGGGGTCAATATTTTCAATTTCCAACAATCTAGGCTAGCTCAGTTCTTGATTCTCTACAACTTTGAAGATTTTTTTCAATTTTCAAGAATCTACTTTTTCCATGCATGTCCAAGAAATCTTCAATATTTTCAAAATCTGATCATCTGGGTTCATCCAAAATGTGATTTCGCACAAAACCTAGTTCTAAGCTTTTTTGATGAAAATCCTAAAATTTTAGGGTTTCTGATTTTTTGACCAACCTTCAGTATTTTCCAAAACAGATGATCTGGGTCTTCTTAAAACAAAGTTCTCTACAAAACCCAAGTCCCAAATTTTTTTGAGAAAACTGCTTTTTCAAGAGAAATCAACCTTCAATTTTCAGCCATTTGCATAAATGTGTCCGAACATAGTCGAGTTTACTATTAAAATTCAAGTTTTTCAACATGCAGTACTCTCCCATGGAATTCAGAACCAATCCAGTATTGTATCTTGCAACCTCAGGCCAGACGATGTTGAGAAGTACTTTTCAAACACCACCATGGACAACAAACTTCATCATCTCAGCTAAAGAGCTTGAAAAGATGTGATATGAGAAAAAGGAAAGGTATCAAAAAAGAGTTGTACAATACTCTTCCATTGGAAAATCAAGAGAAGTGTCAGAAACATAAAGTTGTAGAGCCACCAAGTTATCAATTAGTGAGTCATCTTTTGGGGTAGCAATGGTTTTCAATAATAGAACTCATAAAGCAACTGAAGATGTGAAAGATTCCCTAAGTTCAATTTCAGAAGGTGAAGAGATCCTGGAAAAGTGGGATTCTGCTATAGATAGCATCAGTGCTCCTGATAGAGATACAATTTCTAGCTATTTAGCGAATGTGGTTGAGATTTAAAGTAGCAACTTTATCCCCAACTTTCTTCCATTTTTATCTCACACTTTCTTTCTAATATGGGCTCATGTTTATCCATTCTTGAAGGAGAAAGAAAACAAGTTGCAATAGTTGGCACTTTCCTTGTTTTTATGCTCTCATAGGTTGTTAGATGCTTATCTTGTTTTAGTTTTAGAAATAAAGCTTGCATGTTGGCAAGTCTTAGTTGTAAAAGCAAGGAGATTTTAGGGTTCCCTACTCCTCTGCTTGTCTATAAATAAGGGCAACCTTGCCCATTTTTCTTTAATGATTATTGTAATAGCAAATTGCTAAGCCTATTTTTCCTGCAAATTGTTGTTGTTCAGTTTCAATTCACTTAGTGTAAGGGAAAACTTGTATGCCTCTTTTAGCTGAAAGTTATTGTTTAGTGCATGTGTCTTGTGTCAATGTATTCTGGTTTGATGGCTAATCTATAAGCTTATTTTGCTACAATCCTGTTGTCCCAAAAGTGTAATCTTTTGTTCTTGAGATTTGAGAAATAAAGTCTTGTGCCTACTTTGCCCTGATATAATGTCTAAAATTTTTCGTTTCATGTGTTATGCTTATATAATCTCTATTTCAACTTGCATTGAAAGTAAGCAGATGTGCATTGAGAGAAAGTTTATGTCAAAGAGTCCTTCCTTGTTCATTTCTAACTCTCTTGCTCTACGTTTACTTGAGAAGTTAGAAACGTCATTAGAGTTGGCTTAGTCGTAGTTGAACTTCCAAAAGAGAAAATCTCAGCTACGACGCTTGAGTTTTATAACCTTGTGCTCTTAGCTGAACAAAAAGATAGGAAAATTAGTTTAGTTTAGTTTTAGTTTTAGAAATAAAGCTTGCATGTTGGCAAGTCTTAGTTGTAAAAGCAAGGAGATTTTAGGGTTCCCTACTCCTCTGCTTGTCTATAAATAAGGGCAGCCTTGCCCATTTTTCTTTAACGATTATTGTAATAGCAAATTGTTGAGCCTATTTTTCCTGCAAGTTGTTGTTCAATTTCAATTCACTTAATGTAAGGGCAAGCTTGTATGCCTCTTTTAGCTGCAAGTTATTGTTCAATGCATGTGTCTTGTGTCAATGTATCCTGGTTTGATGGCTAATCTATAAGCTTATTTTTCTACAATCCTGTTGTCCCAGAAGTGTAATCTTTTGTTCTTGAGATTTGAGAAATAAAGTCTTGTGCCTACTTTGCCCTGATATAATGTCTCAGATTTTTGTTTCATGTGTTATGCTTATATAATCTCTATTTCAACTTGCATTGAAAGTAAGTAGATGTGCGTTGAGAGAAAGTTTATGTCAAAGAATCCTTCCTTGTTCATTTCTAACTCTCTTGCTCTGCGTTTACTTGATAAGTAAGAAATGTCATTAGAGTAGGCTTAGTCGTAGTTGAACTTCCAAAAGAGAAAATCTCAGCTATGATGCTTGAGTTTTATAACCTTGTGCTCTTAGCTGAACAAAAAGATAGGCAAATTAGTTTAGTTTATGTTCTTTTAAGCAACATAATCAAAGAGGGAGCTTCCCCTCCTAATCCAAAGAGTAGTTTATTTGTGCATAGCTGTCTGTTTCTAATCTGCATTCCAGAGGTGCGAATTGAAACACCAACACAATGTTATACATATAATTGACTTATAACATAGTTATAGATAGGTATGGATTTATAACACACCTACAAACAACCTTTAACCAACTTGTAGCAACATGTAGATAATCTATAGTAGCATTCCAAGAAAGCATGTTGGGAAACCTTCCAAGAAACAAGCACCTAAAACTAAAGAAAATTAAAAATATAACATACTCCTATTTATGGTGACCCAAGATTGCTCATAAACCTGGATGCTCCTACATCATACACACTAGATAGGAAATTTTATGAACAAGGTTCTTACAAAGTAGTAGAACCACCCTTTTAGAATGCACACACTCCATAGAATGCTCCATTATTGCCACATATACATCAAAAACTTCTTTCTTTACCTCTTGCATCACATTTCATCCCTGAACTATAACTCTTCTTACATCTTTTCCAAAATTCCCATTAAGAAGTCTCCATCATTCTCTAGCTAAGCCTATAATTCCTTCTTTTTCTCATTTAAGGGTTAGACTAAATCCCTCAACCTTCATTTCTCCTCTTAAAAAGAGTTGGTTAGCTCCTTTCAAATCTAAAAGTATGTTACTTTTGGATTTCCATGGTTGCACCACTCAAACCATGGATCCTTGCACTTCCATAAATTAATAATGACTAACCAAGATTATTAGCAACACCCAAAGCTCAAGGAAAGAATTGTTTTGATACCGCTTGATCTATAAAATAGGGTGGCTATGCAAAATATGCAATCACCAATGAATAAATTTCACTATTTAGACCTCATAACAAACCTCATCAACTCAATTATCATTTTCTATAGATTTTGACATTCAAAAGGCATCTAAAACAAAGTACAACAAAGTTATAATGACTAGTAAATGCAAAAATAAACACACAAACAACCACAAATCTAAAACATCACCTATAATTTGGGGAAAGCATACTCACATTAAAAATAAATTTATATAGTAATTAATTTATATTTCCAATATTTAAAGAGGAAGTAAAATAATATATAAATCCCAACTTGACCTCTACAAGGTCCAACACCACTTAAGAGATTCGTACTAGTCACTCTCACACTCCATTTTTTGAACTAATTTGTGAAAAGTCAAATTACACACTTAACAATGACTCCAAACCACCCAAATGAAAGTCTAACATGCCTTCCAAAACATGGAGAAGGTTCATAGCCACGTCCCTTAGCATCCAAATATCGAAAGA
This sequence comes from Sequoia sempervirens, assembly GCA_007258455.2. Classification (NCBI taxonomy): domain Eukaryota; kingdom Viridiplantae; phylum Streptophyta; class Pinopsida; order Cupressales; family Cupressaceae; genus Sequoia; species Sequoia sempervirens. The sequence goes on from VDFB02047230.1 coordinate 459,606,520, forward strand.
TAGATTAAAAAACACTAAAAGGAAAGATAATTTTTTAGGTATTTCAATCACCAACTCATTGCACACACATAATTGTTCATCGCTTTGTCAAAAATTCATTTGCCACTTAATATGCATTCCTCAGCTGGTGAACACTCTATCCACAATGACAAACTATCATTTGTTGGGTCAATTGCAAAGTCAATCCCTTTCACAACCAAAAAATACATTCTTGGTTTTCTAGGTGCTTTTTGGGCCTACAACTCTGAATATATGCATTTCAAAAGTCATACACCATTCTTGAACAAATTTTACCTCATTCCTTATATATTGATTTGATGATGAATTCCTCAACTAGGCTTCTTGACAACACTTTGCAACCTAGAATGGCATGGCATCGATGGTCCTGTTGTGACCTAACTCACACCTCGCCCCATTGCAAATGGGGACCCTTGACGTTTGCTTTTTAGGGTTTTGCTTTCGCCTGCTTTCGTTTTGTCTGCTCTCTATTTGGGGGTTTTAAGTCTGAATTTTGAACGGTCACCCGAGTCGAGTCAGTGAATTTTAGTCTGGATCAATGTACAAGCGTCACCATTGTGCTTAGAAGGCCTGGGAGACGAAGACCGACTGTCGTTTCGGCCGATTCTGACACTTCCATATTTTTAGGGTTTCTCACCCTGGCCCCCTATTTTTTAGGACCTACTTTTTTGGCACTTTTGGGCAATTCTGGGATCCCTATTTTTTAGGGTCTATTTTTGGAAAGTTGCTATTTTTGGAAAATTTCTATTTTTAGAAAGTTTCTATTTTTAGAAGGGTCACGAGTTTCGAAAACGCACTCAGAAGTTCGAAACGAGCAACGAAACTCTCAGAAAATCGATTCAAAGTTTTTTGAAATTTTGGTCAAAAATCTGAAAAACACAAAAAAGGGTTCAAAAATCTGGAAAATTCATTCAAAAATGGTGAGAAATTCTGGAAAATCATAGGGAAATCTGGTAAAAGCACTAAAATGGTTGAAGATTTGATGAAATTCGTCAAGAAATCTGAACATTCATGAAGAAATCTGCAAGAAGTCCATGAAATTTATGAAGAAATCTGGAAAATTATCTGAACAATTCATGGAAAATCTGAGCACAATCATGGAGGAGACTAGAAATCTGCCTGAGTATGAAGTATACCAGTCAATGAAGCCTTAAGCAAAAGTGACCAATGGCAATGAAGTTTGTCAAGTCCGCCTCTGTCAAAGATGTAAATGGCATGAAAATCTGATCAATGGCACAAAAATCTGAGCAATGGACATACAAACCATGAAGTCCGCCCTTGGAAATGTCTAAGTTAAAGTGGCAATGGACAGTCAGATGCTGAAGTCCGCCCATGGAGAATGAAGGAAATGTCTAAGAAAATCTGGCAAATGTCTAAGAAAATCTGGCAATGGCCAAACATGCAAGGAAGTCCATCCTCTTTAAGAAGTCCAATGGCAACAAAATCATGCAAGTCCGCCCCAGCCAAGAAGGAAAATGGCAACAGATGTAATGAAGTCCGCCTTGGATATTAGGCAATGGCCAAACATACATGCAAGTCCGCCCTTGTAAGTGGCATGGAAAACATGGAAGTCCGCCCTCCAACCAAGTCCAATGGCGAAGAATATGAGGAAGTCCGCCTAGAATATTGAGCAATGGCTAAGGATATGTCAAAGTCCGCCCTAGGTAGTTTCAAGTTGGCAAGGGAAGGCATGAAGTCCGCCCAAGGCATGAAAGGAGTGGCTAGAAAGAAGCCAAAGTCCGCCCAAAGCAAAATGAGATAAAATTGGCTAAGGCATGGACAAATCAAAGTTAAAGTGGCCAAAGGCAAGCTGAAGTCCGCCTTAGGGAAGAAGAAAATGCCTAAAGCAAAGGGTCAAATGGCAAACAAAAAAGGAAACTCCACCATAAGCAAGGTTAAAATGGCCAAAAAACCAACAAAGTCCGCCTTAGCAAAGAGGTAAAGTGGCTACAAAATGTGTGAAGTCCGCCTAAGATGAAAGGAAAGAAAAAAATGGCTAAGGCACGAATGGCAAAGAAAATGCCAAAGTCCGCCATGTATCAAGAGTATAAAAAATTGAAATTCGCCTAAGTCCAAGCCTTTGGAAAGCTAAAATATACATGGCACTTGAAGATTCGCACAAGAAAATATGAAGAAAAATCTTCGCCATGGCTAGAAAAATTGAGCAAATGGACGAAATAAAATTGGATTTGTCAAGGAAAGTTTGTGAAAAATCGAGTTGTGGATGGAAAAATACCGGACATGGCGAAAGAATTTTGGGACAAAAGACAAGTCATGGCTAGAAAATCTTTGGACATGGCTAGGAAATTATCGGACGTGACTAGAAAATGTCAGACAAGAATTTTTTTTATTTTTTTTTTGGCCAAATAAAATTGGACATGGCCAAATATTTTTGGGAAGCGATCAAAAAAAAATCATGGACAAACCAAGTTGAATGTTGAAGATTATGGCAAGGAAAATTGGAAAAATGAAAATTCGCCTAAGGCATTGGCAAAGGAATTTTCGAAAAATCAAAAAATAAGTTGCCAACAAAACGAACGGGTTGGAATGTACACATAAAATAATTATTTTAATTATTTTAATATTTTATTTCCAACACCAAAAAGAGATAAGTCATGAAAATTTCGAAAATGGAAAGAGAGAAAAAGAGTCTTGTTGGACTGTGAATCAAATTAGAAACTTTCCCGGACGAAGTTGTTAAGGATAGAACTTGCCATTCAGAAACAAAGTGAAAGAATGAGTTCGAACTTGATTCAAAGGAAACTTTGCAAATTTACTAAAATGATCGACCCTCTCACTTCTATAAGTGATTTCGTTTTTCATTTTTGCAATCACTCGATTTTGGAGAAGAAAAGTTGTGAGAGAAAAAGTGTTTAAGGCAAAAAGGCTGAAGAAATTTGTAGCTAAGTGAAAGAAATATTCTGTTATCAGCTTGCATAGCAATCACGATCACGTTTCCAAGAAGTCACAAGGCAGATTTTTCTTGTCCATTTCATGAAACTTCACCATCTATTTTCTTTCCAGCTTGTTATTCTGTTCGCGAATTCTAATTTAATTACCAGCTGGAATGTTTTTTCAAACTGATTTTAAAGGTCGAATTCTGATTTTCCTTATTTCTTTCTCTTGCAGATCTATTTTTTTGAAACAGCCAAGATGAAATTCGCAAGCAAAGGTGTCCAAACACAATCAAAGATCAAGTCCAAGTGGGAGCACGTTCTTGACACAGACCTTGGCCATGTTGATCTTGAAGATTTCTGAAAGAGAATGTATGGAACTGACGGACGTTTGCCAACGCCAATCGCCATGAGGATGATGCGAAAAGGAATCGTCCATGCAGCTGGATTTCCACCAGCAAAAGAATGTCCTGAGTTGATGGTAGAGTGTGCACTTCATTACAACGCACAAGACCGACAGATTGAAGCTCCTGACGGGAGAGTCCTTGCTTACTTGTCCGAGCCAGCAATCCAAGAGACTTTTGGCATTCCAGTATACAACCGTACATCCTACCGCAGCAAACAAGATACACTCAAACTTTATCAAAGTCAGAAGGATCTATGTGCATCAAACATAAACAAAAATTGGTTATTAAAACCAAAGCCTACTGCAAGCAAAATGCCGAAAAAGTTGATCAGAACCCACTTCAAAGAAGAATATGGTGATATCGTTCTGCTACTTAACAGAATGGTAGGCAGTGCCCACGGTGCTCCGTTCGAAGAATGGATGTACTATTTTATTGACGAAATAATCACTGGAGTCAAAATGTTTAATTGGTCCAGGATGATCAGTGACAGCCTGCACGAACAGTTGGTCAACTTTGAACAGACCAAAGTTTTCCACATGAGCTCATACGTTGTATATTCATTGGCAAGATACTATAAATATCCTGGCTTGACATGCAAGGGCGTGGTCGGCAATGGCGAGAGGAAGTTCAAAGTCTATGACTGCTATCCACAGCTGCAGCTGAAAGAGAAGTCCCACTTCCAGCGAGCTCACGATGCATTTTTGATGTATATCACTAGGCTTCTTCAGGGCGGAACGCACCAAAGACTCTCGCATGAAGCCAAGAGCTTGATCAGTCGGTATGGATTCTGGTTCATCCAATATCCAAAGTTCACCTACATCAGAATCCAAGGATTTTCCGGAAATCCTTATAGGCTGCCTGTCTATCCGACTAACAGGATGGTATTGTTGGAAGTGCTAAGACAATTAGAAACATATCAGAACATCCAAAGACCTAAACAGAAAGCTGCCGTCACCTTCCCCTTTTTCATCGGCAACATGGAGGAGTCATGCCTGACAGCCCAAGCAGCAGAGGTTGCTCGACTGGAGATTCAACAGTATCCTTTTATATCATACAAAGCCAGAAGCAACTTCGATCCGTTCCATCACGTCAAAACTGTGGACGGAGAAAGATACAAACATCGGGTTGACCTAGAAGACTTTTGGGCCAACGCAGCCGATGAATTTGATGTGAGAAGAAGGTTATGGTCAAGATTACCCCTGAGCATGGTAAGAGCGACAGAGCTTTTCAAAATACCTGACCAGCTGCAAGATGACAGGATATATGTGCAGCCAGGCTTCAAGGAAAATGAGCCGCTTCCACCTGTGAAATGGTTCGAGCCTGAGATGGGTGACCTAGCCACCTTGATGCGCCCTGTTTTCAAATACTCCCAGTGGTGGATAGATCGCCAAGTAGAGGTCCTGAAGCAGAGAAACGTACACTTTACTTATGAGTTGATGGGAGACACCGAGTCATGTTCTTCGAACGCCGGTGCATCTCAGGCAGGTGGAAAAGCAGATGCTGCCAACTCCAAGAAGAGGAAGGAAGCCGATAAATCTGCAATTCAAGACAAAGGTAAAGAGATAGATGAGGGTCCTTCACGGAAGAAACATAAGGCTAAACCCCTCCAGTCGGCTACTTCTAGGAACATAGAGGAGATGCTTGCCATGGATAGAGAATCCTTGGAAAATGCCATGATCCCGTCTCCAGTTGAAAATGTAGAGCCAATTCAAATAGAAGATGATGATCAACCCTCTCTAGCAAGCACAGAGATTTTGGAATCGGGTAACGACACAGACATCGAGGATGGAGAATTTGAGGAAGGAATGATTTCCGCCCTCAAGGGCATTCAAGAAGACCCATCTGTCCAGGAGATCCAGGATATGCAGCTAGTCCAAGAAATTCAAAATCTACCAGAAATTCAAGAAGAACAGGAAGTATAGGACATACCAGACGTCCAAAATCAAGAGGACATGATTGAACAGCCAACGGTACCTGAGTGGCTGAGAGAAATATTGAAAAGAAAAGCGCCAATGGAAGTCCCTGAGGAGGACAACGACGCGGATTTTCTTGCAAGATTAGAACAGACTACCCTGAGGAAGAAAGCCAAAAAGTTCTCAACTATTCAAAGAGATGAAGCTGGAAATCGCACGGTGCAAATTGCAGTGCCTGTGGATGACAAGTTTCAAGACGAAATTGCTCCTGAAGAATATGTTATCACAACTGTCGACATGGGTCCAACATCAAAAGGGCAGGAAGTCGAAGACTTGGATAATTCCGTGGCCACCATCAAGGACAGATTAGAAAAAGAAGTCGCCAAGAAGAAAGAATACAAGAAAGAAATTCAGCGTTTAAAAGATTATATCCAGCACCTGACTAGGCCACTAAACGAAGGTGAACAAGTGGCGCCTTTACCTCCGAATGTTTCGCAAGGACCAAGTGCAAACTTTGAAGAGGAGCTGACAACAGCGAGGGAGGCTAAGGACTGGATAATTGGAAAGAAAGAAGAGGCGTTGATATTTGCAGGAAAGTTGGCACAAGTGAATGAGCAGACTTCCTTCATGCTTTCACGAGTTGCAGATCTTGCAGAGTTATGGAGCAGTCTCGAGGATATTCAAAGCAGGATCATCCCATGCATCCGAGAACTGAAAGGCATTTCAAAGCAACGGTTGATCGAAGATAAAGTTATTGAAGCCGGTGCAGCATATGACTTCAACGGATGGTACTATGCCTTAGTCTCGAGAAGGGGAGTCCTCGAAAAGGGGAAGCAAGACAGTGGTAGAGTGGAAGAACAGGTAAAAGAAATTCAAAGAAAAATCTATGAGATGGCTGCAGATATGCTAGACAGGGAGATTGTCCGAAGGAAACACTTGCGGCCAAAGTTTTTGAAAGAGCAAGTACAGAAAGTTTTCTCCACCACCAGGCCAATTATGAAGGAAGGCTTCACCAAAGTGTTCGAATTCATGGCCATCAGAAGCTCCTTCTTGTTGCAAGAGCCAATATGGGCGAATGTGTTTGCAGAGTGTGCCGGGAACTTGGATTTGCTGGAGTACAACATTAGCGTGCTGCCCGACATTGCTATGGAGGAGGTCGACCTGATAGTGTCCAGGTTCGCCGAACATGAGGCTGCACAAGTCGATAAGGATGAAACTCCAGTTGTCTAGTGTTTTCTTCCAGTTAACTGATTGTGGTTTTGGAAACCCTAATTAGGGTTTAGTTCCATTTAATCTTGGCCATTGATCTTGAATCAATCTCGGCCGTTCTTTGTAATCTTGAAAAACTATATAAACCCCCCCCTCACTCTCTCATTCTCATTAGATAATCATTAGAAATTGATTAGAAATTAGAGAATCAGATAAGGCTTAGAAGTTAGAGTTAGAGCAGATTTGAGATAGATTGTAGAAATAAAGAGAGAGTTTGTATGAGATTGTTGTGAAAACACTACTTTAATAATGAAGTTCAAATGCATGAGGTGCCTTGAATACTTGATTGTTGAATAGTTGCATGGTCGCATATTTTCTTTCTCTCTTAATAGATTTGAATTAAAATGTATGTTAGAAGAATGATTGATTGATAACGGAGATTAGTGGAACCGAGCTCATACTTTCTTTGGGTGGATGATTTCACTCAATGTGCAAAGTTAGACTGAGCTTTACTGTGGACACTTAACTTCAATTTAATAATTGTTGTTCGATCTGATGGCAATTATTTATCACGTGAAAATCACAAGCACATTCCTAGAAGATTGCACTTGCTCTGCGTAGTTGTCGTTGAACGTGGTGAAACAGAGTATGGTTTATTTGGTTTCACTTAGTCTTCGTCTTCTCTTGAGTTCTTAGAAGTAGTATAGAGTCTCTAGACCCTAAATCTTTTTTCACTTTTTTTAAATCAAAAAATCCAAAATGGTACTGCATTTATGTCTCTCCTTTTTCGAATAACTTGCAAAATCTTACTTGTGCCCACAACAAATCACATCCATACCACAGAGCCTATCCGCGTTCATCTTAAACATTGGAATTACCCTATGAACTCACTTGCAATCTTAGCATAGGAAGTAGTTTTTCAAGAGAGAATAGAGCGTCTGTGACACTTTGTTCTAAAATGTTTAGTGTGTCATAAAACACGCGACAACAGGTCCAAATGTCAAGTTCATTGAAATGTTTAGATCATGTTTGGAATATCATCTTGTTTTCATTAGGATCATCTTAAGTATAATCAATTGGATTGACATGGACAAGCCATATTTTAGATAAGAATATTATGACATTGACTAAACGAATACAAAGATAAAGATTATCGTAAATAAGAGAGCAAGATCCTAAAGAAAATTTCCTCAAATAGGTGCAAACAATTCTTGTTGAGTGATGGAACAAAATGACCACTTCACTACATCTTCTTGTCTTTACATTGACTTCAAATTATTATAGCTCTGAAATCCTTTTTAATCAAGGAGGATTGCATCATACAAAGATGCAAAAGTCAACAAAGGGCACATGCTAGCATTTGATACTCTTTTTTTATCTTGATTTGGAGGATGTAGTTGTGAATAAGTTTGTTGATTTTGTACACTCCAATGGTCAAATTATTTTTCTCTTCGTGAGAGTATAATAAGGGTGCACACAATTGATCATAACTCTATGGGAAAATATTTTGACTCCTACAACCTCTTACATTCAAATTTATCACAAGTAAATATTTAATTTTATTATCTAAAAATCTCTTTGAATCTTTTAATTTTTTAAATAATTTTTTTTGAGTTTGAAGTTCTTTAATTTTTCCTCAATAGGTTGTTAGTTCTTCTTCATCTGAGTGGAATTGGAATGCATGCTTTATTCTCTCAATAAAGTACAACCAATTGATATAAAAAAGCAAAGGATTTAGTATATTTGTATTCCAATTTGCGACTTCTTTTGAACAAACACAATGACTACAAGAAACAAACAATGAATTTGTAAGATGTAGAGCCAAAACATACTGATTTGAATGCTTCCACTTCGCAACAATCTTCATTTTTTTGAGAGAAATAACTAACATACTTTTAGTGTGTGTTGATGGTTTTTCTAATTTGCCTACATTATTTAACATTGATGATCACGATCATAATATTTATTAAGACCCATATGATGTTGATTGCAAATTTTGTATCATGAAATTTGAGATTGGCAAATTGACATTGAAGTATTCTAAACTTTTTATGGTGGTTTTGTTTATTTTATGCACCCTATTTGTTGTTTTGAACTTAATTCTTGTTTATAGGCTGCAAATATATGACTATATATTTTTTTGTAGGAAAATCCAAACTGAATTGAACAACCCCCCACAATCCCTGTTACCCCCACCACCTCCCCATCCGGCCACAAAAAAAATTGCATTAGTGTACCCTAACTAGTAACTTAGGTTTGAATGAGATATCAATTTGTAGTTGTAGGTTTGTTATTTCAGAAGTTTGATCTTCCACATCGAAGAGCTTTAACAATAAGCCACAAAGTTATAATGGGTTTCTCATTTTTACATGTTCATTTTGGCTGTCATGGACTATTAACTAGAGTAAGTGTGTTTTAGGCACTTAAATCACATGATGGATATAAATCTTAGCTTTTTAACATCACGAGTCTTGAATGTTTTCATTAATCACAAGGGTAAGGATACACAATTGTTTTCTTAATAGTTATGTGGATACTTGAGTGATATGCTTTCATTTAATGTTTTATTTAAGCCATGATTGTAGTTGAGAAAATTTGATGATTCCAAATAGAGTAAAAAGATCAATACCCATTTTTAAAAAGTTAGAGTTTGGATTTTTGTTTTGGGGTTTAGGTTTTGTAAGTTTTGTGAAACCAAAATCCTTATAAAATTGGAAAGGCGTGATTTTTTTAGATACTTAATAGTAATTGATCACAATGCAATGCAAAACTTGGTGGAAAAGAGAAGGAAAATATTAAAGGAATGACTCCATTAATAATTTTGATCATAATGGAATTAGTGCAACATGTTCAACCACAAATGAATCCATCGAGATGGAAACAAGGTGTAATCAACATATTTGGATGCAAATGAATTCATTCCATACATGATAAGAACAACTAAACTTAAAGGGCATGCAAGGACTTGAAACCTTTCTTTTGCCTTCTTGACATGTGGAAGACATTACTTTTGATTATTGTATTTGTTATAAGGGGATTGATGATATGGGAAAGTCATTTGATATACAAGGCTTTGTTGATTTAGATTGGGTTGAAGATTGGGTTAGTGAGAGGTCCACAAGTAATTATGTTCACTTTGTTTGGAGTTGCAAGTACTTGGATGAGGAAGAGGCAATCCATGGTTGCATTGCCCATTATAAAGCTTAAGTATACATGTCTACTACACATGCCTATAAGGAAGAAAATTGGTTATAGAGGTTGTGTTTAGGTACATGCTTTAAATGCAGATAAGTTAGGATCAAATGCATAACAATACAAGTGCTATTTGTTTGGCAGAATGTTTGATATACCATACAAGAGTACTATGCATAGTGATGATTGATATCACTCTATTCATGAGATGTTTGAGGATGGTAGTCATCATACAAAAGGATGATGTTTTGAATAATATTTCAAATTCTCTCACTAAGCTAGTGAGCAAATATAAGTTTTGATAGTAAAGAGAGTCTGTGTTTTGCCTCTTCTAGCCCTAATCATTCATTTTTGTTTCCTATTATGTCTTTCTAATGTAAATGTCAAGGGGTAAGATATAAAGATTAGGTGCTCCAAAGTCTTAAATAATTATAATTATTTATGTAGACAATAAGTAGTGTATAATCTCCAAACATCATGGAGAGGACAAATAGGATGCCCATGTAAGAGGGAATATTATTTATTCTTGAGGATACTTGAAATATTGTATAACAAGACATTGAATATGAGTTTTCTAAAAAGGTCAAAATTGGGAGTAATGGTGCATCTTCCAAGATAGGTCCTATGACAAGGCATTGATTGCCCTCATGGGGCACCTAGGATTGGAAGACTAATCAAAGTATGAAATAATCTACAATGCATAAGTGGTGTAAGAAGTGTAAGAGGAGTTACATTATATTTAAGGTTGCTTGACCATGATTATGGGTTGTTAGAGTTTTTTCATGTAGACTTGAATTTTCAACCTTTTTTTAAGTTTGGCAAGTCAAATCAAAATGGATATCCATTTTTTGTTTTTTAGGATCTTAAAAAAATCACCTTTTTTTATAAATAATTATTTATTAGCAAAAAAAGTTTCACAAAAATATGCATTTCATCTACTCATGTGTCCTTTATTTATATTCAAAGTAAATTCGTTTTTTAGTTCATTGAGGAAATGACATCTTTTAATTTTTTTCCCCTAAAATTTTTAATAGTACTTGATTAAAATATATAATTTTCTCCAAATTAATTTAAAAAAATCCAAAAACAAAATAAAAAATCCATAAACTACAATCAATTTCCTACAACTTTTCTTATCAAAAAGACCCATTGGAGTATTTACCAGTTAATTCTTTACTAATGAAGAATTCTCCCGATTCTCTTTACATAGTTGCATTCCAGTGATACTAAGAATTAGGGTTATTAACAATTAAAGGTATAAGTCCATTGTCATGTTTGTTAAATTGTGTGATTACATGTAGTCATTTTAGAGCTCAATAAATTAGGTGTGTGAGAATGATGGAAGAGATAACAGTCCTTTGAGGGCCTCCCCTAAAGATGCCGTTAAAATATTATCAATCCACTTGATCATTTGAAGCTCATCAAATCAATGTCCACTTGAATAAATTGCTTGAATTAAATTTCATATGCAACACAGAGTTGTTCTCTCAGAACAATTTCAGGCTCTTCAAAAAATGGTCAAGGAAAGAATCCTGTGAAAACCCTTTATGCATATTTACACATGATTTGATATCTAATGTTTACATCCAATAAAAAATTTAATTTGCTCTGTGCAATGGATGCCAAACAACTGGATGCCAAACAAATTGCAACCATAAAATGATTGTAGAGCACTTTATAGAGCTGAATGACAAAATTTCTGCTTTCTTACTGCTTACTCTAAGTCACGGATCGCAATCATCTGTCGTAAGAGGATTGTGCAATATTTTTGTCTTTATTTGACATGCTATGCCCATGCTCTTGATAGTCAAGACAAACCATACATGGGCACATTGAATACAACATAAAAAACAAATTTGTACACAGGCAATCACGTTTGCCTTCAAAGGCTAGCAAAGATGCAACTTTCGGACATACTTCAAGATCATTTTTTGAGGATTCAAGAATAATATTTCAAACAAGTTGTAACGCACAAGATAGCTTAATGCTAACTTGGTGTGCACTCAAACGGATGTACGGTCCCTTCTGCAGCATCGTGCATGCTAAAGCGCTGCAGAATTTCAAAAGGCCTGCATGCAGAACAAAAGTTAGTTTTATCTTTATGGATTCTTACACAATTTCTTGGCAAATATGTAATCTTAAAGTATTAAGTAACCAATTGAACACAAGTAATGTATCACCCTGGTAAATTGGATATATATCATGTATACGGTGTATACAGGGGTAATTCTATTTGCAATTGTTACACTGGTGTACCAGTAAATATAGGAATATTGAAGTAATAGGGTGTCCCAAGAATAGAGTATACAGTTGTTAATTTAGAAAATCAAGTGAATTGAGAATCCTTTGTTTACACAGCTATGCGCATTTTTTTACTAAGTGACACTCTGTGGTACAAGTGCACTAGCATGTGACAAATATTCTTCAAAAAGCATAAACTGATAACCATTGCACACCACATATATTGCTTGACCAATGATTAATATAATTTCTAGATACAAATTGGCGATTCGAGATGCTCTTTTGGTTTATGCTATTAGTATTTCCAGAAAACATGACGCTTCCTAGTATGAAAATTTCTTATTATCATCCCTTTAGTAGTTTGGTAAGCCCACAAGGCAAATTCGTCTTTTTTCATTATAAATAAAATCTAAGATTGTCAGGATTTACGGGTACAGAAGAGGTTCCTGAGAGTCTTTTTTTCTGTTTTAAGGTCAAGGTTTGTCAAAGTTTGAGGATAAGTCACTTTTATTCCCATGTATGCACATTTGTGTAAAATAAAAATCTAAGACATTGAAAGTTAGAAAATTACTTGTGATTTTTTTTTTTCATTAATACAACGGATAAATTTAGCTCCTAATTATGGATAATTAGTAAATCACAGTTCAGAATATAGTCATAATATCAGATTTTTAAAAATGTACGCCAATCTTAAAATAAACCAGAGCTTTAGAGTTTAAATTGCACATCACGAAGAAAAAGCACCAAGCATCTCTGATCAGGGTCGCAACAGAAAGATGATTGACCTGGAAGACCGAAAAATTACCTAGAAATAAAAGGCCAACAGGGATTGGAAGGGAATAAGAATTTAAAATGTATTTTAATGCTGTCCTTCAAAAGATGTAGATATTCTTTTGAAAATTGCCCTTCCATCCTATGTTAATCCAAAAACAAGATGTCATATTTTCCAATTTTAGAGTACAAATAAGTTAGAATTTAAAAGAAAACGATGATCATGAATTTGCAACTCTGGATTAGATCGATGACTACTGTAATTGCAATCTTAAGGGATCCTCAGTGTGTGAATCCCCTCTATCCTAAAAACAAGCTCTTAAATACTAATCGCGAGGCTTTAGCAATTAAACATGAAGTGTAACCAGAGACTGTTCAGAAAATCAGACTATTGATTGAATCATGAATGCTGTCTCATGACCAAGCAAATCCTAATTGAAGATGGAATTAACATACTGTGTATTTAGAGAGAGAAAATATTACTCTTATAAATGCTTTCCAACCTGGTCTTGGATATTTTTGCTTTGTGACAGCTTATATTTCACACAGGAGGAGGTCATGGCATTCTGCCATCCACCATCCTCCGTGAATTGTTTTCTATTTTTTTTCATTAAAGTAAACATTGATTTATACATAAATGGAACAGTGGAGTACAAAATTCCCAACTCAGAGGATAAAGTTAGATTGGGATGTTTACAAAACCCTTAAAGATCTAAGAGTAGGACATGAGAACAGCATAAGAGAACAGGTTCAAAGTACTGAAATAACTAAGATTAGGGGACAATTCTGAGGATTAAGATAACATTCTGATAACATAATAGTAAGATAATAGATAGTCAACATAAAAAACATTGCATGAAATATAAAAAGTTATCTACAACTAAAATTATTGGTCCTGTTGTTGGGGTAATGCTACTTGCCATTGTAAGTGCTGGTCTTCTTTTTCTATTCCATGCTTATCCCATAGAGGCTCCATCATCTTGGCCACTTGAGGAGTACTTCATTTGAAAGTAGGGGTTATAAGGTCACTGAAAGATAATTTCTTATTGCTTGGTGGTCTTTTTTGTGACATGATATTACTGAAATTGCTTTACTTCCACCAAATAACCCCAAATACGTCCATGGAGTTGGGTTCAATTAATTAAAATGTTGGGTTCTCATTATGGAGACCCAAATTCAAATCCCCAAAGGGACATCTAATGTGGAATTTTAACTTGTGACTCTTGGTCTTCCATTGTTGGCTTCTAGTGTGGATGTAATATCTAATGTAGATTTCTAAAATTGTGGCTCTTGGTATGCCATTGTTGTCTTCTAGTATGAATATCTAAGTTGTTATCTAATGTTAATGCTCAAAAGGAGCTAAGTATTGATTTCATTAATGCTCATAAGGAGCTTAGCATTGGTCTTATTAGTGCTTGAAGGAGATGAGTATTAGTCTCATTAATGCTCATAAGGAGCCAAGTATTACTCTCATTTGTAACCAGTTTCTCGCTTGAGCCATATTTGTAAATTTCTTCAAAAGAAAAAATAATCCCCCCTCAGCCATTCAGTATTCAGAATTATTTCTATTGCTTCAGCCATACTGAGGACACTTTAGCGGAAGTGCCAAGGATTGCAACTCCTTCCTCTTGCTTGTTAAGACAGCTAATTAAGTCTCTTTGATTGTCTGTGATACCTTGAAGATTGCTGAGCAGTAGATTGGAAGCCTCATGGGAATGTATTTACTCCATACTTTGAGCTCCATTAATTTGAAGCCAGAGCGACACTTATGTTGGCAAGAGCAAAGTGGATGGGAGTTTATTTAAACTGGGTTGTTTAACTATAGGGTTCATACCATCAATGGTTTACTTATCACAAGCTTGTGTAAACATAGGATTTTCAAGCTCTTTCATTTGTCCTCCTGGCTTCACATGGATAATCACCTCACATACTCTGCACCACCACACACTGAATCGATAGTTATAACCCCAACACTCTCGATATGCATACATATTTCTAGTAGCCACCACTACTAGATCCTTGCTTGTGGTAGCTCACACAAACAAAACACTGCATTTGACTACTTGCTGTACCTTTTGCCATTTTCCATAACATTAACCTACACTCAGATTGTGCTGCATGAACTCCAATTTTGCCACAAGTGCTCCTATATCATTGTTCATGCTTTTGACAAAAACTAATTTCGCATGCAGTTGTGAGTTCTTCTAGATAGCTTGCAGTTACTATCACAGCATCACCAAATGTAGACAAACTATGTATTTTGCACCACAATATACTGCCACAACATCACATGTAAGTCAACATACATGTACCACAAAACTTGAAAAACTCATAGCAAATCAGCACAACGTACTCTATAGACAAGCCCTTCCTACAAGGACTTTATGCAAGTAAATATCATCCCAATCCCAACATTCCCTCACTTGATATTTACCATAGGAGAGAGTACAATATTAAGCCAAGGGATTAACCTCCTACTTGGGAAAGAGATAAGCCCATCTCATCCCTACACCACATTAATTTGGCACTATTTATAGGTTTTGTCAAATAATCTGCAATGTCTACTTGACTATCAATTTTCTCCATCTAGACTTTCCTACTTTCAACCATCTCCCTTGCAAACTGATATTTAACATCAATATGCTTGATTCTAGCATGGAAAACAACATTCTTGGTCAAACAAATTGCACTCTATTTCACCATTGTTTGATTCTTAAAAACAATATTGTCACTCAACCTCTACAACCACACTGCTTCCTTACAAGCATGTGTTGTGGCCATATATTCTACTTCAGTAGTGGATAGGGCAATTGTTTACTGCCTCTTGCTCATCCAGCTTATTGTTCCACCAAACAAAATGAAAGCATAACCACTTGTTGACCTTCGGTTATCAAGATCTCCAGCCCAATCTAAATCTAAATCTACAAACCCTTGTACACTCAACACTCTTCCTACATCATTAGTACCACAATACATTAAGCAATAATTCAGAGTTCCTTTCAAGTACCTGAACACTCTTTTCACATGCGTACAATGTCTTTTATGCCATGAACTTACTTAGAACTCCCATGGCTTCGGCAATGTCTAGTCTTGTGCAAACCATTGCATACTTGAGACTTCTTATTACACTAGCATAAGGTAAATTCCTCATGTCCTCCAAATCCTTTGTAAATTTAGGATATTGTTTTAAAATCAGTTTTGTGCCAACTAGTAGGGGTGTACTTACCAGTTTACTATCCAACATTCCAAACCTCCGCAAGATTGTTTCAAGATACTTCCACTAATTTAACCATAGTTTCTTGTTGGTCCTATCCCTATATATCTTCATACTAAATATGCATCTAGCAACCCCTAAGTTTTTCATGTCAAACTTACTAGACAATTGAGTTTTAAGTTCCTGTATTAATGTTTTATTGTCTCTAATGATACATATCAAAATGTGATCATTTACTTTTCTAAAGTATGCAAAATAATCAACAACACTTCCTCCGAAACCCAATACTAGGACATGTCAAACTTTTGGTTCCACATTTGTGGAGAATAGCTTAGACTATACAATGACCTATTCAATTTGTAAACCAATTTCTCTTTCCTTTTCACCTTGAATCCTTTTGGCTGCTCCATGTATATTTCTTCCTCTAAGTCTCCATGCAAGACTGTTGTTTTAAGATCCATTTGCTCAATCTCCAAATCAACACCACAACAATAGATAATTATATCCTAATGGAACTCGACTTAACAATAGGAGAAAAAATATCACTAAAGTCAATTCCCTCGACCTAAAAATAACCTTTAGCCACCAAGTGTGCCTTGTATTGCTCTATCGATCCATTTGCTCTGAACTTCTTCATGAACACCCACTTGTAGCCAATGGGTTTCCTACCCTTAGATAGATCAACCAAATCCAAAGTCTTACACTACTTTAATGCCATCATCTTCTCCTTCATAGTATTCTTCCAAGACTTTTTTCCTTTAGAAGTGGGAGCCTCTTTGACAAAACTTGGTTCACTATCAGTGCAAATAAGAGCAAAAACACATTGAAAATCTAGTGGACTATGCCTTTCAAGTGATTCCATTATCTTTTAGACCTTCTCACAATTATCAGTGAACAATTTCCTGCCACATCCACACCCTATTCTTTAGAGTTTTTATTAGATGAGCTTGCCTCTTCTTCTCCCAAACTGTCATGTCCACTATGTTGTAGAGTTTCAGATGCATTTTGCTATTCAATTTTGTTTCAAAATGCACCTTATCCCTCTCATTCTCCTTCGATTATTCCTCCTCGGTCAAGACTTTCCAAGATGTAACATCTCTTGAATAAAGAACCTTCAGAATACACCTTTGGATTTGAAATTCAACATAGATCATCTCTCCTTAGGCACTTGAACAAATGCCTCACTGCCAAACTTGCAAATGTGTTACTAGTTTTTTACCAATCCACATTTTATATGCATCTTGTTTTCTAACACAGAAGTAGGAGCTTGTTCTTCAACTAACATGTGCAACCTAGCACTCATGTCCTAGAACTGCACTACTGTACCTACTTTTGGCTTGATCCAACAATGTTCTATTCAACCTCTCATGTAACAACCCTTAGCTAAAATATTCCCACAAAATGCTCAAATTTGAAACACTTGGTGAAATATTTTGACAATAGATTACAAAAAAATAAAAAACACGAAACATGTACAATAGATTTGCACATATAATATTAGCTGGAAAAGATTATTTCATTCAAATACATTTCTGCTGTAAATGATTACAAAGATTTGCTTCTACAACAATTACAAATATACTTTGAAAATACCCAAATGCTAAAATCTTCCAAACTGTTGAAAGTCTCCAATTTGAAGTGCAGATGCAACCTCCATATGAAGTTTCCCTCTAGAATCTAAAGGGTTTTTGTCAACTGAACTCCAAGAAACCAAATGGGGTTTCATTCATTGATCTCCAAACCTAAAGGTTTTTGTGCTCAAATCAGGTAGCTAAACACAAGTGCTCGAACTTGGGCTAGGGGTTGTTGATAAATTTTCCAAAAGATGGTCCAAACTGAAGATGTTGGCCACCTTATATGGAGGTTGAAGGCATAGTGTGCGCCCACACAAGCTGACTGTCATTTGAAGTTTCCCATCATTTTACATTTAAATTCAGGCCCATTAATGACATCTCTAGTCAATCGTGATGATCAATGAAAAGCTTTGTTGAAGTGTTAGGAGTCTACGAAAAGGAATGCTTGAAGGCAGGGATCTAGATAAATGCATACCTAGAAGATGCAATGGCAAGACGGACCAAGAAAACAAAAGTTGGGCTGCCACTAAGATGTATTTCCTTTTGGTATACTGACATTATGTTCTTCAAAGGTTAGAAGTTGGGGGTTTAGGGAATGATGCAAGGATGATAGGATGCAAGGGAATGAAAAGGTTTGCAAGATCCAATATGCAAAAGATCAGGATAGTGAGGATCAAGCTTTAGAGATACTTGATGTTGGAGGGAGCAAGGATTGGGTTTTAGCGATACCCAGTGCACAAGGTAGTAGAGATTGGGCTTTGAAGACAACCAATGTAGGAAGGACTGGCATTGTGGGGGCACAACGAATATAAAGGTGGCATGATAGTATGAGAAAGTCCAAAATCTTGGCCAAGGCTAGCAGGTGAATTGAACACCCTCATACATAGGATTAGAGACATTACATCTCAAGCGCTCCATTTTATTGCAGTGTATATGGGGTTGTGCTTTGCTTCACAATTCTAGCATGCTTATAGAATTTCAAACTCCTTAGACCAAAATTCACTACCCTTATTTGTCCTTAGCACCTTTATTTTCATATCGGTCTAATTCTCAACAGGAACCCTAAACTCTTTAAACTTGAGAGACACATCACACTTTCTCCCAAGAAAATATACCCAAGAGTACTTAGAATAATCATCAATAGATGATACATAGTATAGAGACTTACCAATGGATTGGATATCCATAGGACCAAACACATCGTTGTGTATTACGTCCAAAATCTGCTCTGCTCTAGTGCTTCCAGAGTTAAATTGCACTCTATTTTGTTTTTCCACCTTTTTTCACTCAAGGAACCCAAAATAACTTTGATTCAGATGTAGTTACATTAGCACTCCTGAATAATGTTGATGCATTTAGCCTATAAAGTACTACGCCACACTCCCTTAGCAAGCACTAAATTACCTCTTGCTAATCTACAACCTTTACCATCAAATATGACATGTACTCCTAAGTCAACCATTTTAGATACCAACATAAAGTTTCTAGCCAAACTTGGAATATGTAGTACATTTGAGAGTGTCCTTACTCTACCATCTATGAAGGCAACACTTACTTTTACTCAACAAACAATCTTCAAGCAGTTGTCATCACTAAGGAATTTTCCTTCATTAATCTTTGTGTATTACAAGTACAACTCCCTATGTGGTATCATATGAAAAGAAGCATTTGAGTCAATCAACCAAGAATCATCACCAATAACATTAGTAGAGATAAATGCCTCACTACTAAATTCATCATTATTAGAGGACTTCTCAAAAGAATCATCCTCCTTCTTGGGCTTATAATTCTTCTTTATGTGACCCTTCTTGCCACAATATCAGCATTTTACTTTAGATTTTCCAAGAATCTAGACCTATTCTTAAACTAAGACTTCTTATCTCTAGTCTTCTTCTTACCTTTCTTCTCCTTAGACCTACCCCTAACATCTAGGGCATTAGAAGAATTACCATTTCCTAATTTCCTCACTTTACAAAATATCAATGCCTTTTTCAAGTTCAATGACACAACATTACTGCTAATAGACATAATTAAGTTTTCCCACGACTTCAATAAGGAACAAAGTAATACAATGCTCTTGTCCTCTTTATCCATCTTGACTCCTATTGACACAAGTTGATATTAAAGTTGTTCAAGTGATCAACTACTAAGTCCCCCTCCCTCATTTTTAAAGATTACAACTTCTTTTTCAAAACAACTTTGTTAACCAGACTCTTAGAATAATATAGCATACCTACCCTCTTCCATAGACATAACCAGATAGAACTTTTAGTTTTCTTACCCAATTTCAGTTTTATCCAATCTTCATCAAACATATCTGAAGTTTTGATTGAAAAAAATATCAGTGTCCACTGATCTCTTTCCACTAGGAGAGCCTCCATCTTCAACTTCCATAGTTTGAAGTTCTACCCATTGAATCTCTTAATTTCAAACCTCAACATGATAACCATTAGATTTAATATTATTCTACTTTCCCGTAAAATCTTTCAAAGTCTTCCTTTCAATCCAATTATAAACGAACTGCAACAAACCAACTGCTGTAGAGTCTACCACCACACATACTAGGGTCTGGATTCCCAATGAGGTAGTAAGCACCCAAACAACCTATGCTTTGAGATACCAAATGATGAGGATTTTGACCTTTGTTGCAAATGACCGATAGACTCAAATGAAGAAAACAACACTTGCAAACTCTATCTAAAATGTATAAAAGTAAATGGAATATTATGTATTTAGAGAATAGTCAACAACACTTGCAAACTCTATCTAAAATGTAGAGAAATAAATGGAATATTATGCATCCACAAGATTACACAGGACACAAATAATTATGTAGGAAAACCTTTAAGAGAAAATCTGCCACCAAAAGACATTTACAATTATATTACACAAAATCAACAAGGATTCAATACAAGTTCCATGGACCTTTTTCTTACAAAGTTTCAATCTAGAATATTCTTCTATTGTCATCGTAATTACATACCAACAATGCACAATACAATCTATACAAAGTCTAACCTTTAACCATCTACTTTGGCACATTCACACAAAGTGATACATAGACCTTCACATGGGAATACCGACTATCTGATTGTCCGACCAACCTAAGGAATACTAAGAGTGATGTACCCATAATCCAACCATACCATGACATTAGCATATTGCATAAACCACCGAGTATGAGGTCTCCACATGGAAAATCACCTTGTCTACTTTGTTGCTTCTGCACACTATAAATCAATAGTTACAAACTTAAAATTGTTGATATATATACATGTTTCTAGTATAACCACCGCTACCAGCTCCTTGCTTGCAGTAGCTCACACAAATGTGAAATTGCTTCAACTGCTTGGGGTTGCCTTACGCCATCTTCTAGAACATTATCCTACTCTCAGATTGTGCTACATGAACTCTAGTTCTGCTGCAAGAAATCCTTCATCATTGTTCAGCAAACATAATTTCATATGTGATTGTGAGTTCTGTTAGAATATTGTCATTGATGTCAAAGCGAATGAATGAGATTGTTGGAATTATTGTCATTGATGTCAAAGGTGAGAGGAGCACTTTGTCAATAGAAGAAATCGTATTATGGACAAAGACCAAAGGCCACTAATCGATGTTCGAAGACCAAGCAAAATCAGATTATATTAAGAGGAAAAGGAGAATGATGCCATTAATGTCAAAAGGATGACCTTCATTTAGCAGCCATGAATAGAGAAGGAAGAGTTGAAGATGCATAGAGAATAATGGGATAGCTAAACAAACTCCTGATTTGTTAAGTTTAAGAAGATGATCCAAATTATTTTTGGACAGCTATAGAGAAAGCATGTCACCCAAGCGATTTAGAAACAAAGGATAGAATAATAGAGAAAGGGGGAGCATAAGGAAATCTCTGACAGGGGGAGAAGTATATTCTTATTGTAGTAGACATGAGTATTGATCATAGAGAATATGAACAGATATTTCCCATGATCTATTTGTGGAAGAAAGTATGATGAACATCCCTTTGCCATTCATGTCAAACGAGTGGAGTTAGAGAAAGGGGGAGAATTATGTTGCCATCAATGACAAAGGGGAAGATTGTTAGAATATTGTCATTAATGTCAAAGCGAATTATGTTGCCATCAAGATTGTTGGAATTACTGTCATTGATGTCAAAGGTGAGAAGAGCACTTTGTCAATAGAACAAATCATACAATGGACAAAGGCCACTAATTGATGTTTGATGACCAAGCAAAATCAGATAACAAGTATGAATTAATGATGGTTGACTACTTTACTTTTGGTGTTCATATTGTTGATTAAAGTTATATCCAAAGTGGCCGATCCTCTTCATATATGCAAGACCAATCTATATGAATGCTGGTCGAATTCCTTGATAGCATAAGTAATGTCCCGGCTGGCCGATCTTCATTATCTTGGTGCCCTTGTTTATCATGTGGACGATAAAGTCATTATATCCTTGCAGGTTGAGCACAAATTTTGGAATATGTTAAAAAGACATATAAATGTTTAATCGCCCAAGCTCACTATAGCAGCGGTAATCTTTACTAAGGCAGTAAATCACTTATGAGGGGCAGCGATGAATATAGGAGGATAAATTACCATTCATAACAGCAGCGATCATTATTAGAGAGCAGAGATTAATAAAATTAGAAGGCAGCAATGTCTTATGAAAGGATTTGAATTTCTTCGAGAAAGTGCAGTGATTATATGACGTAGTGATTACATTATGAGCAGCAAGTAAACATGATAAGAAGTGAGCTATTTATCGGACCGATTTAATTAATACATGGAACCATTTATAAAAGAAGCGATTGATATTGTTAAGGGCAGCGATTCTCTCTCTCTCTATATATATATATATTCATGAGAATCGCCTAAGATATGTGTAATGTGGGCAACTTTACTAAAGGAGCGACTTTAGTAATTTATGAAATAATTTAATTAATATGTGGAGCGGTTATGATGAGAAAGGAGAAGCGATTAAATGTAAGATGCAGCGCTTGTCAATGGTTACAATTAAAGGGTAGTAATTATTATCAAAAGGCGGTGATTAAGATGGTGATATATTAGTTAAAGGCAGCAATTGATAAGTGAGTAAATGAGGTTTGTTAACAAATGGTCATGTCTTTGTAAAAGGTTGTGTCTATTAGAGATGCATCATTTCATGAAAACATAAGATATAAGATGTGAGTGAAATTTGCGGGGATAAAAGAGTGAGAAAGATTAAAAGAAAAATATCATATATACACCTACAGATCTGCATATGGAAATATAAAGAAGATCACTGCAAGAGGTATAAATGCAGATTTAAAGAAAAAGTAAATGAAAGAGATTGCATCAAATTTGTGAAAGAAAGGATAAATATAACCAGATTTGAAAGGGGAATTTATGCAGATGTGAGAGGGAAGTATATGCACATGAAATTAAGATTCTTATAACGAGATTGAATTGTCCATCATCCGTTGTAGAAGCAACATTCATAAGGTGGAGCTTTGTTTGTAGGTTGGTGCCTCATATTAAAGAGTTTGGTGTCTCTTGCTGAGTTGGCGCTTAGTTGTGGGGGTTGGTGCCTGATGAGCACACGGTGATACTAAGGAGAGGGGGGGTAGGCGGGGTAGAGGGGCAGGAGAGGGGTGTGAATCAGTATCTAACAATCTTTTACTTTTCAAAACTTAATCAATCACAATAAAAGCATTCAAGTAAGATCTAGCAATTAGGAACAAAAATGATAACACACGATTTACGTGGAAACCCTTTCGGGAGAAAACCACGGCACAATATTGCTTATTTATTATAAATTAATCTTCTTCTTCTTGTAGGCTCCAACCTACTATCAAAATTCTCCAATCTCTACACAAACTGAGCTCCAACTCAGCAAGAGGGTTCAACCTCTACTTGATAGGCTCCAACCCCCACACACATACTGAGCTCCAACCCAACAAGAGGTTCCAGCCTCTATTTTGATAGGCTTCAACCCTTTTAATTCTTCAATGCTGATATAATAAACTCCTTCACCAAAAACACAAATCTGATCCACAATAATATACCAATCTTCCTTTCAAATCTAATCACCCACTTCCCTTCAAGTCTGATCCAAATCATGCATAATTCATTTATACGAAACTAATTATAGTCATGACATTATCTTTACATAAATTTCTGCCTTACAATCTGCTCTAATTCTCTTTATAATATGCTCTTACATTTCACATGCAT
Organism: Sequoia sempervirens; assembly: GCA_007258455.2. Taxonomy (NCBI): domain Eukaryota; kingdom Viridiplantae; phylum Streptophyta; class Pinopsida; order Cupressales; family Cupressaceae; genus Sequoia; species Sequoia sempervirens. The sequence continues at coordinate 459,630,175 of VDFB02047230.1, forward strand.
TCATCATATATATTTGCAATTTGTCCTTCAAACATAGGCTGCATGTATTCTTTAATATGAATCTGATATACTCTTCATTTCTGCCCCTTTTTTCTCTTCTATATCTGTTTTTAAACTCAGAAAATATTCATTAAAATCTTGCATCTAAATCCACATATCTTCCACTCTTTGTATATTCTCAGTCCAAGTAATGGACACATCCTTTCACAAAGAATACCACTTTTCATATGAGACGTAACTCTTGATTTCTGTCCTTTCATAACATTTAATCATTGATTATTTAAATACCTTTAATTGCACCTCTTAGCACATTTAATCTTGATCGCTGCCTTTTATTTTTGATTCCTGCCTTTAGTATCAATCACTGCCTTAAATCTATAATTTAAACAATATAATTAATCTCTTCAACATGATGATAGTCAAATACGATGGGAACATTGATCTTGACGGTTACGGTCAAAATGGAGTGATAACTGACATATAGTCTTTGATCAATAAATGGTTTCCTTCTTGCACATTTGGCATTTGTGTATGACTCATATGTTTGTCAATAATGATGCATTAACCAGCTTTGTATCTTCCAACCTTGCACTAACCATCGTGACAACAATACTTTGACATCAATGACAATGATCTTGTTCATTCGTTTTGACATTAATGACAACAATCTCATTCATACATCTTAATCTCCCCAACGATGTCTTTGATAACCTTGTCTACCTTTGACATCAATGACAAACATTCCAACAATACCTACAAATTCTACAAATTGTGGGGATTGGTGTTTCCAATGGATTGATGCTCAAATTGTATAAGACAGGATTGGTGTCTCTTGTAGGTTGGTGCCTACAAAGTTTGTAAGAGATTTAAATATCAAACAATATTTTTCTGCGGTTTTCTCCCATAAGGGTTTCCACATAAATCTTGTTTTTTTCTTGTTTGTGTGGATCTTTAGTATTTTGGATATCATTGCTTTTGTGCTTAAGTTTTGAAAAAGTAAAAGTTGTCTTATACTGATTCAGCACCCCCCCTTCCTTAGTATAAGTATGTGTTCTTCAAGTTCTTCTAGATAACTTGTGGTTACTGTCACAACATCACCACATGTAAGTCAACATACATACTATACTGCAAAATCTGAAAAACTCACCGTAATGTACTCTATAGACAAACTCTTCCTACAAGGACTCTTCCAAACACTGGGATCTTGATTGAAGATTCCATATTGTTCTTACTTCTTCCTCCTTTAAGTTTTTGAATTTGTGGACTATGCCTTTCTTCCTTTTCTTTCTTTACTTTCCTAACAATATAGGGTTTCTACTCTCTACCCTGATCTCTTGCTAACTTTATATCAAAGTATTCCTTCCCATGTATCTCTTCCCACTTTACTTATTTTCCTTCTTTCTCTCTTGTTTTTTTACTTTGCAATATCTCTTCTTTCAAAAATTCTTCTATTCTTTGTAATGACCCCAACCCCTTGGTGCCAAGATTACTGACGCATATCTAAGTTTGACATTGATTTTTGTCAAACTAAACTATTGAACATATCATAAATATGTTTGTAAATTCAGAGTAATCTAATACATTGACTTCAAATGAATATCACCCTTCCAATTAGTTTGCAACACTTGAACAAAATGGACACAATTATCATTTTACTGAGGTGTATACGAAGACTCCTTCACACAGGCAGAGTGAAGCATTTTGTCAAACGGTTCTTTCACAGGCATCACTCAGATTGAACCATTACATAACATATTAATACTGTCTTCGGAGATATTACCAAATGCTTTAGCAAATGAATAGATATTTCCAGAAATATTTACTCCCAAATATAATTATTAATGGCCCTTCATATAATAGTTTCCAGACGCATATATATATATATAAGATTTCTCATACACAGAACGTAAATACCAACGTACAGGAATTGCAAAGGAAATTGCAACAATTGTCTAGGAATCTCTTTGAATTATCGAACCAGATATATAATAGCATACCCGGAATTGTTGCGTGATAGCTCCGATACTTCGTATGATCAGCATTTTCGAGCATTGCCGGCAACATAAATATATCTGACAGCGCCAGAACTATGATCAACGATATTAATACACAGCAGGGACCATTTCGTCGAGGGAAGTCACGATCATTCCTGGACTCGATATGGCTTTTCCGATTCTCTTGGAATAACATCCCCGAATCTCCTTTCACCGATATGCAATAAGACAAGCTGCCGTTGATCTTCTGTGTGAGTCATCGAGGTAGTATGCGTTCTCGTGAATGTGCCTGGTATCACCCAAACAGAGCCCGTGGAAGGAATGAATAATCAAGACTCTCTGAAAAGTCACGATGCCTCCTGTATCACCAGCGCACCAAAGAGACAAGAGTTGCAATATCCTCAGGAGTAATGGTTGCACCATAATATTGAAGAGGTATAGAGTGGTAACCATGGAATCATGATGTCTTCTCATGCCCGCGAAACTGTGGCGGCTTGTATCTATCATATGGTAATTGGCCACATTCACAGTTTAATAACAATGCTTCCGCGAACATGCCCGTGATCTCCCGATGGTACTCCAGTGAAATGCATCAATAAAATGTATCGGCGTCAACACATAATTACTCTGGTAACCATAAGAGGAGGCGACGTGTATATAACCAGATATCATACACGGGAATGTGCACTGATTTCCCCAAATGTGAAGATAGTTATAACGCCATCTCTGAATGCCGAGCATAAATTATCATTCATCGCATCATTACACCAATGTGGAATAAATCCACGATTTTCACAAAGGCCAGAACCACATCATTTGACTGAGAACTTCAATTTACACACCAGGTTGGCACCAATCATTATATGATTATTTCGTATGGGTAAATAATTAGAAAATACTGCAAATGGTCAATCCGGGTTTTCGTTCGAAAATGACCCTGAAGTCTGAGAGTTTTCGTTCTCAGATTCCCTAATTCAAAAACCAAACATAATTCAAATCTCCGTGATGATCTTCTGTCGGCTCTTAAGCCCATATAACTTTGCCGTATTCAGTTTTTATAACTGATTCATTTTTACGGACTTTGGAAAACTATAATTCTTCAAATATTTCGGGGGAACTCTTGACTTTATAAAAGCAATAGTTTAGTCATTAATATTTAATAAAGGCATATTTATAATTAATTAATTAAATAATAAAAAGTCTTTTAAAGAATAAAGACAATTTAATATTTAAATAATTAATCAGATCTTTTTAAAGCCTTATTAAAACATGGACATCACATTCTTATAGGGCTTAGGGGATGGGTCCTAGTCGGGGTTTGTGACTCTTCAAGATACCTTTCCACTTTCTTATTTGTTAGTGACATTTTATTTGTTTGTGAACATAATTCTTTACCCACATTTAGTCTGTTCTCTTTAATTTTCCTTATTTCTTCTTCCTTCAATTTCCTTATACTTCTATTGACTAATTCTTCTAAATATTCTACTTGAATAGATAGAGCCTTCTCCAGAGTTTTTAGATATTCAATAAATCTATCATTCAAGTTAATGGTTAGGTTTGATAGGTCCAGTCTGATTGGCGAACTTTTAGAGGGTTGTGGTGCTAGTAGAGTCTCTGTATTGTTGTAGGATCCCAATAGTAATCTTCTAGATTCAACATAGTCATCAATGTTCCTCTTTAAACTGGTTATAAGTTGTCCTTTTTCCCAACATAGTTCTGATTTCTTCAGGGTCTTCCATTCTGCTTCTCTATTCTATTTTTTCTTTCCCTTGGCATCACCCACTTTGGTGCGCTCAGCAGCACCCTCATTGGCATGCTCACTTCTCATCTTC
>VDFB02047230.1:459634100-459793641 GCA_007258455.2 Sequoia sempervirens
ACTTATCATGATGGCACTTCTATTAAATTAAGACTATCAACCACCGATGTGTCCACTGTTTCTAACAGTAGCCTGTGAAACCCAGTATGCAATTTGATTGAAATGGTATTTGTAACAATCATGCAAAGTGAGAAGAAGAAGACGAATTTGATTTCTGTCCATCAGACTACGATAGTCTATACCAGATGGGACCACAACCCATCAGCAGCATTGTGATACATGTTTCCAAGAATGATGGAGAAATATATATATATATATATATATATATATTAAAAACAAAATTGTATCACATGGTATTTTAGTAGTACTGAAAATGTACTTCTCATGTAAGGAAAGCTTCCTTGTTTCTAGTACTGAGGAGCTTACATTTCTTGTAGGGATGTACAATACAGCCACTTGTGCATAAGTTGTTACAAGACATACTTACATTTTGTAGAGCATGTTTTATATACATATTTACAAAGCAAAAGTATACTAAACATCACTTAAGTAGTTGTAAAATGTTGTTTTAATGTAGAAAGAACCGTCTTGTGAATAGTAGTCATCGGCATGTAGTTCACGAAGGAAAGTGTAGAAAGAAGTCAACTTCTCGATGGAATTGATGTAATGCTATTTCCATTGATTGAATGTCATATTCCTTGACACTTTGAACATTTGCAACAGTGCTCTTTGCTTGTATCAAGTCTCTGCATCTAATTGTAATGTTGCTTGCAAAATCTTGTACAAGACCTGTACGAATGTCATTTGAATTCATCGATGGACATGAATTGGGAGATAGAATTGGGGAACTCTCACTACTTCAGATTTCTATAATATCTTTGGGTTCATGAGAGCTGTCCATTGCCTGAGTGAAATAAAATTGTACAAATTGTAAACAATGTATGATTTGTGTATTGACTCATAAGCTATCTACAACTTCCCTTGTGAAACCTAACTATTTTGTTCATAGAGTTAAAAAACACTATGTAAATTGACATCTTGCTATTTCGGTTTTAAGTACTAATTCATTCTTCGTATGATGGTCACCGTATTGATTTCAGTCATATGCCCAAACTTCCAATACAAATCACATTCATATAATAAGCTGAGTTACTATTGCTAATAAATCAGATCACCAATCTATACTCAAAGTTGACACAATATTATATAATTATCATTCAGTTTAGTACAGTGGAATGTCCCCTAGTTGCAGTTTATAATTTTGTTTATCTTTGAAGGAATGTAGGATGCAGCTACGAACACACCACATTACAACAGAACACACCACATTACAACAGAACAAACACTTTCATCAAAAATACTCAAATCTGATAATAAGAATTGATTAAACCAATGCATTCAGTTAATAGATAAGAACAACATTGATTTAGAATGAAATAAAACACAGCAAAAAATGAACTGGCCATGTACAGATTCCCTCCCCAACCACATTTGAAGTGGATGCCAGTACGGGAAAATCCTAATTTAACAAGGCACCAACCCATAGCTATCTGGTAAGGAGTTATGCATATATTCTGGGTTTTTATACTGCTACAGTTGTGACATTGTTAGCCTGATTTTATTAGTAAATGGCATCAAACCCTTGAAGTAGCATTATATGTTTTTGATATCAATCTAATGTACACTTCGCATTAACAAATCTTTACCCTACAACACTGAATTTTTTGCTCTTGGTCAATAATTTTTTTTTGTTCATAAATTCCATTGTCTTGCAAACACAGAAATCTCATTTCAAATTTTTCAAAATGTGAGTGAACTGTACTTGATACATTACTACTGGAAAAGCTTGCTGCTTTGCAGGATAGACTATGTCAATGAAAATAATAGTCTGTATATTTTTTCCATTGAAACTTTTGTACACAGCTATGAAGTAACCTTGTAACAATGTACAAGTATCATAGCTACAATATTAAGTATTATCTGTATTTGACATGTCAGAGAGTCGCTGTAGCAACAACTTATTTTCCTCTTCAAAATCTAATTTATCGATTTTGGTGGCTTTTGCTTTTAAGCGTCTTTGACCACCAGTTTGATCAGCTGCATATGAAAGGGTGAAGAGATGATCTTTGAAGAATGCTTGTTTAATTAGGGCTGCAGCACTCATTTTTGCTTCCAGGTTGAATTGCAACATATATAAATACCTCGCAGAGATACCAAGAAGGTTGGTGGCTGAATCTTCGAAAGCAATAGCCCACAATGTTCCAGTATGGTTTGCTAGCTTTATTTGAAGGACATACCTGTAATTACAATCTGCTACTGTAACTTTACATTTTGAGCAATACTATGACTCATTTGCAGCTTGCTCAACTCTTTCTTTACATTGTTTTCCTTCTGAGACAAGGGGACAAGATGGATAGCAAAAAGAATTCGATTTGATAAATTGCACAGTTGCTTTCAAGATGCATTGGGCAGATTGGTTCATGTGGACAAAATGTTCTTCAATATCAGCAATTGTCTTTCTGCTTATTACGAGGGGCACACTGTGCACAACTTCTATAGACGATGAAAAAAGAGCAGTTCCATTCTCTAAGAACCATGATTTTAGCTGTTTTGTTTCATCTATGATTGGATCGATAAACAATTGTGTGCTTTCCAAAGTGCTTACCACTTTTCCATTATATTTTGTGATGCATCCATTTTTAATTGCAAGAACAACAATATAATGTGAGTGACCTACATCTCTTGGAGTTGTGTGCCTTGTTTCTAAGCAGTTGGACCTCATAGAGTCACATTAGCAGTAGAGGAAGTCATATCAATTAGCTTAATGGCCCTTCTAAGAACTTTTGAACCATCTCTTCTTCTTATTGTAGAGTTGGGTTCAACACAAACAACAATTCCAATAACATCAACAAGGGAATTGTTGGTGATGTGGAGAATGTCGGTGAGGGCCATGAGAGAAAATGGGTGCTATGGAATTGTAAGATCATTTTCAGAGGGTGAAACCTTCGAATCATCCTATAGACAAATCTCAAGTTGGCTATTGAGTTTGTTGTATAATTTATTAGCTGATTTAATAGTCCCCCCAGATATCGTATAGACGGCTCCAACTTCAACATTCTTGTAATGAAGATCTGCCAGCTCGTTGAAGGAAGTGACACGTATTTGAGTACTATCACAGTCAATAATGTCAAATGAGAAAACATGTCCTTGCCCCTTTTGAGTGTTGAACTTGTGCATTTCTCTTTTCATTTTCACACAACCCTTGATAACCCATCTTGTTTGAAATGGGTTCAAATTTTTGATGGGAGTGATGATGGGCACACTTTCTTTTGTCTGGTGGGATGAGCTTATTCCAAAGAGGGTTCTTCTGGGATTTTTGTTTGGTACGATGTTGTTCTTAGGCATATTTGTGGATGGTTCAAGTGAGTGTGTGGCATGTAGATGCTGATGTGGCTCATTTAACAAATGCATTGGTTGACCAATGATATGGTGATGTGAACAAGTGATTTCTAGCTCTGAGACGACAATCCACCTATATAGTTAAAAGGAGTAAGTAGGATGAATAGTATATTAGAAGTCAATAAGAAATCATCTAATCACAATCTCTCACCTTGACATAGAAATAAGAGGGCAGCTATATGCTACAAGCAGAACTATAGTTCCCTTTTGGATTTCTTCCAAAGCAATGGAGGTATTGTATTTCTTCAGAAGAGTAGCCTTTTGCTTATGAACTCCATCAAATAGGTCTATTTTGTATCGAGTTGTTGATGCAACACCATGGCCAAAGTTGGCTATATCTATTACTTGGAGGTATGGTTGTAATTTACAATTGCCATCATTGATCATTGTGATTGCATTGGCGGTGAGTTGGAACTTTTGCTTTTCCCCTTGAATAGATTTAGTTGGAACATTTGTATGTGTGGGGCTTGCCATCTGGAAAGGAAAATATTAGGTGGTGTCATCTATCTGAATTTCGCAACAACAAGAACACAGTGGAGTTCACATCGAAACACCACATATGCTAATGTTCATAGTGAATAATCACTTAATAACTAGCTGATATAACAAGACAAACTTCATGTGAACTTAACAATCAAGGAGTTGAACATTTGTTCATGTTCATTCTCCATTAAGTTTCTATAATAATGAATACCTAAGTTCTATTCCAAAAACAGTACACAAGCACAAGCTCTTAAACATAACTGTTTGATACAAACTAAATGTCTAGAATGCCTGTTTTAGTTTCTTATGAAGTTTCTCATTGCTCCTAATCTTCTTCATAATATTTTTTCTATATACTTTATATGCCAGTTATCTTTACCAAAAATCACTAGCTAGATTGTGGATCTGGAGAGGGCAACTTCAAAGGTAAGCATGCTAACTAAGACTGAGAAGGGGACATTAGTCAATATTCCACTAGAACCCTCAAACTGGAAGAACTTGCAAGTGATGTGACATAGCTAAACAGCCTTTGATCTGGAGAGCTGCTTGAAGCTCAAAAAGCTTGGGCTTGTTATCACTTAGATTGATTCCCCGAACAAAATTATTGTAAACAATGGCCCAGGTTATCACTCTGAATTCCAACTTAGATGTCACAGCCCAAGAAGAGTCTCCCTAAGAGATCCTCTCTGGATTTTCAGACAGATTACAAGGACCATTTTTCAATAGGATTTTCAACAAATCTCTATAAAATTTTGGAAAAGTATAAAAATAATTTGTAAAAAGAGATTTTATGTTGAAAATTAAAACATAATAGTTGACCAATACTTTCAATCCATTGGGAATTCAATCATCATAATTCTGCAGCGTAATGGATGGGCAGGAAAAAGAAAGAATGCAGGTTCAAAATTACAACTGATTGCGATTCAATCACTCATGCTATTAAGACAAAACACAGATGAAAATAACAGAGAACAAATAAGTAAATTCTTCCAATCAAATACTTAATAAGACAAACACAGGATATGTTGAGCATAATAATTATAAAATCCAAAACAATCACAATCAATAAGAAACAGCCAAACAGATAATTGAATTGCTAAAAGACCAAAACTATATTAAATGACACAGAATTCAACTGTAAAATAAATACAATATAGTCTCAACCAATCCTCGAGTTATAAAGAGGCCTACCCAAAAAAAAATCTAATCAAGATTCCTAAATTTCCTAACTCTTTGAAAACTATTTAGACTGTCCTTTATTCTACATTTTGTATCTGGATTTGACCCGGAAGGAGTAAAAGAAGGATATGGCTGAAACAACTGCACAACAGAAAAAATCATGGAAATAGAACAATTCCTAAGGAAAATATAATTCTCCAAAAGAATCTCCCATTGCTATTCCCTAACAATTATTAACAGGAAACCCATTGCATCAGGTTCCTGCTGGTGATTGGGAGAGTGAAATTGCATTTGGAGTTTTGGAACAGATGTAGATACTATTACAATAGGCTATAGCAAACAGAACAACTATTTTGTGAATTTTGAGAGAAGATGTCAATCTATATAAACATCTGCACACATATTTTACTTATATTTCAAGCTTTCTTGAAAACTTAAACCTTATTATATAAACACTTGGCTAAGCTTATTTTGAATCTCCTTCTAACTTTACAAGGAATGGAAGCAGTGACAATCGTGACTGGGAGTAGTGGTAAAGAAAGAGTGTAGAGGAAGGAGCATTATCAGGTGAAAGTCACAACACACATGAATGGAGATGGTCGCCAAACATCTGGACTGCATCAGGTTGCAGACTAGAGGCAAGCCACTGCTACAAAAACAGATGGGAAATCATCAAGCAGCCTCGGGTGAGGACTCCTACCACCCTTACAGCACCCTAATTCGCAATTTATCAGGAGGCACCACTACAACTCTAACACAGGGTACTTTAGGCTCTAAAATTTATGTGGAATGCAAAAGCTCACTCAATCCCTACTACGGATGCAACTACTATTGCCGGTCACAACTACTAAGGGAGAGATCTAAAACACCTATATCTTGTGTGAAATCTAGACAAAGGGGCGTGGCCAATGAATCCACAAGCTTGCAAATGTAAATGGAAATTGCAAGGCCCTATAATTTTAGAAAGTTCAAAAAAATTCAAATAACCTAAAACTGCATACCTTCTCTGGTGAATGACTCGAGATTCTCCAGAAATTGCCTCCTCCTCTCAACGGTGGCTGAAGAAATTGGCTCGTGCTGATTACGAAACCCTAGCAAATCAGAAATTTTCAATATCAAACTATTACGAAACTCTACCAAAGCATTTCGATACAGAAACATGGTTAAACACGAAACAGGAAGAACGAAACCCTACCAAATGACTCAAGATTCTGCAAATTGCGTCCTCCTGATTACGAAACCCTAGGAAACCATTCACGCCAGAGCCGGTACCTCAATCTATTCGCAGTAAACGGTACATAAGCTTGAAGGAATTTAATAGCAAACAATGGCCGTGACAAAGCAGCTCCGACGCGGTCGCCAAGCACCTCCGTAGCAGGACCAGTGAGCATGAGGTGGATCGGTGAAAACAAAGAGACGCGCCACCAGCAGTAAAAACTCACCGTAACAAACATTGCTTTTACCCCAGGCAGCCACGTTTCCCGGCGAAAAAACCTGGCGTGAAACAATTTCCCGGATGGAAGCTCACGCTTAATATAGCCTATCGGCTAAAAAATTAATTCATGTTTTGATGCATTCTACATAAAAAAAGCAAGCTAAAAAATTACTGCTATATCCAAAACCCTGTAGAAATTGAGAGAGCCAATGTTTCTAGTGACTTCCTTTAAATAGATAAACTACTGTAAGCCAAAAACCATAATCCACCATCAAACTTATGTTTGAAATTTAAGTCCAAAATTTCCAACAACCAAAAGCAAAAATGTGCAACTGTACAGAGCAAGACTAGCTTGCTCCTAAGCATAATCTACAATTATAGTTAATAAATTAAAACTCAAACTGATTTCATGATAACAATACCTCATAATCACACCATAGTAATGCCTATAGTTGCCCTAGACGCATATGCCCATTATAGCAGATAATTATAAACATTTGGCTCAACACATAGATTGATATTAGGTGAATGTAGCTATTGTTCATCAGAGGACATTTCCATTGCAGCCTACGCCTGTAGCTATTTTAGAAAACATTTCAAGTAGCAAGCATTGCAGATCAAATTTATTTGTAAAAGGAAGTAGAAGGTAATCTTTATTTCTTTCACCACAGTTCATACAAGCCTTCTACATGGAAAAGAAACTCTGATAATTGACACCTCTTTTGTTAAAGATCTATGCATTTACAATAACTTTATGCATGCACCTATGATGTGTCATAAGGTCCACAGTTTTGAGCTTTTCAGTTAATGATGTTTGCCCTCTCCTGAGCCATCATTAGGTCTGGAAATATTTTATTATTTCAAACAAGTGTAGAGGTTAATTTTGGTGGCTCTATGAGCACATGTGGACTTGTCTTTTCTAATGGTTGATATAAGTCCAAGGCAGATCTTTATGGTTGACCTGTGTTAATTTTCACCTCAAATAACGCTAATGATTGAAAGAAGGCCACAAACTTAATTTGTTATGGTATCAGTATTTGGGTTTTATTAGAGAGATTATCTGATATGGCTTCTCAATTACATGACATTAGATATGCTATGTCTTTAGCTTTATCGAATTGGATGAGCTTCTTCTATATAAATTATCTTTGTCTTGAATTGGGTTAGTTTCTATAAATTATATTTGTTCTGATTTGAAAGAGGTTGGACATTGTAGAAATGCATTCTCAAGAGCATTTAAAATTAGAAATGCTTGGGTTCAACTTGAATAAATAATATTGTCTTCTTAAAATTATGGGTCTATTATACTAGAGGAAAATCGTTTGCTTTGTCTCCTCATCGGTGGGACAATGTCATACTTTATCAAGAATTGATCTGTGATTTAACTTCCCTGGATTGGCGAAATCTTGAATTGTTGTTTCAATGTAAATTATTATTTTCAACTTCACAGTAGCTCTGCATATATCTTGTCCTACTGCTACTGTTGTTTCCTTACAAGCTCCACCATCGTTGGTCCAAATCTATACACACAAAGAAACTTCAACTTCCATATATTGTTAGGTTTATGGTTCCTTGAAGGATCCTTCTTCATTTGCATCCCTAACTACACTCCTTTTGTGGTTTCCTTTCATTTTATCATCTTGTATCATGTTGTTTCCATCTAATTGCACTAGCTTTTCTCCATCTCCAACTAAAGGCTATAAACTTTAATTGTATCATTCTTCCCCCATTTTGATCATTCATGGATATTAATACATTTTCTTTCTTTCTTTTTCAATTGCCCCTCCCTTGTCGCTAGGACTTCAGCTCTTTACTAGCTAAATCCTGCTCATTTTTCACTTATGCTATTTTTTTTAATTTCCAGTTTTTATTGTCCATCACTTGTGCTAATTTTTTCTTTCCACTATCTGTATAGTCTCTCCTTTGTTCCTACGATTTCAGCTATTTGCTAACTAAATCCTTCTCTTTTTCAATTGCCCTATTTCTGGGCTTGCCATAAGTTTGCAATGCTTGATTTTAAATTCTTGATTATATCTTTGGTTTCCTGAAGAAACTGGCCCAGAAAATTTGCATCATAATCATTCTTTAGCAGTGACAAACATATGATTTTTCTGCATTTTACACTAATTGTATGATCCAAAAACACACACCCCCAAGGACTTGTGATCTCACCAAACAACTTAATTAGTTTTATCTCGTAATGGATTCAAACCAAGAGTATCCACAATCCAAAGAGAACGTTTTATCATACCCGACAACTTGCATTTACTATTTTATCTTTTTTATGATCCTCACAGTCACAGTCACAGTCCTTGCGTCCATGGAACTACTGGCATGTTACTTCTAATATTTTTCCTCTGGTCTTAATGATGATTGATACGGTAAGAATGCTTATTGCATACCATGTTGCTTTCCATGCAATTCTTGTGGATTGATACACACCAGATGACTGGAAAAGAACTGAGTTGTATTCAAAATCGTTTGCTTGTAGAGATTGTGAAATTGTTGGAACTAATTTCTCCCACACAAACAACAATCAGATTTGGAAATCAGATAAGGTTGTCAGACTGTGTTCTCCACCGCCTCACTGCAAGGTGACAAAACTAATCTCTTCACCACCACTTGAAAACTGTCTTAACTCCACCGCCTGCAATCAGATGGAGTCTTATCACACCATAGGATATTTCAAAATTATCCTTATTCACCGAATACAATTTAATGTATTGACTTGCCTTGCACTGCAAGTCTTATAACCGCCATTGTGCAACTATAAAATAGAGTTGCCTGGTGTTGTAAAAGATATTAGATAAATGCAGATATTTGATATTGGTGGAACTCTGCAGAGTCCAATATCTGCCTATGTAATCTTGATCAATTAATGAATATGATGTTGCAGCAGCAACCTGGTTTGTTTTATATTTTGTCACTATCTTGATGATTATCTATTTCTATTGTTTTCTGTTATTTAACATAAAAGAGGGGTAAAAATTCATTAAAACAAGAGAAAATTACAGAGCAAAGTCATTACATAGCCTTATCCAGCTCCACCAAATGGTCCAACTGTTGAGACAAATCAGGGGGTAATTGACCCTGATCAACCAAATTCCAATCGTGAATATGATCAGAAGCCCATTTAGCCAAACAATCAGCAACACCATTCCACTCCCTAGGAATATGAGTGAAAGTAACAAACTCAAGAGAAACACAAAGATTGAAAATTTGTTCAATAATCAAAGCCAGGTGCCAACTAACATCATCTAACCTCCGCCTGTTCAGCAAGTTCACCACAACCTGGGAATCAGATTCACATATAATCCTGCGCCACCCCAACTGACTGCCACGCTCCATAGCCAGTAAAATTGCCTGAGCCTCCATAAGATTATTAGTATGAAGACCTTTATAAATAGAGAAAATAAATTGAACATCCCCAGAACTATCCCGACCAACACCACCAATTCCAGCATGACCAGGGTTTCCATGAGAAGAGCCATCCGTGTTAATTTTTAGGATGCCTTGAGGAGGAGGAGACCATCTTCCCTCCCTATTCACCTTCAGTGTTGGATGCCTACACCTGTTGCGCATAAGCTACCGATGCGAAGGAGGAAGATGAAGGCGGTTGAAACAACCAACATCAGAAGGAGCAATCGAATCAGTCAGATCACACTTAGCCGCGATCGTTTTTCCTAAAGAATGCAAAATTTTCCACCACAAGCGAGGGGCCCCCATCATCACATCCTGAAAAATCCGACGATTCCTCTCCAACCAAATATTCCAAATAATGAAGGATGGGCCAATCGCCCAAGCAGCTTAAAGAAAGGAAGCTGAAACAAGGGCCCTAGTCCCTCGATCCACAAACTCAACCAAAGAGGAAACATGCGTATAGGGCATATTCCACACCCGCCACCAAAGATGCCAAATCTCCCAAGCATAGGAACATTGGAAGAAGAGATGAGAAGCACACTCCTCAGCCTCACGACACAACACACAAAAAGAGGGACCCTGGAAACCCAGCTTGCATAAATTATCCCAAGTAAGACACCGATTTTGAGCCACCAACCACATGAAGAAATTGCACTTGGGCCAAGACAACTTATGCCAAACATACTTCCACCAAGGGACCTCAATATCCCCAAACAACTGTCGACCCAATTGCTTATAGCCAGTAGACACAGAGTACTTCCCAAACATATCAGAACCATCCCAAGCTAAAATATTAGGTCCCTTCAATGAATTACAAGCCCGGGAAGCCAAAAGTTGAGCAAGCTCCCGCCTATACCCCTCAGAGCCCCCAGGAGGCCACTCAGAAGGGTGCTTCCAGCGAAAAGAAACAACAGAGCCACAATGCTCAGCAATCTTGTAATGCTCAACGATGTCCCAACCAGCAGCAATAAAAATGTCACAGAGGGGTTGAAGATGAGGAAAGCAAAAAGAATAGGTGAGTGACCATCCCAAGAATCCCACCAAAAAAGAGCCTGTGATCTCGAATGACAGATCCAAAAAAGTGCACGCTTAATCAACTGAGCTCCCACTTTCAAAGTAGACTAAATCATAGAACCACTCCCCTCCAAAGGATAGCGAGGAACCTCATCAGAAGCAACACCACGAAGATACTTATAGTTAAGAACACGGGCCCACAGCTGGTGTTGATTAGTACACCAGCTCCAGTAAAGCTTCGTCGTAAGAATTTGCCCATTCAAAATAGAAGAGCGTAAATTGAGACCACCCTCCTGCTTTGGTCTACACACAGAATCCCATTTAACAAGGCTCCACTTAGAAGTCATCAAGTTACCACTCCAAAGGAATTGCCGAGAGAGAGCATCAAATTCCCGAAGGAAATACATAGGGGCCGATTGAACAAAACACCTATAGATGGGAAGGGCCTGGATAACATACTGAAGGAGGGTAACTCTAGCAGCAGTAGACAACCACCGATGAGTCCAATGTGTTACCTTCTTCCTCAACTTATCAAGCAACATTTGCCAAGAGGATCTGGGTTGACGACCAACGGTAAGAGGAATCCCCAGATAGACAAAGGGGAGAGATCCAATTTGAAACCTCAAAATAGCAGCAATCCTCCTCTAGATGGCCAAAGGAGTATTAAAGAAAAAAATAGAAGACTTTTGCTCATTAACTTTCTGACCCGAAGCAGCAAGGTAGATGTACAAAGCTTTCCTAAAGGATTCAACTTCATGAAGACGAGCCAACCCCATAAGAGAGGTGTCATCCACAAACTGGAGGTGAGAAAGAGTAGGTAGACCCATCCCCCACTACCAACCATGAATCACACCTCGAGAGACCCCAGATTTAAGAAAGCGACCCAGCCCCTCTGCCATAATAATAAACAGATAGGGAGAGAGTGGGTCCCCCTGACGAAGGCCCCTGGTAGAACCAAACAGCTTTGAAGGTTCACCATTCACAATGATAGAAAATGAGGAGGAAGTCACACAACTCATAGTCCAACTCACCCACTCAGAAGAAAACCCAAAGGCCAACAAGATCTTCTGAAGGAAACTCCATTTAACTCTATCATACGCTTTTTCCATATCCAGCTTGATGAACATAGACTTATCCTTGGAGGTCGCCATGGAATGAATGACCTCAGAGGCAATCACCACCCCATCAAAAATTTGACGACCAGCCACAAAACCTCCTTGCTCCTTAGAAATAACAATAGGCAAGCAAGATTTAAACCGCTCAGCAATCGGCTTCGTAATAATCTTATACACCACATTGCAGAGCGCAATAGGTCAGAAAAACTCAAACCTATCAGCACCCTCCTTCTTAGGAATGAGGACTAAAAAAGTAGCATTCAGGGCTCGAAGCATCTGCTTGTTATGAAAAGATTCATAGACAACCTCCAACAAATCCAGCTTCACAATTTCCCAAAACTCCTGGAAAAATTCAACTGGGAACCCATCAAGGCCAGGAGCTTTCCCCTTATTCATCCCAAACACAACCTCTTCCACTTCAGACAAAGTAATCAGGTGTATGAGAGAAGCATTCAGCTCATTAGAGATCAAAGAAGGAATACAAGCAAGAATCATATTCTCATCAACCTTAGCAGGAAGAGAATCCCCAGTAAACAAAGCAGAGAAGAACAGGCGAGCTTCTCTGGATAAAGCCTATTGCGAGGATAAAACTAAGCCTTCAGAGTTAACGAGAGAAGAGATATAACACTTGTTCCGACAAGCCTGCACAGAGTGATGAAAGAAGGCAGTATTCCTATCGCCCTCTTGAAGCTAGTCAATCCGAGCCTTCTATTTCCAGAATATCTCCTCACAAAGCTCCCACTAATCCACAAATTTAAGAGCCTGGGACTCAGCATGCCCAAGAGCTTCTGAAAAACCAAGATCCCTAATTTGGCGAGTAATAACAGCAAGACGCTCCTGCGCTTCCCTTTTCTTGGCACGAAAATTGCCAAAACATAGCCTATTCCATCTCTTAAGATGAAACTTAACACATTGCAGCTTCTTAACAAAAGAATACATAGCTATACCATACGCAGGGGCTCCATCCTGCCACCACTAAGCAACAAGATTATACAAAGAAGAATCACGAAGCCACGAAGATTATAAAGGAGGATTCTTTGGATTAGGGAAAGGAGAAGCTGAAAACTTAATTGGCCAATGATCAGAGCACACCAATCAAGAATCTCAGAGCAAATAACCACACTGCCCCTAACCCAAAAGCTAGAAACAAGAAACCTATCCAACCGCTCATAAATTGCCTCTGACCCACTCCGCCTATTATTCCAAGTAAATAAGCCATTAGAAGGTTTGACATCAACAAGAGCAAGAGAAGCCACACTGGCCCGGAACAAATCTGAAGCAAGACTCAGTCTCGACAATCCTCCTATTTTCTCTTCCAGACACAAAATAGAATTGAAATCACCAGCTAAGATCCAAGGCAAATAAGGAGCACAAGACCTAACAAACGTGATATGGGCCCAAAGCTAGCTTTTACCATGGATGTCAACCGGAGCATAAACATTGCTAACCAAAATAGTCTCACCAGAGTCCAAAACCAAGGCTACCACTGAGATAGAGGAATGGCTAGAAATCCACTAACGAGGAACAACCTTACGAGGATCCCAAAAAAGTGCCAAACCTCCAAAACTTCCCCTAGAGCCAATACACTGACACTGACCAGAAAACCAAATACGAGGAGCATACTTAAGCATGCAGTCCACCTAAAGCTTAGTCTCCTGCACACAAAAAATATCTGGAGAATGTACCCCAATCAAATCCTGAATAGTTTTTTGACGGGAGGTGCTATTCAGCCCCCTTGCATTCCAAGAAAGAATAATCATGGAGAAGGCTAAGCAAAGTGGGCGTCCAAGGTCTTAACAGAGCCCGATTCCACCAATAAATCCCTAATAGATTTAATCTTGTCCACATCCTTCTTGCGACCAACTTTAGGAGACTTATCAAAATTCCCCTTCTTAAAAGGGCGTTGGAGCACTCCTAGATAAGAAGCTGATCCCCGACCTTTGCCTGAAGAAAATGCCTCCTTAGCTAAGTCCGCTAAAATAATATCATCATTTAAACCAGCTGGAGTGTCAGCAGGCCCAGATCCTCCCTATTCCAAAGGAAGAGAAGTGTCCCTAACAACAATTGCCTGTTCCAACCCTGTATCCATACCAGTAGCCCCAAACAAGATCTCAACAAGAATCCCCTCCTCCAAGGCCTGATTATCCAAAACCTCAAAGTGATTGAATCCCTGATCACTCTGCTTATCCTTATAGGGTCGCTTCTAACCTCTCCCCTTAGCTTTCGGTTTAGCGGGAATGAAGCCATCCTTATCAAGCCCTCTCTCAGCCTTTCCCCCTTCAGCCATAGACACCTTGCTTTTATCTGCCTTCTCCACCGAAGGCCCCGATGATGGAGAAGAAGGGACCCCAGCCGTTCTGGATGCCCAAGGACACTGACGCTGAAGGTGTCCATACTCATGAAAAAACTAACAACGAAAAGGAAGGGACTCATAATCTAACTGTTGAATCCACAAGGCAGAGCCAATACAGATCTCCAAAGAATCTGGCAATAGATTATTTAAATCAATTTCAACACAAATGCGAGCGAAAGAAAATCCCTTTTTATCCAAAGTATTCTGAGCAATGGCAGCCGGCTTCCCCAACAAGGCCGCTATCCATTGCAGAATATCTTCTCTCCAGAACTCCAAAGGTAGCCATGGCAGGTGAACCCATACAGGAACCTGAGAAGGCAGGTCCTCAGCCGCATTGAAACCCCCATGCCAAGGTTTCATGAATAAACCCACATGATTGTAAAAAAATGGCCCCCCCTTAAACACACGATTACGATCTGAAATACAAGAAAAATCAACCATAAAGAAGCCATTCCCAACCACCAAAATATCAAAATCACCTTCAACTTGCCAGGAACGACGCATCCAGGCCTCCAAAGCCGAGAGGGGGACACGAATACCCAAAAACTTACAAATCAGAACATGTTGAGTCCAATAAGAGAAATCCTCATGCACCGATTCTGGAGACTTAACCAAAACTGGATGAGCACGACTCCGCAGCAAACAACCATTCACTTTCTTGAGCTTAGAGCTCTCACCCACAAAAGAGTTATTCATCATCTGAGCATGCAGGTCCTTAATGCAGCCCGGAGGTGACGTTGCACCCCCAATCACCAAGCTCTTTGAGACTTCAGCCATCATCAACCACACCCGATACCCCTAGCCAAACCCACAAACCACCACACCCCACCAAAAAGACCCCACTCTCCAAAATCCCCGCAGCAGACCCCACACCACACTCCTCACGCCGCAGAGCCCACGCCACACTCCTCCCACAGCAAACCCCACACGCAGAAAAAGAACAACCTTCGCAGCAGCCCCACACCACACTTCTCACACAACAGCCCCATGCACCATGCACAGGAAAGGCAGATGCGGCTAAGGCATGCAAGCCTTTAGCCATTCCGCACCAGAGCTCTCACGCACAGCCATCATCAGAACTTAATGTGTTTTTCCTATTGTTCTTTGTTATCAATTTTGTTCTATGATATTTTCATCTCCCTCCGATCCTACAGAAATGGAGGGAAGCTGTTTAGAAGGTTTATACCTGAAGTAGTCTAAGAAATGGTACTCCTTCTCAATGATATCACACTTAAAAACTTTTCAGGTGGAATTGTTGTAACCAAGCTCATACATGCTTGAATGTTTGATTCTTTGTTGGGGAAGTCAACATCTATAATTTTGATCCCAACAAACATGGACAATTTGTTGTGATTGATTCAAACAGATCAAACTTTCAAATCAATAAGACTAGTAGACTTCATATTGAGGAATATTTTTAAATTTCCAAGCTTAGTGCAGCTTCTCTTCATTTTTTTTTAATATTTTAAACTCAATTTGTTGCATCCATTCTACTCTTATTTTTTATTAGATAAAAAAGGAAGGGCTCCAATACTATACAAAGTTAACAACAGAGCAAAACAACCCAACAGAACAGATTGGCAAAACAACAACCAGTCAAAAAACACTAGAACAACATTAGCAACCCAAAAGAAACATCAAGTAAAGACATACAGACCAGTTAGAAGATTTGCATTGGACACACAAGCCACTTATCAGAACCAAAAACCATATCCATAACAAAACTAACTGGCAACCACCAGCCATTAAGGATAGTCTTTAAAACATACTGCAAAATCATACTAAAACCATCATAAGCTTTAAGCTAGTCTAAGACTTAAACTCTTTTCAATCTAATAAAACTCTTAGATTGAAACACAATTATAAAATCTAAATCTATTCACTCTTGCTCTTGCTTTTGTGTAACTTTAACTCTTAAACACAATTATAAAATCTAAACGGATAGGGAAAATTCTCGAAAAAATAAAATTTGAGAATTGCAATACAGTCCACCTCAAAGCAATTGTAACCCCACAACTACAATGACGATTATTGTGAAAGCAAAGTTGAAACATTATTCTGTTAGGCAATTGGATTTTGAAATTTTCACAATATTTTCCTCTACATTATAGTAGTAACCATGATAATACAAATCTTGATAGTACCAATATAATTTATTATTGCAAAAACAGGATCCCACTTCTAAGAAACGGGATCCCATTTTTAAAAAATGGGATCCTATCTAGCTTCAGGATCCCGAGCCTAAATTAAAAACGGGATCCCGCTTTTAAAAAAACGGGATCCCACTTTTAAAAGGGATCCAGCTTTTTAAAAAATAGGATCTCGTTTTTAAAACTTCCATTTTAGAAAAATTTCAAAAGGATCTGTTTTGAAAATTTTCAAAATTTCAAAATGAAAATTTTCAAAATGGGATCCATTTGAAAATTTTCCAATTCAGAAAATTTCAAAACAGGATCCCATTTTTAAAATTCCAAAAATGGAAATTTCCCTTTTTGGCGGATTTTGAAAATGGGATCCCGTTTTTAATAACGGGATCTCATTTTGTAGAACCAAAACGGGATCTTGCTTTACAAAATGGGATCCCGCTTTGTAAACGGGATCCTGTTTCCAAAAATTTAAAATTGGGTTTTCTTTGTGGGCAGGTTTTTGCCTTGTATTTTGGTTCGGGAAAAGCATTGGGAATCTGAACTTAGGCCTTCAACCTGGTTTGACCTGCAAGTTGAAGGTCCTAACAATGTCAGAGAAAAATACCGAGTTTGGACATATAGCTGACAACTTTTTTTTAGCATTTTTTGACAAAATTAAAATCCATTTTAGATGAGACAATGTAGATTCCAAATATGTAATTTTTTTTACAATTGGATTATTTTTTCTATTTTTCAATTAATTTCTAATGAAACTAGTCCATAAACTTTAAATATCAGGGTTTTTTAATATTTTAATAACTTTTGATCAACATAACATTTTGATGAATGAATTGCACAAGAACAAACTTCAGACAATTCTTTTCAATTTAAAAAAAAAATCAAAAAATGATAAGGTCATCTTATGCGTGTCGTACACGACGATTTTTCAAAACGACAAATATGCCTAATAAAAAATTAACAAAAAAAATATTCAATAAAAAATTACAAAAAAATATCGAGAACAAGCTTCAGTGAGCCACAAATCTTTTCCCAAAAGGATTTAGAAAAATATGATAATTTAGGTCAAAATATGAATGTTGTACACGTGCATGGTATGGTAAAAAAAAGTGACTTTTAAATAGTGGTTTTTAGAAATGCCTATTGAAACTCAATTTGTACAATCTGGGTATTGAAATAAATTATATATTTGGAAACTAGACTCTGAGTACTACATTTTAGGATTAGTGACTTTTTTGAAGATTTCATCTCTAAGTGCTTCAAATTTTAAGGTCAAATGTGTCAAATGCTGAAAATCAGGGAAAACACTTCCACTTTTTGGCCAAAAAGTGGACTCAACTTCTTCTACACACCCAAGTATCCTTATCTATGAGGGAAGAGCGTATGAAAAATGTAACTAATTCTTTCATTTACCTAATATATTTACCCTTCGCTGAGGGTTTCGGGTTAAATACCAATATTTTAGAAACAAATATAATAAATCTCAGTGTGGTGCTTGGTGTACTGATCTATTTCGGAAAGGGAGTGTGTGCGAGTTGTAAATTTGAATAATCTAGCTGGATCCAACCAACTACACTTTGTAGATAGAAAAGTGCATGATCTCAACAAATTACTTCTAAAAGGGAAAAAAGAAATATGGAAGAACTATAGCATTTCCTAGTTGATTGGAAAATTTTATTACCAATCCCAACCAACAAGAGAAAATCTTTAGAATGGTTAAAGCTAAACTGCTTGAAGTCCAAGCACAACTGGGTACTCTTTCCACCGTTCTGCTAATATGAGATGGGTTTAAAGGCATAGTTGGAGGTTCATCCGATATATAACATTCATATCAATGGAATTATTCAATATATCGACTGAAAAATAGTCCTAATCTAATATTTTAAAGGATTAGACCGATTTATTTCATAGAGTTGGGCTATTTGATTGAAATGAACGATAAACATTAATATATTCTTATTCGTTCCAAAGCTACGGGAGATGTATTATTTGTACATTCCTGTAGCGGATAAACAACATCAATCATTAAAAGAAATTTGGAAAAGTAACTTAAGTTACTTTGTAAATATTCTTTTATCCCAATATAACTTAACTAAATAGAGAACCAATAGAACTAAATAGATAATTTATCGGACTAAATAGATAACTCAATGTAGAAACTAATTTAGGAAATATATATTTCCTAGGCTTTCCTCGGTTTATCACTCTCTTCCAAGTTTTTATAACATTTATCAGGTTTGAGAAAAACCTATCTGTAAGAGAGACAACTGTCTTTTTAAGTTTTTTTAGAGAGTTTATCAGGTTTGAGAGAAACCTATCTATAAGAGAGATAAGTATCTTTCTAAGTTCCTTTAGAGATGAGATAATTTCATCTTTAAGCTTCTTTATAAGTGAGATAATTTCAATTCTAAGTTCCCCTCTCAAATTTTCCAAGTTTGTAAGAAGTTTATTACACGGGGAGCGGTCAGAAGGAAAAGACAAACTTGTGCTACAAAAAGAGTTCGTTTTCGACTCCTTTACCTCATTCATAGTTTCATTTCGTCCAAAAATAGGCGAATGTCTCCTACCCAAGAAACTTTTGGTACGATTTCCCAAATCTTGAAGAATCTCTCTTATTGAAACAAAACTATCTTTTATAAGATTCAAACTAATTTGAATATGTTCCCAATGATCTATTTTGGGATACATCCGGACCCTCAACATAGCAGATCAACTACCATTATTCGTATTCCACCAATATCTATTCATGCAAATAAGATCTTCTAATCGATAACAAGGCCAAAGAAAACGTCTTATCTTTTGTCTTGTATCTATGATAAGATGTTCATCTTTTTCCATGAGACCTTCGTCATTTGGTATCTCTTTACTATTTAATTTTGTACTTTCATCTAAATTATTTTCCAGATTCAAAAGATTCAAAATTCAAAATTCTCTGCGACGTCTGGGAAGAAAAATATCTTCGAAAATGAAAGAACTTGAAATTTTATCATTTACATTTTCAATAGTGTTTCTTTTTCCTCGTTTAGATCTATCAAAAAGATTTACATCTTTTCTTTTCCTCTTCATTTTTAGGAAGAGACTCGCAATCTTATATATCAAGAATCGGTCATTAAAGTACCCCAGTAGAAGTGGTATAGATCGTCTATGCTTATCGGCAAAAACTCTAAAAAAACCATTTTTGTTCTTTTTGAAGTAACTCTTAAGATACAATATAGTTTCCAATAATTCCAAGTCAAGTTCTCCATTCTCCAAATATGACCTAGTGAGTTTGGCTACAGCGGCCTCGTTGCCTAATTTCTTTTTATTGAAGAAACGAGTCGCATTTCTGCTCTTAGAAAACCAAGGAGCTAGTGGTAGTTTTTGGATTTTATATTTTCTTTTCCAAACTCAAAAAAAATTCACCATTTCTGGCTATGGAAATTTCTCTGTTTCTTGCTTTGGTGTATCTACTTGCTTAGTGTCTTTTTTCCCGAGTTCTTTGAGTCTTTTTCCTTCTCTTTCAAGGCATTCTCTCTCTTTTAGGCATTGTATTTTGGGGTTTTTTTCTTTCTTCCGCTCTTTCGGGTTCCTCTTGGCTTCTTGTGTTGGAACCTTCTTTTTCTTCTTATTCAGTGAATCCAATTTTGATTTCACTTTATCCCATGCATTCTTATCACCCCTGGCATTTATCTTAGCATCTCATTCCAAAATGAGGTTTTTTATCTTTATTCAGTCCCAAACTTACATGAATGTAGCAGACAACAGTGGAGCGTGAAAATTAATGTGTATTCGAGTGCTAGGAGCAGGTAATCGTAACACCACTAATATCTGCAATATTATCATCGCTATAATTAAAGAAGTAGCACCTAATATGCCTTTGTAAGAATCAGAAGTAGTTAGAGCCGTAGTTATACATATGTGTAAAGAACTTAAACGTAGTGATGGAATGATAATACGATTTGATGATAATGCAGCAGTTGTCATTGATCAGAAAGGAAATCCAAGAGGAACTCGAGTTTTTGGTTTAGTTACTGAGGAATTAAGAGAATTGAATTTCACCAAAATAATCTCATTGTCTCCTGAAGTATTATAATTATACACTATGTAGAAGTAATGTCAGGCATATTCCTTAAAAAAGATAAACATGTCTTTATATTGAGCTTGTAAATTCCTAAGAATTAGTTTGTCATGGGTAACGATACTATTGCTAATCTAATGACTTATATAAGAAATGCTGACATGGTAAAAAAAAAAATAGTTCGAGTGGCAACTACTACTATTACCAAGAACATCACAAGGATTCAAGGAAATCCAAGAGGAGCTCGAGTTTTTGGTTCAGTTACTGAGGAATTAAGAGAATTGAATTTCACCAAAATAATCTCATTGTCTCCTGAAGTATTATAATTATACACTATGTAGAAGTAATGTCAGGCATATTCCTAAAAAAAGATAAACATGTCTTTATATTGAGCTTGTAAATTCCTAAGAATTAGTTCGTCATGGGTAACGATACTATTGCTAATCTAATGACTTATATAAGAAATGCTGACATGGTAAAAAAAAAACAGTTCGAGTGGAGCTACTACTATTACCGAGAACATCACAAGGATTCAAGGAAATCCAAGAGGAACTCGAGTTTTTGGTTTAGTTATTGAGGAATTAAGAGAATTGAGAGAATTGAATTTCACCAAAATAATCTCATTGTCTTTGAAGTATTATAATTATACACTATGTAGAAGTAATGTCAGGCATATTCCTAAAAAAAGATAAACATGTCTTTATATTGAGCTTATTGAGCTTGTAAATTCCTAAGAATTAGTTCGTCATGGGTAACGATACTATTGCTAATCTAATGACTTATATAAGAAATGCTGACATGGTAAAAAAAAAAATAGTTCAAGTGGCAACTACTACTATTACCAAGAACATCACAAGGATTCAAGGAAATCCAAGAGGAGCTCGAGTTTTTGGTTCAATTACTGAGGAATTAAGAGAATTGAATTTCACCAAAATAATCTCATTGTCTCCTGAAGTATTATAATTATACACTATGTAGAAGTAATGTCAGGCATATTCCTAAAAAAAGATAAACATGTCTTTATATTGAGCTTGTAAATTCCTAAGAATTAGTTCGTCATGGGTAACGATACTATTGCTAATCTAATGACTTATATAAGAAATGCTGACATGGTAAAAAAAAAACAGTTCGAGTGGAGCTACTACTATTACCGAGAACATCACAAGGATTCAAGGAAATCCAAGAGGAACTCGAGTTTTTGGTTTAGTTATTGAGGAATTAAGAGAATTGAGAGAATTGAATTTCACCAAAATAATCTCATTGTCTTTGAAGTATTATAATTATACACTATGTAGAAGTAATGTCAGGCATATTCCTAAAAAAAGATAAACATGTCTTTATATTGAGCTTATTGAGCTTGTAAATTCCTAAGAATTAGTTCGTCATGGGTAACGATACTATTGCTAATCTAATGACTTATATAAGAAATGCTGACATGGTAAAAACAAAAAGTAAATAGCTGAAGAGCCTTGTATTTTTGCCTCCAATATTGAAATGCCGCCAAAATAATATTGACAAAAGAGTTTCTTCATGATATTCATGAATACTTAATATTATTCAGTGTTAACAATTTGGCTGACAAAAAAAACTATTTAATAAATATTTAATTTATAAAAAAAAAAGATTAATAATATGTTATATATAAATATATAATAATATTACATATAAAGTATAAATTATATATATATAATTGATTTATTATTATTATTTATAAATTAATTAATTTTACATAAATATATTTCAAATATATATCAATTATTTTTATGCAATAGATTTACTTAAATTTATTTTATATAATTCATTGTATTATTTAATTATCTTAAATTTTTTATATAAATAATTTATTATATATATAATTGATTTATTATTATTATTTATAAATAAATTAATTTTACATAAATATATTTCAAATATATATCAATTATTTTTATGCAATATATTTACTTAAATTTATTTTACATAATTCATTGTATTATTTAATTATCTTAAATTTTTTATATAAATAATTTATTTTAAAAT
Source organism: Sequoia sempervirens (assembly GCA_007258455.2). NCBI lineage: Eukaryota > Viridiplantae > Streptophyta > Pinopsida > Cupressales > Cupressaceae > Sequoia > Sequoia sempervirens. The sequence goes on from VDFB02047230.1 coordinate 459,656,719, forward strand.
ACAACAAATAATCTCAGCATAAATCTAAAATAAATATATATAGGTAATTCTTAATCCAGCGCTTACCAGCTGAAAAAAGAAAGTATTTGATTTCATGTCAACAAATCTTCAAATTCCCCACGTTAATGTCAAACTCGCGCACGTGAACGGAAACGGAAAATATATTTTTTTTTGACTCACTTAAAAAGTCAGGGCTTAGTGTGTTGCTCTTAAGTCCAGCCTTCCTCGTGATTTAAGTTTCGCAGAGTACAAATGCTGTATAAGAATTTTTTCCTGCAATTTACCCTGGATAGAGCTCTCACTGAAGAATTGAGATGTTGGTGATCTCAATTCAGATTGAAACTCCGATATCCATATTCATAGAAATACAGATCCCCATTTTTTGGGAAATAAGAGTTGAGCTTCGATATCCATAGAAATACGAATTAGGCCGCAGATCCCCATTTTTGGGGAAATAAGAGTTGAGCTTCAGGTTCGAAGTCGTGAATTCCTAAATTAGCCGATGATTTTCTAAGACACGATATTTACTTACGCTGTCAGATTTTGTTAAACTCAAAAGGAACTGAACTGATTTTTAGCATCTGAGACGAGCTTAGTGTAAACTAAAATTAGGTTTTTTGTCTGGTACTCACAGGAATATTCAAGTCGGGGCTTTCTTTCTGAAGTTTTTTGTTAAATTGTTGTTCCAGGTTCACTACTGATCAAGAACCTACAATTTATCTTGCTGCGTGCGAAATCCCGCACAAGGTCTATGAAGAGATAGCTTCCATAAATCATGTAGATTTTTTTGTTGTGAAGAAGGCCGAATGTGTGGTATATATGACCTTCCTTTCTCTGTATACAGAAGATGAGAATATGGTCTTCGACCAAGTAAGTATACCCATTAATCTCATTCATTCTTGAATCTCGTAGAATCCAGGGCCTCCCAGTTATAATTTGTGCTAGCATTCTTATGGACTATTAATCCTTGAACAAGGCTGTACCTCAAACAATATATATGCATTTTTTCTGATTTTTGTAACATAAAATGATGTTTTAATTTTCTGATTTAATATTTCTCTTCGAACCTTAGTTTGCTGATGCGAATTTCTGAGTGTATCTATTAACACATATGTTCATTTCAATAACACCCAGATTTATAACAGACTTGTTTGACCATGAATAAGCATAAAAACCACACAATAAAGTACCCAAACAACCACCAACATAAGCCAAAATTTCTGATATTCAAATGTCCAGTCCGCTGCTACAAGTCAGAATTAATTAATGATGCAAATACAAATGCAATGGGTTCCAAACATGCCCAACAACATATGGAAGTCTGCTGTCATGAAGTAACCCCAATTCATGCAATGAAATATCTTCCTCCTCTAACCTTAGTTGGGCGAAATTGCTCCAGCCACAAAATGCAACTATGGCATGAAGAAACAACTCTAAAACCCTACCAAAGGAGTGCACTGGCCTGCTGGTCTGCTGATAGGGTTTGCAACCCTAGAAATTTGAAGAATAACCTCCAACTTGCACAATTCGCCCCTTCAACTAAATGCCTAAATGCTGATGCAGAAAACAAAATGTGATCCTAACAAGAATCATCATTGAAGTCTATGTGAACCTCCATCATAAGTCTTCCATTGAAGAAGCTAGGGTTTCGTCCACTTCTTCTATATTCATAAGGGTTTTGTCCTTATAAAAGTAGAGATAAATTCATTGATGATTCAAATGCCTTCAATTGACCTTTATATTTATATCCAACCTCCTTATGCCTCTCAATCTAGCTGACCTAATTTGGCCCCCAAATTTCTAATTTAATTTAAATTTAATTTTTTTCTCCTTGCATTTAAATATATAAAATATAAAATTAAATATTATTTCCCCTCCTTTTGAACACCAAGACTAAAAATAACAAAATATTATTTTTACTTTGTTCATTTTGAAAAGACATCAAAGTTATGACATTCCTAAAAATAAACTTTTCATGCCCACTCGTAGTTCCAAATCTAATTCTCTTCTAGTTGATGTCTATGGTTTGTAAGATACCTGAATGGTTAGAATTTAGACCAACATATTAGGGTTCTTCAATTTTACACGTATCTTAGGGCTGGTACTCATCCATACTTTTTCTTTCATCAAATATAAGCATTTAAACTAAGAAACCTTTTCACAAAACTTGCAAGGTATTCTACAATCACCTTAAACGACTGGACTTGTTTCATGGAATTGTTGACTCTAGCCTCAAGAAAACTTCTCCACAAACTATTGACCTTATCTTTGACCTGAGTTTAAGGCATAGAAAACAAGGTTCCAGATGATATTTATGATCACTTCCTCACATTCAAGAAATCTGTTAGTTGAGAACTGAAATTCATGTCCTATGAAAGCAGGGAACCGAAGTAGCACTTGTCATCCTGAAAACAGCAATGATAGACACTAATGATATGTGTCATGTTGCTCCAAAGTCTACACAAAGCTATATGATTAAAAATGATATTTTACAATCACCTGTTTTATTGGTCAATTCTTTTGACTTTTGTTTGCCATGCTTAAAATTTTTCAATTACAAGTTTTGTATGTTTAGAAAGCAATTTCCCCGTGTAATACAAAAGAATTAAATTTATCTCTAGTTACACATGGAATTCGAAATCAATCATTGGTGTTCTTAAATCCCATATATCATATAACCCAGCTTAATTGTCTGTCACAGATGAGCAGTTCTATGAGCTTGAAAAGGGAACAAGCTGTTATGTTTGGTCACCATCTGAATCAATTCCCCAGATTTTACCTGTGATTTTGTCTCACTGGGACATCATAATAGGCAAAGCTTCCATGGTAGGATCACGTCCCTTGATCAAGAGGCTTGCAAAACTCTTCTTAAGAATGTCCCGCAACACACATCTACAATAGCAAGCAATGACAGTGGAGAATCTGGTTCTTAAGAAAGTCCCGCAACACACATCTACAATAGCAAGCAATGACAGTGGAGAATCTGGTCTTAGAAGCGTGTATAGAACCATTGGTACTTACATGGTCTGTTCAATCTATGATGCGGCTTGTATTGGAGACCCTGAAGCTGTCTTGAAGATGCCCCATTCTACTATGCAGTGCAACAAAGGAAAGACTTTTGACGAAATTGTAAGTGTCTGTATCTCGGAACACACCGATTATGGCAACATGCTGGAGTGTATCACTGAACACCTACTTAACTCAATCACAATGGGAATCACAAATCCCATTTCAGACTCTTCCTATGAGATGGGGATAGCACTGCAATTGGAAGCAATGGGTATGGAGGCTCAGGTAATCTCATTATTTCTACTTATTTGTTCATAGATGATAGTCACATTGCTCAGGCTCCACAAAACATACACAAAATCTTCAAACCTTAATTAAATATTTATTGAATATTAACAATATGTAAGGTAAATGGTAAGAAATTCTCTTGTGGGCCAAGTTTTGAGCCTTGCGGGAGTAAATTGTGTTAGTATTTTTGGATGATATTTCATAATCTATCGTTAGGATGATAAAAGTGAGTTAGTATTTTTGGATGATATTTCATAATCTATCAAAAAATGCCCCTATCCCTATTTGTACTCATTTTAACTTATTAGGGGGAATATGCACAAATGCCCCTATCCCTATTTGTACTCATTTAAACTTATTAGGGGGTATATGCACACTTTTACCTTCTTGCCCACTTCCTGTCTTGCCCAAAAAATGCCCCTATCCCTATTTGTACTCATTTTAACTTATTAGGGGGAATATGCACAAATGCCCCTATCCCTATTTGTACTCATTTAAACTTATTAGGGGGTATATGCACACTTTTACCTTCTTGCCCACTTCCTGTCTTGCCCACTTGGGCTTGTATCCATGTCTTTGGGCTTTTATCCATCCATTTGGGCTTGTATCCATGTCTTTGGGCTTTTATCCATTGTGGGTAGGGTAGTTAGGGGAGTTCGGTGGGTGGCTAGGGATGCTTGTTTGGTGGCTAGTTAAGGGGGATAGGGATGGTTGTTTGGTGGCTAGTTAAGGTGGTAGGGAGGTGGGTTGTGAGGGTAGTTCGGTTGCTAGGGATTGTTGTTTGGTGGGTTGTTAAGGGTAGTTCGGTGGGTGGCTAGGGAGGCTTGTTTGGTGGCTAGGGATTGTTGTTTGGTGGGTTGTTAAGGGTGGGATGCTTGTTTGGTGGGTAGGGATGGTTGTTTGGTGGGTTGTTGGTAGGGATGGTTGTTTGGTGGGTTGGGATGCTTGTTTGGTGGCTAGGAATTGTTGTTTGGTGGGTTGTTAAGGGAGGGAGGGCCTTCAAATAATCCGGATGGAAGGACAACCATCCCTACCTTAACTACCGGAATTAAGGAGAACCATCCGTTCCGGTTGTCCTTCCATCCGGATTATTTGAAGGCCCTCCCTCCCTTAACAACCCACCAAACAACAATTCCTAGCCACCAAACAAGCATCCCAACCCACCAAACAACCATCTACCAACAACCCACCAAACAACCATCCCTACCCACCAAACAAGCATCCCACCCTTAACAACCCACCAAACAACAATCCCTAGCCACCAAACAAGCCTCCCTAGCCACCCACCGAACTACCCTTAACAACCCACCAAACACAATCCCTAGCAACCGAACTACCCTCACAACCCACCTCCCTACCACCTTAACTAGCCACCAAACAACCATCCCTATCCCCCTTAACTAGCCACCAAACAAGCATCCCTAGCCACCCACCGAACTCCCCTAACTACCCTACCCACAATGGATAAAAGCCCAAAGACATGGATACAAGCCCAAATGGATGGATAAAAGCCCAAAGACATGGATACAAGCCCAAGTGGGCAAGACAGGAAGTGGGCAAGAAGGTAAAAGTGTGCATATACCCCCTAATAAGTTTAAATGAGTACAAATAGGGATAGGGGCATTTGTGCATATTCCCCCTAATAAGTTAAAATGAGTACAAATAGGGATAGGGGCATTTTTTGGGCAAGACAGGAAGTGGGCAAGAAGGTAAAAGTGTGCATATACCCCCTAATAAGTTTAAATGAGTACAAATAGGGATAGGGGCATTTGTGCATATTCCCCCTAATAAGTTAAAATGAGTACAAATAGGGATAGGGGCATTTTTTTAATGATAATAAAAGTGACTAATTCAGTCTTCGTAATTTACAGGTTGTCTTGAAAGTGAGAGTTATGTCTCAGAGAGTGTGAGTGAAAGATAACTATAATTTATAATAATAAGGAAGTGTGGGTGAAAGATAATTATAACTTATAATAATAAGATAAGGGAGTGGGTAAGAAATAATTATTAACTTATAATGATAACATAAGAGATAAAAAAGATTGAAAATCAAAATTAAGACAAATAATATTTTTTTTATTTAAAAGAGAAGTTAATTATAAAGAATAAGAATAATACTAAATAATGATAATCAGGTTAATGATAGTAGTAATATTTATAATAATAAAAAACAGGGAGAAATGAGAGAAAAAAAGGGTGTGGATAGGTAGGACACGTGACAACAAAGGAAACCATGAAGAATTTAATTGGAACCTCAGGATCTGGGATTAATTAACTAATGAATGATAGGATTGCACACATTGAAACTCTCCCAGCCTTCATAATTTACAGGTTGTTCAGAAAGTGAGAGTTGTTTCAGAGAGTGTGAGTGAAAGATAATTATAACTTATAATAATAAGATAAGGAGTGTGGATGAAAGATATTTATTAAAAAGGATGATAAAATAATAGAAAAGAAAGATTGAAAATTAAAATTAAGACAAATAATAAAAATTTTACTTACAAGAGAAGATAATTATAGAGAATAATACTAAATAATGATAAACAGATTAATAATAGTAGTAATATTTATAATAATATAAAACACGGAGAAATGAGAGAAAAAAAGGGTGTGGATAGGTAGGACACATGACAGTATTAGCTAATGAATGATAGGGTGCCACATATTGAAACTTTCTGAAGTTTAATTCTGTCAATCAAAAAAATATACAGAGCATGTGAACTATAAGTATTTTATTATCATGTTTTTGCATGTTTTGATTAGATAAGCAGGGTTTTGAAAGGGCTTCATGCTTTTGCCTGTTAGAATTCTGAGATTTTACCTTTATTTCAAGGGAGAATTTATTCGGTAATTTGGCTTTGGCCGGAGACCTCTCCTCTAAATCAATTTTTCTGAGTATGGGAACTTAATAACTGTAAGAACACGTCAACAACTTAGAAATAGAATCAAAGAAATATGCTACACAGAGATCAACAGCTTGTATTTAAGATTCGCTCTCTTGCAGACCTCTATCATACTGTATTTTATCAGTTGTCATTTGCCTTTAATTTGGCCAGATTTTGTAGCTGCTTGGTTTTCGGCACTTCCTGGGCTTAAGTTTGTCTGGACACTTACATTGGTGACTTGATTTTTATGCAGCTCTTGCCCTCAGAAAGGTGGAAGAGGAGAAAGGCACTTTTAAGATGGACATTGAAGAAGTATTTGCCACATTGAGCAAGAACCAAAATGTCATGACAGAGTTGGAATGCATCGGCAGTTATGATTATTTCAAATTCCTAAACGACCAGAAGAATTTCAGAATAGAAATGCTTCGAACATCTCTGAAAACATTTGGGGATTGGATTGTTGATATGGTGGAGAAGCCTGAATTGCCCATTGACATCCAATTCCAAAATAAATGGATCAGTGCTGACACTGCATACAGAAGACTTGTGGAGTCTATAGACAGTGCAGACTACTATGGCAAACAGAAAAAAAAATAGTTATTCACACTTAAATAATATTTATAATTTATTATGATATCATTTAAATTTCATATTATAATTATTTTTATTTATTTTTAAATGATATAAGATTTTTTTTTAAAAAATTTGTACAAATAATATAATAATTATCAATTAATTTATTCTTTATATTAATATTTTTAATTAATTTTTATTTCTAATATTTAATTTCTTTTACACAATATTAAACACTTTAAATATCTTATTTATATTTGATTGTGAATTATTAATATTTTTGATAATTTTATAATTTAATGTTACAATTTTAATTTTATATTTTAAAATTGAATTTTAACATTATTTTTTATTTATTGTAATTCTAACTTTATATTATTTATCATTAAGGATTTCTCATAATTCAATATTATGTTTTATATGATATGTACACTCAAATAATATAATTATTATAAATATTAACTGATTGATTTTTAAAAATTTTCTCTACCTTAAATAAAGGAGAGTTCCTGAAATCATCGCCCTTTATTTTTTTTAATGTCAATTTTCAAATTTGAAGAAAAGCTAAAAAAGTTTTAATATTTATTGTATAATTAATAAACTAAAAGCTCTTAATAACCTCTCCATATTAACACATCCACTAAACACATAACTATTTGTATTTAAACTCAAAGCTTTTAATAACCTTTCCACCTTAACACATCCACTACTCAAAGGCATCAGTGTCCTTAAATCTCTCAAAAATCAATAAATCATTACCCTACAATTGAATAGATTAAATCTCACCAAATATTTGCGCCTGTTACTTGAACAGTAAATATTAAATTATGAGAGTGGAGAGGTAGGTAGTGGTTGACGAGAGTGGAAGAGGCAATGACTAGAATTACGCAACTAACAAGAGTGGAGTATGTAGTTCTGAATGGTGATTGTAAGTTAATGCTACATAATTCTATTTTACCGCATTAAATGATAAAATTTGGAGAATTTTTGAGCGGAAGGATTTCAACAGGTAGAATTTGAGTTCTACATTTTATTTCCTTTATCTTTTTTGCCGACGGTTTTCCTACAACAAATTTGTTTGAATCTCCCACATGTTGTGCCATCGGTAAGATCTAATCGTACTCAACTTTCTCTTAGCAGATTTTATCAATTAAATTTGAGAATATTTTATACATTTGAGGATGAAATGAGCGAAAAGCAATATGCTAACATGAATTTCATCAAATTTGGAAAATCAACGGTTCAAAATTCTTGTAGTTCAATGGAATCATTTATATTTTAAGTGAGGCAAAAATTTTACTTTTACAATTCACCATATTTTCAAGATAGTTAATCTACGTAAATTTTGGAAAACTTATGAATTTATTTTGATAATGCTAGATGAAATGAGAATTGTTGAAAGATTTGAAGAATTTTATTTATTTTTGACATGATAGTTTTATGAGAGGAAATAGATAATGGTATACCACATTTCATTGGATTAACTGATTACAGTGAATTTCAGATTGTGCTTACTGTGAATATCCTCCATAGTGGGACTGAGGAAAAAAAATAATGTTTACTTCTAAGAGGACAATGCATAATTTCTTTTTGCATTTTTATGATTAAATTAAATATTTTGGCTTCATGCAACATATATGTTTTAATCAATAAAATTGTGTGAATTTTTGAATAGTATGTATTAATATGAGGAAGAAGAAGTAAATAGTAGAGTTCACAAGAATTCATAGGAAGATCCTTTAAAAACAATTGAGTTATTTCCTTTACGCAGCCTGCAACTAGTTTTTGGGCTGCCTTGTTGATTTCAAATTGGTGAAAATTTACAATTTTGAGGGCATTGCACTCTTGAGTATGTTGAATGCACTATTGCATCCAATGCCAACACATTTATCATGTCTGATTAAGTTTGAACCTGGGGTGTTGTTTTCAAATCCCAATAATGTTCATCAGTTGAACTCATTCCATCTCATCCATTGGTTAATACTTTTTATTATAATTTTCCTTTTAAAGTATGTCTTGTCATCCCAGGTTAGGTTAATGTTTTTATTGTTTTTGTGGTTTTATTTTTTTATTTTTTAATTTTTAGTCATAGTATTTATCACAATAAATGGAACTTAGGTTTTTGATTTTGTATTATTCTTTATTTAATATTTATTACCGTTCTATTATAAGATTATTGTCATCGTACGTGATGTTGTTATTTCTCCAAAGTTTGTATATGATATTTATTTTATTGTTATGTAGGAGGGTGGTTGGAATGTTGTGTAGTTTCTAGACTATCTTTTTATTTGCTTATGGTTTGACATAATATTTTTGTCCATCTTTTAGGAAAGTTAGGTTGGGTTTGGCATTAGTGTTGTGTTTGTTGATTTGTGATTTGAAAAGTTTAAAAACTCAATTTATGTAAACATTTTCGAATAGTATAGTGAATGATGATATCTCTCGACATTTACTATATAGACTATGTAATAGGATAGATACGCTAGTTTATAAAAGTAGAAATAATGACCTAATTAATAGAAGCACCTCCAAATTGATATATTGATGTATTTGAGATAGATATATACTAAATATAAAATAAATAAACAATTTATCTTCATTTAAAAATAAACAAATCTTATAATCTATTTATGTCTTTTTAGATAGATATTTAAGATATGTAAGATATCTATATAAAATTTAAAGTAAATAAATAATTTGTTTTTAAAATTTAAAATAATAAAATACAAATAAAATGTATAATCAATTTTTTTACTATATTTATTCCTTCCATACTTTAAGATAGATTTATCTAAGATATCTATACATTACTAAATACTTTTCTTTAGAAAAAATGTACTTTAACATTGCAAAAGATAAATATTTAATTTACTTTAGAAGTAATAGAATATTCTTTACCATGTTGAATAGTGTAACAATTTTAAAACTATTCAAAACATTTACACCCACTATCCCAAAATGTACTTTAAGAAAAAAAATAGCAAACATTCCATACATATCCATATGTTGTACAAAATAGATATCAAACACAAGGAAAAGACTCAACAATCTGAGCAAACTCTTTACTCTTGGAGAAAGTAATCAACACCTAAACACTCTCCAAGCCTTTATATATAAGATTATTCACCCTACCATTTTATTCATAGAATTTTGGCCCTAGGAAAACTACCAAGTGGTATTCAAAACCATTGATGGGTCCAACTGACACATGCTCATTTCTAAACATTCAAACAAGAGTTACACATGAATTGTACTCACTCTAGCTTCTCCAAGATGCACTCATCCTTTTCAATACTCTTAAATTCAATAATTTTTGAGTCCTGAAGGGGACCATCTGCAAACAACATTAGAATGTTAGCATGTTCAACTAGTGTGCCAACATTACAATAATATTTCAACATTATAACTAAGACTTGCAAGTTGCACAACACACTTAGTCCTAATATTATTGAGAATGGAATGCCTCAATGCCTCAACCAAAAAAATTTGCTTGGTACAAATTAAATAATAAAAATATTGAGATCTAATGGACATGATAAGCCTTACAACTCTAACTCAAGGTAATTGGCTTAAGAACTTATAGATGTTGTACTTAGTAACTTTTATATCTTTAGTGTCTTTTAGGGGACATGTATTTAATGCAATGTGATAATATCTTTGTAACTGCTTTACCCTAGTGGGCTTTAGTTATTTGATATTTTAGTCCATAAATTAGATCACAATATAATTTAGCATGTATAATGGTATGGTAGCAACATTGTGGATCTTGGTGAGCTTTGATTGGACACAACTCAAAAAAAAATTCCAATTGTTTTGAGTTAAGTTGGAGCTAGAGTTGAGGTTCCTTGTTTGGAACTCTAGTTCTCTCTGCCCTTGTTCCCCTCCATTAAAATTTATTTGTTGAATATATGAGCTATTCTTGTTTGTATTTTTGTGCTGAGAATGGGGCTATATTGTTGCTTGGTTTGTACTTTCTTATGTTGGGGCTATACTGTTGCTTGGTTTGTATTGTCTTATGTTTGGGCTATATTGTTGTTTGGTGTGTACTTATGTTCTATGTCCATTAGTTATTTGAATCCTAAAATCAAGATTGTAAAGTGCTTTGTGCCCTGTCGTTAGGTGTAAATCTATCATAGGCTTTGTCACCAATTAAATGCGCTTTCCACCAAGCAGGTACTTATCATTTGTGACATTGCTAAAATTTATCAAACACAACTAATTAAAAAATAACAATTCTATTACTATTTGGTAGGAACTTTGATGCCTGTAGCTCTTGTTAGTTCCTGCCAAGGAACTATAGGCACGCCTGTTGTTTAACTAGTTATTAATAAATAACTTTCCACAAATGAGAATTCATTCTATTTTTTAATTTAACAAATATTTCTCTATTGATAAAGTACAAATGCAAATTATATAAGAAAACGTATTTTAGAAATGATTTTTCTTAAATTTAATTGGTAGGAAATTTTTGCCCGATAAGGTTGATTTATACAGTTCCATAATCATAATGGAGATAATAGTGACAGATGGAAGCATAGGGCATCACTTTCTCATTGAATATGGTCGGCAAAACCAGAACAGTTATCAAACGAGATGTTATTTCACTTTGAACAATTATCATTCAAAGTTGGACAGTGAAATTATCCCATGTTTCTACCAAAACAAGTCTTTTACCTGCGAGCCTGAGCTACGAAGGGTTAGACACTGGAGCTACGATTTTATCCTTTATATTTGAATATTGTAGATTTTTTAAAAGTTTTCTCAGAGTTCTTTTTAGGTTTTCATACTTTCAATTTTCTGTGCAGGTTAGGGCACTCCAACTGTATCTTGTCATACATAATGAGGCATGATAATGGTTCTAGTTGAAGAAATGCATACATTAAAAGGTATTGCTTTTATAATCTAGTGTCACCATGGTAAAATCACCCCTTTATTGCACTATACATTGGAATGTCTTTTGTGAGTCTTCTTTTCCAATTCGGTATCTTGCAACTCCTCAATCTGGTTTTGCAATTGAAGTATCTCCATGCTATTTCCACTACTCAGTGTTTTAGACTTGTTTCCATTACTTAGATCTTCCCCATCTGGTGCAAATGATCTTGTTGAGTCTGGTGGTACTCCATCAAGAAAGTAATCTTCATTCTCCATATTGTTACTTTTGTAATTGTCAACTTCCCCCACCTTTGGTGTTCTTTGCTTTTTGCTAGTTCTTGTAGCTGGGGTCTTCCTACCTTTCCTCTCCAGCGTCTGCACACATAGTTGATATTATCTTTAGACTACAAACAACTCAATCTTATCACTAACTTCAATAACCTTATTTAATCTATATAAGAAAAAATTCTATGTACATACTCCCCATATACTATGCCTTCTGTACATAATTAACTTTGAATGCTACTTCTAGCTTTCAAACTGGAAAATTAAGTTGTATTCAATAATAAACAGAAATGGTGAACAAAAAAAAAATCTAAGAACGAGCTGAGGTTTTTATAAGACTATCTACAAGTGGAGCAGGCAAACACTTGCAAGGCTAACTAAGTTTCTGGGATTTTTTCAAAGAGCTCATAGATGAGAGACTTAGAGCTCAAATGCTAACCCAAGCTTAGCAGGAAACCTAAATAATTCTCAGCTTTAGATAGATTCTCTACCAGGGAATGAGAACTGGACATCATAATGTAATACAATCTTGGTGAGCTTGGATTATATCTCCATGGAGTTGGCTTTAGGATTTTCCACACCTGATTGAGTATCATATTGAAGAAACTTCTTTACTCTAACTACCTAAAACCCAAGAGTTTATTGAAAATTTTCCCATTCCAAGAAAATATTCTAGAATGAATAATATCTGGTTAAATTTTTATGCATCCAAGTTCAGGTCAAAAATGGGAAACAAATGAAAAAAGCAGGGAAAGTATAATTTTTCTTTTTAAGTTTCACCACATAATCAGAAAAATCTATCAAAATTTCATTGTCTGAGACAAATCCACAGGCCAAGCTATGATCCTTGGTTGCGCCCTACCCACACCTAACCACAATCCAGATCAAAAACAGATTGTACCTGAACCCATGAAGTTTCAGGAACAAATGGGCAACATAGGCGAAACCAAATTTCAATGCAATTACTGTAGCTAAGGGATGCTTATCCAGAAAATTCCTTGTGTAAGAATTTCTAAGGTGAGTTCCTTGATCTATGGTGCAATAATAATGATGACTTTTTTGTTTGATACTCATTTACGAAGTGAACAGTCTTTGAAATTATAATCTTATATGCAGACCCATTACTTTATATCTTCCTATTCTTTCTTGAAAACTCTAATCATGAAAGTCTGGGTTGTTAGTAGATATAGGGAAAGCAAGAGTGGTTGGTTATTGTGAATATTGGGTAACCATATTGAGATTGTTTCTTTACAATTGAAAGCCGGTGATTGAAAAAATTGTTTCAACAGATAATCAACTTTCTACATCATGAATGTATTGTTTTTAAACTGTCAATTCAGTTTTGTATAAATTTATTGTGCTTTTTGTCTAAATGGCACATTTTTTAGTTCTATTTACTCATTTATTTCCTGAATGATGCACATACATACTGTTTTACCTCTTAAAAATGTATTTTTGGGTAGGGCACACAAAACAAGAGCTCTGTAAATTTAATTAAGGTTTCCAATGCACATAAGATAACAAAGGGATTGTTAGATTGGTTGGACCAAAACACTCTATATGCTGCTACTGGCGTTTTCAAATTATTAGGCCTATGTTGTATTTATAATAAATCTGATGAGTTGGGGCTGTTGGGGCTTCCTTTAATGGAAGGTGTTTTGCTTAAAGAATATTAGAATAACCTACCTTTGGTGCAGAGTATTCACTTGAAGAGTAATTGCTTTTGTTGCAAAACATTCACTTGAACATTAACTTGCCTTTAGTGTAGAGTATTTGTTTAGTAGTTTACAGAATAGTAGTTCATTCTTAACTTTGTGGTTAATTTTCTCCTTTAAAAGAAGACAAGTTGAAGATGGCCATTGTATTTTAAAAGGACATTTATGCATATAATTGTATATCTTTTCCATTGATGAATGTATTTGTCATTATAACACCACAAATTTGTACACTCCTATGAGTCTTAGTCAAATTTGTACCTTGGTTTTGGTCCACCATTACCCCATCCATTTTCAAAACCTCACATCTTTTATTATTTGGCTAAGTCTGAGTCTAGATAGGTTTTCAAGTATTTCTATGTTGTCAATTGCACTACTTAAGTTCCTAAAAATCTTCCAAACTTAGTCATTTTATTTTAAATCGGTCTTTAAAGTGAGTTTTAAAACTACTACTAGGCCTCGATGAGATTCTCACAACCTCGTCAAACAATAGGATGAGGTTGTCATAACTTGTTCATGTTTCGACAACCCCTTTGAAAAAGAAAGAAAAGCTAAGTTTCCTTCAAGCGACAGTCCTTTCATTAGTTTCAAAAACAACTTCAATGCCCAATGTGGTTATGACCACTCATTTTCCCAACAATGACTTCTAAAGGAAAAATAATGTTAAGTCATTTTCCTTTCATTAGGAGCCGATGAGGTTGTGACAACCTTATTGGACCCTGATGTGGTTGTCACAACCACCAAGACTTCTAATAAAGCGAAGGAGTAGAGGAAAAAGACAAAATTTTCTTGGCATTCAAACATGGTTATGAAACTTGCTTCGAAGCTCGAAAGGAGTTTTGAAACTCCTTACTTTCGTTGATAAAGAAAGTTAAGGGAGATTTTGGAGAGGTTTTCAAACCTATAGCAGAGCCCAACAAGGTTCACTAAACCTTGTTGGGACTTGACAATTAAGGTATAACCTTATTTAATGTCTATGATGGAGGCTAAGGTGAAGCTTTTAATTGGATCCAATACCAATTTCAGAGCTTGATGAGGTTCTCACAACCTTGTCGGTGTTTGACACATTACTCATAACCTCCAAATTCTTTGAAGGAAATGAACAAGCAAAGGAATGGACATGAAGGCAGTAATCAAGTGGGGTCCAACTAAGATGTACCCAGTCAACAGACAGAGCGAATGTGGACGCAAGAACCTTGCAATCTCAACAACAATCAATGCAGTTCTTTGAACGATTAAATTCATATGATTCAAATTGTAGTTTAAAATTTTAATAATTCTTTCAAAAGAATTGGTTTCAAGACCCTTTTGACTATTACACTTCAAAGGCTTTAAATATGTAATCGAAGAACATTGGAGGGGTTCTCTTTTTGGTCCAAATTTTTGTTTGCCAAGATCCCTTTTGCACTGTGATGTAAGAAGAGATTTGATCAAAAGGAGGAACAATAAGATTTTGTTGTTCCTAAAGGAATTCATTTTTTTGTGTGCATATGAAATTGAACGTAATGCTTTGGTGTTTACTAAGTTTGTGAGCTTGAGTAAATGTTTGAATATTGTTAAATCCTTCGTTAAGGTGTATTCATTTGTGTGGTATTCATTTTCCTTCTTGAATATGGTGAAGTTGAAATCTGAACTTATCTAGCTATCATTGGTATGTTCAATTTGTGTTGGAATGTTGGTGGTATTTCTTTTGAATGTTTAATTGCATTTATGTCATGATTTTTTTTATTTTTTATTTGTAGACAATAGGAATCGGTCGGGTATCCGTCCCCCTATAAACTGTAGTGCACCTGGTAAACTTTTTCACATGACCGGTGGCACTGGTGCAACACGTCATTCGGTACCATGGGTTTGGGGGGAGACTAGACCTCGTGACCTCTTGCTTGCAATAGTTTGCTTTAGCCAGTCGAGCTAAGACCCCTGCCCCATGTCATGAATATTTTATTTCTTAATTTATTTTTAGTTTCTCTCTAATAATTGACTCCTTTTTTGTGAGATTAATTCATTCCTAAAAATATGGTCATGATAAATCATGCAAAGATATTTATTTTTGAAGTTTTCTTTTCAATTGAATATTTTTAATAATATTATAAAATAAAGAAAATAGAACTATAAGATAGTTTTGGAAAGAGAAGGACAAACAAGTATCATCAAGGTTGAAGATCAAAGTCAAGGCGAGGAATGTGTGGTTCAATAGAGAAAGGAGTTTGCATTTTTTGCATTTCTAGGTAAGTGTAATCCCTTTCTCTTTCTCTCTCTTATGTTGAAAATTGATAGGAAATAAAATAATGTCTCCAAGTCTCTCCCTCTCTCTCTTAGATTGGAAAAAAGGTCTATAACCTTAAATTGAATCTGCAAAATGAGTATGAAGATCTAAATTTAACAAAAAAAATTATAATTGTAATTGAATCTACAAAATGAGTAGGAAGATCCACTAGCAAGGTCATATTTTATAAGGAAAAAAATTAATTAAAAAATAGAATTGTTACTCCTATATCTAATTATAGATAATATTAGATGATTAACAAAAAAAAAACCTCTAACACTTCATTTAGATGATTTAGGATTTTTTAATTAAAAATTTAATTAATTTTATGTATAAATATTTATAAATAAACTTAAACATTAGCTAGTTATATATATACAACTTTACCTTTTATTTAAAATTATTATTTTAAAAATAATTTTATTTGTTTGTTTATAATTTATTTATAGAAAATAAATTAAATTTTAATATATGTTTTTAATTATTATTAAAAAGCAATAAAAATAAATAAAAAATAAAATTTTATAGTTTTTTATTAGACGTAAAATACGAATTTTGAAGGGGCCTAGAACCCTTAACAAAAGAAAGCAGCTAAAACTAAAGAAAACAACACTAAGCATAAATCAACCCATCATTAGCGAACCAACAATAAAACATTAGTAAAAAAGGAGGACCCCAACCAACAGCACTACATGTTTTTCAAAATATTCGTTGCCTCCACATTGCTCGCCGCAGCCTTTTGAGCATCATCCAAAACATCGGGCATTTCTTTACCAGAAGCCCCAACCTGAGCTTTAGTTTTGTTTCTAGTTCTAGCACCAGGTCCATCTGTATTCACCTCAGTAATAAAAACATTGCCCTTCTCCCCACACTTCTCAATAGCATCCTCCTCCTCCATCAGCTTACCAGCAGCACCAATCTCTTTAGCATGAACAATTTATTTACTCTTCTTGGCACTAACCATAGGAGAAATCACACCAATATAATCAAATTTAAAAATAGATTTAGACACCTCCCCACCCTCATCATAGTAACCCAAATTTTCTCCATTTGATCCTCAAGGGTGAGGATTCTACCTTCCATATTTTATTTCAACTTAAGAGTTTCCTCCGCCACAGTGTTTAAGGAATCAAACAATTCATCTATCTAGTTTTGGACAGAGAACTCTTCAACCTTACCACACCCCTAACTTTGACATTAGTTTTATTGAGTTTATGAAAAAACCATTTGAATAGTTTGAAAAAAATAATGGAACCCTCACGAGCAGTTCCCAGTGCATCAAACATCTCTTCTCTATCAATACTAAAAACCCCCTTCCCCAAAGCATCTTCCTCCTTAGAAGAGCTAACCTTATCCTAATTGGCAGAGATTTCCTTGCCTCTCCCAGTGGT
Source organism: Sequoia sempervirens (assembly GCA_007258455.2). Lineage (NCBI taxonomy): Eukaryota > Viridiplantae > Streptophyta > Pinopsida > Cupressales > Cupressaceae > Sequoia > Sequoia sempervirens. Next base: position 459,674,003 of record VDFB02047230.1, read on the forward strand.
AACCGGAGTCTTGATTTTGTAGATGTAACTCACAATCTCCTCCACCATAGCCTTTCTTTTCTTCAGCCTCTCCAATTACGCATCCTGGGTATCCACAAAAATCAAACCACCAACACCCCAATCTTACCTTTCTGCTGCAAGTCTAGGTTAACACTCAGAAAATCATCAACATCCAGACCACCCATTATAGTGAGAGGAAAGCCCATCTCCAATAATTGAGTCACAATCCTTAGAACATGTTTCTTCTTGCTTCCCTCCTCTGGCTCCTTCTTCTGCTTGGTTACAGGGGGCAGCAAAGAAGCCTTGCCATACAAATCATTCTTCTCCTTCACACCCCTACTTGGAAAATCAATAGCTATCTCATCACTACAAGTCACATAGCCCTTACTAGCACACGGCTCCCCTTTTCTGTCTTTCTTGCAGTAGGGGATTGAGGACCCACCTCCAAAGAAGCAAGTGAATCTGGGACAAAGTCCACATCCTCCTCCGAATCCAACTCTTTTTCCAAAATAAGTTTCCTTTTCTTCACTTATTTGCTGGTGTGTTCCTCTTCAGAGGCAGTCTCATACTCCTCTGCTAGATTAGATTGTTTTCCCTTAGGGGTAGCAATTGGCTTAGCCACCTCAAAGGACTTTGCATAATTAGAAATAAGAAGGATTAACCCCACATGCAAAATGGGATTTTTAGGAATTTTCTTATGATCCCTAAGACCCAAATCCAAAGACATCAGAAGATAATAAGGAAAGGAAATCTTTTTCTTATGGCAGAAATGATTGAGCAAGATGAAGTGGTATGCATTTACCAATGAGAAGCATCCTTCCAAGGTAATAAAACACATGAACTCTTCTGCAACATCTCCCCATAGTGCCTTAAGAGAGCTTCTCTAGTAGCCTCCAATCCTCACAGTCCTCAAATCCTTGGCTTCATCCCCCTTGAAGAATATTTGCATAGCGGATTGCAATTCCTTTTTATCTCTATTTAAACTTTCATACCATCCATGGTCGGACCAGTAATATTAGCTATAAATTCTTCATTGATACCATACTCTATTATGTCCAGCTTCAACACCCTATCATTCCATCCTTTAGCAAAAAGCGCCATAACCTGAAGATTACTGCCATGTAATTTCTCCAGGTAAGGAGTTAACTCTCCTTTCTCCAACACCTGTCAAACTCCTTCTTGACAGCTTCACACAAGTAGGGTTATGCTTGATTTCTATCTCCATCCATATCAATATAATTAGCAAAAAGTAATGACTTGAGAACTCTAAACTCAATGAAAGGAAAACTTTGGAAGACAATGCTAGGAGCACGCATAATCCGTGTGAGAACTGAATTGATGCAAAGGAGAATTAAGAACATTGAGTTCCATTCACTACGGCTACCAGCCCCCATACCATTAGCTTGATTCAAATCTAGATTACCATCCTTTCTCATAATATTCGGCCACATGAAGAAAGACATGCACGCCGTAAGCCATAATGAGAACTTAAGCAAATTAAAATTAGCAATCATAGTTAATAGTTGTTATTGCCTCTATAGGGAGAGGATCATTCAAACCCCATTCCCTAACTTCTATAACTCCAATATTAGCAAAGATGTCTGCTAGACCATTACCCTCTCTCAAAATATGAGAGATGCAATATTCATCAAAAGATTTCAGAATATCAATGGAGTCCCTTATCAAAGACTCAATAGTCCAAGAAGGGGGAGCACAATTTTTCAAATTATTAATGATATTCAAAGAATCACCCTCCAGCCAAACATTCTTATAGCCTTTGATTTGTGCCAACTTAAGACCATGATAGGTTGCAACTTTAAAGTTAAAACATATATAGTTAAAATTTTAATTATTTTTATTTTTAATAGTCTTTAATTAATTACATATTACATATTAAATATATATAATAAAAAAATTATAGTTTAGTCCTCATTTATGAGATTCCTAGGGCTAATCTTGACTTAGTCAAAGGTTGAAGCAAAATGGTCTCTTCAAAAGAAAGTTGGATCAAATTGAACTTTGATGGTGCTTTCAAAGGAAATCTAAACAAATATGACATTGAATACATTTTCAAGGATCTAAATGGCAAGGTAATACATAAAGAAAACATTCCCCTTCCACATGACACTAACAATGGAGCTTTAAAGTTCAGGTGGTTTTTCATGGCCTTATGGAGGGTGTTAAACTTGGTCTCAAGATGTTATGATCAAAGGATAATTTCTATTGATAATCAATGCATTAAGAGTTAGGGAATTTAAAAACTAGAAACTAAATAGGGGCAAGCGGTCAATAGTTATGTAGGGTCCAACTTTTGTTATAGCACTTTTGCTTATAATACCCAGTCTTACCACATATTTATACTAGATATTGTAAATAAATAGTCCACATGTAAATAGAAAATAACAAAATGTTGGTCAAAATGGACTCACACTTGAGCACATGCGAACCTATGAATGTTATATAAAAAAAAAATTAATACATTCATGAAGAAGCAAAATAAATATTCTTTTGTCTCAAATAAAATATCATAACTATCCACTATAAGTGTGTCATTTATAAAATAAAATGCCCATTTATTAATAAAATAAGACACTCATTTAAACAAGTATTATTATCATGGTGAAAAAAATTTGTTCTCATGTGTACAACTATTGGGGTAGCAATGTACAAGCATTGGAGTATTTCATATTAATAGTTTGTCCTATTAGAAATATAAAAGGTGAGCACAATAAATACCATGTATTTTTTCATTAAATGTGAAGGATTTTCAAAAAAAATCAGTATTCAACTATTGGTCCATTTTTGTTTGATATAAGTTGTATTTTAAATAATTATTGTTGTTTTTATAACAACAAATAGTTTATTTGTGTTCAACTATTGGTCCATTTGTGTTAAATATAAAAGCTAGAGATAACAAATATTTATGGTTACCAATAGGTATTTGGTCCATTCATGTTGCATATAAGTTTTATTTTATATAAAAGTAAAATATTATACAAGCAACAAATGATTTTTTTTTTCAACTCTAGGGGTACCATGATTAAGTTTTCATCAAATCTTTTAAAAGTTAAATTTTGGACACTTCTCAGTAGATATACTTCTCAGTAGATATGCTAATGTGGCAAGTTACATGATGAATCACACCTCCAAACCTTAGTTATACATAGATACAAGACCAATCTACATTTCAAAAAAAATCAAAATCCTACACACTACATATGCACAAAGTTAGCCTACATGACTAGGATGATAAAGGTGTGTTTAGACCTAAAAATTTTTGAAGACTTTAAGATTGCCAATGTTTATTGAGAGGAAAATAGGGAGGACAATACCTTGGACAACTTCGCAGTCAGTGCTATAGAATAATGAATGTGGTTGAGGGTCCACATGGATCTAACAAGTACAAGTGGTACATGCTCCATTCTCATCATCATAACAAAACAAGGCATTTCACATGATCAAGCAAACAAAATAGGCGAAGCATAGTTGGAGCATTTGATGATTAATTTGCACTAATGAAGTTGTGTGGGAGTGGCCCGGGAATGGGAAAAAACCAAATATTATATTTTCATTCTCTCCATATTTGTGTGGTAGACATTAAGGGTACCATGCATTTGGAAGCAAAATGTAGGCAGATTACGTTCAGGGAGCTAATCACAAAGAAATGACTAAAAATCATTTTCAAAACCAACTTTATGGTAATGGCATATGGGTTTGAAGATTATGCTCGAGAAGGCATATTAAAATATAAAATTTATTTAATTATGAAGAGTCATGTCTCATTAAGAAACATACCTATCCATATATGTATTTAAGGATCTTTGGATCCATATTTTTCAATGTAGAAAATACAATATCAATTTATGGTCTCCAATTTTCTACATGGTATCATATCAATTCAAAATCCTATGCCTATGTGAATATTTTAAACACATGATGGCTATGTATATTCATGATGTGCATGAGGAATCACTTATGAATTCAAAAGTCTCACCTATAATAAAATGAGGTGGCATGATGATTGCAAAGACATTTAGAAAAAAAATGGCTTGTTTTCTAAGTACATGAATCTCCATGAAAGCATTGAAATATATCACGGAATTAGCATTAAAATTTGTATAATCAAATGAAGGTGTGAAGTATTATAAACACCGTTCCATAGTTAATAGGGGGCACATGTAATGTCCCCTATGAGGAATCTTTATTTATGACCTCAGTTCGCCCGTAATGAGAAGTCTCTTCTTTTTTAGTCGATGCCCTTGCTTCCACCAAAGACGTCATTTAAATATGTGACTACTGGGTGAAACGCCATGTCTCCTGACCTCTCATGGCCTTTGGAGGAACCCTTCGCCGAAAATGACGCATTTTCTCACAGGCGTGATACTTTTTCAATTTTTGGTGTTTAATTTATTAAAGCTTCAAAGACTTGTATTTATTATTTAAAAATTGACATTGATTTATTTGTATTTAAATACTTGACATTCTAGCATAGGCGGAAGTGAAAGAATAAATAAATAATATTTTATCTATTTCTAACTTTAATAATATATTTGATATTTAACATTAGTCAAAAAATAGATTTCAAATTTTCTAATAAAATAATTTACTCACAAATATATCCTTGCAAAAAGGAGGGAATATGACAGTCCTCCTCTCTTGAATTTGCTTGTCCTCAAGCAATCTTAAGGTTTGGATGGTCGAGTATTACGGCATTCTCCCAAGTTGCATCTTCTAAAGGTAAGTTTTTCCATTTGACGAGGTATTCCTTAATTATCCTGTTCCTTAGTCTTTTCTCATGTTTATCAAGGATCACTTTTGGCTCCAAGATAAGTCTTCCCTCATCATCAAGAGGTGTTAAATTTGTACATGGAATGGCATGTTGTCCCAAGACCCTTTTTAGGCTGGATACATGAAAAATATTATGGATTCTGCTATTTGAGGGAAGTTCCAATTCATAAGCCACTTCCCCTATCTTCCTTAGTACCTTGTAGGGTCCATAGAACCAAGGTTTGAGTTTCTCTGCACCACTTGTCTTGATGGATGATTGTTTGTAAGGTTGTAGCCTTAGGAAGACCAAATCCCCAACCTCAAAGGTTCGTTCAGTCCTCTTTCTATCTGCATATACCTTTTGTTGGTTTTGTGCTTAACGTAGGTTATCTTTGAGTGTGTTCATGATATCAACACTTTGTTGTATAAAGTCCTTTGCTCTAGGCACACGGCTTTTTGAATGGACCAAATCTCTAAAGGATGTTGCCTGGCATCCGTAAAGAGCCTGAAATGGACTCATCCCAATTGACATGTGGTGGGTGGTATTGTAGCAATACTCCCCTAAGTGTAACCATTTGATCCAAGCATTTTGTTGTCCTGTGACGTAATTCCTTAGGTACCCTTCCAACCACTTATTTACTATCTCAGTTTTTCCATCAAATTGGGGGTGATAACTGGTGCTAGGTGTCAATTCAGTTCCTACTAACTTGAATAGCTCTCGCAAAAATAAGCTAAGGAAACGGCTGTCATGATCACTCACAATATTCCGAGGAAGACCATGTAATCGAAATACTTCTTTAAAGAAAAATTTTGCCACTTGTGGAGCTCTATACTCTGTTGCTATAGCCACGAAGTGAGCATACTTGGTTAGCTGATCTACTATCACATAAATGCAATCTTTTCCATGCACTTTAGGAAGTCCTGTTATAACATCCATAGAAATACTTTCCCATTTTTGGTTTGGTATAGGCAGGGGTTGGAGAAGTCCTGCAGGATAAGAGTGTTCTGCTTTATTCTTTTGGCACACCAAACATTCTCTAACATACTTTAATACATCACCTTTAAGACCTTTCCATGAAAATATTTCCCTGATTTGCCTATCAGTTTTATAATATCCCTGGTGCCCCAATAGTGGATTGTCGTTATATGCTTTTAGGATTTATTTCTTTAGTCTTGATCTTGGAGTGATGTATATCCTTTCCTTGTAAAGAATGAGATCATCCATTATTCTATATCTTTCATCATGTATCTTCCCTGACATTATATCATCTGAGTATGAATCCTTGGCATAGTCTACAAGTATAGTTGCCTTCCATTTGGTGGTTACTGTTGTTATGGAATTAAGGTGAGGTTCCCGTGATAAAGCATCCGCTACAATGTTTTTTTTCCCTTTCATATACTCAATATCAAAGTCATATGCTTGCAATTTTCTTACCCATTTATGTTGTCTGTCATTCAGGTCTTTTTTATTAAGGAAGAATTTTAAGCTATTATGATCAATTTTTACTATAAATCTCCCACATATGAGGTACTGTCTGAATTTTTCCAAGGCATGCATGATTTCCATCATCTATGTCATAAACAGAGTATGTTCTCTCTATATCATTAAGTTTCCTACTTTCAAATGCTATAGGATCCTTGTTTTGCATTAATACTGCCCCAATTCCTTCCCTTGATGCATCACAACATAGCTCAAAAGGAAAAGTGAAATATGGTATGGCTAAGATAGGACATGAACTCATCACATCTTTGAGTTTCTCAAAGGTCTCTTTTGCCCTTTCATTCCATATAAAGGCTCCCCTTTTGGTTAAATTAGTTAGTGGGGCGGCAAGCTTGGAGAAATTATTAACAATCTTCGATTGTAGCTACATAATCCCAAGAATCCCCTAAGATGTGTCAAGGTCTTAGGTTTTGGCCAATTTCTTATGGACTCTATTTTTTCTTCATCTACACTCACTCCTTGAGCACTAATCTTGTGCCCTAAGTATAGAATCTCCTCTTCCCCAAACTCACATTTAGATAGTTTGGAAAATAATGAATGTTGTTCAAGTATTTCTAACACTTCATCTATATGTTTCAAGTGTTCTTCCCATGTTTTACTATCAATTAGGATATCGTCAAAGAACACTAAAAGAAATTTTCTCAGTTGCCCCCTAAAGATATGGTTCATACAAGATTGGAAAGTGGTGGGGGTGTTTGTCAACCCAAAAGGTAAAACAAGAAATTCAAAATGTCCATAATGGCACCTAAAAGTTGTTTTGGGAATGTCTTCCTCTCTTAGTCTAATTTGGTGATACCCTGATCTTAAGTCAATTTTTGAAAAGTACCTTGCCCCATGGAGTTCATCAATTAATTCATCAATTCGGGGAATGGGGTATCGGTTTTTTATTGTCCTCTTGTTTAGGGCTCTATAATCGATACACATTCTCATAGTTCCATCTTTTTTTTTTGCAAGAACTACTGATGAGGAAAATGGGCTTGAGCTAGGCTGGATGTGCCCCATCTCCAACAATTCTTTTATAGCCTTCTCAATCTCCTCTTTATATTTCTGGGGGTGCCGATAAGGGGTGGTAACAATGGGTTTGGCACCTTCCTCCAATTCAATGGAGTGTTCAAAACCCCTCTTTGGTGGGAGTCCTGGGGGTATGTCGCTAAAGACCCTCTTATGCCTATTCAAGAGTGGTTGTATGTCAATGTGAATGGACTTTCCTTTAGTGGAGGATTTTTCTAAGACTAAACATTGGGCCACCCATTCTACTTGTCCATGACCAACAACTCTCTCCATTCTTTTGGATGAAATCACTCTAGGAGTCCCATCTGATAGTCCTTGTAGGAGGACCCTTTTTCCATCTTGTTGAAAACTTAACTCTAATTTTGAGAAGTTCATTGAAAATTCTCCCAAGGAATGCAACCATGGCACACCTAATATTACATCAGTGTCCCCCATTTTTACAACATAAAAATCTTCCTTGATGGTGTGCTTCCCCAAAGTGAGACTTAGCGGCAAAATCTTTTTTGCACAAGGGGTGGTAGATCAATCAGCTAGGGTAATGTTGAAACCCTCAAATCCCTTTATCTCAAGGTTCAATTTTCTTGCGAAATCTTCATCCATAAAATTGTGAGTTGCACCACTATCTACTAGAGTTGTCACCTTTTGGCCTTTGATAACACCACACACTTTAAAGGGATGATGCTTTGTTGCCATGGAGATGGAAGCCAAGGTTCCATTCTCTTCCCCTTCTTCATATCTAGCTCTTTTTTATTGGATTCTCATTTGTTTCCTCATTTGTTTTTCTATTAGATTTTGCTTCTATGTGGTGAGCTTGGATCCTTTTTCCACATACGTGCCCTGTTTCATATTTTTCCTTGCATCTATAGCATAATCCTTTCTTCCTTAATTCCTCGAATTGTTCTTTGTTGATCCTTGGTTTGCAAACATGCCCTAGTCCTCTTTTCTCCTTACAATGGAAACATTGCTTCCCTTTTTGAAAATGTTCCTTACTTCCTTCCTTCTTATAGGAACCTTTGTTGTACTTAGAGTCTTTGTCTTTATTGGGTGTGTTATCTAGTTTTAGATCTTTGTCAATTGCATCATCAAGGGAGGTAGGATTTAAGGCGCTCACCAATCCTCAGATTGATTCCTTCAGCCCTTCCACAAAGAGGAAAGTTAGTCGGTCTTCATCAACCCCTAGAACCCTGATTGAAATCTTTTGAAATTCTGCTATGTAACTTTCAACCGACCCTTGTTGCTTGAGTTGAGTTAATTCTTGGAAATCTTTTTGAGGGTGCCTCCTATCAAATATTTTGATAAGCCTTTGTGTGAATTCGTCATAAGATGTCACATTTTGGTGTCCTTGGGTATGGAGGCCATGATGCCACCATTCATGAGCCAATCCTTCTAAATGGAGGATGGCAAATTGAACGACATCTCCTTCGGTCGTAGGGTTGAGGCTTAGGTAGGTATTAAGCATTTGGATCCATGCGTATGTTGTGGTTGACCCTGATCCATCAAAATTTGGAAGGTTTAACTTATTCACTTTTTTTCTTAGACTTCTATTATGTTGGTTCCTATTTCCCTTAGAGGTTTCTTGTCTCTTGGCCTTACAAAATTCATCAAAAGAGATAACTTCCATAATTTTGGGTTCCAAACTTATGTAGGTTCTAGCAATATCCTCAACACTATTAGAGTTTGAGTTTCTTCCTCTTCTCCCCTTGGTATTTCTTCCCTCGGTATGAAAGAAGGCCTTGATATCCTAGGGATGGACGATATGTTGTTGCTCTCATAATGGTTAGAATTTGCATCTCTTCCATTTGAAGGGTGAGGTCTGAGAGTACTAATAGTGTTGCTCATGTTTTGCAAGGTTTGGAGGAGGGCTTGGTTTGTTTTCTCACTTTTTTCAATAAAGGATCTCATTTCGTTGTTCATGGTGTTGTTTCGGTTTGTTTTCCCTCGGTTGTAAGTTCGCATTAACTAGTTTTTCCACAGGTTGGCAAGATTTTGCTTTGATACCAATTGTAATGTCCCCTATGAGGAATCTTTATTTATGACCTCAGTTCGCCCGTAATGAGAAGTCTCTTCTTTTTCAGTTGATGCCCTTGCTTCCACCAAAGACGTCATTTAAATATGTGACTACTGGGTGAAACGCCATGTCTCCTGGGTGAGACGTCATCTCTCATGGCCGTTGGAAGAACCCTTCGCCGAAAATGATGCATTTTCTCACAGGCGCGATACTTTTGCAATTTTCAGTGTTTAATTTATTAAAGCTTCAAAGACTTGTATTTATTATTTAAAAATAGACATTGATTTATTTGTATTTAAATACTTGACATTCTAGCATAGGCGGAAGTGAAAGAATAAATAAATAATATTTTATCTATTTCTAACTTTAATAATATATTTGATATTTAACATTAGTGAAAAAATAGATTTCAAATTTTCTAATAAAATAATTTGCTCACAAATATATCCTTGCAAAAAGGAGGGAATATGACAGCACAAGCAAAAAAATGTAGTTTATACATTTCTAAATCGGCAAACTATAAAAATTGTCATTGAACGTGAGGCTAAATGTTTGCCAATGTTAAAGGCGTCCATGATTTTTTTGTAGGCATTTAAATCTAAGTAAAAAAAAATATTTTGGTCAAATTGCATTAAAAGGAATCACAACCTTAGGAAAGGCCAAAATTGGTAGATTTTCATCTCCTAAAGTGTAAGAGAGACATCACAATAAATTATGAGGAGAATTTGTCAAATATTGAAATGAGGGAAACAAAATTGGCAAGAGGGAGCAAAGCTACAAGTTGAAGTCATTATATTATTTGTTGAAAATTATTACTCTCAATCATACATTTTCCTTACCAACAAAGGTGGAAGATTAGTGATTCTAAAGGAAATAATTTAAAATATATTATAAATTGTTGAAAATAATTTAGAAAGTAGATTGTGGCATAAGTCTTCTAAGTCAAAAGAGACAAGTTACAGTAAAAGACAAGTGAAACTTCTATCAATAATTGGAGATCTTGAAAAGGTTGAAGTTTGCAAGAAAGCTACCAACTTGAGAACAAAATTGCATGTGGTAAAAGACAAGTGGGAAGAGATTGTATCTTTAGAATAAAATGTATCTATTTTTTATCAAAGAAGAAAGGTAATCAGAAAATTTCTTATTTTTTTCACAACATTTGATGAAGTTTGCAATATTTGTGAAAGTCTAAGCTTCAAAAGATATGAAGTAAGTGGTAGATCATTTCAAATCATGGATGAGTGATGGTGGTAAATCCGCCAAAATCAATTGCCATCAAATATTACATAAGTAGTTATTTTTGTGGTTAAATTTTAACTATATATAAGGAAATTATTTTCTAATAGGAAAGGTTGGTAAAAGAGAAAGGAAAGCAAATAAAAACTTAATATGTATGAAAAACACTTTAAAAGAACTTGAGAAAATTAGAAACAAAAAATAGGTTGTAAAAGGGAGACATATCAAAATTGAGAGAAGAAAATCTTTTGTTCAATGAATTTTGAAGCTTATGTAAAGGAAAACCAAAGTATAAAGTTTGAAGCTTATGTAAAGGAAAACCAGAGTCTAAATTCTAAACATACACTATGTAATGTATCATGTAATACAAGTGATTTTTTTAATTCAATAAATGAATTGTTTGATAAAAATAATATAGTTAAAGTCTCTTTTGATAAAAACTATTAAGGAAGATAGTAATATTTTTGAATCTACAAATATTGCTAGTTGTGAGGATAATGAGAAAGGATGTTCTTCAAAGAATGTTGGATTTAAGATAATGAAAAGAATGGGATATGAAGGAAAATGTTTGGGAAAAAATGGACAAGGAGATATAGCGCCCATTGAGCCAATAGTAAGGCCAAAGAAAGAAGGCCTTGGATATGCTAGTGGAAATAAAAATGATAATATAGATGTTACAAGATCAAACAACTTATTTCAAGAAATACAATGCATACAATGTTCTCATTGTCATATGCATGGACATAAAAAGGAGATGTGTTGGGATCTTCATCCTTGTAGTATATGTGGATTGAAGAATCATTCTGAGAAATTATGTTGGAACATAGGAAGAAACAACCTCTAAAAGATAGTATACAAATGGATTGTGGATGGATTGGTGTATCTAATTGGAAAAAGGTCACAAATATATTCAAAATGTTGTACAAGCATAAATATTCTCATGTTAGACAAAATAACAAATCATTGGTATGAGATTTGAAGTTGGAGCACTCAAATATGTAGAATAAGTACCATTGATCATAAAGATCATTGCTAAATGGTTGTAATATTGATCTCAAAAGATCATTGTTGAACATAAAAAGTTGTATAATTGATTACAAAGACCATTACTGAATGGTTGTAGCGTTGATTGCAAAAATCATTGTTGAACCTAAAATTTGTATAGTTGATCGCAAAGATCATTGTTGAATGGTTGTGGCATTGATTGCAAAAATTATTGTTGAACTTAAAAGTTGTAGTATTGATCACAAAGATTGTTGAATTTTTTGGTCACACAGATAATTGTTAAAGTTGATCACAAAGATCATGATTAATCATTGAAGGATTTGATGGAAAAGATCATTATTGAAATTGATCAAAAAGATCGTTGTTGAAACCAATAAAAAAGATCATTGTTGAAATTGATCAAAAAGATCATTATTGAAATTGATCGCAAAAATCGTTGTTGAAGTTTATCGTAGAGATCACTGCTAAATCTGTGAAGTTCTTGATCGTAAAGATCATTGGAAATGCTTCACTTCCTTTATTGATATTGTATACACATAAAATCGGTCAAGACATTTAATTAATTAAATACTAGTTTTAATTAATATTTTGACTACTTATAAATAAATTCTCAATTTATTTATGTAGTTCCTATCTTCTAATTCTCCAAAATTTAAAGTCACATTCCTCTAATTTAATTAAATAAACAATTTTTTAAAGTTTGTTTTATTTAATTAATTCTCAATAATCCCAATTTTAGAATTCAAGCACATGTCTACAACTTTTCATGCCACCTCACCAAGGTCACATGAAATTAAATAATTAGAATTTTTAATTAGAATTATCTTCAACAAAATTTCAAACACATGGCTTATTCCTCACACACTTTATTCCTCCATCCATTTGGCATGTTGTCTTTGGTCAAGGGGACATTCTTCTCGATTCTTTCCATCTCCACCATTCATCCCTCTTGTTTGAATCTGGACTTCAATCGTTGCCACATCACAAGATGCTTAGAAAATCCTATAAATACAACCCTCTGCCATAATATTTTTCATCCTACATTCGAATAGAGTTATCATGCAAGAATAGCTTTGGAGCATTGGAGCATTTGGAGTCTATAGTTAGAATCATGTTTTGCTTTGTAATAGCACATAGAATCATGTTTAGCTTCATAGTTAGCATTGTAGAATCATGTTTTGCTTTATAGTTACATTTTAGATTATCATATCACTAATCATTTGAGCATATGCAAAATCATTCTAACTTCTTATTACAACATTTGTATCACATAGTTTATCAACATTATCCATTCATCATAATCTCCATTATCATGGCATCATGGCTTTCATCACATAGTTTTATATAGGAACTTAATTGGATTGCATGTTGAATAGCATCTCGTTTCTCAAGTTGTTATTTTAACAACTATAGTGCACATCTAAAATCTAAGAGCCAATATGGTTTAATAAATCCTTGAGAATAGAGAATAATGGAAAGTTTTTAAAGATTTGTTTTCTACAAATAAAGCAATTTCTTTTATTCAAATATTTCATGTAATACATCTCATTGGTGTTTGTGTTGATTTACTAACAATTCCCACATTTCACACACACACAAAATGGCCCCCACCATGGGGCTATACCCCATTTTTAACAATTTTCTAGAAAATTTCTTGTAAACAGGTTGGATGTGATGTTTTAGCACAATCATGAGTTCTTTCAGCGCATTCGACAAATCTTTCAATGCATATGAATTCCATTTCGGTGCATACGACCAATCTTTCTATGCATCTAGGGTTTGTTTCAGCATAGACGACATTTCTTTCGATTCATACATAAGATGTTTTGGCGCATATAGGGAGTATTTTGATGCATTCAATCTTTCTTTTAGCGCATTTAGTGTCTATTATATAGCGCATTGGGTTGTTCTTTTAGCACATTGAGTAGTTTTTCTAGTGCATAGGGTATCTTTTTTAGCACATTGGATTGATGGTTTAGCTCATTGAATGATTGTTCTAACGCATTGGTGTAAATGTGAAAAAAATTCAAAATCCGATAACTAATTTTTGTTTTCTACTTGCAGGTACTTTTATACGCTGGTCAAAGACAATCTTATCAAACTACTGATGATTTATGCAGGCATTGGAGTTATTTAATTCTTTCTTTTGGTAAGATAGGCATCTAGCTTAATTAAAAGGATAAAGAACACCATGTCTTACGTGCTTGATGAATGGTAGGCATATGCTCTCTCCTTAATTGGGTAACCAAAAAGCCAAACCCATTCACTTTTATTTTTTTTATCCATAGAGGTCCTGCCTTGTGAGAAAAACTAATCACCCAAGGGAATGACCCAACCGGTAAAACATTAAAGCCAAGCGACTTCCAACCGGGATATACATGTGGGTACTTGGGGAAAGTTCAAGTATCATGAGGATTGTTCTAACAAGAAGGGAAGCAATGGTCTCTTACCATATGGATGATCCCCCATGAACGGAATGCTTATACTAAAACCCTTTGTTGTAGCAAGGCCAAAATCCTTATTCTATTTATTGGCGCAAGAATGGTTGTTCTGAAGTCATCCCACATTTTTGCGACTTTTAGTAGAGATGAGAAATATGCCATGGGAGATTCATGGGTATTTATGCTTGGCTACCCCCTAGAAGTGTCATGGAGGGGATCCAGTGGGGTCAAGCATCTAATCATCCACTAAAAGTAGGCGTAGCTAGAGTAAAATCCAAGTGGGAATCCAATAAATATTGTCCTACACAACCTTAAGTTGTACATGCTTGATGTGTTTTTAGCAATGTGTTTTTGAACAAATTTCAAACCAAAACATCACATGTTGAAAGTGCAAAACCTTGATTCAAAAAACATCCTTTGAAACAACCAAATCTCTAACTAGAAAATCCAAAAAATCAAACAAACTTGCAAAAAACCATGACATTTTCCCAATTCAATGCATTTGTGTAATATTTTAGTGCATCTGACTGTTGTTATAGCACATATGTACAATCTTCTAGCACATTCATCCTTTGTTCCAACATATTTCATCAATATTATAGCGCATATGTGCATTTTTCAAGCGCATTTACCCTTTGTTATAGCGCATAACTTCATATTCCAGCACATTGGCCCTCTGTTTTAGTGCATACAGACAATCTTATAGCACATCCAAGCTCTATTTTAGCACATCCATTAAATGTAAAACCCGAGAGTTAAAATTCTCCCTTGTTTCACAGTTTGAACCAGAATTCAAAATCTTTTTCAATCCAGAATAGTTCCTCAAGTACAACAAAGTCTAAACTTTTTAAAACTGACCTCTACAAGTGGAATTTTGTTGGAAAAAAAGGACAGACAACTGAGAGGGGGGTGAATAAGTTGTCACGGAGATTTAAACTTTTATAACTTAACTTTAATCTCAGATTTGGTGAATAAGCAATTTACCATAAGCAATTAACACATCAAAGAGACAAAGAACGCAAATATTTTTTACATGGAAACCCTATTAGGGGAAAAACCATGGTGGATGTTAGTCCACAAGATTATACCCTGCTAAAAGTATAATGAAAATAATAAAGGGGAATGCACATGCATTCAGGCATACTGCCTAGAGCTCACTGCTCAAATACAAAGGGGCTCACTACCTAACAATAAGATTGGATTAGAATCCAGAGAACATGAACTGAGAGAATAGCTTTTGAACAAGCCTAATTACAGTTCCACTTAAGCTCACAAACTTCTACACACTTTGCATAATTTCCTTCACACTCTACTCTGCAATCGAATGATATTCACACATACACACATAGTAGCACAATAACACATGAAGTTCTCTTTCTTCCACCACACCTTTCATCACTTATATATCCGCTTCATGGAATTTTATCGCAGCCTAGTCGGCCAAAAAAAAACATATTTTCAATGTTGGCCCTAATTCACAAGTAAATTTTAAGAGGGAATCCACCAAGGTCGGACACAACATAGTGGGGACCCAAATTAACATCTCCAGTTCACAAAAGGACTTTAATTAATTTCACCTCAAAGATCTGCAACACACTACCACCAACATGTCAGCCAAGAACATGAAAAACTAAACATGCACAAAAAGATCTTCAACCACGAGCACACGGATCAATGTGGATGTACCACAAATATAGAGAATGATCTAGAGGCATCAAAAAACATAGAGAAACAATAAAGAGACATCTAAAAAAATTGATATTATCATAATCATACAATCTTTACTCAGGAACATTGACAGACACCACAGAAACTTTTTCAGATCATAACATAATCAAAGCTTCACACGGATCTCTAAAACTTCTGGTAGATGATCTACATATACTCAGCAATAAACCCTTTGATCTACACTAGTTGATCTTTATCGTAGAGAACAAAGTGCCTTCATCACTTGCACAGTTCCACTGGGGAACCTGGAACACTTTCTTTTATAATTTTCTCAATATCCTCGACATATGCAACAACTAATACACCATATGCTAATAGTTTTGACATCAATGACAACCACCTATCAACAACACATCCAAAACATCCAACAAATTCTTCAACCTAAACCTAGATCTAAACATCTCAAAGTGCCTAAAACATCAAACTTATCACACCTTTGATTATTAAGCCTAGTTTCATCATCAAATTTGTCATCCTTTCATCACGAAACGAAGCTATATAGTCCAATCAAAATTAGTCTCATTAGAATTTTTCATTATATTTGACTTAGTTGTAATCCTTGGCACTCTTCCAAACCAAGATCAAAGTTTAGTGAAAACTATAACACTTGTATGCCCATTCAAACAAGGTTACAAAAGCAAAAACTCAAGGAAAAAGGACTTGAAAAGAAAAACATTGAAAAGAAAAACATTGAAACTCCAACCATTGAAACTCAAACAGCGATACTCAAAATAGTGAAACTCGAAACACCATGGTTGAGGCTGAAGAGAATCCTTTCCATGGAATTCACAACAATGATGGGGAAGAAATAACTGAGGAAGATATCCAAAATGCTGAACAAGATCTAAAATGCTGAACAAGGCCCCAACTTCCACAAATGCTTAGAAATTTTTTTTGAAATAAATGGGGAAAAGTACCTCCTTATGCTAGCTAAACAAGGTGTCAAATTACCTGATGACTTTGATGTGAATCAATTGAAAGCACCTCCCAAACAGCCTGAAAAAGAAACAGAACAAGTGGTTGCCCTAACTCACCAAATGAAGAACCTTCAACAATAAATTCTTGATATGCAAAGGGGAACGTAAAAATGATACTTGATCCAAGACATTTGTCCATATCCATTTGATCAAAGTATCCACATGATTTCTTTCCCAAAACATTGCAAGTTCCCAAAGTATGACAAATACAATGGATAAATCGATCCAGTTGATCATGTGAGGGAATTTAGAACCATGAGTCTTGAATTTACATATGAAGAAACTTACTTGATGAGATTATTTCCACGCAACTTAGGGGGACAATGCCTTGAATGGTTTTCCAAACTTGTACCACCAATCAAAACCTTTGAAGAATTGGTCAACAAATTCATCACCCAATATTCTTATAACATCCAACATAACATCACAATGAAGTACCTTTGTAACTTGAAACAAAAAAAGGGTGAATCATTTCTTGTATTTTTGTAAAAATGGAGAAGATTATTTGCATGATATTCTCATCCCATACCTGAAAAGGAAAATATAGAAATATTTATCGACAACCTAAATGACGAGATAAGTTATAGATTGGAATTGCAATGTCCCCCTAGCTTCGAAAAATTGATTGAAAATAGAATTAAAATCGAAGAGGCTTTAGTCAAGAGAGGGGTCATCAAAATTTACAATAAAAACAACTCATCAAACTCCTTTAATAATTACAATAGCAGTGACAAGCCCAAGTTTTGGAAACATAACAAGAATGTGGGTAACAATGATGGAATAGTTGAAAACCAAAATGCAAAACTTGTATTCAACTTAATAGTAGCTGCCACCAAAACAAGTTAGAACAATAATCCACCCAACAACCAAAATGTCAACCAAAGCAACAATCAAGGTAATGCTGGATCTAGAACACCATCATATCAAACATCCTCAAATCAAAGAAGTTTCACACCTTTGGGGCAATCACTAGAATCAGCATTAAAAGAACTTCTCGAAGCTAAGGTCATAACCCTACCAAAAGCAAGAAATTGGGAACCACAAGTTAAACCTTTGTGGTGGAATGATGCCCATTTCTATGAATCTCATCGAAACAAAGGACATAAAACCAATGACTGCATGCAATTGAAGCACTTGATACAAGACTTGATTGACAACAAGATGATATTTGTAGTAGGACTAAAAACAAACAATGATCATAGAGCGTTCAAGAACCCTCTACCAAACTATGAGAAAGGACATTCCTCATCATCAAACACAAAAGGAAAAAACGTAAACTATGTTTATGACACCACTATTCTACATATCGAGGTGGTTGATGATCAAACCCTTGAAAAACAAGATCTTATTGCAACTGATAACCCAATAAATGACATCATTGAACATGAACAAAAATCATTGCAATTGAAAATCAACACCATAATATTAACAACACCTCACATCAAATCAATGACCTTGTGCTGATAAATCTAATCACCAACATCACTACAAATGACAATCAAATCAATGTTATAAAAATCAAAGAGAAACAAGACAATTCACCAATCCATGTGATCACAAGAGGACAAGCCAAGGTAACATTGAAAGGAGCTACCCCTTCTACGTCCAAAGCAACTACTGTTGTCCCTACAACCCAATATAACATAGTTGATCAGTTGCAGAAAATACTCGCCCAAATATCCATATTAGAGCTTCTCAATATTTCACTTGCTCACAAGGACATCTTAGAACAAGCTCTAGTCGCCACCATGCTACCAAACAATCTGGAAGTTTTCCAGTTTCAAACTATGGTAGGACATTTGATTGCACCACACTGCTTATCATTTTCTGAACATGATGATGTATCTATCACATGTCCACATAACACTACTCTCCACATTGAGGTCTTAATCCACAAACACCATTTTAAACATGTGCTAATAGATGGAGGAGCTAGACTAAATATATGCACTTTAAAACTTTCTTGTGCACTGGTTCATTCAAAAAATGTTATTGATCCTAGAAGGAAAATCACAATAAAAGCATATGATGATGAAGAAAGATCCTCCCAAGGGTTAATTGTCTTACCAATTCAAGTGGGACCAGTTGTCAGGGATATAGTATGTCAAGTTTTGGAAAAAGAGTTAACATACAACATACTCTTGGGAAGACCTTGGATTCATGACATGCAAGCAGTGCCATCCACATATCACCAATGTTTGAAGTTCCCTTTTAATGGGTAGGAAATCACTATCACAACTGACTCAAACAACCCACAATATTGCAATACGCTCAAGAATACCCAAGACACTTTTGTACCACACAATAGGGAAGCTCCAACACATATCTCATCAAATAATGGAGGACAACTAAATTCCTTGTCAAAGTGGGTTGAGAAAAAGGACCAATCAAAGGACAAGAATATCAGTGAGCCCACTTCATCAAATCAGGAAAGACAACTCAATGCCTTATCAAAGTAGGTCGAAAAGAACTTCTCGAAGCTAAGGTCATAACCCTACCAAAAGCAAGAAATTGGGAACCACAAGTTAAACCTTTGTGGTGGAATGATGCCCATTTCTATGAATTTCATCAAAACAAAGGACATAAAACCAATGACTACATGTAATTGAAGCACTTGATACAAGATTTGATTGACAACAAGATGATATTTGTAGTAGGACTAAAAACAAACAATGATCATAGAGAGTTCAAGAACCCTCTACCAAACTATGAGAAAGGACATTCCTCATCATCAAACACAAAAGGCAAAAACGTAAACTATGTTTATGACACCACTATTCTACATATCGAGGTGGTTGATGATCAAACCCTTGAAAAACAAGATCTTATTGCAACTGATAACCCAATAAATGACATCATTGAACATGAACAAAAATCATTGCAATTGAAAATCAACACCATAATATTAACAACACCTCACATCAAATCAATGACCTTGTGCTAATAAATCTAATCACCAACATCGCTGCAAATGACAATCAAATCAATGTTATAAAAATCAAAGAGAAACAAGACAATTCACCAATCCATGTGATCACAAGAGGACAAGCCAAGGTAACATTGAAAGGAGCTACCCCTTCTACGTCCAAAGCAACTACTGTTGTCCCTACAACCCAATATAACATAGTTGATCAGTTGCAGAAAATACTCGCCCAAATATCCATATTAGAGCTTCTCAATATTTCACTTGCTCACAAGGACATCTTAGAACAAGCTCTAGTCGCCACCATGCTACCAAACAATCTGGAAGTTTTCCAGTTTCAAACTATGGTAGGACATTTGATTGCACCACACTGCTTATCATTTTCTGAACATGATGATGTATCTATCACATGTCCACATAACACTACTCTCCACATTGAGGTCTTAATCCACAAACACCATTTTAAACATGTGCTAATAGATGGAGGAGCTGGACTAAATATATGTACTTTAAAACTTTCTTGTGCACTGGTTTATTCAAAAAATGTTATTGATCCTAGAAGGAAAATCACAATAAAAGCATATGATGATGAAGAAAGATCCTCCCAAGGGTTAATTGTCTTACCAATTCAAGTGGGACCAGTTGTCAGAGATATAGTATGTCAAGTTTTGGAAAAAGAGTTAACATACAACATACTCTTGGGAAGACCTTGGATTCATGACATGCAAGCAGTGCCATCCACATATCACCAATGTTTGAAGTTCCCTTTTAATGGGTAGGAAATCACTATCACAACTGACTCAAACAACCCCCAATATTGCAATACGCTCAAGAATACCCAAGACACTTTTGTACCACACAATAGGGAAGCTCCAACACATATCTCATCAAATAATGGAGGACAAATAAATTCCTTGTCAAAGTGGGTTGAGAAAAAGGACCAATCAAAGGACAAGAATATCAGTGAGCCCACTTCATCAAATCAGGAAAGACAACTCAATGCCTTATCAAAGTAGGTCGAAAAGATCCAATTGAAAGACAAAGGCCTGGGGGAATACTCATTTGAGCAATCCTTGTGTTTATCACAACTTTCATCTTCTCCTAAGTCATATGGATAGCCATCCACATCAAGACAACAAACATCACAACCAACCACGATCTTTGATGGCACCTTTGTAAGAGCAGGCACATTAGTGGATGAATCAAATGGAAAGAAGGTCTTGAACTAGTTGTACAAGGATGAAGAATCCTCACAAGCATCAACCTCAAATATACAAATAGAGCAATATGGAAAAGGGAAGATGATCCTAGAAAAGATGGGATATGAGGGAAAAGGTCCTCTTGGTAAAAGAAAAGAAAGCATTGCAGAACCAATACAACCTATCACAATGCAATCCAAGGAGAAAATAGGACTAGGATATAGAGAGGAATCCAAAGAAGAAAATAGGCAACAAGTTGTTGAGAGAATCCTTCAATTGAGAGATAGCTTTGAAATAGATTCTAACGAGTATGAATGGGATTCCCTCTCTGAAGAGTCTTGTCATGATAAGGAAATCGATGTGATCCAAAAGTATACATCAACACATATGGAGGGATAGAGCTCGGTTTCTTGACCACTTAAAATTGGATCATAGAATATCGATGACTCAAGTGATGGCAATCATTCTTTGAGTGAGATTGATACTTTGAAAGAGAGTAACATCTTAGACCTTGATATTGTCATCAGAAGCTTTGACGACATCATTATCATGACACTTACCCCTGTTGACCTTAGTCAATCTGACGATTCCTTTCCCTTAGTACATCTTGAACTGATTGACTGGGACCAAAACGAGTTGCTTGGCATGCCTACCTTTCCAAATGATGACGCCATCATAAACTTCCTTTGTTTTGATAACCTTGAAACATGTTCCCTCATCAAAACTCATAACAGAGCTTCCAATGATGGGAGTGCCAAGTCTTCCAGCTACAAAATGAATACCAAAATCAAATCTAATGGTGAAAACCATCTAATGGTACTATTAGATCTAGAAAAATTAAAACAAAGAGCATATCTCAAGGTGAAAACCTCTCTGAGGCACCGAGAGATGGAAGTTTTGACACTCTCCCCCAACATTATCAGGAAAGATCTTCAGTGTTGATCAAACCTACATAGTCTATCAATATTGGCATAGATGAAACAGTGAAGACCCTACACCTCGCATCATCCATGATAGAAGAGGAAAAACCTAGCTTCACTAAGTTCTTTGAAGAAAGGAAAAACATCTTTGCATGGTCTTATGCTGACATGCCCAGGATAGATCCAAAACTCATCATGCACCATTTATCACTACCATCTAGAATCAAACCAGTCAAGAAAAAGTTGAGAAAGACGCATCCTCATATCGCCCTTCTAGTAAAAGTTGAATTGAAAAAATTGTTAGATGTGGGATTTATCAGACCTATTGACTATGCTGAGTGGATATCAAACATCATGCCTATTTCAAATCCAGACAAAAGTATCAGGATATGCATAGATTTCAGGGATCTCAATAAGGCTTGCCTGAAAGATGATTTTCCTCTACCTAACATTGACATCATCGTAGACTTGATTGTTGGACATGAAATGTTATCTCTTATGGATGGCTTTTCTGGTTACAATTAGATAAAAATAGCACCCAAAGATCAAGAAAAAACAACCTTCATATGTCCTTGGGGCACTTTTTGTTGGAATGTAATGCCTTTTGGGTTGAAAAATGTTGGAGCTACATATCAAAGAGTGATGACCACCATCTTCCATAACATGATGCACACTTTTATGGAGGACTATGTAGATGATCTATTGGAAAAATCATACACCAGAGAGGGACACTTGGAAATTTTAGACAATATCTTCACTAGATTGAAGAAATTCAATGCGAGGTTAAATCCCAAGAAATGTGTATTTGGTGTAACATCAACTAAGCTCTTGGGAAACATTGTTTCAGCTAAAGGTATTAAGGTGGATCCTACAAAAGTAAAATCCATCATGGAGATTCCCCCCCCTAAAAACATTAGCCAGCTCAAATCTTTGCTAGGAAGATTCCAATATATCTAGAGGTTTTTTGCACAACTGGATGACAAAACTCATCCTTTCAATCACTTGCTCCACAAGAATGTCATTTTCAAATGAGATGAGAAATGTGAAGCCACTTTCAACCAACTCAAGCAATATCTGATGTCGCCACCAATTCTAGTACCACCAACCGAAGGGAAGCCATTAGTACTCTATATTACAACAATGAAAATATATTTGGGAGCTTTATTAGCATAGGAAGATTCAGCAGGAAAGGAGAAGGTGATCTATTTTATTAACATGACCCTGAATGAATATGGGATCAATTACACCTTTATTGAAAAATATTTTCTAGCGGTAGTATTTTCTACCCAACAATTGAGACATTACATGTTGACACACACCATCAAACTCATCGCTAAATTGATCCATTGACGTATCTACTCAACAAATTCACCTTGACAAGAAGATTAGCCAAGTGGGTCATGATATTAAGTGAGTTTGGAATCCAGTATGTAGATAGGAAATCCATCAAAGATCAAGCCATAGCATATCAACTAGTCAAAGAACAATTACCAGACAATCATCCAATGAACATTGAATTTACAGATGTTGATGTCTTGACAATATCTACACAACAATGGATGTTGTATTTTGATGGCTCTTATACACAACATGGATCAAGTGCAGGAATCTTGTTTATCTCACCACAAGGACATACCATTCCCAAGTCCTACAGACTAATGTTTCCTTGCACCAACAACACAGCAGAATACAAAGCATTAATCATTGGAATCAAAGTAGCAATCGAGTAGAAGATCACATAATTGCATGTCTATGGTGATTCTCAACTAGTCATTAACTAGGTGAACGATGATTACCAAACAAAAGATGACAAATTAATGTCATATAAAAGAATGGTTGATGACTTCAAAAAGTACTTTGTGGAGATAAAATTTGAATAGATCCCTAGAGGCAACAACAAAGTTGTTGATGCCATGGCTACCATTGCTTCTCTCTTATAGATTATTGAAAAGTGAGCCCGTTATGAGTTTATGGCAGAGCAACTGTTCAACCCATCTTATGACAATCTCAAATCCCAAGTAATCTACCATCTAGGTGAGGTCGATGATTCCATCTATGGGAAAATATATACTTACCTGAAAGAAAATACCCTCCCACCTAATTTAGCTCAGAATCAAAGATGAAATTTCATCCAACAAGTAGCTCGACACACCCTAATAGTTGATGTGCTTTATCGACAAGGTCTGGATGGCACCCTCCTTTGGTATTTAGAATCTAATGAGGTTGAATGTGCTTTATGTGAGGTCCATGATGGTATCTGTGGCACACATTCGAGTGGCCTAACTTTAGTTATGAAACTACTGTGCCTGGGATATTACTGGCCAAATATGGAGGAGTCATTTCAATATGTCAAAAGATGCCACAAATGTCAAATCCATGGGAACTTGATACATGCACCAGCACAAGAGTTGCATGCATTCGCATCAACCTATCCCTTTTTTCAATGGGGATTGGATCTTGTAGGGAAAATTCATCCATCTTCATCAAACGGACACAAGTTCATCATCATAGCCATGGAGTATTTTATGAAGTGGATTGAAATTATTCCCCTAACCACCATCATAGGAAAAAAAATATCATCTTTCATCCTGACCTACATCATCTGTTGGTATGGCATCCCTCAATCCATTATCACTGACAACGGCAGAACTTTCAAAAATCAAGACATTGAAGAACTTTGTGAGAGGTTTCACATCCAACATCATTTTTCTACACCATACTATCCTCAAGCAAATGGCCAAGCCAAGGCCTCAAACAAGACTATCCTAAAAATCTTGAAGAAAACCGTCAACAAGGTTGGACATGATTGGCACGTTCAATTGAAGCCTACTCTATGGGATTACAGAACTAGCATCTGTACCCTGATGGGAGCCACACCATATGCTCTAGTCTATGGATCATAATCAATTCTACCTATTGAGGTTGAGCTACCATCACTCCAAGTGTCACTAAAAGGGATCATTTCAAATGAGGATTATAGAGTGTCTACGTTACAGGAATTGGAATTATTGGATGAGCATGGTCAACATGCAATGGATCATTTGAAAGCATATCAATAGAGAATATCCAGAAGTTGCAATCATAGAGGAAAGCCTAGAACATTTCAGGTTGGTGACTTAGTCCTGAAAGAAAATCCTCATAACCAATAGGATTGAGAGAAGGGGAAATTTGAGCCAAATTGGCTAGGTCCCTTTGTCATTGTCTCAATCTTCAGATCAGGAGTATATCAGTTGTCCACACCAAAAGGGGATTTGTTTGATGAACCCCTCAATAGCCTACATCTCAAGAAATTCTACACTTGAATCATCCAATGCATCAGAAAAAGTCTTGGAAAAATACCAAAAACATCAGAAAATGTCCTAAAAAATTGGTTGCCTTGATGAAAACCTAGCAAATAGGCATCTTGGTAACAACAAAAAAATTAGAAAAAGGTCAAAAAAATACAAAAAAAAAATCAGAAAAAGAAAAACACTACAAAAAAAGTGAAAAATCAAAAAATCAAAAAAAACATAAAATTTGAAAAAGTGTAATAAAAACAAGTAGTGAAAACCTGGAAACAGGTGCTATTTGTGATAGGCTAGCTTTCCCATCTATTTGAGCATGTCAACCATTCACTTTTTCCATTCG
Organism: Sequoia sempervirens; assembly: GCA_007258455.2. Taxonomy (NCBI): domain Eukaryota; kingdom Viridiplantae; phylum Streptophyta; class Pinopsida; order Cupressales; family Cupressaceae; genus Sequoia; species Sequoia sempervirens. Next base: position 459,699,346 of record VDFB02047230.1, read on the forward strand.
CTTTCACCATCAATTTTCCTATCATCAAAAAGCTTCATGTACATATCCTGGCATCACGATCGTGTCTCACCCTAGACTAGGGGAAAAATCCTCAACTCACTAGGGGCAATAAACTTTAAGCCGGAACCAATAGACAAACAACAGTAGGACAAACACAACAAACACAATGATCATAGTGCAACTCAATAGTGAACATCAATCACCCTTAGAAACACATCAACCATCCAAAACATTAAATAGACAAATCAATCCAATCAAAAGAAAACTTCAAATGGATGATGTTCCTTCTGAATCATGGGTTTATCACATAAAACATGAATGTTCAACTATTGTACTTTGATTTTTGTTATCATATCTCTGGAGCACCTCGATGATGTATTGAACTAGAGGATCCAAGGAGTATGATTTTTCTTTGTCTATTGTCTATGAGTTGATCATTATTACTATGCAAATTGTCATGGGATGTTCCCTACAAAGTATCACTAATGACATTTTGAATTTGCATAGGAAAATTGTTAACTCTTATTTGTTTATGCAAGCAATACTCAGGTCATCTTGGTTTAATTATAATTAGATGCTTGTGTTAACTTGCACTATCAAACATCATGGAAGTAGTACTCAGGTCATCATGGTCTAAATATGCCATTGATTCTTGTACTCACTTTCAAAATTTTAAAGGCTCAATGATGATAAAAAAGCACAACAAATCGGCTATTACAAATGACAACATTTGCATGTTAGATCTGCATGGTTAAGGTAGATTTCATTCATGTTATTTTTCATCTGTATCTATGGGATTTCCAAAGCTGCAACAATTTCATAATGATGTTCTCTCTTATCAATGAATTGAGTACACTTGACATTACCAAAATCACATTATTCTCATATAGAAAACACATCAATTGCATCATCATTTGCATAAATTAGAAATCATTTTCATATAGAAAACACATCAGTTGCATCATCATGTGCATACATTAGAAAACATTATCACACCATTCATTCATCCATGCATCACATCATAATATTTGCATCAGAAAACACAAAAAAACGTGCATTACATCTCATTTACATAATTAGAATCATTTTATATAGTTGCATTAAGAATGCAGTCCACTAAGCTTAAATGAGTGAGTCTCTTCAAATTTCCAAGAGAGTTGGGAAATATGTCAAGTTTTGTGAAGCTCAACTTAACAAATAATCAACTTACTACAACATTTCCGCAAATCTTGGAAGTTGGATAGATTCACTCATTTAAGCTTAAGGCCCTAGAGGTTTTAAAGTCTTGTGAACTCATTTAAGCATAATCATTTGCATCACATAATCACATATCATCCATATATCAAAACATCATCATTACATTGTCATACATATATCATCATTTGCATCACATCATCATAATTCATCTTACATATTATAAAACATCATCTATATATCATCCCATTGTCATTACATCCATACATAATTAGTATAAACATTGCATATCATCCCACATCATTTACATAATCAAAATCCATCTCACATAACATAAAACATCATTTGCATAAATCCATAAAACATATATAATCATTCATCATACATTATAATATCATAATTGCATTATCAACATGGTCATCATCATGTAACCATCATAAACACATAGAACTATATACCATCATACAATTATTTCATCTAACATTCATCCATTCATTGCATCAGTTATTTGCATCAGAAAAGTACAAAAACATCAAATACATCACATATCATTGGCATAATAAAATCTATCACATACATCATATAGGCATCATTCATAAAGTTTCATAGAATCAAAACACATTAGTTGCATCATTATTTGGATCTATAACACATCATATCATCATCATCATATAAAACATCACATAGCATAAACAATGGAAATCAAAAGCATCCATCATAATCATCATGATCATCATTGTTGGCCTCCTACAATTATTTGATAACTAATCCTTTACAACCATGATTCAGAGATTGGACATCTAACTCGAATAGTTATTTCAATCATCATGAAGGTGCATTTAACTTGTCAACCCAGGGAAATGAACTTGAAATGGGTCAGCACAGTATGCACACTAAGGGCTCAAGTAGTCATTGCATTCTATAGCTAAGAAACACAATACTGAAAGTAAATTGCTTAGAAAGGAATAAAGCAAATGTCGAACATCAATCAACAACTATACTAAGCTGAAATGCATAATAGGAATGAAAATCTGAGCAACAAAAAGGAAACTACCATGTCTATTTTGGCTACAGGAATAGACACAAAATGGAATTCTAGTGGTTGTAGGAATAGTCGATGCGAGATTTCTAACTAAGTGCTAAACAACAAGTAATGCTAAACTAAGAAGACAAATTACTCACCAAGTGGCCCCCCTTGGATAAGTATCCTCTAAACTAATAAGAACTCAGATGCTCAAACTTGGATCTTTATTTCATTCACTGCAAACCATGCATACAAAAGAGTAATGTAATTGTATTACTGAAACTGGAGAATAAGAGTACAATGTCAAATCGTGCAACCTCCTGAAGAAGGAGCATCAAATCATTATTTACACTACAGCTAAACAAGGTAGTCAACTCCATGACTGGGAGGACGCCGTTTAGGGAAAACAGGGGAGAGTGGAGCGATGGTAGTTATGCATGCATGGAATCTAGTAAGACATGCAAGTCCAAATGTGGGTCCAGCACAACAGTAACGCCCATGCATGCTCAATTATTAAGGTCCACTATAAGGCGGTTACATTCAATTGCATGAAGAATCTTTTGTCATCGACTACCTTTGACTTGGAGCGATTCCTCAACTGGTCATTATGGTGCATGCCCAGCTGGTGGTGTCTTCCTCAACTTAGCACATTAATTTGAATGGAAAATTTAATACGCATAATAATTGCACATCTAAAACCACTCTAAGAAAAATTCATTAATCACATGCAAAATTAATATAGATAACCCGCATATTTTTCCAAATGTCATTAAAGCTTGCAGAGATAGGATAATTCAAATGTCAATGGTTTGAGGGAAACACTATGCCAAAACCAACATCTAATCATCAAAGTTCATGATATCTATTAGCAAATAGACTATAGATTCTACCCAAAATTAAACCAAAAACTAGGCTCATCACTCCCCCCAACCTAACGTTTTGTGAGTCCTCCAACAGGGTAAGAGTTGTTCTTCTATTTGGTTAAGGCTCTAAAATTTTCTACTGAGAGTTGTCGAACATCACTGGTTGCAGTACGTGAGTTAAGGTCCCAATAGAATCCTCCCAATCTATCAAACCTGTTCCATCTTTTCCTTTCTGTAGCATCATCATACTGGTAAAATCTAAATTTTGGCACGGGCCACATGAGAATGGGTGGCTAGAAAGTTAGGGAAAGCCAAATTTGCCCCTATGTTCTCCCAATCTCAATATACCTCTTATTTCTTTTTTGTGTTGCAGCATAATTGTGGATGGAATGAGGCTCAGCCTATTTTAGCTCATCAGTCAAACTATTCCATCTCTATGATAAACATCTCCTCATGGTATCCTCTTTTGTTGTTGTCTTTACCTCATACTATAAACTGCCTCAATCCAAGGCATAATCTTATTGCCATAACTTGGTCTGAGCAGCATTTTGTGCCATTCTTTGTAAATGTCCCTTGGGTTGCTCAATTCAGCTCTAACATGCAAAGGGATATTAGACTCTAATTGTTTATAAGCACTATGTTGTTGTCCCCAACTAATCTCATTTTGCACCCAAGACATGAATGCTCTCAATTGAATATCTTTAACATACAACAACAGATTCCAATCATGGTCTTTCGTGACAACATAATTATGTAAATAAAATTCACATAGCAATTTTTTCATTTCAGGTGAGGCGATCCTATAAGCATTGAAGAATTCAATGGGGGTGTCAATAGAAGGGTTCAAACCTAAGGCAATTTTTGACAGCTTGAAAGAGAGATACTTCTCTTTTAGGAATAGAGCATAGACCCTTGGAGGGTCTCTACATTCCAAAATCTTTGGTTCCAAAGCTGCCATATCATCTACCCTTTGCTTCAGGGTGACAATCTCTGCATTTTTATCCTCAATTTCTTCATCCCTCTTTTGAATTTCCTCCTTCAATTTCCATTTTTCCTTTTTCCATTCTTCCTCTCTTCTTTTTATTTCTTCCCACAAATTTAAAATTGTTGTGTGTAATATAAAATCAGGAGGATTATGGATTCCTATTAGTATTTTTGGTGGTGGCTCCTCATATGGCACTATCTGCATGAACTCAGGTTGTCCAGTTATCTCAAGCTGCAAGGGTGTTGCTTCTTCTTCCTTTTGCTGCAAGGACTCTTGTTTTTGCTCTTATTTTGGCTATAGGAACTCCTACTCTAGTTTTGGTTATTATTGTAGGACTTCTTGCTCGTGTTGCAGGACTTCTTGCTCGTGTTGCAGGACCTCTTGCTCATGCTACAGGAAGTCTTGGTTTTCCTCCAATTCTTTTGCAATATTAGCAAGATCAACCAGTGTTATATTTGTTTCCCTCTTAAAATATCTTCTTCTTCAAAATTCTCCTGCTCCATTGGAGCTTCAAGGTCCTCACGTGAGGTCTCACCTGATTTAGGGCTTCCCTGTGGAGGCGTAATAAATGTAGGCCTAGCTAGTTTTGATTTCTTAGGAGGTCTCTCACGTTCTTCTTTGGCTGCAGGATGAATAGTATTAGCCTTCCTCTTCTTAGAACTTGGCACTTTTATTTCTACAGGATGTGTTTTAGCCTCCCTTTTCTCGTTTCTACTTCTCTCTGATGTGCCCTAGTTTTCATGAGGGTTTCAAGTGGAACTTCATCATCAGAGTCTGAGGAAGAGCTTTCTTTTTCTGAGTGCTCTGTTCTAGAAGAATTAATTTCTATAGATTCTTTTGTTGCAAGGGGGTTCACACTAGAGCCAGCACCATAGGTTGAAGCACTAGGAATGGCTTTAGTTGTGCTTACCCTCCTTCTAGACTTACGGGATTGAGGCATAACCCTAGGTGGCAAGTGCTCAGCATTGACAAACTCTTCCCAATGATAACATTGATCAACTTTGATAAACTCTTCCCAAGTCATTCCAGATACATCATGTAGAGACTTTTCAACTAGAAATTTAATCAAGCAATGGTGGGAAACAGAATTATCCCTACCTTTTTGGGTCTCAATCACCATGATTGAGAGAAGATTGTACAACACATTAGGCACATTCATCCTTCATTCGTGTCTCATGTGATTCAAAATCTTAAAGTGGATAGAATGCAAGTTTGATTGGTGACCCTCACAAGTGATTTATTTGATAATATACACAACTATCTACTTTCACAGCTAGGGTAGCGACATTCTCATTGCGCCCTATTTGTCTATGCTCAATGGGGGGTCATTCGGCTCTATGAATTCAGCCCTAGTTGACCTGGCGTCTCTGGAAGCAGGGTAATTTTCACCATTAGCAAGGTAACCCTGTAACCTCTGCAATTATTTCCTCTATTGCCACAACTTCCAACCCTTTTACTGTGGCTTTACCTTCTAAAAAGGTCTAGGCAATTCCTTCATCAAAACCGTCCAACTTCCAAAAGTAGTCTAACCATCCATAGTTTTGAAATTCTGCCAAGCATTGTGCATCCTACAATAAAATAACATGCACCATGGGTTCGTTTCAAATTAACCCACCTCCCATTATTTGCAATCAAATGAATTCTCAACAACTCTTATGCAATTCCCCTTCTTTCCTGCAATTCCCATCTGAAAATCAAATACACTTCCCTGTAGTATCTACTAAATTCCATTACCAACCTGCTAAATTTCTAATGTCACTATCAACTAAATTTCCTTTCTTTTGTTTTGCAATTGTGGCTCTTCAACTCAAGATTATGATAGGGTCAATAATAGCAAGAAAGGGGTGGTAAAGGGAATTATGATAGGAAGAAATGGTGGTTGCAATTATTGTCACTTCACATGCAAGTCATTTTCTCACTTGGGTTTCAAATCAACTCATTTGAATTTTTTGACATAGCCTAGTATGAATTGACACATGGGCAATAAATTCACAAAATATTTGCATCTTTTTCATTCCCCTCCCCCCAACCTAAATTTGGACATGTGTCCACACATGCGAGATGGGAGTGGTGATTGACAAGTAATGATGGCATTTATGTGAACATCTATACTAATGCACAGTGATTAAATGAACGCACTTAAAAGATTATTAAAGATAGCAATTAATGTGCGCATACCTAAATGTGTGGAAGATTTGTTGCAAAGATTGCAAATAAAGTAATGCTCACCTTTTTTTGGAAAATAAATTGAGCAATAAATGAAAATGAAGTGGAATGAGGTGAGGTGGAATGAAGTCATGGAAGAGACAGAAAGGTGGTGATGGATGGGCGGATGGGCGGATGACAAAGAAATGGACTTCCACGCAAGTGAAATTCTTTATTATGAAAAGTGCCTACCTCAATTAGTCAGAAGGAGGGACACTAAGTCCACTGCCTTCAACCACAGGAAGCTCGGGTGCTAAATGTTGAGTGAATTGTTGTAGGAACTCTTCTTTAGAAGTTGGCTTGTGGTATAATCTAAGGTGATGATTGTTAACAAGTAATTTGAACCTGATAGGGTCAATGGTGGTGAGCTAAACAACTCCATTGGGAAAAACCTTAGCGACTTCATATGGTCCTAACCATCTTGTCTGCAATTTTCCTACATTGTCCTGGTATCTTGTCTGCACTACTTCTATATGTTTTGTTGGTGTAAATAAGTATTTTACTTATTACACTTTACTTAAGCTTACTTAGGGAATGCATATCATTATAGGTTGCACTTGTGACACCTAGTTATTTGCATCTTGCATCTAGGTTTGTACATACATTGAGAGATATGGGTTGGACACTCAAGGAAGTGTGTGTAAGAGAAACTCCACTTTTTGTGGTGTGATCTAGTTATCACATTTTTATCTCCACTTTTCATGGCATGATAATTCCACTTTAGGTGGGTGATCCACCTTTCATGGAATTATCTATTATTTCTTCCTACCTACCCTGTACATGATTGGGACACTTGTCTCATTCATGGCCCTTCATTGCGTCCTAGCTTGCCTTTGTAAGCAAGCCTTGTGCATGCTTATAATGGAGCATCTTCATGCATATTGAGAATACAATCTTCATATTCTCTCATCTTTTCTCTCTCTTTTGTGCTATATTTGATCTCTCGATCCTATTTTTTCTTTTCATAAGTTCTTACATGGTATTAGAGTGGTTGGAGATTCTTTCGATAGCCATTGGTGGGAGATCTTAGTTCGTGTGAAGGTGGTCAAGAGGAAAATCTGAGGAGTAGCAATATTTTGGTGCATCCTAGACTAGATCTAACCTCAAATTCGGATTTAGAAGGTTGTTTTCAGTCAAGATAGCCTTTCATTTCGTTGAAATCCGACATTGGGAACCCTAGATTGAAAAAATTCGCCAATTTGGGTATTTTTTCAATTTTCTAATTTTTTTAATAGTTCTAAAAAAAATTATTTATTTGTCAGAATACTTTTGAAAAAAATTTAGAAAAATTAAAACCCCATAAAAAAAATTGTATTTGGGGTTTTTTTTTGTCAATCAAGAATTTGTTTTTTGATTTTTTAATTTTTATAAATCAAAAATGAAAAGGGCAATTTTTTTTGTGTGACATTTTTCTCTACAGACAAGTTTGCGCACGGACAGGTACAGGGTACCTATGGACCACTCTATGTAGGCCACGTGGCCACATGACAGTGGGCCATGCGGACCCCTGGCCCCCACACACTCATGATCCACACTCCACCGGCGAGCCCTTGTTACAAAATCGACAGGCTCCATTTCTCAATACTGGCAACATCATTCAAAATTCGGCAGCTGATAATTTTAAACACAAGCATACAACATATTCCATGGGCCCAACAGAATCAAGAATATTCTACTAGCAACAACTAAGAATATTTTTATTGTTGTCAAGAATATCCTGGCGAATCTCAAAAAATCAACGATCAAAATTTTTTTTAGTGAGATGACCATTTAAACGTCAATTTCAGGCTCATGCAAACTCCTGACGACCATTTGACCGTAAAATTTGATCATGTTGTTTGCTGACATTAGCATCACGTCAGCGATGATGTCAACGTGCTTTTGGAGAATTTGGACCCCCTCACTGTTGGGCCTTTTCATTTTGCAATCCGACTTTGAATGCCCATAACTTGCTCACTTTAGCTCCTTTTTCTAAGAAATTTTTTTTATTTGGGCTAATTTATTGTGTACTTCACAGCCGTGTGCTCGGTTTCTAATTTTGGTATATGTATTTTCCATAATTTTTAGTTTTTCAACATTGTACCTATCTAATCCTCATTTCTGCAACTTTTGAGGCTCCGTTTAGGCACATACGAACTCCTTTTCAGGTGCCATTTTTTTCAAAGTGCATGATTCTTCGTCTACTTCTTAAATCTACAATCAGTTTGTAGTGATCTTGAGTGGATTTTTTACTTTCAGCATATGGTCTTTTTTGGCCCATTTGGCACTTGTATTACATAGATCTAAATTTAGGTCTTTACTTCATTGTTCTAGTATGTTCTCAGCCTAATTATGGCAAGTTGTAAATCAAAAATCATGTCCACTTAGCCAAGTTGCAAGTGGCCTATTGTACACACACTGCATTATAAAGTGCCAAAATCATCTTTTTTTTGGGGGGGTACTTTGATTGAGTGAATTTGGGGGGTGTATCTTATGTGATTGTACCTACTTTCTCTCTTGTGCTCTTGCATTTCATCATGGGTTCATTTAAAGTTCCACTCTTAACTGCACATAATTATGCTATATGGAAAGTACGTGCATGGATTAAACTAATGGAAAAAGGTTTAATTTACTATATTGATGGAACCATAACTGCACCTTTGGATCCTAAGGCAGATCCAACTGCATATATGGATTGGCTCACTAAAATTTCTATGGAATTGGGTACACTAAGAAAGTTCATTTCAGATGATCTCATTTTCCATGTTGATAAATGTACTAGAGCCAAAGAAACTTGGGATAAGCTTGCTACTTTGTATGGAAAGGTTGATAAGGTTAAGGGATACAAGCTTGAAAATTATCTCCTAAGCCTTGATCCCAATAATTTTGACACCATTCAAGATTATGTCACTAAGGAAAATAAGCTAAGAGCACAACTAAAAGATTGTGGTATTGAGAAAGAGGATGATCAATTGGTCTTCAACTTGTTGGACAAGCTTCCAACCGAGTATGCAGCCTTTGTTTCAGGTTTTTAGACTCAACGATTGACAATTAGAAACTTCACATCACCATATTTTGAGGTTCTCATAGATCTTTTGATTCTTGAGCAAAATAAGTTGATGACAATGGGCATTCTTAAGTCTTCAACTTCAAAAGCATTAGTGGTCAATCATGGAAACAAAAAGCAAGGAAAAGGGAAAGGCCAAAATCAATCTTCACTAAAGCCACAAGGAGAGAACCAACAATCCACTCCTCCACAATAAGGCTCATCATCATATTCTTCAAAGAACAACTCAAGAAAGAAGGAGAAACCAACATGTGCATATTGCAAAAAGTTTGGTCAGGAGGAGAATCATTGTCATGCTAAGCAAATTGATGAGTTGACAACTATCCTCAAGAAGAACAACATCAACTTTCCAAATGCATATTGGGAGGACTCATCTCCTTCTACTTCTAGGGGAAAAGGCACAACTCTCATGGTAACAACATCAAGCTCATCTCCTTCATCTACATCATCTCAACATGAGAAACGTAATGGAAAGCATTTCTTGTAGTTACAGATTCCAATTCAAATAGGTGGATCCTTGACTTAGGAGCTTCACATCATATGACTTCTTCCAAGGACATGTTCTCTTCATTTGATTCTTGTTCATCACCACCCATTTTGATGGCAACAACACTTCTTTGGTAGTTTGTGGGAAGGGGTCTATTGACACTGAAGGTGGATCATTTAATGATGTTCTATGTGTGCCTACTTTGTCAAGGAACATCCTTTCCATCTATCAGATTACACATAGTGGTACAGGAAAGAGTGTAGAGTTCACACAGATTTCTGTCATTGTTCGGGATTTGCATAGCAGGGATCTTGTTGCAGTTGGGGAGGTTGATAATCATTCTCGGTTCTACACCTTCTCATATTTTTCTCCTACTGATGATTCAGTTCACCCTAGTGTGGACACACTTGAGGAGAATGAGTATGGTTACTTGAATCTTGGAGTGCTTACTACTCTTGAGGTTCTTGAGCCTATTGTTGATATTCCATCTCCTACATTGACTGATGTACCTGATGATACTTGTGTTCTACCAGTTTCAGTGCCTTGTGATTCAGTGCAATAGTGCATACCTTGTCTTCCAGCAATAGTTTCAAGGGATGACTACTTGACAGACATTGGCAGCTTGTTTGTGGAGTCCTACATTGCAGATTTGGGAGACACATTTGATTACTTACATCTTCTCTTTGATGAAGGTGATTCTTCTTTAGTTGTTGTGAGGTAACACTCTGACCCTCCTTTGCATGATCAGTCTTTTGAGGTTGATGTGACTGTGGATGCATATGTACAACAATTGGTTGAGGCCACTTTCTCTCCTGAGGAGACACTTGCATCTTTGGAGTATGTTCTACCTTCATCCCTGCTAGATCTTGAGTTGTCTTTTTTAGTCGATGGAAGTGTTGTTGCAAATGGTTTCTCAGAGGTTACAAGAAGTGACTACACTGTGACCTTTGCACTTTCCATTGCAGCTTCACATGGTTTGGGAAAGGCATCTTTCAACATCAACATAGGAAAATTTGAGCAGATTTCGAAGACTCCTTACATTTTGAGGGTTATTCTTTCTTCACTTGTGGATTGGGGAGACTTCATTCATGCACCTTTGTATCATGTTCTACATTCACCTCTACTAGATGTTGGATTGTCATCTTCAGCAGTGTAGCCTAGAATGCCTATTTGGAGTGTGTCAGCTTTTGACATCGACATGGAGACATTTGGGCATGCTTCAGAGACATCATCACATATCATCCATATTCTTGATATCCTGCATACATCCATGGTTTTGTTTCTTCCTAAGGGGAGGAACGTTGTTCGACACTTTTGGAGCAGCTTCTTCATTCCTTCTCAAGCATCTTCCATAGGTGAACATTGTACATTGAGGGGGGGCTACCTTGTCTCTCTTCTTCTTCTCTTTCATGGGGGGAGTTTTTCCTCGTCTTGGGGTTTTTTCCTTCTCCATTTGTACATTCATTTTTTTTCTTCTCTCTTTTGAGGGGGGGTTTTTCCCATGAGGTTTTATCCCTTTCCTTGCTCGTGAGAGGTTGCATTGCACTTGTACATGGGTACCTAACATGGCTCAGTTGCCAGGACCCATCTTGCATCTTATCTTGCATGGTTAGCTTGAGTCTTCATTCCTTGAGTTGCACTTAAGGGGGGGTGTTGGTGTAAATAAGTATTTTACTTATTACACTTTACTTAGGCTTACTTAGGGAATGCATATCATTATAGGTTGCACTTGTGACACCTAGTTATTTGTATCTTGCATCTAGGTTTGTGCATACATTGAGAGATATGAGTTAGACACTTAGGGAAGTGTGTGTAGGATAAATTCCACTTTTTGTGGTGTGATCTAGTTATCACATTTTTACCTCCACTTTTCGTGGCATGATAATTCCACTTTAGGTGGGTGATCCACCTTTCATGGAATTATCTATTATTTCTTTCTACCTACCATGTACATGATTGGGAAACTTGTCTAATTCATGGCCCTTCATTGTGTCCTAGCTTTCCTTTATAAGCAAGCCTTGTACATGCTTGTAATGGAGCATCTCCATGCATATTGAGAATACAATCTTCATATTATCTCATCTTTTCTCTCTCTTTTGTGCTATCTTTGATCTCTTGATCCTATTGTTGCTTTTCATAAGTTCTTACATGTTGTAGGGATGCTCTTCTTATTTCATCCAAAGCATTTAGCTGCATGATTCTTTCTTTTTGTGCTTCAGAAATATCCATCCCTAAATCCACTGTAATTCACAAAGTCTTATATTCAAATTCAACTAGCATCATAGTTGTCTTTCCATACAACAACTCAAATGGTGTGAAACTCATAGTTGTTTTCCATGTTGTCCTATAGGCCTAAATAGCTTCTGGTAATCTGTTTTCCCAATCCTTCCTATGGATAGCTAATATTTTAGTTAGAATGGATTCACTTTCTCTATTTGTCACCTCAACTTGGCCATTAGCTTGGGGGTGATAAGGAGTAGAATTTTAGTGCCTTATATTATACTCACTAACTAGTGTTGCAACAAGATTTGATGTGAATTGAGCTCCTTGATCAGTCACTATTTCTCTTGGGACTCCATATCTTGTGAAAATTTCCTCATAAAGAAAATCTGCAACCTTGTTATCTCTTGCATGCTTCATGGCCTTAGCTTCTACCCATTTTGTTACATAATTAGTGCATACTAATATATAAGACTTACCATTTGATGGAGGGTCAATTGGCCCCACAAAATCCAATCCCCACTTGTCAAAGGGAATTATTACTACCTGAGGGCATAGTGGAATCTCATCAGATCTGGTTGGTCTGCCCATTCTTTGACATCTATCACATTTTCTTGTATACCTTCCTACATCCTTATGGAGTGTTGGCCAATAATATCCTATGTTCAATACCTTCATTGTTGTCCTCTTGGTTGCAAAGTGTCCTCCACATGGTTCATTGTGACATGCATGCAAAATGTCATATGTCTCATCTTCTTTCACACATCTTCTCATGACATGGTCTGGTCCAGTATAAAACAAACATCTAGCAATCCAAGAGAAAGGAAAAGATTTTTCAATGAGTACCCTTTTCTCTTTTGGGGAGAAGTGAGAAGGAACTCTACTTGTGACCAAGTAATTGGCTATGTTAGCATACCAGGGGGTTTGTACACTAAGAGAAAATAGATGTGCATCAAGGAAAGAGTCATCTATGGGTTGATTGTCTTTTGATATAGTTAGCCTTGAAAGAAAGTCTGCAACAACATTGGCCTTCCCTGACTTATCCACAATGTTTATATCAAACTCTGGTATCAATAATAACCATCTTGCCAATCTACCTGTGATCAAAGGTTTATTCATGATATACCTAATGGCTACACGATCAGTGTGCAAAAAGATTTGGTAGCATGTTATGTAATGTCTGAATTTGTTCAGTGCATAGATTACTGCTAGCATTTCTTTCTTTGTCACTGTATAATTGAATTCAACACCTTGCAAATTTTTGCTGACAAAGTAAATAGTATTTTCAACAACTCCCTCTTTCTATCCTAAGATTGCTCCTATGGCATAATCTGATGCATCAATATGAATGTGAAAAGGAAGGTCCCAATTAGGTCCCTTGAGTACAAGAGCATGAGTCAAAGTTGCCTTCAAGTCAGAAAATGCCTTGTCACAAGCTTCAGTCCACTAAAATTCAGCATCCTTAGTGAGAAGGGTATACAATGGTGTTGTTACCTTGCTGAAATCCTTGATGAATTTCCTATAATATCCTGCATGACCCAACAAACTCCTAAAATCCTTCTATTTTGTGGGTGTAGGAAAATTTGTGATTACCTCAATCTTTGCAGGATCAACTTGGATTCCCTTGTGGGAGATATAGTGGCTAAGGACTACACCTTCTTGCATCATCATGAAGCATTTTTCACATCTCTATAGGACTTTCTTGAATTTTCCAATGCCTGATTAAAATCAACACCATAAGTGGTGAAGTCATCCATATAGATCTCCATGCAATCATGAGAAATGTTTGAGAATATGCTAATGACTGCCCTCTAAAAAGTTGTAGGTGCATTGCACAATCCAAATGGAAGTACTGAATAGGCATAGGTCCCCCATGGACAAGTAAATGTGGTCTTTTCCTAGTCTTTTGGTGCAATTTGGATCTGGTTATAGCCGCTAAATCCATCTAGAAAAGAGAAGTATTGCTTTCCTACAAGTGTGTCCAAAACTTGATCAATGAAGGGTAAAGAAAAGTGATCCTTCTTGTTGGCAGCATTAAGTTCTCTATAATCAACAAAAACTCGCCATTTCCTCCTTTCTTGGGCACAATCACTAATGGAGATACCCACTAACTATCTGAAATGGGGTAGATGAATCTTGCATCTAGGAGCTTTTGTAGTTCTTCTTTCACAATTTCTCTTAGAGCAAGGTTAATTCTTCTTTGTGGTTGTCTTATTGGAGTGCAATCATCTCTTATGTAAATTCTATGGGTAAAAATTTTAGGATCCAATCCCTTCATATCATGATAATCCCATGCAAATGCATGTTGATGGGTCCTTAATAGATTTGCCAATAACAATTGCTGCTCTTCATTCAATTTACTACTAACATTCAAATATTTTTCCTCTGACACCTGAACTTGTGTAGTTAACCCTATCATGGTTGCTTCATTGGAACATGGTACCTTTAGTTCATATGGTAGCAATGTATGGGACATATCTATTGCTGCAAGAAATTTTTCTATAAGAAAAATGGTTGCAGGAAGAACATCTGCAGGAAGAGTGGGTGCATGAAGAACATCCACAAGAAGAGTGGCTACAGGACGAAAATCTGCAAGAAGAATGTCTACAAGAACAGTGGATGCAGAAAGAGTAGGTAGAAGTGTTCTGACCAAAGTAGAAGATGATGCTTCCTCCACTTCATAATGATTCTAAATGATGTTATCCAATACTTCCTCCTCATCTTGGAGCTACATAAAAGAGCTTCTTCCTAGCATCATAAGTTGTGTCAAATAGTTAATTTTCTCAACCTCTTCACCAACTTGTGGCCATATAGAATCATGTTCATCACAAGATGGCTGAACAGACAGATAAAGAACAAGAATTTTAGTACTCCTTCCATCTGAAATGGTCATGTCACCTGAATGACATCCAATGTATGCATTTGTAGTTGCTAACCAAGGCCTTACAAGAATAATAGGATGCCTGCCTAGTGTGGCCTTAAGAGAAATAATCATAAAATCTGTTTGGTACTCCCAGGAATCTAGAGCTACCACAAGATCCCCCACTACACCATCAAGCTTAACATTAGAGCTATCAGCAAGTTGCAGGATAGTAGGAGTAGATCTCATACTTGCAATGTTTAGTTGTTGTAGGATTTCCTTAGTCATGACATTTATTGTTGCCCCTAAATCAATCAATGCATTCTTTACTTAAATCTCGTTTATGGCAACTGCTACCACAGGACTGCTTGGGTCATTATACTTAGGAATAATCACTTTTCCTAGCTTGATGTTAGCTAGCTGGCCCACCACATGAATTGTAGTTGGGTCTCTCTTCTTTCTTCCTAGCTTCTTAAGACAAGCTTCCTTGATAGCTTTGTCATAGATTGGAACATCCTTTATGGCCTGAAATAAGGGTATTTGAACACATATATGCTATAGCTGATCCAAGATGTCAAAAGTAGTATCCTCCTTTTCTTCTATCTTCTTGGTAACTTCTAATCTTTGAGGGAATGGTGGTTCTTGTTCAGTCTACTTGACTTGAACTGGCTTAGGATTTTTAGGTGCATTTGGTTGAATGCAATCATTCAAAGGCTCATCTTCCTCTTCTACAGTAAGTTCAATGATAATGGGTTTGGAAGGGGTTGGTAGAGTAGTTCCTAAACGCAAGTGGATGTCACTTACACTCACAACATATGCATAAAATTGATTTGAATCAACAGAGTATGCAGGCTGCTGCTATGGTTTGTTATTTGGATTGGGTGTGGGCTAAGCTAGTAGTTGAGTAGGTTTAGGTGCATTTGAGCTTGGATTAGCAGGTGGAGGCATTATAGTAGGTTGTTGGGGCTGAGAAGGTGGTTGCATGTAGTTTTTTTCTAGGTAGGCCATTGTTGTCCTCCTCTCCATTGATTTGTTTGCTTCCAATTCCCTGGAGGTGGTTGCTAGTGCCCTTGAAATTGTTGCCAATTCCCTTGAGGTTGCTTCCACTGAGGTGGAGAACTCTAATGACTGGTCCAAGCATTTGGAGGGTTACTCCAAGGTTGTGATGGATATCCTCCATAACTGGGTGGATATGGGGGCTTCCATTGGTTACCAAATGAATAAGAGTTAAAATATGGCCCAACATAGGATAATGGATTTAGTGGCATACCTTATCTTGGAGCCCAAGGCTTCCTTTGTGCAACATAGTAGACTTGGTCTTCTTCAATCTAAATTGGCTTGAACTCAGGTGGAATCTGCTTGCTTTTAAGGTTAACTACCATCTTGCATCTACAGTCCTTCCTTTGTTTGCAGTGAGGGCAATATTCTTCAACATTGTCTTTGCCTCCTCTTGCTTCTTCTTGGCCTAAAATGTATCTAGTTGAGTAGCTAGATTATTGATAATGTCCTGCTTGAAGTCAGCTAGCAAATGAGTGATCTCCATTCTTGAAACTCCACCAGTAGTTGACTTACCCATGGAAGATTGATAAGCTCTCCCTTTCTTTGAAGCTTCCCTAGAGTAATTCTGACATATTTTCTTGATATCCTCCCAAGGAACTTGGGAAATATCTCCTCCTTCCATGAGGTCCAAAGCATCAGTGCAGCTATCATTAATTCCTCTCTGGAAAAGAAACTTTTGTGAGTCCTCATTAAGTGCATGGTGTGGAGATTTTTTCAAGCAAAACATAAACCTTGCAATATAGCCTTCTAGGCTCTCATCTTCCTTCTGCTACATCCTAAAAATCTCACCTCCTCTCATGTCACTACCCCTGCAATATTCCTTGTATTTCTGAAGGAATTTTTTCTTCATGTCTTCCCAAGTTTCCACAATATCTCTACCTAGGCTCATGAACCATCTTAATGTGGCCTCTTTCAAAGTGGTGGGAAATAACTTGCCTATGGGCATCAATAGTATAATCATAACTCCTACAGAGTATGTCAAACTCAAATAAGAAGGTATCAGGATCTTCTGTCACAAGTCCATAAAACTTGGGGAGTGTTGAGGTAGGAATGTTCTTGATGTTGTCAACTTCATTTTGATGGTTAATGGGGAAAGGAAAAGCCGGTTGGTTTTTTCTATTCCTATTTTCATCACCCATGCCTGCTTGATGTGGTTCTAAGACAAAGGAGTTTTCAAGTTGATTTTGATCTTCAGAGGAAACTTCAAAGCTAGTTTGATCAGATATGCATCAACAAAGGGGTGTGGATCTTCTTCTTCCTCTTCTCCTAGTAGGTTCTAATATTCAACTAGCTGGAATGGACGAGGATTGTTAGGAAGAAATCTCCCATAAGCATCCCTTCTCCTTCTTCTATGCATGTGATATCACTCACTATTAGCCAGCTCACACAAAAAATTGGTAAAAAATTAAGGGGGGGTCATTACTTCCTAAATGAGGATATGCTAAGAACAACTTCCAGAAACACTACAACAAAGAAAACTACCAATGACTCCAAAAGACTCCCTAGTTTGACACCATCCCCAGCAATGACACCAAAAATTTTGGCCCCCTACAATGATTTGATAACTAATCCTTTACATCCATGATTTAGAGATTGGACATCTAACCTAAGTAGCTATTTTAATCATCATGAGGGTGCATTTAACTTGTCAACCAAGGGATGTGAACTTGAAATGGGTCAGCACAGTATGTGCACTAAGGGCTCAAGTAGCCATTGCATTCTACAGCTAAGAAACACAATACTAAAATTAAATTGCTCAGAAAGGAATAAAGCAAATGTCAAACATCAATCAACAACTATACTAAGCTGAAATGTATAACATGAATGAAAATCTGAGTGACAAATAGGAAACTACCCTGTCTGCTTTGGCTACAGGAATAGACATAGAATGGAATTCTAGTGGCTGTAGAAACAGTCGATGTCATATTTCTAACTAAGTGCTAAACAACAAGTAATGCTAAACTAAGAAGATAGATTACTCACCAAGTGGGCCCCCTTGGATAAGTATCCTCTAAACTAATAAGAACTCAAATGCTCAAACTCGGATCTTTATTTCATTCATTGTAAACCATGCATACAAAAGAGTAATGCATTAGTATTACTGAAACTGGAGAATGAGAGTACAATGTCAAATTGTGCAACCTCCTAAAGAAGGAGCATCAAATCATTATTTACACTATAGCTAAACAAGGCAGTCAACTCCACTACTGGGAGGACGCCATTTAGGGAAAATAGGGGAAAGTGGAGTGATGGCACTTACACATGCATGGAATCTGGTCAGATATACAAGTCCAAACGGAGGTCCAACACAGCAGTAATGCCTATGCATGCTCAATCATTAAGGTCCACTACAAGCCAGTTGCATTCAATTGCATGAAGAATCTTTTGTCATCAACTTCCTTTGTCTTGGAGTGATTACTCAGTTGGTCGTTATGGTGCATGCCCAACTGGTGGTGTCTTCCTCAACTTAGCACATTAATCTGCATGAAAAAGTTAGCACGCATAATAATTGCACATGTAAAACCACTCTAAGAAACATTCATTAATCACATGCAAAATCAATATAGATAAACCACATATTTTTCCAAATTTCATTAAAGCTTGCAGAGATAGGATAATATCAAATGTCAATGGTTTGAGAGAAACATTATGCCAAAACCAATATCTAATAATCAAATTTCATGACATCTATTAGAAAATAGACTATAGATTCTACCCAAAATTAAACCAAAAACTAGGCTCATCAATCATCATAACATAGAAATTAAATGCATCCATAACATATCATATCATCATCATCATCATCATCATCATCATCATCATATAACATCATATAGATCATAATCATCGCCGCATATCATATAACCTCAAAATCATAATGTCAAAGTGTACAAGGATATCCAAAGGTATAACAATATACATCACATCAAAAATGGCAGTGTATCATAATGATTGAAATCAAGAGGTACATCATTAATGTCTCAATTAAATACGAAGTGTATACATGTCCAAAATACATCAAAAAATTAGAAATTAGAGCTATGTTATGCTCCCCCTAGACGGTGTCGGCATCACATGACCAGGACCAACACCTCCCCTTGCGCTTGACGAACCTATACCAGGATCTCTCCTATCTCCAAGAAGTGGTTGTGTCACAGCCATACTAATGGTCTGAGACTAGGACCTCCCTGACTAGGACTATGCAAAGCTCTCTTGCCACTCTAGAGAAACTACATCATGATATCTAACTCTATAGAACTCAGTCCCCTATGCAGTACAACAAATCTCTCTGAAATAATCTATAGACCTGTCAGCTATTGCAACCTATTGTAGTCTCTCAGTAAGGCCCACAACCTAATCCACCTGTCATCTCAAGGCATTCCTCTTAGCAGTCAACGTGGCAATCTTCCCCTACATCTATCCCTTGTCATGTACATGTTGCCTAGCTGCATCCCTCTTAGTTGTCAGTGTCTGGATCTACCCCTGTGCCTACATGAGTAAAGTCTAAACCTGCTCTAGCTAACCCTACAACATGTAAACCTATACCTGTAGAGAAACTATCTGTGTTTGCTACTGCTATGATGGTAGCTTGATCTCCACATTTTTCTATGATGGGGAAACTAATGATCGCCTCTTGTGAGGCACTCTCATCTCTGCAACATCCGGCCCTGGTCCTCCTCCACCCTCATCATCTCCCCCATCACTCTCATCATCATCACTGTCATCACTACTATCCCCCTCCTCACTACTCTCCTCCTCCTCCCCCTACTCCTCCTCATCTCTCTATCACCTCCGCCCATGACCTACTACCCCTTCCTCCAACAATGGCGGTGGCTCATCTAGAATGGTGATCTGTGGGAAGGGATGCATAAACATGTACTAGGAATACTCCTCTGATATCGACGCATCGGTGATCTCTGTATGCAACTCCCAAATGACAACCTGTAATCTCTGAAAGTGTTGAACAACTGCATCATAAGAAAACACTAGCCCCCACTCTATAGCATCCTACCATCGTCATGCATAATGGGCCATGCCCTGGGGCATTCCTTAGACCCTACCATACTGTCTTAGTACTCTCAAGAGCATGAATCTCTCAGTAATAAATTGGGTCCGACCAATCAAATAAATCAACTGACATAAATATGGAATCTTCGTGTCATCCTCTGGCCATTGCTCGCAATCGACATATAGCTGCTATACCATTGACTCTAAATCATCCAGTGTCCTCCTCCAATACTCTAGCTCTCCCAGCCTAGGTTGAGAAATTCAACCAACATAAATGTGAACATATGGCCTCAAGGTTGGTCGTTGTCTATCTCCCACTAGCCGACTGACTGCTATATGTTGTCCGGCCCAGACCTGGAGCAATGTGACCCTGATTGATAAACTCGCTCCTCACACGTAGACCACCTGGTGCATATCATGGTACAGGTGGGCAAGCATACAACAACCCCATGCATATCGAGTTCCATAAGAAATAATTCTCTCCATGATCCACCCCCATCCAACTGAGAATCTCTTTAACCTGTGGTCAGGACAAAGGAACCCACCAATAAATCTAGCTAACACAGAAGGAAATGTAGTGTATGCATCAAGAATGTCCCTCTAGGGAATCTCATATTTGCATATGGTATCATCCTGGAAAACTCGGCGCAGTGCATCAATCATGCCTTGCTCATGTGAATCATATAGGACCAACTCTCCAACCACAGGAATCCATAGAATCTGATATACGTCCTTGGGAGTCACTGTGATCTCACCAGTGGGAAAATGGAAGGTGTTATGCTCACTGTGCCACCTCTCAACAGGCTATCAATAACCCCCTGTTGATCCTAATCTGGGGCATTTCGATAAGAGATCACAAACCACATCGTGCAATGACAATTTTCTCAGGCTGCGTCAAATGGAAAATCAACTCCCATGTCCTCAGGAACCGCTCTATGATCTATAAACTTGTCAAAGGCTCCTATCATCACAAAATTGCAAATTAGTCAATCGATCAACTAACATCAATCAGTCAATTAATCAATCCAAATCAATCAACCTATCAATCTAATCAGCTCTTTTGATACTTTGATCAAATCTCGTGAGTATCAATAATCAATTCAACCTCACCTGTCATGAGGTTCATCAAATCAATCAATTCAACCTTGCCTACCATAAGGTTCATCAAATCAATCAATTCAACCTTGCCTATCATGAGGTTTATCAAATCAAACAATGCACCTCGCCTATCATGAGGTTTATCAATCAATTCAACCTCGCCTATCATGAGGTTTATCAAATCAATCAATGCACCTTGCATATCATGAGGTCCATCAATCAAACAAACTATAATTGATCCTCGCCTATCATGAGGTCAATTATCATCATCCTATCATTGCATCTCACCTATCATGAGATCAATGGACATCCAACCTATCAACATCATCAATCATCATCAACACAAAGGCTGAGACAATCAAACATCATCAACATCAAGGAGTCTAATCAGGAAAATCATCAATCTAGTCTAAAACTTCACCAATGCGCTAGAATATTCTTTTTACGTACTAGAAAACCCTATGCACCAAAAAAATTAATCAATGCACTAGAACAAAGGTTTTATGCACCAGAGTATCCAATGTGCCATTTCATTTGCTCAATGCGCTGAAATAGTGTTCTGATGTGCCAATTCACCCTATGCGCTAGTTCATCTCATCAATGCACTAATCTAATTACCCTACACACTAATTTTTCCTATGCACCACAATAGTTCATGCATGTGCTAATTTGGGTTACCTAAGCACTAGAGTATCCAATGCACTAATTCATTAACCATATGCGCTAAAATTTTCATCCTATGCACTAAGTTTATGGACACGCTAAAACAGTTACCCTATGCACCATTGCGGCGACCCTATGTGCAAAAACAATTCAAATCCGAATTCAAATGAAAAAAAAAAGCAGGAAAATTAAATGCACATATAATGAGGCAATTTTTGGGGTACCTACCGAAGGACCATACACCACTGGGCAGTTGTGATGCCTGACCTGCTCGAACTGGTGAGTGTGGTATGGGATCACCATTCTACTCCAAATTTGCACAAATCACTCAAGTTTTCAAATTTCCAAATGCTCAAATGAACTTCCTAATCACAATTTTTAACCTTTTAAGGTTAATTAAGTGGCATTTTATGGGGGTGTTTTATTTTATTTTTCAAAGGGGCCTTAATTAATCTGATCATCACATGTTGGCTTATATAACATTTTTTGAGAGATAAATCATTTTTGAAGCATAAAATTTTGAGATCATCATCAAATCATCGAAAAATCATCAAAATTTTCAAATTTTCCAAAAAATCCAAAAAAATAAAAAATTCACTAATTTATCTCCCGAGGGGGCATATATCCGTCATCACCTGAAAATCAACGTCTAGGGCATTGAAATTCTTTTTCTCAGCATCAGTATCAATTTTTTCTTTGAAGCAACATGTAAACACATTACTTCAAAGAGGGGCAAAATGTATACACCTAAAATTCGTCAAGACATTTAATTAATTAAATACTAGTTATTTAATTAATATTTCGACACTTATAAATAAATTCTCAATTTATTTATATAGTTCATATCTTCTAATTCTCCAAAATCTAAAATCACATTCCTCTAATTTAATTAAATAAACAAATTTCTAAAGTTTGTTTTATTTAATTAATTCTCACTAATCCCAAATTTGGAATTCAAGCACATGTCTACAACTTTTCATGCCACCTCACCAAGGTCACATGAAATTAAATAATTCTAATTTTTAATTAGAATTATATTCAACAAACTTTCAAACACATGGCTTATTCTTCACACACTTTATTCCTCCATGCATTTGGCATGTTGTCTTTGGTCGAGGGAACATTTTTCTTGATTCTTTCCATCTCCACCATTCATCCCTCTTGTTTGAATATGGACCTTCAATCATTGCCACATCACAAGATGCTTGGGAAATCCTATAAATACAACCCTTTTCCATAGTATTTTGCATCCCACATTCGAATAGATTTATCATGCAGGAATAGCTTTGGAGCATTGGAGCATTTGGAGTTTATAGTTAGAATCATGTTTTGCTTTGTAATAGCATATAAAATCATGTTTAGCTTCATAGTTAGCATTGTAGAATCATGTTTTGCTTTGTAGTTGCATTTTAGACTATCATATCACTAATCATTTGAGCATACGCAGAATCATTCTAACTTCTTGTCACAACATTTGTATTACATAGTTTATCAACATTATCCATTCATTGTAATCTCCATTATCATAGCATCATGGCTTTCATCACATAGTTTCATATAGGAACTTAATTGGCTTGCATGTTGAATAGCATCTCATTTATCAAGTTGTCATTTTAACAACCATAGTGCACATGTAAAATCTAAGAGCCAATATGGTTTAATAAATCCTTGAGAATAGAGAACAATGGAACATTTTTAAAGATTTGTTTGTTGCAAATAGAGTAGTTTCTTTTATTCAAATCTTTCATGTAATACGTCTCATTGGTGTTTGTGTTGATTTACTAACAATTCCCACATTTCGCACACACACAAATATAACAATGGAGATTATCTTACTATGGATAAAGATGGACAAAAGTAATCAAGGCTATTCAAAAGAAAGTTATGTTTTTATACTTTCAAGAAGAAATTTGTATTAAATATTCTTCATTTTTACATGGGTAGGTAATAAACCTATTTGTTATAGGTGGTCCCCATCATCTAGTTAAGTTGTGTGATAAAATAAAGTTTAGGGGGGGTGTTAAAATATAAAATTCATTTAATTATGAAGAGTCATGTCTCATTAAGAGACATAACTATCCATATATGTATTTAATGATCTTTGGATCCATATTTTTCAATGTAGAAAACACAATATCAATTTATGCTCTCCAATTTTATACAAGGCGATAACTAGGCTCGGCTTCTATAGTGGGTTGGGAACATGGCCTTCCATTCTGCCCCCTTACAACAACCTGTAGTTTCCCTTTGTTATGGAGGCTATGGGGGAGAAATTGAAGGTGTGACGCCATGAGGCTTGTTGGGGATATATTTTCTCAAACATGCTTTAAATAGGGTCTCCTATGAGATACCAATATATGTAAATTTTCAAAATATTAATATAATGGGTGAGGCTCCCTAAAGCCCTTTTATTGATAAAAATAAATTTGATAACCCTTGATCTTTGTTTGAAGACCAAAATGGTTGCTTTCCCATGCACTATGGCTATATGCATGTTGCAAAGATGAAATACATAAATAAATTTTGTTTTCGTATATAAAAAAAAATCCTTCATTTAACTTTGAATGAAGATATTTTTTATTCATAAAAATAATAATAAACTCCCTTCATTTGAAATCTTTGAACAAAGATGTTGTTTATGAAATACTTGGCCTTAGATGAGGGTCATTTGAGGCTCCATTGCACTAGTGGGGAACACTATTGTGCATTGGTCCAAAGGTATGAATTTTTGATGGAATCAAAGACCATGACCTCCACACACATCTTAGTCAACAAGATGCATCTTATACTCAAGGCATAAAAAACTAATTGGACTTCCCATGCCTATGTTTTAAGAAAAATGAGTAACTTACAAGAATTCCACCCATTTTGTATGTCTTCAATTCAACTTACCTTGGCTATTTGTGAATTGCAACACATGATGGTTTGTTTACAACAAATTATTTTGGAAACAAATATTGTCTACACTTTTACAATACTTATACAACAACACAAAAATATTGATCATAGAATGAATACTTATTTTTTGCATCATTCAATTTCTTGTTGAAGTATGTGTAGTTGGCTTACTTTATTGACTCAACATTTCTTTGATGGCTACACTAGTGACATCACAATCTACCTAAAATACTATGTTAAAATTAGGCAACATTAACACAAGCTACTCCCTTACCTTCTTCTCCAATTTTTGGAATCCATATCCAACTTTTATTGTCCAAACAAACTCCTTCCTATCAGCCCTCACTACCTTTATAATAGGTGCACAAATCCCATTGAACTTTCTTGTGAAATTTATATATAAGCTTTCCAATACATCAAAACTTCATGTCTAAAAAATATTCTTTATTGATGATCATTCAAGGATAGATCTCACCTTATTAGGATCCATCTTCAACCCATATTGAGATATCACAAAACCCAAGTACACCAACTTTATTTTCATGTCACTACAATATTCAAGTTTACAAGCAACTTTTATTTGCACAAACACTATAACACTAGTATCAAGTGTGTCAAGTGCTCTTCCTTTGACTTGCTAAAAAGTAAAATATCATCTAAATAAATAATGAAAACCTTAGAAAAAATGACTTTAGCACTACATTCATCAATCACATGAATTTTATTGGGTGCTTTGGTTGGACCAAAGGACCTAACCAATCACTCATGTAGTTTTTCCTTTATTTTGAAAGCGGCCTTCCCTTCATTGCCTTCTTTGATCCTACTTTGATTATATCCATTTTTTAGGTCTATCTTAGAAAAATATTGTGTTGCACTTAAACAATCCATTAAGTTGTCCATGCATGGAAATATGAATCAATACTTAATGGCAATTTTTTTATGGCTTTGCAATCAATGCAGATCCTTCACTCTCCTTTCTTTAGAACTAGGACAATATACATTGTGTATGAGATCAATATTTCTTTGATCAACCCCTTGGCAAGTGATTCTTCAACGTGCTTCTTCAACTCCTCATTCTCCTATGGTGTTAGCCTATATACACTTTATTTAGAAAATTGGATCTAGGAATCAAATTCATCTTATGAATTATACTGAACATAGGTGGTAAACCATTTGGAATATCCTTCAACATGATATCATCATATTCACCCAACATCACCTTCACTTCACTTGACCTTTCCTCATTTGCATCTTTTGTTCCTACAATTGGCTTAATCTTAGACATTAGCACAAAACATACACACTCCTTAAATTTATCAAATTACCAAGGCATACCCAAAAAGACATGGTAAATTTCCATTGTCATGATATCACATAGAGACCTATTTTTGTATGTGCCTATCTAAAAGCTCACCATGCATTGTTTATTCAACAACCATTGATGTCCCTTCAACATCCAAAACACATATATTTTTATGTTCAAGCCTCTTCGAAACAAGTTTCTCTACCATCTCACTAGAAACAAGATCATTAATAATACCACTACCAATCATTACCTCTAGATTTATTCATGATTTTGACCAAGTTATTTCTTTATGTTCATATGATTTTTTCTTTTATTGGGCTTAAAAATATTCTTTTCATCATGAATTTTTTTCATATTGTGGCTCTTTCGTATAATTGACTAATGCAGTACTTTTTGTTTCAACTTGTTCAACATGATTACTAATCTTTATTTTATTCATAATGTTAGTAATTTCCACATATGAGTAGTCAAATAATTTATGTCCTACTTCTTCATGCATCTAAAGTATATTTTGGCAAAACCTATACCTTATCCACATCCTCTTCCTTGAAAGGGTTCCCTTCCTCTTTGTGCATGCTCTTGACGATGCAATGTGCTTGCTTCTCCATGCACATGAAATTTCTTTGTTTTGTTAGTATGTGCCAAACCTCTTTTTCCTTGCATGATACTTTATTTCCTTATATACAACCTTTCTTCTACCTTCAATAAACAATAATAAGCATCTTCCATCAACTTCAAATTAATCATATTGAACTTGTCCTAAATGGAAAATAAGGCCCATTTACATACCTTGAGATTTTCTCTATACCATATTTTTTGTGACTTATACAAATGGTCAATCTATAAAATTATTTGATATAATATCCTTTTATCTCATGTTCCATAATTTTCTAAAAATATTCATATAGTAGCATGTAGGTCAAAACTTTTCCTTTAACTTGGTAACCATTCTGTTTTGAGCTCTAATTTTATCCTTACCTTTTCTTTGCCTATCCATTTGGATGTGTTCTCATGACAAAGATGCACACCCATCAATTTGGTACACAAATCACACCTTTAATAGGGTCTTGGAATCATACTATAAGTACTTATTCTATTCCACAATCCAATCTATCAAATATTTTGGGCATAAACTCCCTAAGTAGTTTGGAATATGTAAGCACAATTTGCCACCTATCCTATATATGGATCTCAACAACCTACCCTTTGTTAGTTTAGAAGAGGGGGATTTGCTACTCACAAGTTCTCTTCATTCAGAGAGCCTCACGGGGTGAACTACCCTACTCTACCTCAAGGAACAACGACAAGAGTTTTAGAATCCAAAACAGTAGGTCAAAGATATTCTTTAGATAAACTAATGAGCTCTCGGCCAAAGGACATCAACACAGAATATGAATGACAACGCAGCACGCTAGTGTCTTGTATAGACCAAAGAGAAAGAATGTCATAGAAAATAACTAAGTGACAACTTACACTTCGATTACTAAGAACTTCTAGAATGCTAGAAAGCAATATGAAGTAATAAGACTGAAATGAAGTGAAATAGAGGTGATAAAAATGAGGAGAAGAAATGAAATATTTATGATCATGTGAGTGATGAAGCTTCTAGATTGTGAGTGTCTTCAATACCCACACACAAGAGGAAGAGAGAAATTGTTGGGTGGATGCATAGGGTCCTACCTCAGTCAAACCCCATTTTGGTGTTCCCACCTCCACAGATAGCTAGATAGATAAAGAGAAAAGTAGAAATGAAGTAAAGAGCACTAAAGCACTACAAAACAGTGTTATGCTACTCAACCAAGTAATAGAGGAGAGGAGTGAAAGCTTGCCACCTCCACCAAAAGTGCTCAAGGCTAATAGGGGAGAAAATGAGAGGAACTCAAGCCTCTACTGCAATGGTGTTTTGTTCCACACTTGCTCTACTGAAGTGGAGTGTTGATGTTGTTGTTGTGAAGTGTAAAGCATTTGGAGATTGAAGGGATGGTGGAGAAGCTGCTTCAAGCTTGTGAAGAGATTGTGAAGCTTGTGGATGAAGTGAAGAAGTTCTTAGAGATGAAATGCATATGGAAGGAGTGAATTTGAAGGGGAGATGAAGAAAAATAGCAATATTCAGGTCAGTCAGCTGAAGGGGGCGTTACAACTTGACTCCCAATGAGAAGTGTAATGCCTCTATAGGCTTCAGATACGAGAATTTGTCAAGGATGTAAGCGCACTATGCAGACGTCTGTGCGTCGCGCAAGCATCCTTGATAGAAATGCCTCCATTGACACTCAAAACAGGCACCAAGTGTGACACAAGTAGCAAGCTTAGGTGGAATTAAGCCTCCGAACTTGGTTTTCTAAGGCAGATAAAGGAAAAAAAGGGATTTGCATAGGGGATGCAAATTCGCTCTTATACATTTTGCCCCCACTTTAGCGAGCACAAACACTGATAAGTTCTTGGTAAAGTAGATCAAGAGAGAGTAGGGTTAGAAATGTATACCTGAACCATTGAGGAAGTAGACCGTGATCTGGCGAACCTGAGAGTGCAAGATCAAAAGAGGATTTCATAGTTTTGCAAAACTATGAAGCTAAAAAAAGAGCATATACTCAGCATGAAGAAGATGCAAATATTTGATCCGGTATATACACAAGAGAGGAGAAAGATAGAAATAAAGAAAGCGCATGGTGAAAGCAAAACCCACTCAAGAGTAGAACCTGCACCACAAAGTAAGTGTGTGATAAAAGCAAACCCCACTCGAGGAGGAGAACCCATATCATAAAAGAGGTGATAAAAACAAACCCCGCTCGAAGAGGAGAACCCGTATCACCAAGTAAAAGTGATAAAAGTGCATGGTGAAAGAAAAACCAGCTCAAGAGTAGAACCCGCACCACAAAATAAGCATGTGATAAAAGCAAACCCCGTTCAAGGAGTAGAACCTATATCATCAAGTAAGTATGTAAATGAGCTCTACAGGTTCTCAGTCCTATAGAGTAAGTAAGTAGATAGTCACGCAGACCATCGTCAAGCTGGAAGACTTTCAAAGGGGTCCCTCAAGAACCCTTCAAAAGGAAGAGGGGTCCACTCAAGGGATGCGCTGTTTGAAAAGCAAGGTCTAGTCAGGATGCCTCCAAGCTAGATGCAAAATTATGAAATAGGTCTAGTTAGGTTGCCCCCAAGCTAGACGTGAATGAATTCATTCAAGAGAAAAGCCTTCAAAGGGGGTCCCTTGGGAACCCTTCAAAAGAAAAATGGGTCCACTCAAGGGACACTTCATTTGAAAGACATAGCGAAGAGAGAAGTCCTTAAAAAGGACACACATCTCCAAAACAAGTTATCATTGCCCCCAACATATAGGGGAGGAGAACTATGTGAGACACTTAGCACATACAGGATAGAGGTAGACCTCAATATCACTTATCATGCGAAGCAAAGGCAGGTGCATCAATCAAGCAGGAGTTTGACGACACCTAAATCACAAAGTTGTTGTATTTTGTCTTTCAAGGCCTTACATTCACTAGTGGAATGGCCAAGCACTCGATGGTACGCACAGAAAGAATGTTCTCCTTCAACATGTTTATGAATTTTATTACGTGTAGGAGAAGAGTGATTAAGTGGGATTTTAGAAGTCATAACAAAATATGCTCTTGTTCAAGCAAAGGATGAGAAGTGGGAAGCAACCCTTTCTCTTATGGAGAAAGGTTTGACTACTCACAAGAAGAAGAAGAAGGCACAAAGATAGAAGACAATGGAGGAGGGTCCCCATAGAGAGCATTATTCTAGCAAGGGGGATTATACTCTTCTATGGGATCACCATCAACCTTCTTGACAGGACTACCAACATGAACCTCCTTAACATAAGTGTGATCATCTTCCTCAGAAGGAGGATCAACATTAAGAACATTACAATTTTCACTATCCCATGATACAAAAGAATGATCATCTTTGATAGTGGGTGAGGATGATGTTATCAGAAGGTCTAAGTGGATCAGGTCAACTTTATATTTCTGAATGAAGGGTTTTGTAAATTCTAGAGGTCCCCAATCATCACCAAGACATGTATTCCTTTGAGAAGAGGAAGACTTAGGATTTCTTGCTTCAAAAGGATCTTCCTTAGAGACATTTATCTCGAGAGTATCCTTTGTAGAAGGTATTGTTGGAGTAAACATCGACACATTGGAAGATATTGAAGGGATAAGAGTAGGCATGAATTAGGCTTGACCAACAACTGCCATCTCACATAAGTGCATAGCATCAGGGTCAGCCTTAACCATGACTACTTTATTATTACAAATGAACTTAATAGATTTATGTAAGGTAGACGAGACTACACCCATAGCATGAATCCACGGTCTACCAAGAAGAAGGTTATATGGTAACTTTTCTAACATGATGTATACAAGGGTGGGTACGGTAACGAGTCCCAACCTCAAAGGCAAGACTATCATGCCTAAAGGCTACCAACCAACATTATCAAACCCACAAATGACAATAGAAGAAGGATTAAGAGAAGATGAGTCAATATTAATTTTAGGCAATAGATCAATACTACACACATTGAGTGTCGAACCAGCGTCAATGAGAGTACGTCTAATGTCGATTTTATTAATGTTGAATATAATCATTAGAGGATCCACTTGCTTCTATACTTCCGAAGGTGGGAGTTCCTACAGATAGAATGCAATATTTGGTGAATCTGCATGAATATGTGCCATCAACGCATCAACACCCATTGGCCTAATGGAAGAAGGCAAGAGGATCTTTTGCAAGGCTTCCTGAAGC
Source organism: Sequoia sempervirens (assembly GCA_007258455.2). NCBI lineage: Eukaryota > Viridiplantae > Streptophyta > Pinopsida > Cupressales > Cupressaceae > Sequoia > Sequoia sempervirens. Next base: position 459,730,023 of record VDFB02047230.1, read on the forward strand.
ATACCTTGATAAATCAGAACAGACTGAAGCAAGTCCCATACTAAGATCTTATTTGGAGGAACCTGAGGTTGCTTGATAGGATTATTATCACTAGGTGCTTTAGTTGTAAGTTTAGGTTCTCGAGGAAGGCTTGGTTGTTTATTCATACTATTCTCATAAGTATGGACTACCGCTCTATAAGAGGGAGCCTTAGAAAGATCAGGAGAACCACCATCAAATGGAACACTATCAATAGAATAAATCCTTTTAGGAGAAGGACTAGCTGGGGTCACATAAATAACTAGTCTCTTAGGCCTTTGAGGGGTAGCAGAGACATAGATTACATTTACTGAATCATCACAACTAGTAGAATGATTATTTGAAGACATATTTTCAACATCAATCCAAACATGATCAAATGTGGAATAATTATTTGAAGAAACATTCTCAACATCGATCCATGGAGAATTAGATGTGGGAGTTTCATCATTTGCTAATGCATCATCTCTAGAAGAGAGTGCATCAGAACAAAGATGAGATTCATCATTCACAAATGCCAAATCTCTAGAAGAGGGTGCATTGGAATGAAGGGTAGACTCATCATTCACGAATGCATCATCCCCAAAAGGGAGTGCATTGGAATGGAGAGGAGTTTCATTAGTCACAAATGCATCATCTCTAGGAGAGAGTGCATTGGAATGAATAGAAGGTAAAGTAATGTTAAGAAAGGTATCAACGATTTCATCTTCTAGCAACAAAACATCCTCTGAAGTAGGAGGAATTTTGTGAGAAGGATCAAAGATACCAAGTGACATGGGTAAGGCCAAGTCACTATCACATGCATGGAATGGAATATCATTAACATTTTGAAACAAAATTAGATACTGAACTAATAAAAGAAGATATTAAATTCATTACGATTTTTTTCAGTATTTTCTATGTTTTACTAAATCACATTTTCGGAGGTCTTCGGAGCAAAATTTGAGGTCGGAACTTGTGTCATTCCTTAAAATTCAACTATCGAAGGAACTTGTATTTTAGGGACTGAACTAGTTCTCTAGGACACCTTTCCAACTGTGCAAACAATTCTGAATTCTGAGCACTGAGTCAAAAGTTATGACCCCACCAAGTAGGGGTAAATAAATTCCTAGTTTTTCAGAAGATTTTCTTTTCACGTTGGGTTCACCAAAATGTAGAAGAGGGGGATTCACTACTCACGAGTTCTCTTCATTTAGAGAGCCTCATGGGGTGAACTGCCCTAATCTACCTCAAGGAACAATAGTGAGAGTTTTAGAATCCAAAAGAGCAGGTCAGAGAGATTCTCTAGACAAATTGGCGAGCTCTCAGCTAAAGGACAATAGTGCAGAATACGGATGATAGTGTGGCACGCTGGTGTCTCATACAGACCAAAGACCGAGAATGTCACAAAAAATAACTAAGTGATGACTTACACTTCAATTACTAAGAACTTCTAGAATGCTAGAAAGCAATAGGAAGTAATAAGACTAAAATGAAGTGAAATAGAGGTGATAAAGATGAGGAGAAAAAATGAAATATTTACGATTGTGCGAGTGATGAAGCTTCTAGCTCATGAGTGTCTTCAATACCTGCACACAAGAGGAAGAGAGAAATTTTTGGGTGGCTGTATAGGGGTCTGCCTCAATCAGACCCCATTTTGGTGTTCCCACCTCCACGAACAACCGGATAGATAAAGAGAAAAGTAGAAATGAAGTAAAGAGCACTAAAGCACTACAAAATAGTGTTATGCTACTCAACGAAGTAATAAAGGAGAGGAGTGAAAGCTTACCACCTCCACCAAAAGTGCTCAAGGATAATGGGGGAGAAAATGAGAGGAACTCAAGCCTCTGTTGCAATGGTGTTTTGTTCCACACTTGCTCTACTAAAGTGGTGAAGTGTTGATGTTGTTGTTGTGAAGTGTAAAGTGTTTGGAGATTAAAGGGATGGTGGAGAATCTGCTTCGAGCTTGTGAAGAGATTGTGAAGCTTGTGGATGAAGTGAAGAAGTTCTTAGAGATGAAATGCATATGGAAGGAATGAATTTGAAGGGGAGATGAAGAAAAATGACCATATTTGGGTCAATCGGCCAAAGGGGGCGTTACAACTTGACTCCTAATGAGAAGTGTAACACCTTTGCAGGCTCCGAATGCGGGAATCTGTCAGGGACGTAAGTGCATTGCGCAGACATCTATGTGTCACATGGGCGTCCCCGACAAAAACACCTCCATTGACACTCAAAACAGGCACCAAGTGTGATGCAAACAGCAGGCTTAGGTGGAATTAAGCCTCCAAACTTGGTTTTCTAAGATAGATAAAGGAAAAAAAGGGATTTGCATAGGGGATGCAAATTCACTCTTATACAGTTAGGTCTTGATAAAAAAAAAATGTGTGCACTTTAGGTGCCTCATCATCACTCAAATATGCATTTGCTTCTCTTTTCCAAGCATTTTCCATTACTTCTAGCCTTGTTTGGAGATCTCACATCAATTTCATCAACTCTGCCAAGTTCTTGGTGTTTGATTTCTTATCCTTCTTCTAAGAGGATTCCCTCTATTTTCCATTTCATTTCTTTAGATAAATTTCACTCGATAGAGCTATACTCACTAAAATTTCTACCCAACAACCTCCACATTGGAAGATTTCTTCACTACTTTCTATCTACACTAACAAATGTGGGAAATAAAATTCATTTTGTAGGTTGAACTTGCTTGGATGCCAAATTATGCAATCAAAATTAGGGGTCCTAATGAAGGGATGCCTTAGACCATGTAGCATTTAGAGTTTTACAATAATAACATAATAATTTATTGAATTAAGATCAAATGAGGAAAGAAAGTACAAAATAATTCCTCTTATTATAGTCTTCAAAACTGGGAGATTACAAACATTCTTAAATAATATATTAACACCAAATGACTCCTCATACATATAAGACACAATAAATCTAGTCTTCTCTTATGCTTTAAAATGGATATTATTACTTTGGCTACCAACCCTCATTAACATTAACTCCCATAAATGAAAGGAACATGAAATAGTTAAGGAACTTGAATAGTTCATCTTCTTTGTAAGCCAACTATTTATTCATGAAGCTTCATCCTCCTTCTATTATTCATCTAAACCAAAACAACAATGATTCTTCATCTTTCCCTTCATGTAAGTGTTAATGATTGCACCAAAAAGCATAAGCCAAGAGAACATGCCATCACACAAGTTGCTCCATTGTGCAAGACTTTTGTTTAGATGCATGCCTTTCATCTATTCAAAAGGGCCAAACATGCAAGCTCCAATTTTTTTGCAAGGATTCAAGCCTTTATTGCAATTGCTTTACACTAATATTTGTGAATGAGGTTTTTGCAAGCCAATATTTCTTCTATTCTATTTTTTGGTGATGGGGATTACTTGTGCTCAAATGCTCCAACATTAGTTCAATTATGATCAATAACATTAACACAATGTATAACCTCGTGCTCATGTTGTTGATTAGGTTGGATATTAGGATAACTATATGGAACCACATGATAATCAACTATAGTAGATGGTACTACATAAAAATATATACAATAGTCCATAGAGAAATTGTTATGAAAATTTAAAATTGTAGTTGTGTAGCCACTTGATGTTGAAAGATTAGTATCACCCTACAAACACTTTTGGGGGCTAAAAGTGAAATGCTTCAAGAAATCATATACAATATGTCTATGAATAAAGTATAATAATCTTGATGCAAACCGAACCATAATAAATCTTCAGTAGCTAAAGTTTCACTAGATGATTGCATTAGAAACTTATTCTCATCAATATGTGCATAATATATAAACAAAAAATTAACATGTAAATATGCACCTATGTGATATCCATTTCTATCACTAGTAAATGCATCAAACAATGGGTCTCTAAGAATCTAAGCATTATAAGGAACATAAACCACAACAACATTAGTCATTGAAACATGATTTTACAAAACATCATGTAAAAAAATTTCGTCAAGTAAACAAGCTTGACTAAGCACCTATTAGATGAATCATCAAGAAACAAGGAGCAATCATCGTCATTACTAGTTATAGCATTAGTATCACATGAACTACTGTTAATAGAAGTGAGGGCTAAAGCACCAAATGCATAATAGAAATCATGGACTATATCATCATCACATAAGGAAACACCATCAACAAGAGGTGATGCATTATCACAAATAGGCAAAGATGAAGGATAATTATCACACAACTTACCACCATAGATGTATCAAATGAATCTAGGACCGAGGTAAGACTTAAATAATTTTTGTAAGCTACAAAAGGAGTGTCATCATCATAAAGTGCAATAACATAAGAAGTGATCTTTGTTAGGAAAGAGAAAAATACATCCATGATAAAAATTTATAACAATGAAATTATATAATGATGGAATCAAACCCTTACATATGAAAATTGGAAAATATCAAGTTTGAATCTAGAGCTAAATAATTAACTTTAATTCAAACCCTAAAATATTACATGATTCTAGACAAATACCTAGATTTGATAGATCTTGAAATTGAAATTAAGTTAGTTAAATTGATCCCACAATACTGGTTTACAATTTTTGGTCAAATTGAACACTAAAATATTTTTTCTAACTAAATCTTCACTTTCAGGCACCTATAGCGGCTAAACCGTAAGGAATTTCAACATGATACAAACTAGTGATTTATGAAATTTTTTCTATAGATTCTAAATATATTTTTTTCAATTTTTTTGGAATTATATTGCACTTCTTTTTCCATCTCCTTCAAAAACTAGTTTTTTTCAGTAAACAACATTTTTAAGGAGTGATGCTCACCGTATAACGCATAACTTTTTTTCCATGAAGGATAAAATTCTATTTTTTTCTAATTTAGATTTTTAACTATGATATCTAGTGCTTCCAATTGGTTTCATTGTGTTTTATTGAATATTTTATCCTTAATCAAGTTTCAAAGATAAACCAATTACAATTCAGACATAGACAGACCATATAACGCGTAACTTTTTTTTTATATATTGAAATTAAATTTTTCTTTTTTGTTGGATCAAGGACTTCAATATCTAGTGTACTCATATTTTTCAAAAAAAAAATTCTAATAATCTACTATTTTTCCACATGTGCAGAACAAAGAGCTTATTTTTTATGAAAAACCTACATTCATAAGAAATAAAAATAAATATAATAATAAAATTAAATTTATTTAAAATTATAATTTCTGAGAAGCTTATAATAAGTACTAAATACTTACAAAAAATAAATTTTAAATGAATTCATTTGATCCCCCAAAAGGTAAATGTAAAGTGGTTTTTTATCAGCATTTTGATAGGTGTGAAGGAGACTTCGTTGTAGGTATGGTTTAAAACTAGTGGAGTTCTATCCAAGGAGGTTTGATCTAAGGTGGTTGGATCAAACCATCTTTGATTGGAATCCTTTAAATGGAACTTTTCAAGGTTTAAATCATTATATTTTCTAAAAATATGCGATTTCAGCAAAAAATAGGATCTCCCGGAAATTGTAAACCAGCTTTGTGGGATCACCCGCATACAATTGGAGAAAATGAGACTAATTTGAACGTGATAAAAAAGTATCTAGAATTTGAGATTGAACTTGGGATGAAGAGGTACTGAAGAATGCATATTGTGAAATTTAAAATTGTGTAGTTGCAAATCAAGGATGCAAGGGCAACCCTAATCCTCCTGAGTGTGTCCTTGACCTCTAAGTCCTTAGAATTTTAGGACCTACACAAAGAGGTTCCCTTGATATTTGTGCTTTTAATTCAAACACCTGGTGATGTTGATAAACATTGTTGGAACTTGCTATGGTGATGAGGAATCATTGAGACTTCCTTGATTGTAGTCGAGCCCTATTGATCAACTCAATGATTTTTGTGAAAATTTGGAAGGTAGACCAAGAAACATATGTAAAAGATATGTAAGTAGATGACAATGATAATTTAATTATAATGAATGCTAAGACATTGATGCATTGAATAATTGAGACCAAAGTGCAATTAATGTTGAAGTAGTGTACTATTGAATGTATGAAAGCTAGTGTTTTGATACTGCTGGTGTAGTAACTGGTGTAGCTATTTTGATTGATGCAAAGACAGAGCTTTGATAGAGGCATTCCACGATTTTGTGTATTTAAGTATATGCCAATGATTACAATTAATGGATTCTAAATTATATGTGGATGTGAATGAAGTAGAGGTGTTATCCTTTTATATAAGTTTGAGGTACACAAATTTGAACTTTTGGCACACAACTTGATGTGTAACGATAATATTAGGTTGGTAGGCTTGGGGCCACAATGAGTTTAAATTTGCAGGTGAAAGGGTTAGCTCATTCTAGTGATCCGGATCCAAGGTTAAGATCGTTAGAATTCTAACGATCTTAACAACTCTAACGATCTTAACCTTGGTAGATAATGTACTAATTGAAACTGATTTGAACAAAAATAAAATAATTGTTTTTAAACATAAATAGAATCTGAAGTGAATGAATACATCAAAAAAACAAAATCATATACTAAGATTATATATTTAAAACCACTATACAAATTGATTTGAAAAATGAAAAAAAAAAATTTATTTTTTTCACTTTTACCTCTTCTATTACCTAAAATATGTAATATTAAATATTAAGAATGGGAAATGTATAAATCCCCCCCGCACCCAAAAAAAACCATACCTCATTCAAAGTTGAAGTTTGAAGCTCCAGTTAATTCAAAACATAAAATTTGTGCTTAGAGGCTGAAGATCACACTGTTAGGTAATAAACTCTAAGTTTATAAGGTTTTATTTGTGATGACAAGGAAAGTGTAAAATTAGGAGATTACAATAAGGCATCAGAATGTTTATTTGTCCACATTCTCATGGTTGGATCTCTCCACCAAGTTCTCTATTTACAAAAACCCTTTGGATTCAAACCTTCCTAAATCCATGTGCAGGCTGAAACCTCATTTTGGAATCCTCCTCTTCTCTCTTGCTCTTAAAAAACATAATCCAACTGTTCACTTCTAGTACAACACAGAGTCCAATGAGAGATGAAATGGCCAAGCTATAGAGCAGCTTAACAGTTGACAACCCCATGAGATTAATCCCCTCAAATACATTCACAATACTTATGATAAGACAGGCATACCCAACAAAATGGTGGTATGATTTCCAATATTTTCTGAACTTGTGGGTCTTCTTTGGACGGAAGAGGAGAGCAAATATTTGGAGAGTGCCCAATGTGAATATTACAATCCCAAGGTTACGATGGAAACTATGTGAAACTCCTTGGGATATTTTGCCTAGCCTTAGTCCAATGGCCCATCCTGCTACTCCAATGCTATATCCTGTCATTTGTAGTCCTACATGAATGTAAAACCAAGCAGGATTTAGAGATTCAAATTGCCCAAGATAACGAGCAGTTATGACTCCAAGGAAAAGGAGAAATCCCCATGAAATACTGTTAAGAATCCCATGTATGATCCTCAGATTTTGGCCTGTAGAAATGGTATTATCTGCAACCATAACAAAGGAAAAATTAAAAACAAGCCGCCATTAATAAGATTTTATTTAGATCATAATAGAATTTGATCCCTAGAAAACCTTGGATCTAAAATTACCAGTAATCATATTTAACTAAAATCATATCAGTATTACTCAGATCTCAAATTGTTCTTCAATGTCTGCAAGATTTTATGAAGCTTATGGAGACATGTGCTATGAAAATGGAGGAGACTATTGTGCAGTGGCAAGGCTTTGTCATTATTATAATATTTTTGCTGGGGTTTTACTCGTCTCTTCCTGTCTTCAATATGGCAAACAGTAAGACCAAGGTAAGGCTGGTTGGGCGTTGGGCTGAGTCCTGGGGATACCTCTGATGCAAAAAAAAAGAAGAGAGTTTTTTTTTAGATTTTACATATTCTCTGTTTCGGGGGATGGAAGATTTTATATTGTCCACTCTTTTGCTATTGGATATGGGAGCACAAGCCTATGTTGATATATTTTCAACTAATAGTCAAGGAACAATGGACATTCATTCCATCAAAGTCACCAAAATACAATCTGAACTTCATCCTTTCTATCCCATCTCTAAAGATTTTGAACCTTGATGACTGACCTAATCAAGAAACATACCATCCCTAATATTCTTATTTATAAAATTAATGTACATTCTTTTACTTGTTTTGATGTTAATTTAAATAATGTTTAATTTAATTTATTAGAATCTCATTCTAATTTATATTTTTTCATAATTATGATCTTACATTATTTCTTTTAGAAAAATAATATAATACACTAATTCATCTTTTGAAAAAAATCATACCATTAAAAACTAAAATAATTGGAAAATGACCAGCCTAACTAAAACATGTAACCAATGATGTGTTAGCCATAAAAAAAAAAAAAATCCATCCCTCTTGATTTCCATCCAATGGTTTCCATATTCAAGGAAAATTAATATAATAAATTATAATAATAAAAAACTATCTTAATCTTTATCTTCATACTCAGACACTAAAGAGTAGCCAATTCTGAAATCTGAAAAAAATAATAGAAAGCACATTATTGATACCTGGTGTGGCTCTCACAGACCCAGACACCATCTCAACAGTCTTTGTGCACTTGAGATCTTCAACACTGGTCCCATGAATTCCTGGTGAATAGCCCTGCACAGACATCCCCCTGTTCCAAACATGGTTAAGAGAAGTATGGTTAGAACCCAGTTTGAGGGTGGCAAAGATCCTTGCAGAAGAAGAGGATGAGCTCAAAAAGACAGAGCTTTTAAGCACACCAAAATCTGTAACTGTCTGGTTTGGAACAAGGGCAGCCTGCTGGGTTTTGACAGCATTGTCCAAATAATAAGGCAGTACAAGGCTTGATCCAGAGGGGCCTCTGAAGGCTATTAAGGCTGTTGTACCCACCATTGAATTGGGAGCCACAGGATTGATTCCCCATCCTATCCATCCAGAGGGAGATATCATGGAACCACTGAAAACTATGTCCAAAGTCTTGTTGTCAGGAAACAATGTCCAAGCAATGGAGGCTCCTTGAGCTTGAAAATCCACACATTTTTGGTAAGATTTTTCTCCCATTCCAGTTAAGCTGAACTGGGTCTTGCACCCTGCACCATCTGTGATGCTTACAGACACAAGAAACCAAAAAAACAGCAAATTTAGTGTTAAAATTATCTGATCAGAATTTGAATCCATGGTAGTGGGAGGAATAGTTAGTTCGTTTCAGATGGGATAATCATAGCGGGTTAGTGGGGATTGTTTATACGGTTGGTTAGTGGGTGCAGGTGAGAAACATTCTTGGCTACAAAGCAAAGCAAAGTGGTGTCCTGGAGTTGTAAGTTGGCAGGCATTTTTCACAGGTGGTGAGAGAAGGCAATGAGGTTTCTTCTTTCTTACTCTTTGAATAGTAAAACAGGTTTGTTGGAATACCAGAATACAATACTAGAAATGTGTTGTACCCTTTTGTCGCCATGAATTAAATAGGCCAACTCCTAATTTTGTGTCATATATTTGGCTTTTAAGAATGGATATTTTAATAATATAATTTATATCTTTAACAAGTATACAATTTATTATAATGTTCATTAATCATAGTGTTCCATTGACATACATTTTAGAGCCTTCACATCTACCCTTGTATTTTAGAAAAGAAGTTAAAAGAACATTGAATTCTTTATTATAGAATTAACTTAGTTTTTTAGTGGATACAAAATTGTATTTAACCTTCTTAATTTAAAAATATATTTTGGTTATTAATTGAATTTCGTTCCAACTTTTTTTGAAAAATGGTTTGCATAAAAATAAATTGTAATATGCAGATTTAGAGGTTGGACATTGTCCATCAGGCCTCCTAGTGAAAACACCTGGATAAGAAATGCATATAGAGAAGTAATAGTTTAAGGCCTCCTTCTAGTGAAAACACTTGGATGAGAAATGCTTATAGAGAAGTAATAGTCTAAGTTGGGGCTTGGTTTGTAATTTATGATCAAGTTTAGTTGATTTGTATGTATGGATCTATAAAAAATGAAACTCTATCATTAAGGATGCAATTGAAATATATCCTTGTGCTCAAGGTTTTTTTGTTTTGTCATGCAAATCTTTAGAAGATAGATATTTTATTTTGGAAAAAGGCCTTTTGTTTTAGGAGAAACATATTTTGTTGGTTAAGTTTTGATTTTTGTCTTTTGATCCAATAACAAAAACATTTTTGGTGCCAATATGGGTTAGATTGCTTCATCTTTCCCTTCAATTCTAGGTTGATCTTTGAGCAATTCTTTGGGTAGGCTTTTGGTTCTAGACTCGGAAATTGATGGTTTGATCCATTCTACATTAGCAAGAATCTAGTTCAAGATTGATATTTTGAGAGGACTGTTAGATGAGGTATGACTCGAAGTGGAGGAATGTGTATGGAAACAAGTTTTGGACTATGAAAATATTCCACTTAGGCATAGAAAGTATTTCCAAGTTGACCATATCATTACTAGTTGCGATGTTGAAAAACCAAATTCTTCCAAAAAGTCTACTTGGTGGAAAGGTACTTGTTTGTTGCATTTAATTGTGAAATGACTGAGCATGAATCGTATAATGATCAAATAATTCTTAGGATTCTTTGAATCTAAAAAGGGATGATGGTTCTTTGAGAAAATCTAAATTACAATCAAAGGTTGGGTTTGTTTCTCCCCCTTCTCCTCCTAGATATATGTTAATGTTGTCAAGTCTCCAATGGTGACAACTATTTTGTAGGCCATGGAGGGTGCTCAAGTGGATAATATTAATGTTAGTGTTGGCTTAATTTCTATAAAATATCTAGGTAAACAGATATATTTTGCATCTCATATTGGTGGCTCTATTTATGTAGTCCCATTGACTAACTTTTCTTATTTTGGAAAATCTCTAGGTAATTAGAAATCAACTATTTCTCTTGTTGGAGGCTCTCTAGCTATTGCCCCCTTTCTCCCCATTCCTTCGCCTTTTAGCATTGACATGAGCTCTTGGCCATTAGGTTTGGCACATATTGGCGAATGGGTTGTTGGAGTAAATATTTTAGATTCTCTTTTGGATACTATTGATCAATCACTTTTAATGTCTCTCATTTCGTTTGAATATGAGGACAATGAATACACAATCTTTGTGACATATGGTTCTTCGATCTCATAAGAAAAAGGGTTTGTCATGTGTGTATGACATGTATTGGTGTCTTTTATGGATGATTGCATCATTCAATGGGCCTTTAATAGTATGCATTTCTTATTTTTGTTATGCATAAGGACCCTTTAATAGACCCTCATATCTTAATTAAAAATATATTTTAAAATTTTACTTAATTACTACAAATTATACTTGATTAAATTATCTTTTAACTATAAAATACAAATTTATTTAGAATATATTTTTTTTTTAAATTGAAAAAATCCACTTAACTCTTCCAAAAAAATGATTCAAAAATATAAATATTATATGCTTGAAGAAATAAATAAACTTCTTTACTAATATTATGTTTAAGGAATATGACAAGTATCATAATCCAATTAATCTAATTTAGATTTTTGACAAATCATATGATAGAAATTATAAAACCAGCGATTAAAATAAATAAAAGTACTTAAATTGATTTTGACACTTGAGAGATAGTTATCTATTATTGTGATTATAACTTCAAACTATAATTTAGAATTCCTTGTTCTTGGATGTGTTGGATGAAGAACAATGAATTATGAATTGGGTTAATTCTCAAAATTTGTCAATTGAATTTACAATTGCATACATGAACCAAATAAGATACATAATTTGAGGATCTAAACCCAACAAATAAATGAATGATTTGTGGATGTGAACTTGTTGACTAGGATTCACTTATACATACAAACAAGGAATCACTTATATGTCTAGACCTATGATAAAAATACCGATGACAAGCACATTTGAAGAGCTTGCTTGTTATGTACCTAGGGATATGGTATAATAATGCATATAAGTGGATGGAGATGCAAACATTTGACACACATACCTTAAGTTAGTTATATTGGGTCATGAATTATATAGGCATTTAGGAGGCCTACATGGGTTTAGTGGTTTACCCCTCCATTATGCTATTAGGAGGAGTTCTATGGGTCAAACTTTTGAATTGTATCACACCCTAAAGGAAATGACCAACTCAAATATAAATTTTCAACTTCAACCTTCTAAAATGACACTTATGTTTTGAATTTAAAATAGTGTAAACTGATGAAACATATAACACTTAATGTAGTTTATGTTTATAACTTTATATAATATATATAATATTTAAAAGAATAATTTTTAATTGTTATTTTTTTTTTATAAAAAATTGAGGTCGATGAGATATCATAGGAAAAAGCAATGTTTTTCTTTGATTTTCCCTACATAGATGATTTAAAATATAATACATGGAAAATGATTTTTTTTTTTATGAATATTTATTTTTATTTTTTTTAAAAGTCAAACTTAATCAAAACATCATAATTTTCATGGAATGCCAACTTTTCTCTAGTATTTTTTATCATTTAAAAAAAAACCCTTTTCGAGAGGATTCTCTCCTCTAGTGCACTAAATATTTTTTAAAAAAAATTAATATGTTTAAGTAGATATATTTTAATTTCTAATTAGTCTATGTTTGACTATAAAAATCTACTTGCAATAAATTTTAAAAAATCATAATCAAACTAATCAAAAAAAATAAAAAATCTAGATTCTAAACTCTAAGCTTTACAAAAGCGTGTTTTCATATTTTCATGAAAGTGCCCCTGACTAGAGAAGTTGAGAGTTGAAGTTGATTTTTTGTTGAATTTACCCCAAAAAGGGGTTAAGTTGCCACATATATCATTTCGATTGAAAGGGTTTTGATTGAAACCCTTTAGACCAAAAGTGTTTCACCCAGAACTTTACTTATAAAACAAACCTCATTTTAGCTTTTTAATTGAAAAATCTATTTGACGGTTTCAGGAAAAAAGGGTTTGCTTGAAAATATATGTGTCATGTAGGTGCCATACGGTTTCAAGAAAAAATTGTTTCATCTTAATGGTTTAGGTGCAACAACTGCATAAAACTATTTAGGGTGAAACAATTTCACTTGAAACTATTTTTTTAATTGAAAGTGTGACACAACTCTATACTTTTACCCCTATATAAAGAAGATGAATATCATTGTAAGCATAGGTGATGAGTATGATGTTATGTTTGGGATCTCTTGGAGATATACTATGAAGTGGCTTCTTCTCTAAATAGTATTATATAGTGTTACCCTACCTCAATGGTTTATTCTATTTTTGCATATATTGGATATTGGGTATCTTGGCCCACAAACATCTCTTGGGCATGTGTGATTTCTATTCAACATTACACTATTATGATTAGTATATGCATATGAATCTTATCAAGTGGTATCAAATCTACAATTAAGGTAAGGTGAGGATGAGACCTTTTTCTTAAGATTTGCCTATATCTTCCAAATGATTATAATTTTTTCTATAATTTATTTACTTGATTTGGTGGATTAGATAAGGAATATATAATGCACAATGCATCTCTTGATTTTCCAATATTGATTTATTATTATTTTAGGTTGAACCTAGGTAATTTTTGAAGATTCGCCTATATCTTCCAAATAGCTATGAATTCTTCTACAAATTTTTATTGAAGATAGAGGATTAGATAAGGAAGCAATTTTCCAAATTTAATTTTTTATCAATATTGAGTGAGTTATTGTAATTTTATGTTTTTCATAAATATTTCTCTCTAAACTGAAAATCAAAGATTTTATTTGAATTTTTTACATTTTCAAAAATCTTGTCAAAATATATAGGGTTCCATTATTTCTATTTTTAGTTTTTGAGGCTGGAAACATCATGAAACAATTGATTAAATTTGCGCTGATGGTATAGAAATAAAGGAGTTCCATTAAAATATTATTTTACTTAAAACCTTAGTTTTAGTGGAGGGTCTAAATTTTGATGGAAGTGGAGATGCATTAGAATAGTGGAACCAATATAAAATATATTATGGTCAATAGATAATATGGAATATATAATTTTGTATGCTTGTAAAAGGTGAAGCTAACTAATGGGTGTGTGCGGAAAGATGTGAGACCAAAAAGTGGCCACAACCACTTTTTGGTCAATCTCTAGGGCATAACACAAGCACATTATAACATGCTTACATTATAATGTTCCCATGAACTATGGCTTGGTAGTGATTGATCTTAGGCTTGGTCATTATCAAATCATAATATGAGTGTGTTTTAGAGTGCTCGTGTTATGCCTATCATAAAAAAAGAATACAAAGCCATTATTCTACTTGTCTTCTATATCTCTCTTTATCTCTTGCTCCCACTCTTCCTCTCTATCTTTCCCTCTCTATCTCACCCTCCCTATCAATTTTACATAGTCATTCTATTTTATAAGGAAATTTAGAAAAAAAGTCTCTTTAGGGGCACTACCCTCGAACCCTTGCCAAGGGAGCTAAAAATTTTCATTTCCCCCTTGGACCCCCAACAATAATAGTGGGGGAAAGCCCCTCACAACTCCCATAAGGAACTAAGATCCAAATACAAATAAAACAAAACCTCTAAATCAATAAGGTAATCAAGCTCCATTACCAATAGGGAAAGAGATAGAGATGGATATGGAGAGGGAGAGTGAGATATAAAGAGAGAGGAGAGAGGGTTAGAGAGATGGAAAGAGAGGGAGATATGGAGAGATAGAAAGATAAAGAGAGAGATAGAGAGATATATAGGGGTAGAGAGAGATGAAGAGACAAGGAGATATAGATAAAGAGATGGAGAGATAGAAGGAGAAATATGGAGAGATAGAGATATGGGGAGAGAGATGGAGAGGCAAATAGAGATATAGATATAAAGGTCTAGGAAGAGAGAGGGGGAGAGGGGGAGGGAAAGAGAAGGATGGATAGAGAGGGAGACATATTTAGAGATAGAAAGGGAGAGAGGAAGATAGAGGTAGAGAAGAAGATAGAGGGAGATGAAGAGAAATAGATAGAGAGATAGAGAGAGGTAAAGGGAGAGATAAATATAAAGAGAGATAAAGAGGTAGGAATATAGAGAGAGGGATACATAAAGGAAGAGATAAAGATAAATAGAGAGAAATATAGAGGAAGAGAGAGAGGGAGAGATAGATAGAGATATAGATGGTGAGATATAGTGGTTGAGAGATAGAGATATAATGAGGCTTTGCTACAATAATGGGTCCCAAACTTGAGACATCCTAATTTTTGCTTGAAATCGCATATTTTTTAGAAAAAATAATGATTTATGCCTTGAGGGATTGCATCTAAAGGGTTTTAATTGAAGAGGGTTAGATAAGACCCCCTTAGATCAAACCCCCCTAGATAGAACCCCTCTAGTATTAAATCATACCCACAATGGAATCTCCTTCACACTTATCAAAATGATAGCAAAAAACACAAGTTTTCTTTACCTTTTGAGGGATTAAATAAACTCGTTTAGAAATTGTGTTTTGTAAGTGTCGCATCCCATTTAATTAGATGATCTTAACCACTTAATTACTATAGTAATTTCCTAATAACAAGTGATTAGGAGAGACAATTTGATTATGTTAATTATTATTTGAAGGGTAACTAAGAAAAATGATTATAATGATGATGAGTAATTATGCGTTCTAACTCATAAGTGCATGGTGAATTATTAAAAATTCTCTTAGTTTGGAGAGAGAGTATCATCGAGAAGGTTCTAGTCAATGGAGGTAACTTGTCATGATGGAATTGACACATACACTCACCTAGACTCATGTAGTTGGATTGCATGAGTGAAAAAGATTAGGAAGTTTGGAGTTCGCTATTGGATAATTATATTGCTTTGTGAATGATGCATAAATATATTTGCATGGGAACAAAATATCTTTATATAAATATAGATGAATTAAATAATAATCAAAGAGCTCGTGTTAATGAGGGTCGTGAACCCAACTTAGCACAAGAGTGTTTAACTTTTGATACATAGCTATATTTAGATTGTCTATCAAAACGGGGCCCAAACTGAATAAGAATTGTTAGGAGAAATACAATTAATATTTTTTCTTTTATTTTATTATTATTATAATAAAAGAATAAAATAATATTAATACTAAATAATATTATAATTAATAAGAACATTAGAAATTCTTTTATTTTATTTAGAGATTTGAAACAAAATAAAAGATAAAGTAAAATAATATTAAATTCTAATGTTACTATTTATTTTATTTTAACTTCTTTTAAAAAAAGATTGAAATGTTTCAAAGAATAAAAATTCAAATTATTTATATACAATAAGGTACAACAGTTTTGCCTTCCCCACGTGTCTTGTTGAAGCCTGCAAAAGGTGCATGCGTATGTGGTGGCTTATGCTGGCAAAGGGTATATATATATCACTTTACACTTGCTAATTGGAGGGGGAAATTAAAGTGAAAGGGCAAAGAAAAAGAAGAAAAGGGGAGGTGATTTGATGGAAAAGAAAAGAAACATACAATTAGCAGCAGCAATTTCTCAATTAAAATATTACACATGAACCTTAAACCTTTTGGTATAAGAGTGACAAATAAATCATCTTCGGGCCTCAATTTCTCTTACTATATAACAATATCAATTTTTCTTCATGCAATATGAATTCCCAATCAAATTTTGGGGTTTAGCTGATAAACTCAGTTCCAAAATTATATTGCCTTCCAACATCATTAGAGTAGTCAATATTCTTTTGAATAAATGAATATACATTTGGCTTATTTCCATTGGAATAAAATATAGGTAATTAAACTACTTTGAATCAACTAGAAAACTTTATTAAGGTTTACAAATGCCAAATTGAATCTATTATTTGGTCAAATTGTTGTTTTGGGTGACTAGTGAGTCGTATTGCAGATAAAACTGCTCTTAAATGGTTGGGATTTATGAAAAACTATTTCTGGGTTTTGTTCTTCATCCTTTTACCTTTCCAAAACATATTAAACTTTAAATTTTGGCTAAGTGACATAAAAGTTATGGTGGTTTAAATGCTGCACTGTTTTGCTGCAATCAACAAAGTGGAAATTGTTAAGTAGTATTTATGAAAATATATGATTCCAATTGGCATTATCCTTAAATGTAGGGTAAATTATCATGAAATGGATTGAATTTATTAGTTGGTATTTGTTACCCATAAAAATTCCCCCTAACTTCTCTTCTTGTTGCTATCTTTTCTTTATGCCTAAGTCTAATACTCAAACTTATGTTCGGGCGGCCTTTTGTTATTCTCCTCAAACCCGACGATGTTTTCATTTGTTCATCGAACCTCTCATTCTATCGCTTGTGTTGTTTGTTTCTCGCTAGGCGGTGTTTTCTTACTATTTTTGAACTTGTCTTGCCTAGGGGTGGATGTATGAATATTAATAACCCGATTGATGAGTTGTCGTATGTCAAAACCATAGAAACTTCACCTACAAGTCATGCCTTAGGTAGCATTCTTTAGGTTGTCTCAAACCTAGGCAAGGTTTTATCAAGTTGTGCAAACCACCC
The DNA here is from genome assembly GCA_007258455.2 of Sequoia sempervirens. NCBI lineage: Eukaryota > Viridiplantae > Streptophyta > Pinopsida > Cupressales > Cupressaceae > Sequoia > Sequoia sempervirens. The sequence continues at coordinate 459,747,554 of VDFB02047230.1, forward strand.
ATTTCCACTTAGAATATTTTTGGTGATTTACTTAATAACAATTATCCTATTCATTTAACTAATGCATTATACAGAAAAGAAACCAACATTTTCAAGCATGATATGAACAAGAAATCAATGAAGCCATGCATGTAAAGATACAGTGATATCAAAATAGATATTTTATTTATATATAAACATTTTTACATTGCACTGACATTACCAAAAACCACTTGGTTGACTACAAAATTCAGGTTGTGGAAAAAAAGGAGAAAGGGGTATTTCTTCTTAGGTACACAGAGCAAACATTAGGACATGAATGCTCTCAGTGACAATCTGTAGGCATTCAACTTGAGCTAGAGACAACAGATTCTGAAACTGGAGGAATTGTACAAAAAGCCCCATATCATTCCTTACCACTCTTGTGCGCAGAAGAGCCACGACCTCCTCTAGAGTCTCATCCTGAAGAGTCAATGCAATGCAGATAGCATCAATTATTAATCCATTTCGAGGATAGTGGTTGAGCCCATTAATTGCCACCTTAACGCGATGATGGAACTCAAATTTCACTAGGCGCTCAAGTGCTCTCACACCCCAATCACAACGACCAAAAGTCCTAACAACTGTATAGAGAAAGTGCTCTAGCATAGTTGTGTTATGCACATGATCCTGACCCAGGAATGCCTCGCCAAGGATGCTCCAGAGCACTTCTTCCTCCACCTTGCTCTGCACTATGAAGACTTCTTTTGGTTGGTTCGAGGTGTGCCTAAATAGTGGATTGCACTCGATTTCCTCCAGAACGGTGTAGTCATTGGCAGAATTTCCATCACTCTGAGAACTCGCCATATTGGATGTAATTGATTGTGGAAGAAAGGTGACACTAGTTGAATTTATAGAGTTTTGGCTAGACATGGGTGCATTCTCCTAAGCTTGATAAAATGTTAATTCAATTCCCATTTATGGCTAGCTTGTGTTGCTTTGAATTACGATTTCCCATCAACCAGCACACACATGCCACCGCTTGATATCCCTATACATTGCATTGATAGTTGGTGGTATGATTGGTCCTTTGGCGGTTGTTGATGGGATCATAATCAGTTTTCTTTGCTAATATTTTTTCCTCTGCTAAATTCAATTATTCTAGCCAATTCCCCAAGAAACATTAGGAATACAAGAAGTTGTTGGTTTAGTAACGGCTTCGGTGCCCATCCAATGGCATTAGCTATGTTATAAATTTGAAATTGTAAAGGATGAAAGGGGCCTTTTTTTTATACACCTGCGGGTGTTATTGAGAAGGAATAAACATTATTGTAGCTGTGATGATTTATATTCTGTGTGTTATGAATTTAATGATTTGGTATGTTGATCTAGGAATTATGTGTACGATGTAGTTGTATCTTCTTTGAAAGATAAGCTATATGTCTTCATTTATTATAGCTTGATTCATCTCTTGAGTTGGATGATCATGAATTTTTAATTTTTGCATTGATAGTTTGTGGTTTTGGTTTATGTCGTTCACACTAGCTTCATATTTATGGACTAGTGTTTGTCACCTTTCCTGCTTTCTAGTTAAAAGCACACCCCTTAAATTAGAATAGAACAATTCATTGAAGATTTAATGAGGGAGTTGTACCTCGACAAAAATTCAGAGAAAAATTCCAAAACAATTGTGATCTTTTTAGAGCTATTAGCGGATTTCAATTGGTGCTAAATTTGGGTCTGAAGTCATTATTTAAGTATATGTGTCAAGAGCCATTCCATTCGCTAACAGTATTATACTTCCATTGATTCTAGAAGGGTTGTAGATTTGGGAAATAACAAAGGAGGAAGACCTCTTGTCTCTAAATCTACTTAGTTTGGGTAGAATTAACACATTGATAGTATTGTAGACTAGATTGCTTGGTGAACTAATTCGTAAACATCATTACTTTGGAACATATTATTTAAGCTAAAATTTGAAAGACTAGAAGCTAGTTATGGGCTTGTATGCTGCTATTGTTTATCTATATTTTGAATGTCCAATTATCATAGTGAGATGACTGGGATATTTTATACTATAAACATTGTTGTTGTTGGGTGCATTCTTAAGTGCATTGCTTGAATTGATATGCACTCTCCTTTGTAACATATGTGATCTATAGATATGCACAATTGTTATAAGAGCATGCTAGTTTTCCTATGATTCACTCAGTACCTTGGATTCCATCATACATGTTAGCTACATATTGCTCTATCCTATGTGATGGGTCGAGCTCCTCCAATGGAGTAGCGTGTAGAAGCTAATGCTTCATGGCAAGGTAGATATCACCTCAATGTTGCTTTCTCTCTATATATTAGATTACGAAAAAAGGAAACCAAGGATGGTTTTGTGATACAAGTGTTGATGCATTACCAATTTGCATTTATTGTCCTTCACAATTTTGAATTTGTTATGGGAGAGTTAGGCTACAATAAATAAGTTTATTGCATATGCCATCAATTTGGTTTTAAAAGAGTGGGTATCTACATTTGCATATAAATACTTTGATTTAAAGATACTCCAAGTTTTGTAAATAGACTTGTGATAATAGCACCGGTTAGAGAATCATTTTATATGTTAAGGAACATTTTTTTTCTAAGTCAATATTTGACTCCTCCTATAGTGGATCTACATTATCTTCATGTTATTCATTAATTTCCATACTTCATTAGTGTTTAATTGGGTGGTTGTTACAGTAAGTATGTAGTCTTATTATAAGCTTTCCAAAAAGTATAATTTTAAATATTTTAAATATTATTATATATTTATATTTTATTTCTTGTGAGTGTTGTGTTTTCACAAAACATCAAGGTATTTGTTTCACACACGCAAAAAAATAGAAAATAGAGAAATTTTTAAAAAAATATGTGTGAACTAGGTATTGATATTCTTGTTTTAGCAAAAAAAAAATAATAATTTCAATAAATACAAAACAAGTTATGTGTGACAACATACACCTATGTCCAAATTATAATTACTTTGACTTTAAAAATTAATTAAAAAAATTATGCAACAAAAAAATATGAAAAAATATCCATGCACTAGATATTGATGTTCAAAATCTATATGTTAAAAATTATAATTTTATCCTTTCAATAAATTTTTTTATGCATGACAACATAAACATCACTTTTTAAAAATGTTGTTTATTATAAAAAAACAAGTTATTTAAAGTTACGTAAAAAAATCACAATTTATTTCTACTTTTTAAAAAAATATATATTTAGAATTTACAAACAAATCCTCACAAATTACTAGTCCACATCATCTCCAAATTATTAATGGTTTAGTTGCTCTAGGTTTCATAAAGTGAAATTTTGTAAAAAGTGCTAATTAATTTCCTACTTTGGCCAAAAAGTGGGACACAGTATTGTGGGCTAACCCATCATCTCCAAATTATTAATGGTTTAGTTGCTCTAGGTTTCATAAAGTGAAATTTTGTAAAAAGTGCTAATTAATTTCCTACTTTGGCCAAAAAGTGGGACACAGTATTGTGGGCTAACCCAAGGATATATAGATGGAGAGAGAGAGAGAGATGTATGAGAAGAGAAAGAGATAAGTAGAGATAGAGAGAGGCAAATAAGGAGGGAAGAAGAAAGGGAGAGACAAAGAGAAATAGAGAGGGGGAGATAGATAGATAGAGCTAGAGAAAGAGAGAGAGATATGTAGAGAGGGAGAGGGAAGAGGGGGGAGAGGGAGAGTAGCTCAATATAGAGGGAGGAGAGGGAGAGGGATAGGGATGTATATAGATAGATGGATATATAGAGAGATAAAGAGGGATAGGGAGAGAGATAGAAAGATAGGGAGATATAGGTAGAGAAAGATATGGATAGAAAGGGATATAGATAAGGAGTGAGAGGGAGACAAAGATAGAGGTATAGAGGAGGAGATATGGAGTGAATAAGAGAGAGAGGTAGATATAAAGAGATATAGATAGAGATGGAGATGGATAGATTTGGAGATAAAGATAGTAGGGGCAAGAGCAGGAGATAAAGGAGGTGATAGAGACAAGTAATAAAGAGATAGGTATAGAGAGAGGGAGAGAGATATAGAGAGAGGTGGAGAGATAGAGCTAAGGATGGAGAAACAAGTACTCTTTGTGTGTGTATGAGAGAGATATGGAGATAAAGATAGAAAGGGAGTGAGGAGATAGAAGCAGTACAAAGATAGATAGAGGGAGAAATAGGAAGAGAGGAAGAGAGACAGAGAGATATCTAGAGATAGATATAACTTGGTAAAGATAGGGGAGGAAGAGAAAGAATGAGATAGGTAGAGTGAGAGAGAAGGAGAGAGAGATAGATAGAGGTAGAGTAAGGGAAAGGGAGAGAGATAAGTAGAGGGAGAAATAAAGTAGAGGGGGAGAGAATGTTAGATAACTAAATAGATAAAGGAGAGAGGGAGAGGGAGAGGGAGGAGGAAGAGGAAGAGAGGGGGAGAGGTAATAGCTTGAGAGATAGAGAGGGGGAGATAGAGAGGAAGAGAGGGAGAGAGGGGGAGATAGACATATAGAGATAGAGAAAGGGAGAGAGATGGGTAGAGAGGGAGAGAGGATGAGAGGGAGAGAGAGGGAGAGATAAGTACATAGATAAAGAGGTATAGAAAGAGAGGGGGAGAGGTACAAAGATAGAGACAAAGATGGAGAAATAGGGAGTGTGTATGAGAGGGATATATATATATATAGAGAGAGAGAGAGAGAGAGAGCTTGGGAAAGATAGAGGGGGGAAGATAAAGGAAGAGAGATAGGTAGAGAGAGGGGAGAAATATGGAGAGATAGAGATAGAGGAGAGAGATAGAAATATATATATATATATATAGAGAGAGAGAGGGAGAGAGAGCTTGGGAAATATAGATGGGGGAAGAGAAAAGAAGAGAGATAGGTAGAGGGGAGAAATATGGAGAGATAGAGATAGAGGAGAGAGATAGAAACAAATAGAGATATAGATATAGAGGTCTAGGAAGAGAAAGAAGAAGAGGGGTGGATAGAGGGAGAGATATCTAGATAAAGAAATAAAGAGTGGAAGATAGAGGTAGAGATAAAATTAAATGGATAGAGAGAGATATAGATAGAGAGATAGAGAGGTAGAGGAAGAGATAAATATGAAGAGATATATGGAGGTAATGTTGGTAATGTAGCCTCATTGCCTTCCTGATTTAGAGGTTTTGTTTCAATTGTGTTTGGATATTAGTTCCCAATGAGAGGTGTATAGGAACTTAGCCCCCACTATTGTTGTTAGGGGGTCTAAGGGTCAGCCACAAATTTTGTAGCCCCTTTGATGAGGGTTTGAGTGAAACACCCCTAAAGATATATTTTTAAATTTCCTTGTAAAATAGAATAACAACTATGTAAAATTGATAGAGAGAGATAGATATAGGTATAGAGGAAGAGGGAAAGTGAGAGATAGAGTGATAAAGAGATAGAGATATAAGGAGATAAAGAGAGAAGGGAAGAGAAAGAGATAAATAGGTAGGGATAGAGATATGGGAAGAAAAAGAGAGAGATAGAGGTAGAGATAGAGACAGAGATATGAGAAGAGAGAGAGAGAGGTAGAGAGAGAGATAGAGAGTAGAAGAGAGGGAAGAAAGAGAGAGAAGGGGAGATATAGTTAAAGAAAGGGAGATAGATGGTTAGAGGAAGAAAAGAGGGAGAGGGAGACACGTATTTTTACTTGTCAAAAACACAAGCATGCTATAACAAGCCCTCTAAAGTTCCAAAAATGGGACCTATGCAAGGTGTCCTATGAGAATATGAATTTTTAAAAAATTGTTCACCATACTGTAAATATAATCATACCAATGGATAGAGGATAAAAATATATGTAGAATGAAAAAAAGATTCACTCAAAAAGACAATTGTACACCCAAGAACAAGGCTCTTGAAGTTGAGACAAAAATCAAAATAGGCCAATGGTGAAGAGGAAAACTTGGGGATGAAAAATGATGATGTCATGATGACGTTAGTAGTGGAATATTTTAAAATTCCACCAAAATATTCTTCATGGTCAGAATATTCCAAAATCATTTTTTGTTTTCCCCAAAATCACCCTTTGAAAATTAAAAAACCACTAATCTTGGGCACAATTGGTTTTGGCTGCATATTGTTGACATCAACAAGGTACTTTGCAAGTTGATTGTTGATGTCATCACTGTGCAGTACTGTACCCTATGAAAATAAGAAAAATGTTAAAAATTCACTACACAAAGGTCGAGATAGAATAAATTATGAGACGAATGCACAAGAGTTGAGGCACAAAGGTCAATGTAGCTTGTTGGTGTAGTATAATATTGCATTTGTATGACCATATGGATATGTATGGAATTTTGTACAACCATTCATGGATGGACCTTTGAAACCTCAAAAATTTGTTTGTCACCAAAAATACAAGTGTTATATATGAACATTTATCTCTTGGCCCCTGTGAGCGCAATTGTGACATTTGTTTTTCTCTAAAAGTACCATTTAAGATCTGATGTCCACGACCCTCACAAATTCAAGGAAGAAAGGGATTGGAGTTGCAAGCTTGCTCCAATACTATGTTGGAGTAGCCAAGATCTACTTGCAAAAGAAAAAAAATCCACAAATGAACATATACAAAATGAGAAAATATCATAAGCATATAATATGTTATAAAATGTACAAATGAGCCTTTCTTATTAAGGCAAGCAAGAAAAGGTGAAAAGATCAAAGTCAAACTCTAACTACCCCTCTAAGTATGAAACAAGTGTAGGACTCTATGGACAAGTGTTGAGACACTTGGTGAGTCTACATGAGGTGAGAAAAAAGATTAGATAACCTCTAAGTTAGCTTAATTGTAGTGTGAATAGGACTCTACTAAGTTGAGACAAAAGTCTAGATAACCTCTAAGTGAGCTTAAGTGTAGTGTGAATATGACTCTACAAAGTAGACTAAAAGCTAACTAGTTTGATAATACCTCTTTTCACGCTAAAAAAAGTCACTTATAGCATATTCTATTACACATAAGAATATGTAAAAGGGTGGTTACATTGGAATCTTAACTAATAATATGATAGTCTATGGTGTATGTTGTACAATCTTTGGGTGGGTTTTAATATGCAAAAATAGAGCACTCATTTTGAGGAGGATATGATAATTTATTATAAGATGTAAGGAATTTTCTAGATATAACTTGTTGACCAACTCATTGACTATGGTGTTGGAATTTGGGCCAAATATGGTACAAATTTTGGGTCATTATTTTTGTTCATGGTTTTGGTAAACTTTAGTTTATATTTGGTTTAATTTTTCCTATTTGTCGGATTCTTGAGATGGCTCATGTATAGTGAATTTTTCAAGTTGTGTTATGCTATTGAAATTACTCTAGATCAACTTGTTGTTGATAATCTTTTGATGGCATGTCCTTGAATATTGTATTTTACTCTGTTATTGATAATATAATTGATCCATGCTTTGGCATGTGCTATGTTCTCCCTAAATATTTTTCTCCATGGATTTATTGTGTTATTGTATGTATTTGTGTCATTTTTCATTGTAACTATAAGATCAAATTATTCTTGTGTATATATTCTCTCATGGATTAGTGTAAGGAGCATATTCCATACCTCTACTTCCTTTCACTAGGACTAACAATACAACAAGAGACATGCAATTAAAATTAGAAGCATGAAACAGTGCTAAGAAAATGAACTTACAATAATAAAAAGTGGCAATTATGCCGTTGAGAGAAGAACTCTATGAAATTTGATTACTTAGAATAGTGCCAAAAAGGTTCTTAGAAAGTTTGGAGGCTTTGAAAGGTGCCCTCTATGAAAGGAGTGATAATGTTCCAAGAGGGTGCACTAATGTTCCAAAGAAGAAGCATTAATGTATTTGTATTAGACTAAGACTAAACTATATTTGAAGAATCCTAATGTCCCCTTGATTTTGGAAGTGCCAATCATTTTTATTGAAACTAGAAATACACATAAAGTTACAATAAAAATAAGATGGTCAGATTAAAAGAAGCAAATATGAAAAATATGCTTCCTACACTAATTTATGAGAGGAACTATATGAAAAATCAATTTAATATTACCCTTACAAGAAAAAACAAGAGAAAAATAATATACCCATAACACAATGATTATGTGGGGAAAATATTTTCGGGAGAAAAATGTCACATTCCAAAGTATATAGATATTATGTTACTATTAACAAAGGTTGCAATACAATATCTAGGGACACACCCTTATAAGAGTATCACTAACACCATGTATTTGGAGAAATTATTGTAGCATAACATGGTACCTACACACTCATTATAAAAACCTCCATCTCAAGAAACCACTAAATATAAAACATAAATTATAAGTGACGAACCACAAACCATGGGCCAAAACCATGACCCAAAAATGACACCCAAATTATAGGCCCAAATTTTATTGCCCTCCTTAGTCTTGGTCTTTCAGGTTAAACATAGAATATGTTATTACACATGGCATACCACATCATAAAGTATCATATCTAACTCCCTAAGTTGGGTGCTCCATTTTTATTCCATTATCTCCATTTGAATATGTCTTATGATGTGTCATAATTTGGTCAACTTTGTCAAGTCAACAATATAAGCCTCTTATCACATCATAGATTTTCATATACCACTATCTTCTACATAGATGCTCTTACACATTTTTCATGAAAAGATGTTCTCTTACACACAATTACACATGTGATAATAAGACATAATAGCCAAGTCATAATTAGGACACCATTTTCAATGAAGTATCATAAATAATAAATAAATAATTAAATGTTCGGATTGTAAGGGACACACCTATCCCAACAAGGCATATTAAATACACCAAAATTAAAACTCCAATATGAGAATTTGAGGTAGCTATGCTTCATAAAACATTAATAGTGAAAGAATATGAAATGCTAGGATGATAATAAGAAACTTATAAGAATATTTGGAGGCCAAGTGAGTTATCTTCCACTAAAGGGGTGCTAATGCCCTTAATTTTTGACAAAATTTTCAACTTTAAAATAATCTCTTACATGAACCACAACGACTTTTTCATTATATGCACCTATCATATATCTAATCAAAAACACCTATAAAATGAACAAATATACAAAATAATGTGTTAAAGGGGATCCTACCTTAGTTAGCCCCCTTGAGTAGTCTAGCACAAATCCATAGTAATAAATTTAATGAAAATGCAAGCATTCAGGTAATGATGATGGGTAAGTGGGTACAATGGATAATAAGATCAATATACAAGTGTAAACTTATAGGAAAGAGGTAAATCACTAGGAGGTGGACACAAAACAACAAGGCTAGGGGATTACCAAGCAAACACAAGAGAAGGCTTGTAGATAAAATAAAGGCAAGAAAGGATGGGATGAAGAGGGTATGAATAAATGAAAATAAATGAATGTCTATGGGAGATAAGAAATGGCTATCATAACAACATGGGAGAGATGAAGAAAGCCAAAAGAGGGCAAGAACAAAATATCCAAAAAAAGATAATAGAAGAGGACTCTCGTGGCTTCAAAAAGACTCCAATAGCTCCAAGATCGAAGCTCTAAAAAAGTAAATGCAAGATTGATAGCTTGTGAAGAAGGAAAGCATGGATGATGAAATGAGAGGAAAGGGAGCCTATTTTATGATATTTTAGGGTGTTGTTACAAAATTGAAGGCTAAAAAAATAGTGGGTAAGTCATTAATGTTCAACTAATGGAATGGTGAAGCTAGGAAAAACTAACAAGGTTGCTCCCAAGGGATGCTAATGTCCAAGATAGAGGTGGTAATGAAATTTAATATCAAAGGCCCCAAAATTTTAGGGAAGGTGAGTAGGGAGGAGATATTTTATATCAAAATAATCCACAAAACATGAGAAATAAGGAAATATAGCAAAAGGAGAGTTAAAATACATGAGGGATGACACAAAAATTAAGTTCTCAATTGGTGGGATAAGAATAACATTATAAAGGATAAACATAAGGGTCAAAAACACATTAGAAGGGGACATATAAACACATAAGGATAACAAAAAGGAAACAAGACTAAATAGGTGTGAAGAAAAATAACATAAATATTTGCTAGGTTGGATAGGGTGTGAACAAGGGAAAAAACAAGGCTAAAAGCACACACGCACGTGGGAATGCCTAAAATGAGTGCAAAACATAATAAAAGATGTTGTAAGGTATACAATTTCTGCTATTACAACAAGAAAAATGACAAACATTACAAAGGTGATTGGAAGGTAAAAATGGATAATACTATCAATTGTATAAAAAGAAAGATACAAATAATTAATTTTATCCATTCTATAATTGATGGACATGTAAATGCTAAGTATTAGAAATTACAACTTGAACTATACCCTAAAAAATGAAAGAAGGATAAAGAGGACTCAAAAATTTCCAAGGTAATTGTACAAGAGAAAATTAAAATAGATGATACTAGTTCAAATATAGATGATAGGATCAGTTGCATGGTTCACAAAATTTAAGGACAAGGATAATGTTGTGAACCTACATAAAATAATTTATGAGGAGAACTAACATATATAGTTGGGTCAAAGATGAAGTTAAATATATCATCAAATGACAAAAATCAAGACAAAAGTTGCAATGATAAGCTCTAATTAATCTATTAAGTCAATTCAAGAAACAAAATAATTTTTTTAATTTTGTTTAAGAGAAGAATATGATATATTGGTTATTTATACTAGATTGAATTAAAACTATTAGATGAAGTCTTGTCATATTTTCAAGAAGAATTTCGTGAGATAAAGGGTTTGTCACCAATAAGGGAGGTGGAGAATATGCTTCAACTCCTACCTGAATCTCTTCTACAAAACATCAAATTATATTGACAATCACTTTTAAAGAGCACTCAGGCCAAGAAATAAATTTAGGGGTTGCTCAGAAAAGGGGTCATATACCCCAGTACTTTACCTTGTGGCTCACCTATTTGATAGTATTGAAGAAATATGTTTCTTGGAGGATATGTATTAACAACATAACACTAAATAAGATTGCCAATAACAATAAATAACCTTTTATGAGGATATACGAATTATTAGATAAATTTCAACATACAAAATATTTTACTAAGATGGATCTCGAATAAAGACATAATCAAGTACATGTGAAGGAGAAAGACACATGAACATGACTTCTAAAATAAAATAAGGTCTTTATGAATAGTTAGCTATTTGGTTTGTATACTGCTCTAGTTACTTTTATGGAATTTATGAATGATGTGTTAAGGGATTTCATATAGAAATGTGTGATTTTATGTCTAGATGGCATCCTTATTTTTAACTCATCCAGGTGAAAAAGTCCCAAAATCTATTAAGTAACATGAAAGTGTGAATCTAGCAAAGAATCATTAGTATATCTAAGTCATATGTTTAGAGGAAGAGAATTGAGAATAGATCCATCTAAGTAAGAGTTGTAATAAATTAGAATACAAAAAAGAGTGCTATAAAAAATACACATTTTTTGTATCAATATATGAGAAAATTTATTCTCTTTTTCCTCTATAGAATCATCTTTACACATAGTTGCAACTATGTGGAGGATTTTTTTTTTTGCTACAGGGATATCCTTGGGACCCAACCCAACGTTCAAGGGGTGAGCTGAGGTGAGACTAATCCCCTATGGGTGGGCACAACAACTCTCAAGCTGGTCCACCAGTTAAGCCCGAGAGCGAGAGTCAAACCCAAAACCAGTGGGGAGAAAACCCATGGCCCAAGCCAACTCCGCTACCCATGCGGGCTAACTATGTGAAGGAATTTTTATTGGGGTAAAGAACATGCTAATTCATTTGAAACATTAAAGTATAAGTTAAGTCATTATTGTATGCTTGCTTATCACAACTTAGACCAACCTTTTAAGGTTGAGATTGATGCAACTGCATATGCCATGGGAATAATCCTTGCTTCAAAGTGTTAAGCCTATTTGTTACTAGTGATTTTTTTTACTTCAACAATTAGAAGAAATTGTGTTTATAATAGATACTTATATGCACTAGTTTGAGCTATTTAATGATGGAGACACTACTTGTTTGGTAAATAAACAATTGTGTAATTGACCATCAACCTCTACAAATTTTATAAGCACAAAATAAATTACAACAAGCAATACACTATAAATAGATGAGACTCTTACAACAATTTTATTGGATGATCAAATACAAAAATGAAACACTAATACATAGTGGCATAAATATTGTCAAAACCACTTATTTCCAAATCAATTTCAATTATGTCCAAGACTACACAATTGGTATCTTACACAAAAGAATATATAGAAGATGAACACTTTGGGAATAAGTAAAAAAGAGCTTTAAAATCTATGGGTTACAAAAAGTGATGACTTCTATTTGAAAGAAGATCAATGAATTTACAAAGTAGGAAATTATGTGTGCCAAGAGCATAAAGACTACTTATTATGAGGGAATCACATGTACCTCTAAACTGACGAGTCACTTTATTGTTGGAAACACATTGTCTTATTTGCAAAGTATTCATTTTGCTTAAAATGTAGCAAAAAGTAGAAGTGTTTGTTAAAGGTTGTAGATTATGTTGCACTAAAATATATAAAACAAGAAAATAAGGAATATATTTTCCACTTCCTCTCCACTCAAGTCCATGGGGAAGATATTTTATGATCTTTGTATAGGATTTTTACCTAGAAATATGCATGCAAATGACTATTTATTTGTGATACTTGATCAATTAAACAAAATGTGCATACTAGTTCCATGAGTATAGTTTATCACTAGAAAATAAATTTTTGAAATATTATTCACTAATAAATGGGTGCATTTTTGGGATTATTAAGTCCATTGTTTTAAATATCTAGACAATATTTTTTGTAATTTTTAGTTCACTTATGGAACATGGTTATTAAAAGACAAAGGAATTTTTGATTTATACCTATAAACATATGGAAAAATAAAGGTAGTCAACATGACCTTTGTGTGCAACTTATAAGGGGATATGATAGTATATCCCAAGACTTCCCTATATTGAACACTCATTTAACAAGACAATTCATTCTTCTATAAATAAGTCACTTTTGGAGAATTTTTGGGGAACTTACCCCCAAGTCCACTTGATTTAGCTTTGTAATATAAAAAATGAACAGGTAGAACAAGATGTGGAGGTGACTAAAGCATTGGAATTTATCAGGAAGATTAGAAAAATCCAACTTAAGATAAAAGAATAATTTAAAAAGGCTCAAAATATGTACAAAGAAAGAAGTGATGTAATGACCTTGCTCAAATCTGATTGAAAACTTCTGATTTTTAGCCTTGGTAATTTTGTCAAACACTTTGCATACAAGGGCCATATGACTGATATAACATTTCAGTTTGCTTTAATGGATCTTTTCTTCAATTAGCATCAATGAGAATGCTTAAAATGACTCTAAATTGACTAAACAATGTCCTAGCATGAATGTGCAACTTATTTTGGCAATATCCAATGCATATATATGAACTAAGCATGAAAAATGATCACCTACAGCCAACTAGTATTTTTACAAACAGTTGGTATGCAAACTAACTAGCTGATAATAAATGATATTGAATTGCTCAATTGACACCAGTAACTTATATCTCCAATTTGCAATATAAAGACTTATTACAATGCTCATTAAATGATTTTCTATGAGCAACTTAGCCACCTATAGCCAAGTGACTTTTTATCAAACACTTGGAATACATTCATCTTGAATCTAGAAGATTATGAATAATGTTACTAATCTAAAACTAAACTCCAACACTTGTTTATAAACCAAAATGCAAAGCATTGCCAAGACTCTTGGCAATTTACAACTTTTCTGAAGTTTGCTAATTTCTGAGTACAAAATCAGACTTAAAACATATACAAATAATGACATGTAAATGAGCTCCAAACAATGCAAAGAAACCTGGGATGAAGTCGCCTTGGATTGGAGATGAAGTAGCAAGCAAGAACAAAGGAGAGTGCACCTTATGAGTGATGGATGATGTCTTAGCCCTAGCCGCCCCTGCTGGATATTTCAGACTTCAAGAATAAAATAATAGCAGCTGCAACCTCTGATTTTAATCAACAAACATCATTGTCCATCCTCTAGAAATTGATTGCTCCAATACCCATAAGCCAACAACAAGTGTATGAATTTATTTGTGCTTCCCAACCCAATTCGCCCCTGTTCTAGCATACCTCATAAAATAAATATATATCAGCCTCTAAAGATCTCCTCCAGCTCCAATAATGATCTCCATCTCCTTAGAAGTCAAGCACTACTAATCAAGACCAAGATCAATGGATGTTATGGCTGCAATAAGCAAAATCGTGGCTCCCTCAAGCTGATATATATGACTGTAATTTATTCCAGAATTGATAAAGATGCAGATTGAACCTTGAATAACAATCTTGATGAAGTCTCAATACACCAAAATGAATCCAACAATGCACCAATTGATCTCTTCAAATCGATACCACCAAAATTTGGCCAAAGGCCATAAAATTTTTCTTTGAAGTACAAGTAGAAAGTCTGAAGCAACTTCCTCAACTTTGCAATAATTCAAGTGATATTTCACACCCTCAAAATTGCTTACCAATTGAGAGTTTTCGTTCTCAATGGCCAAAGACAACTGCAGAAACCCTAGGCTCCACAACCATCAAACATCAACATCAACAACAACAAATCTGCTTGATAGATAATGAGCCCTCGATGCCTATTTATTCTTTTTCCCTAATAGGTCAGCCTCCTTCTAGAACCTTCCCAAGTCACCTTCTAGAAGGAATATTATTTTATTATTTTATTATTTTGCACTTTATAATAAAATAATTATTCATAACATAAAGTGCAAACATAACATTACTTTATAACATGAGGTTTCTAAAAATAGAAACATATCAAGAAATCATTAGAACACCTCCATATGTAGACTGAATCATGAAATGAGCCAACCAATCAACTGGGTATCTGCCAAACAATCCTCTAATCAAGTCCCATTAGCCTACGAGGATCAGGAATGGGCTAATTCCTCTAAACTACATTGCCCATGAAAAAGGGGACATTAAAAGTGATCAACATATAAAAAGTATAAAATTAAGATGGGAGATAATGTTTGTCTTTCTTTAGGTAAGGAAATACTATAGGAACAAGCAAAGAAAACTAATTTCCATTTAGATATGGACCTTTCACTATTTTAGAGGCCATTGGTAAAAATAGTTTTAGAAGTGATCTACCTTTCATGAAAATCCATCTCATTGAAAATTGTGAATATTTGCATCTTATGATCTTCTATGTTGTATGAAGAATGAGAATGTGTATCACCTTCTTTGAAATAGTTTAGTTTTGGTGGACAAACCATACTTTGAAAGGATGTGGTATTATAAAGAAAAAATACTCTTGAGAGTAGAAATTAGACTCAAGAGTCTTAGCAAAACTCAAAGACCAAAAATGAACCAAAAAGAATGTTACCTCAAAGAAAAAGTGGCAGAAATCTTCCCTCTCTAACAAGGGGGGTGTGATCCATAAAGATGAAGAAATATTAAAACTTGAACATTAAGTTGAATTTGGAAAAGTGACAAAGACAAAAATTTGTAGAAAGATCAAGATGATTATACACGTGGTGACAAGCCTACGATTATGGAGTTAAATATGTACTTGTACAACTTATCCTTGATTTTTAAAAAATTAGTTATGAAATGAAATAATACCTTTTTTGCTTCTAGCTTTTGGAGAATTTTTTTAGGGCTTGGGGGAATAATCCAAAATTATCAACAACTACAAATTGGGGTTATAGTATATGTTTTGGCATACTAAAAAAACTCGAATCTTGTGTTGAGGAGAATGAGAGGAATTTGATTGTTCATAGTTTGTAGAGGATTGATAAAGTAGTAGAAGGACCCCTATTGTCGTATCCATTTTTTGTACTCTTTCTTTTAACTAATTGCATCAAGGGTACAAATGAGCAATTGCCACCACCAAGTTGGCTTCGCCATCATGACAATTTTAAGGTATAATTTAAAAACTATTTATGTTGAATCATTTATTTCTAGTATGTTAGTTTTTGTTATTCAACACCGTTCATTTCTCTTTAATACTATCATTTGTTGGAGAGCACACAAAACAATAGGTTTAGTATTCATGGTTATTAGATTCTACTATTTTGAGAGTTTATGAATCAATATGTTACAATCAATAGTATGGATAAAGAGTTGAAACTATAGGTGCAAGATTGAACATGAACATAGTGTGAGCCATTTATCAATCTGTTTGAACATTCGAGTCTTATGCCTAATAGTAAAGAACATAATTGAATGGTTGAGCACAAGTTATGATATAGAATATCATATAATGAAAAATGAAGCTAAGTATCCTAATCCTCTATGTCAAGTATCATTTATTTATTATTGCTTGTTTATATCTAATTAGTCTCAATATTTATGTAGGGTTATTTTATTTCCTTAAAAATATTGAATTTAAGATTATATAAATAAACATAAATATGTGAACCATTGTAAACACGAAAAATATAATTATAAATATTTTTATTAAGATATATTTTAAATAGATTTTGTAAAATGTAAACTAAGGGATTGGGCCCTCACCCTTTGTATTAAAGTTTAAAATATTATGAAATGAGTTAATATTAATAACAAAGGATCATTAAAAGTTTATATTTGAAACCAAAGAAAACTTTCCCAACTAATAACAACCTACTATAATAAAATAACTAAGTAAAAACTATAGGACTAGCTCATAGTCATCAAAACAAAAACTTGCCTAACTAACACAACCTACTATAACAAAAAAGACTAAGAATTATATGAATAGCTTGGAACCATCAAAATCCTTTAGTTCAATTCCACCACTTCCTTAGCCATTGTTGACACCTCCTTTTGTTAGATGCACCCCAATCACTCTCACTAGCTCCTTAAACGTTATGTGGGCTTGTTCTATGTAGGTTTTCTCCAAAAGAAGAGAATAAATAATAGAGCCTAAGATGCTTCAAATTAGTCCCATGAGAATTATCTTCACTTCCATAGATTAAACTACTTTGCATCCACATCACCTCTTCGAGTAGGAGTTGAAAATGTACCAAAAAAACTACATAGGTACTTAACCCCTAAAATATTTTCTTACCATTAAAATAAACTACTTATCAAATACATTTGTTTATGTTAGAACCATGTTTATACCACCACAAAATTTCTCCTTAATGTAGAAAATCACTAGAACTCTTATTAGATTCTTATCCTTAAGTAGGTCCAGAGGGTTGGAAACAAGCATGGAGGAGATATTAGGATTAACCCTATACTTTGAAGTATCCCCTAAAAAATACTTGGTAAGATTTTTTTTACTATTTCCATTGTTGTATTGTAGGCCTATTCAAAAGCCTTATCTAGCTTATGATGGACCTACACAAAGACATTTGACACTTCCTTATAATGTCATAAAATTGTGGGTTCATTATTGCATCAAAGTAGGGGAGAGGACCCATTAGTTGTGCAGCCTAACTTCGTGCTTCTAATTATCCTACGTGGAAATTTCAAATCACTCTCAATTTTTTATAGTAGCTTACTTAGCAAGTCCCTTGCTTATAGCGTTCATTTAAGGGCCACATATCAAATATGATGCCACATCAACATACTTTTTGTCAAGATGTAGTTGACCAATATGTGTGCATTCACATCATGGGTAGTTGAGTGCTAATGTGTCATCACATGATTGGTTGCTTTTTAGATCGAAGGAATACATTTTGTTTAATTATGGGTAGTGATGTCACAACTATCAGTCCAATATTGATAAAAATATTGGGCATTATATAAACAACTACTATCACAACTATTGAAACATGCTCAACTACTGGGTCCTCTCCCCTAGTTGAGTGCTAAAACTCAAGCTTGAACTTGTCCTCACCTTTTACATAGATACCTTTGCTTGAGTAACCGTCATACTTAACACATAACATGCTTTACAGTAAAGTAAGGGAGATTTATCAAGTGATTTGCATGACACCCCACTCAAAGGAGAGCCTATTCCCCAAAGAGACATGGAAATCAATTATGACACATCAATGCCATGATTTTGACAAGGAAGTCAACAACTTTGTTAACCTCTCAACAGTAATGATGAAAAGAAAAGGAGGCCAATGAATCTAGTAATGGCCATACCTCTCTCAAAATGTTTTCAAGCTTCTAATTGGAAAACCTTCATTTCATATGGCATAAAAATCATCATTTAGTCCCCTTCAACGATCAAGGAAAATCCCCACATTGCACATTCGAACATAGACAAAAGACTAACACCACAACCTCAACCTCATTATTTGAACCAATTTTTAGTTTGTAGGGCACTAATTAGACAAGAGACTAAGAGTCTCAATTACACACCCAACCCTATACACCCTTAGATTATATTGCAAGATGCCATCAAAATTTGATTTAATAAACTTAAAAGCCATCTTATATTAACCCTTAAAAATTAGACAAATTTAACGTTTTAAACAAAAAAAAAAAAGAAACATTAATTTTAAAATTATAGAAAAAATTAATAACCCTTAAAAATTAGACAAATTTAACCTTTTAAACACTGAAATGAAACATTAATTTTTAAAAATATAGAAAAATTTAAAATTTTAAAGAGGCAACATTTCAAATAAAATACAAATTTTTATTAACTTAAAAAACTGCGTACCTAAACAAATTAAAAAGTCAGTAACATCCAGATACTTTTGAGACAACCAATAAATTAGTACCGACCTAGTCAAGGTTTTTTCCAAGCAACGGACAAAAATATTCTGATACAGAAGAAATCCTATATACAGCTGGGGTCCCTCTTATATAATCTAGGTACCTAGCCCCAAGGATTACCTAGCGTATTGTGTATCAGATACGCTGGATGCACATTGTTATGATTGGGTTTTTAATTTCAATTGATTAATGTTTACGGACAAACTTGGTCAAATGTGCAGTTGATGCGTGACAGACACGCATTTCCCTCTTTTTCCTGGTAGCTAACATCTCCGGGAAAAAAGCTGACTTATCGATTGCGATATGCAATCAATATCCGGGACGTTGAGTGGGATCAAAGTCACATTTTCTTGTTCTTTCCTCTTTCCTTGTAATTTACGTTGCCCGGATGGAAATTGCAAGATAGCTTCCTCTACAAACCGTTGCTCTCTAAGGTCTTCTCAATTCGAAACACAGATACCCATTTACATTGACAATTTGAAACAGAGATATCCATTTTCATTGAAGCAAAATTTAAGCTGCAGATGTAAGGTATGGATCAAGAGTTATCGGACCCACTTCCAGTGTAAGTATCGGCTTTTGAATTCCTAAATTAGTCTGTGATTTTGTGAGACACGATATTTACTTCCGCTGTGTTTTTTTTAAACTCAAAAAGAACTAATCTGCTTTTTAGCATCTGAGAAGAGCTTTGTGCAAACTAAAATCAGGTTTTTTGTTGGGTACTCACAGAAACATTCAAATTGGGGCTTTCTTTCTGCACTGACTTCCATGGTCCCACATGGTGCTAATTTGTTAAATTGTTGTTCCAGGTTCACTACTGGTCAGGAACTTGCAACTTTTTTGGCTTCGTGCGGAATCCTGCACAAGGCCTGGGAGGAGATACTCAGAGCTTCCGTAAATCATGTAGATACTTTTGTTGTGAAGGAGGACGAAGGTGTGGTGTATGTGATCTTCCCTTCTTTGTATACAGAAGATTTCATTGTCAAAGATACCAAGTATGGAGAGTGCAAGATACAGGATGAGAATACGGTCTTCTCTCACTGCCTCAAGAGCAATGATGATCAGCCTGCTCTTGTTCACAAGGGAGCTCTTAGGATATTCCTCCGTATCATGGAAAGTTCGGATTTCAACGCCCGGGTATATATACCCATTAATCTCGTAATCTCTGTTTTTTTTTTCTAATTTATGTTTTGGGGTTCTATTAATGAACCCTAGCCCTAAGGATAACCATAATAACAAACTCCATTTAGAACTATAACCCTGTATGAACAACCCAAACCGGGTGGAACAGGCACATCCGAAGTAAAGAAACATAGCAACAAGCAAGTATAACAATAAAACTAGACAAGTCAGAAAAAAACCAGCATGAACAGCTCTACAGGCATAGGTGGACGAAACTGAACATAACAGCGAGTCTAAAACACTATGGAGTACCAAAAAACTCGTAGCCAACCACTAACATGGGACCCTACAAGGGCCCTGCTGGAACATGCACATCCGAAGTAAAGAAACACAGAAACAAGCAAGTATAACAATAAAACTGGACAAGTCAGGAAAAAACCAGCATGAACAGCTCTACAGGCATAGGTGGATGAAACTGAACATAAAAGCGAGCCTAAAACACTATGAAATACCAAAAAACTTGTAGCCAACCACTAACATCGGACCCTACAAGGGACCTTCTGGAACAGGCACATCCGAAGTAAAGAAACATAGCAACAAGCAAGTATAACAATAAAACTAGACAAGTCTGAAGTCAGAAAAAAAAAACATCATGAACAGCTCTACGGGCATAGGTGGACGAAACTGAACATAACAGCAAGCCTAAAACACTATGGAATACCAAAAAACTTGTAGCCAACCACTAACATGGAACCCTACAAGGGCCCTGCTGGAACAGGCACATCTGAAGTAAAGAAACATAACCAGCATGAACAGCTCTACAGGCATAGGTGGAAGAAACTGAACATAACAGCGAGCCTAAAACACTATGGAATACCAAAAAACTCGTAGCCAACCACTAATATGGGACCCTACAAGGGCCTTGCGGGAACAGGCATATCCAAAGTAAAGAAACATAGCAACAAGCAAGTATAACAATAAAACTAGATAAGTCAGAAAAAAACCAGTATGGACAGCTCTACAGGCATAGGTGGATGAAACTGAACATAACAGCGAGCCTAAAACAGTATGGAATACCAAAAAACTCGTAGCCAACCGCTAATATCGGACCCTACAAGGGCCCTGCTTTAAAGGTTCTCCAACACTCCCCACCATGCCACACCAGCAACACCTGGTACTGAACGCTAGTGGTCATTGAGACTATTTGAAACTCCCTTGCTAGAAACAGCCACTGCCTACACAAGCACCTGCTCAACTGACTCTTTCAAGCCTCTCAAATTGTACTCCTTTAATTAACTCTGCACCTGTTGTTACGTCCCAAAATCACTCTCCCACAATCCTAGAACATTTCTTGCCATCAAGGCTAGGAATTTGTTGTCAAGAACGCAAAAAGGGGGTTCATTAACAGACTGTAGATGGTTAAAGGCTAACAACGAGAGTGGGTGATCTCTCTTGCACTTTTGGCTCTCCTTAAAACCAAGAAGGATATTTCTAGTGATAACTTTATTAGGTTTGTATATCAACTAAAATGTAACATGACAACAACAATCAGTAGCTACACCTAGTGTACACTTGACCTCAATTATTGTCTAGCTGTATATAACTTTTTATATAGCTGATAACACTTTGCACATGCACCTATGGATGACAGCAGTGTTACAATCCCTTTAGATTTCATTTGATGTTTCATACACAGTGGTAAGACGCAACCATGTTGGATATGATTATTTGATGATTAAACAGTTTGGGGTTTGCTTGAGATTTGTTCCTTGGTTTGTAACACTAAATCATAAACAACAAACACTCTAATCTACTCCTACTCAACCCCTACAGCTAACTAAGATGGAGGGTGTTTTAATGGAAGTTGTTTGATTCTTCACCAATGTGGACAGGTTTATACTCCATTGGGCAATAGAGTCATAAACAACAAAGAAAAAAGAAGTGGCATCAGGGAAAGTATCAACAGAACCAAATTTCATGTACATGACAATCCAAGATTACGTCCATGTTATAAACATACTTGATAATCCATAACCAGAACTACAATGACCCATATGGAACAAATGAGTGATCATTAAAAAGCATTTGTAATACTTTAGGTGTTGTCACACTCCATTAAACCCTCATTACATTTGTGCCAACAAATGTGGAAAGAGAAAACACATAACTGCAATTACATATTTCCTTGAATCTCTATAAACAACCATGGAGACATACCATTGCCTGGAATTGTGCATTACAAAGCCTTCCTACTCTTTACTAGATGCATTCTTTTGTTTGCAGCTTAGATCTTTAGTGTTTGAAGCTCTAGAATCACTTGTAGACCTTTCTTGCTCAAAAAATTGGCTTAGAGACCTATTGTTTGAAAGTAGAATGAGTTGGTACTTATAGATCTTTAGATTTGGTGCCCAATGGCTCATGGAGACTTTGGGAGGGTGGAATCCACAAATGTGGCGTGTTGGAATCATCCAAATTGTGGACTTTGTGTGTGGGAAGCATCCAAGTTTGTGGGACAATAAAAAGTTCAAAATGGATGGTAAAGATCCATTGCAGATCAATCTGGGTGGTAGGAGCCCTAGAGACCAAATTTATGGTGTCATGGTTGCCCTTGCAAGCTTCAATTGGATCTCTATGTGAAAATGTTCTCAATAGGTTTAATAGATGTATTTTAGGCAAGAAAGGGTGAGCAGGTAGCTGCAGTGTCAAATTCAGTGTCAATGGAGTGATGGGGGAGTCATGGAGATAGGTGAAACCACATCTCGGGGGTTTCAAGAAGTGAAATGATGAATTAGCAAGTTTTTGGGTCGAGGAGGGACCTTGGAACTAGGTTTGGAAGTGTAGGGAAAGTCCACAAATTTGATGGAAAAAAATGAATGAGTGAAACTAGCAAAAGTCTAGGGTAGAAGGAAATAGGGAATCAAGACCAAATGCAAAAATGCAAGGTTCTCTCGGGAGTCTAGGCTCTTGAGAGGGAAAGAGAGATGAAAAAAGTTAAATCGGGTGTTGAGGATTGAGAGAAAGTTGGGACTAGCAGAGGGGAATGAATCAACATCAAGGAGTCGTGGAGAGGACTTGGCATGGGGGAAATGGTGTCAAAGTCTAAAGTTCACTCGTATGCTTGAGGCATGATGGGGAATAGAAAGAATCATCGAATCGAGGATTGGGGCATCAGAGGGATGGAGGATTGGGAGCAAGGCTTATTGGGCACTTGGATAAGGGTAAGCCCAAAAGTTTGATGTCGTAGGGTAAGCAAAATGAGTTGTAGTTTTGGAGATTGTAGGGAACAAGAAAAAGGTACCTAAGGAAGGGAAACTTTGAAACTTTGACAAAAGGAGGAACACAAGGGTAAATGGTTGGGGTTTTGAGGAGTAGGAGGAAAGCATATTGGGTACCCAAGGAAAGGGAAAGCTAAAACTCCAATGCCAAAAGAAAACTTAAGGCAAGGATGGGGAAGGAGTTTGGGAATCAGGGGTGCCAAGGAAATGGTATTAAGGGAAGCAAAGGCTTGAAACTCTGGTGCAACAAAGGACTTAACACAAAAGATCAAGGTTTCTGGGGGTAAATGAAATGGCACTTAGGGAAGAGAAACCTTGAAGGCTCAAAAGCCTAACAAACAAAGAGAAATGACCCAACAATATCCCACAATTAGAAATTTCTTGGATTTTTGCAATTGCTTACACAGTAATAGGCACATGGGGGATGAAGGGGACAACACTTATGTAAAATTTGACCAAGGGAGACCCATTACAAAACATCTTAGATCAGTTATCTATGATGGGGATAACAAGGCCAAAGGGGCAACTATAGGACTAGGACTTGCCATGTTGGAAATTTTGGTCTTGCAAATTTGGGCACTAATAGCCCTCACAAACCTTTGCAAATTTTCATTTTCTAGCCACAAGAGATTGAGCTTGCTCACCATCTTTAGTAGGCCCTTGTTATTGGAGACAACAATATGCTTAATAACCAAAATGCAAATTTTGTATGAAATGGAGTCCTTACATCATGATTGAGGGCTAAAATTTGTCTGATGGCCTTGATTTTGAGGGTTGTCGTCACATCTTGAGGTTGGATAAAGCCCTATTCCTCATTAATTGGTCCTTCCAAACAATCATTTGTTGAATGAATCAATAACTCTTCAATACCGGGGCCCTAATCACCACCTATAGAGAATTGCGGCCCTATATCTCAAGATAGTTGGGGGTCGGAGTGAGTGCATTCATGTCTATATGGGCCAACGGGAGAGGTCGCAGAGGGTGGACTCAATTGATTGGGAAAGAGCCAGATGGAGGCACCCTATATGGATATATGGCAACCCCCCCTTTAAATTACTAAGGGCCTTTAGTAGAATTCTATATTCCAGTAGGGTTGGTCCGATTGGTGAGAAAGGTGGGTTGGTAGGTCAGCCAAAAGATCAGTTGACAGGAGGAAGCTCTCCTCGGTCCAATAACTTCCAACCCCCTTCCTTTCTATATTTCCCTTCCTTTCTATAGTTCGTGGATGGGTCGGTGGGCCAAATGGCTATAGTTGGGAAGGGTCTCCTTAGCCTTGGAGGGGCGTAGTCCAAACTAAATTAAACTGAACTATAGTTGTCAAAGCCTTGTACTCTCAGTTAGGGGTGGTGAAGGGAGGGGAATATAGGTGGAAGCTCTATAGCTATAATTCCCCCCCACCAGATTAGATTATACAGGTGTGTGATAATAATAGCGATTATATACGTTACATTGTTGGGTGTTTAGATGAACTATAGTTCGATTGGAGAGTCAATTTGCCCCCTACCCTTAAGTCATTAAAAGGCCTATCTATAGTAGGGGGTAGTGGATTTGTAAAGGAGGAAGAGGTAGAATTGGTTCATGACCACTGACATTTTCGACCACTATAATCCTCAGGCGGGAGGGGATATAGTTGGGGGGGAGGAAGAGAAAGGTGGGCCCCCCTCCAACTATAATGTTAAGGGGGTTTACAACTCCACTAGCCGGATGTCTTTTTCATCCTTGATTCTGAGGTATAGATGCTTAGCCCTCTATGTCATCCTGCGGGTAGTTATTCGACCTTGGGTGGGAGGGGATATAGTTAGGATGCTGTCCATTGATATAGAGCCAATTCCAATATCCTTCTTTAATGAATGTTCCGATTGGATTCCCCCAACCCCACCCCCACCAACCCCGCTACCTTATTTGCCTCACTATGATTCTCGGGTGGGAGGGCTCTGACTATTCGCCCAAGTAGTTGCGGCAATAGGGGAGAGTTGGTGATTGCCAATGTTTAGTCGAAAGCTTGAACCATTCATGGATGCGGGTCGTCATTAACCAGATTTGGATTTCAAGAGGCGGGCTAATGTCGTTACGACTTCCCACCCCTACATTCCATATCTCATATCTCTATTGTGATATTGGGATTCCACACACAGATGCGAGGAGATCAAAGCCAAAGAATTGGAGCTCGGACTTATGGCCGCAACCCTCTCTCTCTCAATGCGCCATATGGCGGCCATGCCATGGAATTGAGAACTAGTGTTTGAGAACAAAAATCATAGTTATAGTTCGCCTCCCGAGCCAGTGAAGGGAGATAATGGATAACATTTGGTCGTGTTGCTATGATGTAACGTGCAGTCATCTCGAGGTAGTAGTATGTATGGTATGGGGGCCCCATTCCCTCTCCCATAGTTAGTGGCTTATTTGGCGCTATATCATAATGAATTCTTGGGTTGCTCATAGAACATGGCATGGGGCATCTGTCGGCAGTGGGAGTTTGACATCCGAGCGAGAGGTCGGACCAATCCAATTTATCTTGGTTCGATTTGAATGGTTCGGATCTTGTTTCGTGGGTTGATCCGTTTATGTATGCCCCTACTTTGTAGTTAATCCATTCTAACTTGGACCCATCACACCTACTATAGAAAGGCCGAGTACTACTCTTGAGATATGGTGGAATACGAGTAATGGTTGGGAGTGGGGAGTGAAAACACCAATGTAGTAGAGCCCTATATCTTTAGTTCCGCATGAATTAGAATAAACTGAACTTCTTGAGACAGATGATCGAGAAAGAAAGCGCTTATCCTATTACCCCCCAACTATCTCCTCCCAACCACCAACTAGAATTCTCGCCCACCCATATAGTTCTGGGTGGGTGGATATAGATGTGGTCTATTTTCATTCATGAACCTAAACATTCTACCTTGCAATCCCTAGTTTCTCCTAAAAAATTGTGTGGATTGAAGCTCTAGACCTCAACTTACTATTACCATTAATCTCATTCCGCACAGGGATTCTCTTCACCACATTAAGCATTGAGGGGCTAGGGCAATTAAAAATCTTCATGATGGTTTAGGATACCACCCCTATGGAGCAGGCACAAAGAGAATCTTGTATTGTGATCCCAATTCAACTAAAAACTACACATAGCCGTGTATTCCTTAGCAACATGTGTCACTCTTCAATGCAAACAGCGACAAGGATCCCAGCAGCCAGAAGAACCCAACACCAAGCTACCAAATGAGAAAAGTCAAGGCACCATCTTCCTATGGCCATCATATAGCACAAGTGCCAGAGGACACATTATCTCGCAATTATATACATGTGCAAGACATCCACATCCAAAGCTGCCCATCAAAAAATGTTAATTATGTCACTATGAGCAAGCAATGGAATAAAAAGGGGAACATCATACTCTCAAGGGGGATGATCCTTGTCCACAAGCCTTACTAAGTCATCCCAAGCTGACAAGGGACAACTTTCCAAGGAAGAAACATTAATCATGTCAATGCCGTGTTTTGCCAAAAAGATCATTTTTTTTGAACAATAAAAGAATTTCCTCCAGGATTGAACATAATGTCTAGTTTTGACAGAACTACTTTTTGAGTGCATTACTGTGAACCTTTGAGTCTCATTCCACAGTGATTCTATGGAAACCAGCTAAATAAACCATCACCAACCCAGCAAGAAGAGCCTCCCTCTCAGCTTCATCGCTTGTTTTATAACCCAGATTCTGTGAAGCCCCCATCAAGAACTTGCCCTCAGCATCTTGTATAACATACCCAGCACTGGCTGGGCCAGGGTTATCTCTGGAGGCACTGTCAAAATTTAGCTAACCCCCCAATGTTCTAGCCTCCAATTTCTCATTTGTACTAGCATTCTTATGGACTATTAACTCTTGAACAGGGCTTGTAGAATCTCTGTTATTACATCCCAAAAAATATAATTCTCATGCCCAATTGCAGTTCGAAATCTAATTTCTTTTGAGTTGACATCTATGGTTTGTAGAATATTTGAATGGTTGGAATTTAGACTAACATCCTAGGGTTCTTCGATTCTTACACATATATATTAGGGTTGGTACTCATCGAAAATTCTTTTTCATGAAATATAATTATATAAAGGTATAAGCTAAGAAACCTTTTTACAAAATTTGCCAGGTATTCTACAATCACCTAAAACTGCTGGACTTGTTTTAATTGAATTGTTGACTTTATCCTCAAGAAAAATTCTCTCCACAAACTGTTGACCTTATCTTTGACCTAATTTAAAGCCATAGAAGAAAAGGTTCAAGATGATATTTATCATGATTTCCTCACATTCATGAAATCTGTTGCATGAGAACTAAAGAAGCAGGGAAACGAAGAAGCAGCATTTATCATCCTGAAAATAGTAATGATAGACACTGATGATATATGTCATGTTGCTCCAAACTCTACACAAAGCTTTATGATTATAAATGATAATTTACAATCATCCATACCTGTCTTATTGGTCAATTTTTTGACTTTGGTTTGCCATGCTAAAGATCTTGCAATTACAAGTTTTGTATGTTTAGAAAGCAATTTCCCCATTTAATAAAAAAGAAAAACTTGATCTCTAATTACAAATGGAATTAGAAATCAATCATTGGTGTTCTTAAATCCTATATATTATATAACCCAGCTTAATTGTCTGTCCCAGATGAGCAGTTTTATGAGCTTAAAAAGGGAACAAGCTGTTGTGTTTGTGGGCCATTCTCTGGGAGGTGCTGTGGCAACCTTGGCGACAATCTGGTTTCTGGAAAAGAGGATCAGACAAATATCTCCTTTTTGCATTACGTTTGGTTCTCCTTTTGTTGGAGATGCTAGTCTCGGGGAAGCAATTGGCCGAGAAGATTGGTCAAGATTTTTTTTCAATGTGGTCTCCAAGAACGATATTGTTCCTCGGATGTTTCTTGCACCATCTGAATCAATTGCCCAGCCTTTGACTGCGATTTTGCCTCACTGGGACAGCATAATGGGCAAAGCTTCCACAATAAGATCATGTCTGCTTGATCAAGAGGCTTGCAAAACTCTTCTTAAAAATGTCCTGCAACACACATCTACAATAACAAGCAATGACACTGGAGAATCTGGTCTTAGAAGCATATATAGGCCCATTGGTACTTACATGTTTTGTTCAACCTATGGTGTGGCTTGTATTGGAGATCCTGAAGCTGTCTTGAAGATGCTGCATTTTACCATGCAGTGCAACGAAGGAAAGACTTTCGATGAAATTGCAAGTGTCTGTATCTCGGAGCACACTGATTATGGCAACATGCTGGAGTGTATCACTGAACACCTACTTAACACAATCACAATGGGAATCACAAGTCCCATTTCAGACTCTTCCTACGAGATGGGGATAGCACTGCAATTAAAAGCAATGGGTATCGAGGCTCAGGTAATCTCCTTATTTCTACTTATTTTGTGCATAGATGATAGTCACACTGCTCAGGCTCTGCAAAACATACAAAATCTTCAAACCTTAATTTAATATATTAATTAAATATTAACAATATGTAAGATCAATGGTAAGAAATTCCCTTGTGGGCTCAAAGGAGGTGGGTCTCATATGCCAAATTGCTGTTTGGCCTGGCCATGACTTAGAAAACAACCTTTACCATTTACACCTTATAAGTGCAAGTTTATCGTTGTTTTGTTGAGTCTTGCCAGAGTTTAGCTTGACAGTCTTTCTGTGTTTTTGTGAGATTTTTTCTTGTGTGCAAGTTTTTTGGAGTAAATTGTGTGATTATTTTTGGATCACATTGTGTAATCCATCATTAGGATGATAAAAATGAAGGTTTCAGAAACTAACCCAACCTTTATAATGTCCAAGTTGTCCAGAAAGTGGGGTTTATGTCTCAGGGAGCATGGGTTGAAGGCAGTTATAACCTATAATAATAAGGTAAAAGAGAAAAAAGGAGGATAAAATAATAGAAGAGAAAGATTGAAAATCAAAATTAAGGTAAATACTAAAATTTTTACTTAGAAGAGAAGCAAATTATACTTAATAATAATAAATAATGATAACCAGGTTAATAATTATAGTAATACTAATAATAAGAACCAGGAGGAAATGGGAGAAAAAAGGGATGGGGGATAGGTAGGACAACATGACAACAAAGGGAACCATGAGGAATCTGGAACCTCAGATCCGGGTTTAATTAGGGAATGATACGACCCCATGCATTGAACTCTGTAAGCTTTAATTCTTCCAATCAGAAAAATATAGAGAGTACGTGAACTATGAGTATTTTATTATCATGCTTTTCCATGCTGGAATTCTGATAAGGCTGACTAGAGAGAGAAGAGAAAGTACTAACATAAATGAATATGCACCAGCTTGCTTTCCTTAACGTTTGCATGGGTGGTTGTTTGAGATTTTACCCTTTATTTCAAGGGCGAATTTATTCAGTAATTTGGCTTTAGTGGCTTAGCCAGAACCTGCTTTCCAACCACCTCTCCTGCAAATCATTCTTCTGAGGTGTGGGAACTATGAGATCACATCAACAACTCAGAAACAGAATTAAAGAAATATGCCACACATAGATCAACAGCTTGTTATCAATACTTGCTCTATTGCTGACCTCTATTAAACTGTATTTTATTAGTTGTCGTCATTTGCCCTTTAATTTGGCTAGATTTTGTAGCTGCTTGGTTTTCAGCACTAACTTGGATCAAGTTTGTCTCCTTTTTTTTGCACACTTACATTGGTGACTTGATTTTTTAGCAGAATGATCATGCATTTCTTGCCCTCAAAAAGGTGGAAGAGAAGAAAGGCACTTTTGAGATGAACATTGAAGAACTAAATGCCACATTGAGCAAGAACCAAAGTGCCATGGCAGAGTTGGAATGGTTTAAAGGGCTTTGTAAGGTCAAAGGCATCGGCTATTATGATTATTTCAAACACCACAACGACCAGAAGAATTTCAGAATAGAAATGCTTCGAATATCTCTGGAAACATTCTGGGATTCGATTGTTGAGATGGTGGAGAAGCATGAATTGCCCATTGACATCCAATTCCAAAATAAATGGATCAATGCTGGCACTGCATACAGAAGACTTGTGGAGCCTCTGGACATTGCAGACTACTATGGCAAACAGAAGGGTAATGACAGTTATCTGTCACAGGGGATTAGACCACACCGTCACATAGTCTTAGAAAAATGGATGAATGAAAAAGAACAAACTCGCATTGGAATAAATAAGAATCCTCGCACAAAGTTTGCATCCCTGACTCAGGACTCTTGTTTTTGGGCTCACGTAGAAGAGGCTTGTAAAGCCCTAAGAAATCTCCAACAAGAAAAAGAGCAACATAAGGTCATGAATACCCAACTAAAAGAAAGCCTTGAAAAATTTGAAGATTATGTGTGGAGCATGATCAGAGATCGCAGTATTTCTGTTGAGGTGTTCTTGGAGCAGAGTAGCTTCATGCTATGGTGGCAACAATACAGGCATCTTCAACTTCAATCTGAACAGTGGAAATCAAACTCTTCTTTGTTGAATTTCATGGAAGATGAGAATTGGAAGCTGGAAATTTAGAAGAAACTGACTTTTCTAACTGTTACAAAGACACTTGTACAATTTCTAGTTCTCATACTTTCTTGGTGATTAGTTTTCAACTTTCATGTTTACCTAGATCCTGCTACTCTTTATTGTAGAAAGTTAGAAATATGCATATTAACTGTTTAACATCATTAGCTATAGTGACTTATGGTAGTGATTTTGCAATTCGTCAAAAAACATGTGTATTTTGAAAACTGTTTGTTTGATCTTTAGAAAGCTTGTAGCGAATGTTTCAAATATTTTCCTGGCCTGACAATCTTGTATATTTACTCTAGTTAATTTTCTGACAACCCCTTGTTCTATTTATAAGGCTTGTAGCGAAGGTTTCAAATATTTTCCTGGCCTAACAATCTTGTATTTTTGCTTTACTTAATTTTCTGACAATCTCATGTGTATTTACTCTAGTTAAGTTTTATATGAAAAATTATATTTTTGAAGTCATGTCCATTGAATTTTACAAAATATTACAAAATATAATAGTATGCCAATTTTTTTATGCATTGTCTGGAGTATGCCAATTTAAATGCCTCTTTAGTTTTAGACATTTTCATATTTCCTTGGACAGAAACCTAAATAATTTGATTCGAATATTTACTTAAACACAGGTTTTTAATTGGGTTGTTGTACATAGCAAAGTCTATTATTAAAAAAGATATATTTTTTTTCAATACATTGCATATTGTTCATTAAATTATACGCATTGCTTTATATCCACAAATAATCTACATGTACCATTACTTTCTATTGTTTGGCTTTTATCTTGTGTTTGCTAAAGGCTACTCATGGTATATAATACATTTGGACATTGGACCCTTGAATGTCTAAATGTATTAATAACAAGAAAATGTAATATAAAATAGAAAGGAGGGTCTGATTTAAAAAAAGAAAATTCAGATATGCAAATTGATCTTAAAGAAAAGAAACAAAGATCAGAATTGGATGCTGGATATTGAGAAGAAATGTTTTTTTCCAACTGTGAAAAAAATACTTGTACAGTTTCTAATTTTCATGCTTTCTTCATTATTAGTTTTTAACTTCCATGTTTATCCAGATCCTGCTGCTCTTTATAGTAGAAAGTTTCATGTTTATCCATATCCTGCTGCTCTTTATTGTAGAAAGTTTATGGAATGAGAATTAGAAGCTGGAAATTTAGAAGAAATGACCTTTTCCAACTGTGACAAAGATTTGTATAGTTTCTAATTTTCATGCTTTCTTCGTAATTAGTTTTCAACTTTCATGTTTACCCAGATCCTGCTACTCCTTATTGTAGAGTTAGAAACATGTATATTAACACCATTAGCTATAGTGACGTATGATAGTGATTTTGTAATTTGTCAAAAATATGTGTTTGAAAGCCGTTTTGATCTTTTAAAGGCTTGTAGTGAAGGTTTCAAATGTTTTCGTGACCTGACAATCTTGTGTATCACTATAGTTAATTTTCTGACAATCTCATGTGTATTTACTATAGTTAATTATTATATGAAAAATTATATTTAAAGTGTGGTCTATTTGAATTTTACAAAATTTACAAAATCAAATAATAGGCCAATTTTTGTATGCATTTTCTGAAGTGTATTGGCATTAAATAATTTCAACCTACATAGCATCTAAATGCCTCTTTAGTTTTAGACATTTCAATATTACCTTGGACTGAAACCTAAATAAATTGATTCAAATATTTACTTAAACACAGGTTTTTATTTGCATTGTTGTACATAGCAAAGTCTATTATAAAAAAGATTTTTGTTTTTTCAATACATTGCATATTGCTCATTAAATTATACACATTGCTTTATATCCACAAATAATCCTCATGTACCATTACTTTCTATTGTTCGGCTTTAATCTTGTGTTTTTTTAAAAACTATGCATGGTATAATAGATTATAATCCGTATGGAGTTGGACAGTTGAATGTCCAAATGTATTAATAATAAGAAAATGTAACATAAAATAAAAAGGAGGGTTTGATATTTTTTGAAATTGAAATATGCAGATTTATCTTAAAGAAAAGAAATAAAGATACAATAGATCAATAAGTAGTTCTTGGACAGCAGAGTCTAATCGAAGCCATGAGTAGGTCACATATGTAATATAGAACCATTGACTATAAATACAGAACATAATATTACATTTTGAAGCTTTGAACAATGGCCCAGGTGGGGTTCCATGTGATTCTTCTAAGTGAGACTGTTTACTATACTGCTCATTCTTCAATTGCAGGAAGGCTTCCTTGTTGATCTGACCTTCATTATGAAGTCTCTCCTAGAGTGGACAGAAGACATCATTGATTGGATTGTCCACTTTTTGTGCCAGATATTTATGGTCCTTGGATAATTCAGCGAGCTGAGTTTGCAGTGATTCCAGTTGGTTCTTCATATCAGCATTGCTTTTGTGGGTATCATTCAGCACCCTGCCAAGATTAACCATCTGCAAAAGGATGTTACTGAAGAGACCAGGCAAAACAATCTCCCAAGGTGGAAGAGGTTCTGAAAAAAAGTGCGTTACATCTTAAGTGCCATAGATACTTCAGAGTTAAGAATGCATTGTCTAAAAGATTCAGAGATGATGTTATGGGAGCATTGGGTCCAAGTAAAGCTGTAACACTTGATGATCCAGTTAAAGACAACAACTTGCTCGATTTGTTGAGCTTGCTTGCAGACCTGAAAGATACGCTTAATTTTTTCTTTCCCGAGGCAGAAGGGGCACTTAACAGGAGAGTGAAGTGCAGACATTCTCCTACAAAGATCTTGTAATGAAGGATCTTCCATGCCAGGAATCATGCTTGAGCATCTACTTTAGATTTCTAATGGAGTGGCTTAGTTTGCACCACAGGGAGGAATTGTGCTTGAGCATCTGCTTTAGATTACCAAAATAGTGGCTCAGCTTGTACCACCTGAAGTCAGGCATACTGGGTTACCGCTTGATGTTAAGTCTCTTGTCTGGATGCAGTTTTGGGAAGAAGCCTGTTGATGATGTTTTTAAGGGGGAAGAAGCTAATCTTGCAACCAGTGACCCTTATCCAGTTTTTGTAAAAATTGCATTGTCTCTGGGAAGAGAGCTTGATCTGCAAATTGGTGGGTGCTAAGAATTGGACAGTATGCACACTTGACAAGTGAGCATTAGTTAGAACTTGGGAATAATTTTTTTTTAAGCTGAGTGCCACTCTTTCATGAGAGATGTGAAGTTCCATAAATCTCTGAACTCATGAATACCTGTTTTGGAAAGGGGCTTGCTGCAGAGTTGTTTGTAGAGAGCAAGGGGAGATCATTCACTTGCACAAGTCTGTTCCACCAAATGGAGGTGGATAAACTTAGCTTATGTCTCATGGATATGTCAGGCCATTCCAAGAAGTGGGGAACTAATTGCCAAGCCTTCATATTCTGCTGAACTGAATTGAAGCATGGGGTTTGAAGTGTTGTGCCATTATAATCTTGTCTTTCCATCCAATCAACTCCCAAGATCCTCTAGCTTTGGCAGTGAGGATTATATGTTTGACATGTGATTTCCCTGGGGCTGAACTGTGCATAGCTCTTACAATCCTCTTAGCTATCATACAAGTGCCTTGAGTGAAGAGATCTGTGGTTCCTGGTTCTCCTTGTTCCATGAGGACACATGCCACTCGCTCTTCTTAACTCAATTGGTCGCAAGGAATCCTTCGATCAGTTGAGTGAATTTCTTGTAATAGGCTTTTGAAAGTAGCCAACACGAAAATATGTATACATGGCTGGCCATAAGAGTCCAGTTAGCAAATTAGATATGCCTGACCATTGAGGCGAATCTATGGGTCCAAGGTAGCAACTTGGATTTCAATGTATTCAGTAACCATATCCACATCTGAGACAAGGAAACTCTAATGCCAAAGGTTATTCGTAGACATCTCACTGTGCTTGACATGTTTCCATTGAGGGGTGGATCTAGAGGGTAGGGTGTTATGCATATGTTGTTGTA
Source organism: Sequoia sempervirens (assembly GCA_007258455.2). Taxonomy (NCBI): domain Eukaryota; kingdom Viridiplantae; phylum Streptophyta; class Pinopsida; order Cupressales; family Cupressaceae; genus Sequoia; species Sequoia sempervirens. Next base: position 459,782,196 of record VDFB02047230.1, read on the forward strand.
GGTTGATCTGCACTGTTTTAAATTTAAAAAGAAAACAAGTGTACCTCTCACTTGAGAACATTTTAAAGTAGAGGATTGATTATGGACATGATCAATGTAGAGGAATTCATAGAGATAATATTAGGGAACAAAACTTTATATATGATTCCAGTTTTTATTATTTTAAAATTTGAATTTTATTTATTTTCTTTAATACTCTGTATTGTAGTATCTAATGGTGTAAAAAGAAAAACAATTAGAAGGCAATGAGGACCTTTGAATCTTTTTTAATGAAAGCATTTGGAGATAACAGACAAGGGACCTCCAATAAGGACCCATCTTTCTTTTTCTTTTATTGATTCGAGCTTTTGGGACACAGCATAATCGGAGAACCTCAACCCCCAACTCAAAGACAAGATCTACTGTCCAAACTCATGTCAACTTTGCCATTTCTTCTTGTGTTCATAGGCCTATTTTGTTGATCTTTTGATGGCTAGTTTTTTTATGTACGTTAACAAAGTTATGTCTGTCCCTGCACAATAGGGGAATCTCAACCTTTGCATTAATTTGGATCAAATGTGCAGAAGACAACAAAATGCACATCATGTATAATAGTACATTTTAGTTATCTTTTAATAAATAAAAAGGAATGAGCTTTTGTCTTTGAGTAATCAAAGGATTCTTAGCATGCTAGAATTAGAACCTAGCCTTGTACCTAACAATCCCCCTATAATGGTGAAAATTGCATGCCTAACATTTTTTCCCTTTGTTTTGGATTTGCTTTAATTGTTTGTTCCAAGTGCAATTAGTAGTGTACAAGTGATATATTTCTCTGTAAAACTTGGCAATTAACTAAAACCTTGACTAGACTTGACCCCATTCATCCCAAGGATTTGGATTTGATTTGTATATATTCTATTCCTTGAATTAGGTTATTAGCCGATAGGCTATATATTGTATGAGCTTTGTGCCTAAACCTGTTTCACACTCCAAACCAAGTTGTTTGACCTCTTTCATCTAGTAGGAAACCAGGTTGTTCGTCAAAAAAAGTAATAATCTAATAAATATCTCTGCTGGAATAAATGATGAAATTTACAATATCTTTTTGCAATAAATGCATATAAATTTACAAGAAGACTCTGTGATAGAGAGGGGTGGTTAGTAGTTAGGGAAAAAAGAGGATGGAGTAGGAAAAAAAGAAATGGTTCTTGAGAGTGGCTACTCGGCTGTGAGTAGAGTGGCGGCCAAGAAGAAGAAAGGAGGTTATTGCTTCTTAGTTGCTTTGTCTCCCTGAGTACATAGATCGACTTGAGCAGAGCAGGTGTTTAATCAATTCATTTTGTTTGGAATAGTTTTGCTAGCAGCCAGATGGAATGAGAAGGGTATTGGAGAATAGGTCGATCCAAGTGTTAGTTGGTGGCAACTGTAGAAACCGTTCTATGTTTGTTGAGCGATTTGGTTGGGTTAATGTTTTTTTGGCAACGAGAAAGGAAAATAACATCGTATAAGGGGTTTAGAGTAGTGAGTAGCGCTTGAGGGAAAGAATTGAGGAAGGTGGAGCGGCTGTATTAAAATTGGTTCTTGCACCGACTGAGATCTCATGCCCCTATTTACCTTGTGAATGTTATTTCCCCAACTTCGATCTGTTGAATTTGAAATAAGAAAAACTTTTAGATGTTTTTATCATTGTGCTCTGTTGATTTATTTTCAGCTACTTTGATGAAGGCGAATGTTGATGCTTGGTTCCTGCTAACTTAAGTTTATGAATTGATTTGATTGAATGGCTAAGGAGCGCCTCATTGTTTGAGTACCTTTTGTCGCTGCTTCCGGTCAATATTGGAATAGTTTTTCTATCAGCTTGTAGAATGTTTCGATTGCTCTTTCTAACATGTGGGCAGTTGCATATCTTCTTATCACTATACTGAAAGTTTCATCACAGAGGGAAACATGGTGTTATATTTTTCTATCGGCATAACCCTTGCACCCCTTCTGGTGCAAGTGCTAGTTTTGGTAGGTGTGGTTCTACCTTGATTCAGATATGCAATTGTGGCTTTGACCTTTGAACTTTTAGATTCAAATTTCAAAATGAGTCCAAGCCAATTCACTTCCTATTAGTAGTTAGTTATTGATTTGAGCACATAATGTTTGATTTGCACTCTAGGGTGTTGTATAAAAGGACAAACCATAATTTACTATTGGTTATCTAGGATCCATCAATCATCTCTAAGTCCTATAATTACATTATCAATTAACATAACACATAACTGCTTCTTTAGCTAGCATCAACACCATAGGAATAGATTTTCCATATTGCATAGTTGTTTTGACATGTTTTCACTAATTGTTCATATTGTTAAATTGGATCAAGTAGTTTGATTAAGGAGAATAACCATGAATAGAAAACTCTAATAGTATCTATGTTTACCACCAAGTTGTAGACAAGTTTTTGAAGGTTAATAGTAAGTAGGTCATTTTTGTAGATCCAAGATTGAATTAGTGTGTGTGGAGATCAATTTTGTAGCTATAGAATTGGACGAATAAATAATAGATAATCTCATAGTTTGTTAGAGCAATATAGTTCTAGATTTGATCATAGAGCATTATTTTGGATATTTGAGCATAGTCTACAATGAAAATTCTACAAGTCACACATGAAGCTATGTTCCTACTCCTTCTTTGTCATTTTGAATACTTATCTTTAAGTTATGGTCTTTGCTCATATATTTAGGGTTACTTATCTTTGCTCATATATCTAGTGTGATTTGCATGCTACGGTGTTGTATAAAAGATAAACTCTAATTCACTACTAGCTATCTAAGATCAATCAAGCATTTAAGTCCCATAATTGTGTTATCACTTACATAACACAATTGCATCATTAACTAGCATCAACATTATAGCAATACATTGTGCATATTGCATGGTTGCTTAACATTTCTTCAATACTTGTTCATGTTGTTAAATTGGATCAAGTAGATTGGCTAAGGAGAACAACCTTGCATAGAAAGCTCTAATAGTATCTATAGATACCACCAAGTTGAAGAAAAGTTTTTGAAGTTTAATAGTGTGTAGGTCATTTCTACAAAGGTAGGTCATTTTTGTAGATCCAAGGTTGAATCTACATGTGCGGAGACCAATTATGTATCCATAGAATTAGACTACAATAAAGAATAGATCATCCCATAGTTTGTTAGAGCAATATAGTTCTAGATTTGATCATAGTCATTTTGGATAATTGAGCATAGTCGACAAGTCACTAGTGAAGCTAAGTTCCTATTCTTTCTTTGTCATTTTGAAAAGTTTGCTTATCTTTAAGTTACTATCTTTGCTCACATATCTAGGGTTACTTGCTATCATTGTTTGATTTATTGCTTTATCCCTAAATATTTATGTACAATGTGTTATACTACCTTACATTGGTCTATATATATCTACCAATTAACTTACCCAATAGACTAGAGATTATTTTTTCTAGCTATTACATACCCTCTAGAATGTAAAGAAATGTCACATGTAGAATATAAAAGAATCCAATAATCACTTTATTATTGATTATCTTAAGGAAGATTTAATGAATATTAATAAATCCATTATCTTTATTCACATAAGGAGTGTGGGGAAAATGAAGTGCTACCCTTAGGTCCTTACAATGATCTAGATCTAATTGAAATGATCAAACACAACTGACAATGAATTGGATCTAGAAAAAGACCAAGTAACTAATACAATTGAAGGGAAACAAGACATTTATTTTTCAACATGGCATTGATTTAAATTTGTTATTAACTTGTTGGTGCATGATCAAAATCTAGTATCAAAGATATAAAGGATGTGTCATATCTTTTCTAAGATCTATACTATAGTGAATAGGAACATGTTGTGTGAACTCATCCTAGACGAGGTTGCACCTTGTGATTAATTTGTATCATGCAACTTGGTATTCTATTGATGTGGCCTTTTAAATTTACTTTCATTTGCTTTTGACCTAGTTTTGAATAAGATTGTGCTTAGAAGGATAGTGGGCTTTACTTCAAGATTAGAGGAGGAATCCTAAGCTTGTCTTGGTAGTAGTCAAGACCCTAGAGATGAACAAGTAGTCACAAACATGCAATCCATGCAATGCATATGCCAATCTAGTAGACTAGTAAAGATCCGTGTTTAAATTCCAAATTCATCTTTGGATATTTTGGAATCAAATATTTCTTTGAGTGATTCTTATTACCACTTGATGGCTCTAATTACCTAGGAGATATCTATAAATACATGTCCATTGTTTCTCAATTCAATGTTTTTGGCATATGGGTTGATGAAATAATTACTAGTTTCTAAAAGGGTGGAATTTGGAGCATGTGGTTTGAATTTGAAGGAAACGAACTGGGTTGCACCACATGACCTAGTCTAGAGTGTTAGATGACCTAGGAATGTGGACTAACCTAGACCAAGGCAGTTTGCAAGAGTATTTAGCTAATGGGTTTTGGGTAGGAGCTGTTTTGTTTTTCAACATGTCAAATTGATCTCTACAAGTATGCATCTTCAATGTGTTCAAAGTGGGGTAAACGTGAAAGGAATGTACTTTTATTCCTTACATTTTTCTTCAACTTGTGTGCATATTAATTTACATTAATCATGCTTGTTAAACTAAATATAGTAAAATAGAGGCTAGAGGTAAGAGCTCTGAGGTGCTTGGAGAAGGTAAATAGTCTCCCTCCATTGCTAACCTTGTTCCAACTCTCCCTTCTAGAGTTGACTCAGTTTTGTGCTCTTTGCCACTCTTAGATGTTTTTTCCCTTTTTCTCATTTGTGGGGTGGTGTATGTTGGTTATTAGGGTTTTAGGTTTTGGGGTTTGTGTGTTTTTTATTTTATATATATTTTTTGAATTGATTTATTTTTCTTGCCAATAGTTGGTCTTCATGTTGTACAAGAGTAAGTGTTGGGGTGTTGGGAGTTATAGAGGAAGAATGAGTGGAGTTAATTCATGGAGATAGGGATCCTAATTTGGTAGGCTTGGAGAATACTTCAAAATCTTACAAGCATGCCCTTAAAAGTGGAGAGAGTTGGTTTTGCAGGAGGCTAGGTTTGAAGTTAGAGAACGTATGGATGGAGATGTTGAAGGAAGTCAACCAATTGGAGGAGATATTGGTAAGATGTCTCCCCTCCCTTGAAAACTCTTCATGTTGTTCCAAATAAAGATATGGTTGATGTTGTTTACAAGGAAGAAAGTAGGATTAAAAATGTAGCAATTTTTTTTTGCTATGGATAGGGAGAATTTTCCATCAAGAACTTATTTTGATGAATGGATATTGAACGTTTGGGGAAAAGAATTGAGATGGTATGTTTCATTTTACAAAATGGTCCAAATATGTCTCTTTGTGGTCTTAAAAAAAAATCATGGTATGTAGACTAGGGCCCTAAACAAGGAATATTGGAATGTGGGGAAGTCATTTTTTAAATCCGTGTCTTGGTCTCCAAATGTTTTAGAAGATGAGATTCTAGCTTGTTCTATCCCTAGATGGGTGATTGTTAAAAACTTGCCACCCCAGTTGTAAGATTTTATCCCCTAGTTATTGTAATATGTGGGTAAGATGCTCTGAATTGAGGAGACCAGGGCCACATTGCCTCGCATGGATGATAAAGCTCTTGTTTTGTTCTTGTTGATGCCAAAATTTGATGAGGTAACAATGTCTTATGGGAAACTCAGTTTATAGGGGACCTTTTGCGCTAAACTGAGTTACCTCAGATTTTAGAGAAGCCAACTTCTTCTATAATGGGGTTTGGAAAGGGAAAAGATATAATAAAATAAAGTCTAACCTAAGGCTGATGTGCCAAGACTTAATGATAGGAACGATAAATCATAGATCTAAGGGTCTGATTGGTATTTGTGGTGTTCCAAAATTAGAACCTAAAAATTACAGCATAGACAATCCATTTATTGACATAAAATAATATTGCATATATCCCTACTACTAGGAAGAGTCATTAGACATGGTCTAGGTCAGCAAAGTTGCATTCAACATATATAGAAGTTATCAAATGAAATGTCCAGACAATAAAAGGCACAGTTTACAGTTTGATTAAATAGCATGAAAAAATAGAAAGGCCAAACAATTGGCACAGTCTGAGAGTCTTTGCAATAAAATAAAATAGCAAAAAAAAGGCCTACCATTTTTAACTGAAAACTAGTGTTTCTCCTGAATTCTGGACCCTTTTCTCACAACAGAGAAAAGTATATATAGCAAGAAAAACCCCCACCACTTTAGAGAGCAGCAACAGAAAAGATTTCACAATCTCCTAGCAATGATGCAAGAATAAGAATATTCCCAAAGCCGTTGAATAAGAATATTCCCAAAGCCGTTGCAACATAATCGATCTAGAACCAAGCATTCGGTCACTCCAAGCACAGGTGCATCCTCTGCAAATGATGGCGGTGGTCCCAACAAGGCCTAATTAGACAAGTGTCACCATCCTGTGCGAATGATTATAACATGCAGTGGCCAATAGCATCATTAGGCCCGTCTGGTCTATCGCCCGAATATGAGATCCGCTGGCTAGGCACGTGGTAGCCTTTTGCTGCCCGTATGAACCTCTCTCTTTCACCGCTGAGGACTTGTGTTAATGCTACACATGTCGAATGGGCGGAGCACTTCATCAATAATGGAGGGAATGATCACCATCTGGGCACAAAAGAGACGTGTGGCAACATTTCGTTGCCCGCGGTTGTTACTTCATCTCTATGCTGAAAGATTTGCGAATAGCAGACATGTAGCAAGAGTACACTACATATAGCAATTGTAGGGCCCACCAAAAACCTTTTGGGAATGAGGGCTTCGTGGCACCCGAGCGGAGCCTGATGAAACAACAAGAAAGCATGATCAAAAGAATCCCGCAGCCGACACGTGGAAGCATAACGAAGCTTTCTGGGATGCAAAAGGAATGCATAGACTTGGGGTTGCGAGGAGTAGACACATGGAGTGGGAGAGAAGAACCTAGATAAAAGGCTGAGTTGATTACTTGCGATGCACGGGTCGAAGCATAGAGGAAAATACACTCGAGGGGAGCTAGTTAAATATTTATTAACAACTACTATAAGCCTTGTAATGAAAACTTTTAGTTCTTTGATCCAATTAGGTCCCTTTTCAACCTTGTTCAAAGATAATTTTTTAATCTTAATATGGTTGATGTTAAACCAATAGATTAGGAGTTTACTTGAAATAATACAATATATTGATCCTTAATTTTAAAATATTAGATCATATTTTAGTTTTAGTGTTGTGTGCTTGAAAATTGTATCTCTACATTTGATATCTTGCAATAGAAGTGATTTGACCATTGACTTATCAAATTTTCTTTCTCTCTAGTTCCTCTTCCTAAAAATTCTTCTCTCTAATTCCAATTAATGTAGCTTATAAATTATATTATTCATGACTAGATGGTTATTTTATGCTTAGAGGGTATTGGTACAACTATATTTTCTTTATTTAAGAGACTTTAGTATATTTCTACTAAGATTAAGAAGTTAATTAAAATTTCTCTTAGAAATATCTTTTAGAAAAATGGATAGGTTTAAGAAAATTTGAATGATTTTACTTTTTATATCAAGGAATGTAGTATTACTTCAAAGAGGCTTATTGAGGAATGTCTATTCTATAGATAACTTAAAAAATAGGAACATTATGAGGATATTTTTTGGAATTAGAAATATAATATTGAATTGCTTCAAGAGGGAGATAAGAATACTACCTTTTTTCTATGACTTTGTCAAAACAAAGAAAAATGACAATTTTCTTCTATCTATAATCTATGCCTAAGGTACTCATCTTTCTTCTTTTCGAGATATTTCTAATGAAGTTGTCATGCATTTTTCTTCATTATTTTAGGAAAATGGCTCAATCTTACAAAGTAGGAAAAAGTATTCTAGACTATATTCTTTCTTTATTTTATAAAGATATGAATAATTTTTTCATTGGATAATTTTTATTGAAGAAATAGAGAAAGTGGCATTCTAGATGAATAAAGGTAAATCCCCTAGGTCTAGTGGCTCCTGTATTGATTTTTTTGTAAACTTTTTGTATAATGAAAATCTACATCTTTCAAAAATTGTTAGGGAATGTTAGGTCAATAAGAAGATACTTAAATCTATTAATGAGCTACATTTTGGTTTTGATCCCAAAAAAGAGGTAGATAACTCTTATGACTTGTTTCATCCTATTTTTGTTTTCAATGTTACCAATAAGGTTATTACAAAAATATTACAAATAAATTAATCAAATCTTTCTTTCTATTATTCCAACTAAGTAGGGTGGTTTTGTTAATGGACATTATATCCTTGATGATATTATTGTTACAAAAAAGTCTATTAATTCCATGTCTAAATTTAGAGGTAAATATATGTTTATTAAAATAGACATGTATAATTCTTATGATAAGGTTTAATGGTCTTTCCACCTAGATATTTTATTTTCTTTTAAATTTGTTCAAGAGTGGATTGATTAGGTTATGAGATATAAGGCTCCTTCCTTTGATGATCTTATTGATGGTAAACAAATCATATTTTTTCTTCGTCAAGGGGTCTTCATCTAGCATCTCCTATTTCTCAATTTCATTTTATCTCTATGGTGGGAGGGTTAGGTAGATTATTAAAGCACCAAATAATTGCTAGCTATATCCAAGTTTTGTTTTACTTAAGTACAATAATTGGGTTCATTTTTGGGTCGAAAGTGGAAGTCCTTTTCCTAAAACTTAAATTTTGTTATAGTTAGCGTAAAAATTTGGATCACTTATACATTAAATATTAATATGGTGTAAAATGTGAAATGAATGATTTTGTTTCTAATTATTAAACAAAGTTGGGTTTTTATAGGATGTACAAATGTAACCTTTTTATAAGCATATGTTTTAGGCCAAAATATGCATGTATATGGCCAACATATGTTGATCTAGATGAAAGTAATTTTCCAATTCCTTTTGTGTAAAGATGCATATGATGGTGGACTTTTCTCGGGGTATTTTTTAAAATTTTTTATTTCAAATCATTTTTTATTAATTTTTTACTTGTCTTATTTTTTTAATTTTAAAAAACCTTGTGTAAAATCAACACAATTTGAGCTAAAATAATTATAAAATGTTGTTTAATTATGTAGAGAAAGATGTCTAGATTGGTTAGACATAAATTAATTTCAAAATAAAGAGTTATTAGAAAAATAATTATATATGTCATTTCAAGTTTATGAGTCCATTTGTTTAAAAATTCATTAATAAATTGAAAATTTTATAGAATAATAAAAATATATATTTTAAAATTAAATATTTTCATCTATAATGGGTTTTTATTTGGTCCAAATATTTTACAAAAAGGTCAAAAAAATATTGCTAAAGTTATTTTTTTCTTGATATTAACATGGCAATATACTTCTAGGTCCAATGCTATGAGTTTCCAAGACTAAAAATAAAGAAAAAACGTATGTTTCAAATTTAAAAATCGATAGAATACTAAGCTACTCCAAAATATGTACTTATTCTAATAAAGAATGAGAGTATAATTTAATTAGAATTAGGTACCCATTCCATATAGGTAGGAGTTTAGGCTTAAGAACCATACCTAAATGGGTACCCATTTCTTACAAAACACATACCCAATCTAGTTGAGATTCCTCTAAGTCTAAAATTATCATTAAAAGTGGACTCATTATCTTAATTTTACCCTTGGTATTAAATTCTAGATTTACAATCAAACCTTTAATTTGTTAATGGTACTTCTTTGATGGGGGTTGCTAAAGTATGTGAGGCAATAAATTTTAAGAAATATTTGGATATTTATTTAGCTATTTTAGGAAAAAAAATAATGAAAATAAGTCCAACATATTTATCTTCAATTCTCTTGGGATTATTCAGTAAATAATCACACAAAATTTCAACTTTAGAATAGGTTCTCATCCTTTTTATTATTTTTGGATTCCTCTATATATTGGTATACTTAGTGGAGAGTAGTGTAAGAGGATTTTGAATAGATTTTATCTAGGAGTTATTCATTGGAATTTCAAGTAACTATCTTTTACTGGATATTTGATGTTGTCAAATCTATCTTACAAGATCCTCTTATTTACGGATTCTTCGTGCTCTTAACTTCCAAAAAAAAAAACTATTCAAAAATTTTAATCTCTCTCCAAGAAATTTTTAGGGAAATTTTTAGGTTTCCATAAATATAATTTGATTATTTGGATTAGATTCATAGACTTATACAACAGGTGTTGGTCTTCAATAGATGAAGCTTAATAATCAGATTTGGTGGCCTAAATTATATTGGGTAATGCTGTGAACACATAAAATTGTCCTAGGCTTACAACTCTTAGATTATTCAACATTGCCCCTTTCATTCTTAATAATTAAATAATTTTTAATTATTTAATTATTTTCTAAAGTCATAATTCTTCTATTAATTAAATAATTTTAATTATTTAATTAATTCATTTTTATCTTTATTCTCCCTTGATTAATTAAATAAATTTTATTTATTTAATTACATCACTAATTAGGTCCCCTTCTTTCTAAAATTAAATAAATTCTTATTTATTTAATTTTTGTCCACTTTCCACTATAATTAAATAATTATTTTAATTATTTAATTATTCATTAGCCTTTTCTCTCATTAAAATAAATAAATTTGATTTATTTAATTTAGTCAATTCTCTTGAGTTTTGAATTAAATCATTATATAATTCAAAATGATTCCTTTTGTCACATTCCTCCATAATTAAATAATATCTTTATTATTTAATTATTTACTGGTCACCTGGAGTAAATAAATTTTATTATTTAATTTCTCCAGCAACCTCTTTGTCCATGCCAGTCTTATCTTCCAAATTAATTCTTGACTTTTGACATCTCATTTAATTTCGACCCTTGATTGAATTATCTTATAATTCAATCTTGGCCCTTCATCCTTATCATTTGCCCTAATTTTGACCTAACCCTAATTCTTATTGCAACATTCAATCTTGATCATTGATTCTAGGGTTTTTGTCATCTCCTCATCCTGGCCACACATTCAAAATTGCAGTTTTTATAAAATGGCAATTTTATTCTCATCTGGCTCTCTCTCGGGCTCTTTCTTTCTCTCAGCTCTCTCTCTCTCTCTCTCCATCTCATGCTCATTTTGTCAATTTAGGTTATGATCATTGTCATTTGCAGTCATTGTCATTTTAGTCTATTGTCAAGTCATTTCTTTCAATAAAATCCTTCAAAACTTGCTTTGGTCTTGTCATTTGTCATAGTTGCTCATACAAATCTGAGGGCATCTCTATTTACAGCAAGCTAGGAGGTATAACAAAGGTGAAGCATGGAAGATGAAGACCTAGGGTAACATTGTTCCTTCTGTTTTCATATTATTTCCTTTGTGCTTTGTTATTTCATAGGAATTTTAATGTTATTGTGCCAACCCCTTTAACAAATTTGGAATTTTCCCTTGATCAC
>VDFB02047230.1:459793741-459806083 GCA_007258455.2 Sequoia sempervirens
TTGCTAAACCCCTTGAGCTTGAGGGTGTTGTGTGGGTGTCCTTCTTGCCTTTTTTCTCACTACCTAATTTGTTATGGGTGAGTGGGGGTTTCTTTGTGGAAGTCCAGTTGCTGAATGGGCCTCTTTTTGTTCCTATTTAGCATAATAGGAAAACGGTGGTTTTCCATGATGTTAAATTTCTTCTTCTAGCTTCTTCTTGGTCATCTTCGCTTCTACTTGCCACTTGTTTGGTGGATCTTTTTTGGGGTTTTTTGTTTTTGGAATGTTTTGGGTTCTTCCTGTCCCCTCTCTTAGGAGTGGTGGTGTTTCCCTCTAGCTGGTTATTGGGAGTTTTGGCTCATCTCTGGCTCTAACTAGAGTGTTAGGGTTGCTTGGTGTTCTTTCTTGCTAGCCCTTCTAATTTTCATCCTATTTGGGACCCCATGTTCCTCTTGGGGTTTGGGTGTTCTTGTTCATTTTGAGATTGGTACTCTACCTTTGGTGGTCTTTTGGCTTGTGGTTCTTTTTGTTGATGTGTTCTATGTGGCCTTGTTCTCTCTAGCTGTCTTTTTGTTTTGGTCTCGTTCTCTTTGGTTGAGTGTCGTTGGACCCTCTTTGCTAAGGCTATTGTTTTTCCTCTTGCCCCCTAGGTGGCTAATGCTAGGGTTTGTGCTTGTTTGCATACTGTTGGCTTAGTTGTTTTGGCCTTTTGTGAAGGATCAGAAGTGGGTGAGCATTTGGCTTGTTGCTAGGTTTTTTTCTATGGAAACCCAGATGAGTTCTTATGTGATTGTTGTTAAGGTGGACATGTGGTATTTATTTGAGACTCTTCTCCTTGTCCACAGTTTATTTCTAGTGTAGTGTTTACTGAAGGAGGATACGATTGAATGCTCAACTATTGTGTTAGCTTTCTCCTCTGGTCCTATGGAGGTGGACCTCCCTTAGCCATTCTTATTAAGGTGGGCAGTTCTCTTATGGAGGCAGAGATGGAGGGTGTTGGTGTTTTTTGGCTGTAGTGGTCTTGTTGCTTGTAGCTTGGTCTCCAATAGAGGGGAGCTCATTCCTTTAGAGGTGGTTTTGGAGTTGGTTTCCTATTACCAAAGTGTTTTGAAGGAGTTTTTTCTACTGGAGCTATCCTTGGATGATTTGAGATCTTTGGTTTTTCATGCTTTGCTATAGGCTAGGTAATATTCTAAGTGTCTCTCTATGTCCTAGTAGGTTGAGTTGATTAGGGGGTTGATGATATCCTACACCATTAATCTGGTTATCTTTCTTGGCTCTATGGTATCTTCCATGAGTAGTTGGTTTGCTAATACTTGGTAGATTTAGGTGGTTTTTTTGTATCTCTAAGGGTTTCTGGTCCCAGTTAAAACCAGGTTGTAAAAGGGGCTTCAAGCCCTTGCTTGTTTGGTTCGTGCAGTGGGTGTAGTCATGTTTATCTTTTAGAGGCTATTGTGGTGGTGTTTGCTAATTTATGGCTTATTTTATTTGTAGCTTACTATTCTTTGTAACGGAGGCCCCATCAAAACCCACTTTTACCTCTAATAAAAGCACAATGATTATGTGGGGAAAATATTTTCGGGAGAAAAATGTCACATTCCAAAGTATATAGATATTATGTTACTATTAACAAAGGTTGCAATACAATATCTAGGGACACACCCTTATAAGAGTATCACTAACACCATGTATTTGGAGAAATTATTGTAGCATAACATGGTACCTACACACTCATTATAAAAACCTCCATCTCAAGAAACCACTAAATATAAAACATAAATTATAAGTGACGAACCACAAACCATGGGCCAAAACCATGACCCAAAAATGACACCCAAATTATAGGCCCAAATTTTATTGCCCTCCTTAGTCTTGGTCTTTCAGGTTAAACATAGAATATGTTATTACACATGGCATACCACATCATAAAGTATCATATCTAACTCCCTAAGTTGGGTGCTCCATTTTTATTCCATTATCTTCATTTGAATATGTCTTATGATGTGTCATAATTTGGTCAACTTTGTCAAGTCAACAATATAAGCCTCTTATCACATCATAGATTTTCTTATACCACTATCTTCTACATAGATGCTCTTACACATTTTTCATGAAAAGATGTTCTCTTACACACAATTACACATGTGATAATAAGACATAATAGCCAAGTCATAATTAGGACACCATTTTCAATGAAGTATCATAAATAATAAATAAATAATTAAATGTTCGGATTGTAAGGGACACACCTATCCCAACAAGGCATATTAAATACACCAAAATTAAAACTCCAATATGAGAATTTGAGGTAGCTATGCTTCATAAAACATTAATAGTGAAAGAATATGAAATGCTAGGATGATAATAAGAAACTTATAAGAATATTTGGAGGCCAAGTGAGTTATCTTCCACTAAAGGGGTGCTAATGCCCTTAATTTTTGACAAAATTTTCAACTTTAAAATAATCTCTTACATGAACCACAACGACTTTTTCATTATATGCACCTATCATATATCTAATCAAAAACACCTATAAAATGAACAAATATACAAAATAATGTGTTAAAGGGGATCCTACCTTAGTTAGCCCCCTTGAGTAGTCTAGCACAAATCCATAGTAATAAATTTAATGAAAATGCAAGCATTCAGGTAATGATGATGGGTAAGTGGGTACAATGGATAATAAGATCAATATACAAGTGTAAACTTATAGGAAAGAGGTAAATCACTAGGAGGTGGACACAAAACAACAAGGCTAGGGGATTACCAAGCAAACACAAGAGAAGGCTTGTAGATAAAATAAAGGCAAGAAAGGATGGGATAAAGAGGGTATGAATAAATGAAAATAAATGAATGTCTATGGGAGATAAGAAATGGCTATCATAACAACATGGGAGAGATGAAGAAAGCCAAAAGAGGGCAAGAACAAAATATCCAAAACAAGATAATAGAAGAGGACTCTCGTGGCTTCAAAAAGACTCCAATAGCTCCAAGATCCAAGCTCTAAAAAAGTAAATGCAAGATTGATAGCTTGTGAAGAAGGAAAGCATGGATGATGAAATGAGAGGAAAGGGAGCCTATTTTATGATATTTTAGGGTGTTGTTACAAAATTGAAGGCTAAAAAAATAGTGGGTAAGTCATTAATGTTCAACTAATGGAATGGTGAAGCTAGGAAAAACTAACAAGGTTGCTCCCAAGGGATGCTAATGTCCAAGATAGAGGTGGTAATGAAATTTAATATCAAAGGCCCCAAAATTTTAGGGAAGGTGAGTAGGGAGGAGATATTTTATATCAAAATAATCCACAAAACATGAGAAATAAGGAAATATAGCAAAAGGAGAGTTAAAATACATGAGGGATGACACAAAAATTAAGTTCTCAATTGGTGGGATAAGAATAACATTATAAAGGATAAACATAAGGGTCAAAAACACATTAGAAGGGGACATATAAACACATAAGGATAACAAAAAGGAAACAAGACTAAATAGGTGTGAAGAAAAATAACATAAATATTTGCTAGGTTGGATAGGGTGTGAACAAGGGAAAAAACAAGGCTAAAAGCACACACGCACGTGGGAATGCCTAAAATGAGTGCAAAACATAATAAAAGATGTTGTAAGGTATACAATTTCTGCCATTACAACAAGAAAAATGACAAACATTACAAAGGTGATTGGAAGGTAAAAATGGATAATACTATCAATTGTATAAAAAGAAAGATACAAATAATTAATTTTATCCATTCTATAATTGATGGACATGTAAATGCTAAGTATTAGAAATTACAACTTGAACTATACCCTAAAAAATGAAAGAAGGATAAAGAGGACTCAAAAATTTCCAAGGTAATTGTACAAGAGAAAATTAAAATAGATGATACTAGTTCAAATATAGATGATAGGATCAGTTGCATGGTTCACAAAATTTAAGGACAAGGATAATGTTGTGAACCTACATAAAATAATTTAATTTTACTCTAGATAATATTCAATATATCCAAAAATAGATTATCCTTTAAGATAGTGCAACACCATACAATGTTCCTTGTGGAAGAGGCCACTCCATAATATATTTGCATATGAGATCCCATACACATGAAATACACTTCACATATCCTCCCTTGTCTAATCTCCATAATATAACACTCAACTGCATACCACTACGAGTTCTCCACACATGCAAGATAAATAATTTTTTTATAATTCTAGCTAGTTGAATGACTTAAAAAACATATTCACCCAATATAGCCAACTTAACAAATATATGTCACATGTCAACATGTCAATACACCAATAAACTATAATATCATAGCTCTAGGTGCCTACCAAATAAAAATGAAGATATCAAAGAATATTTTCTTTAAATTGCAAGTAAATAAGACAAGAGTTAATGCATTAGTAGATCATGACTCATAATGCAATCCAATTTCAAAATAAATTGTTAAAAGGTTTGGTATGAAAACATATGAACATCATTGTCATATCCATTAGGTTGGGTGAAGAATAACTTATAAATAAAGGTAATAAATAAGTTCTTATTTCAATTTGGGGTATATATACAAAACATTGATGAAGAAGATGTAAATGCTATTTTTTTAATGCTTTTGATATAGTTCTTAGTAGTCCATAATTGTATGTTAGAGATACTATTTTTATGAGGAGAACTAACACATATAGTTGGGTCAAAGATGAAATTAAATATATCATCAAATGACCAAAATCAAGGCAAAAGTTGCAATGATAAGATCTAATAAAACTATTAAGTTAATTCAAGAAACAAAACAATTGTTTAATTTTGTTGTTCAAGAGAAGAATATGATATACTGGTTATTTATACTATGATTAAATTAAAAATATTAGATGAAGCCTTGTCATATTTTCAAGAAGTATTTCATGAGACAAAGGGTTTGTCACCAATAAGGGAGGTGGAGAATATGTCTCAACTCCTACCTGAATCTCTTCTATAAAACATCAAATTATATTGACATTCACTTTTAAAGAGCACTAAGTTCAAGAAACAAATTTAGGAGTTGCTCAAAAAAGGGGCCATATACCCCAGTACTTTACCTATGTGTGGCTCACCTATTTGATGGTATTGAAGAAATATGTTTCTTGGAGGATATATTAACCACATATCACTAAATAAGATTGTTAATAACAATAAACAACCTTTTATGAGGATATATGAATTATTAGATAAATTTCAACATGCAAAATATTTTACTAAGATGGATCTTGAATAAGGACATCATCAAGTAAATGTGAAGGAGAAAGACACATGAACATGACTTCTAAAATAAAAGGTCTTTATGAATAGTTAGCTATTTGGTTTGTATAATGCTCTAGTTACTTTTATGGAATTTATTAATGATGCATTAAGGGATTTCATATAAAAATGTGTGATTTTATATCTAGATGGCATCCTTATTTTTAACTCATCCTTATGAACAAGTCCCACAAATATTGAAAGAAAAAATTCTATTAACATGAAAAGTGTGAATTTGGTAAAGAATCATACGTATATCTAAGTCATATGTTTAGAGGAAGAGAATTGAGAATAGATCCTTCTAAAGTAAGAGTTGTAATAAATTAGACTACAAAATGAGTGCTATAAAAACTATA
This sequence comes from Sequoia sempervirens, assembly GCA_007258455.2. NCBI lineage: Eukaryota > Viridiplantae > Streptophyta > Pinopsida > Cupressales > Cupressaceae > Sequoia > Sequoia sempervirens. The sequence goes on from VDFB02047230.1 coordinate 459,799,346, forward strand.
CAATTTTTTTAAGAGCTACTCAATAAATGAGAAAATTTGTTCTCTTTTTCCTCTATAGAATCACCTTTACAAATAATTGTAACTATGTGGATGAATTTTTATTGGGGTAAAGAACATGCTAATTCATTTGAAATATTAAAATATAAGTTAAGTCATTATTGTATGCTTGTTTATCATAACTTAGAGCAACCTTTTATGGTCGAGACTGATGCAATTGCATATGCCATGGGAATATTAATCCTTGCTTCAAAGTGGTAAGCCTATTTGTTACTACTACAATTAGAGGAAATCATAGTTCAAGCTATCTAATGATGGAGACATTACTTGTTTGGTAAATAAACAATTGTGTAATTGGCCATCAACCTCTTCAAAATTTGCAAGCATAAAATAAATTGCAACAAGCAATACACTATAAATAGATGGGACTCTTACAATAATTTTATTAGATGAACAAATACAAAAATGAAACACGAATGTGTTGGCATAAATATTGTTGAGACCACTTATTTCCAAACCAATTTCAACTATGTCCAAGGCTACATAATTGGCATCTTACACAAAAGAATATATAGAAGATGAACACTTTGGGAATAAGTAAAAAGAGCTTTAAGATCTATGGGTTACAAAAAGTGATGACTTCTATTTGAAAGAAGGATGAATTTACAAAGTAGGAAATTATGTGTGCCAAGAGCATAAAGACTACTTATTATGAGGAAATCACAATAACTCTAAAGTAGCGAGTCACTTTATTGTTGTAAGCACATTAACTTATTTGCAAAGATATTCATTTTAGCTTAAAATATAGAAAAAAGTACAAAAGTGTTTGTTAAAGGTTGTATATTGTGTTGCACTAACAAGTGTAAAAAAAGAAAAGAAGAAATATATTTTCTGCTTGCTTCCTATCTACTCAAGGCCATGGGAAAGAAATTTTATGATCTTTGTATAGGATTTTTGCCTAGAAATATGCATGTAAATGACTATTTATTTGTCATACTCGATTGATTAAACAAATGCGCATTTTATTTCCATGAGTAAAGTTTATCACAAGAAAATAAGTTTTTGAAATGTTATTCACTAATGAATGGGTGCATTTTTGGGCTTTGTAAGTCCATTATTTTAAATAGAGACACAAGATTTTTTTGGTAATTTTTGGTTAACTTTATGGAGCATGGTTATTAAAAGACTAAAATAAAGTTTTGATTTTCACCATAAACATATGGAAAAGTAAAGGTAGTCAACATGACCTTTGTGTGAAACTTATAAGGGGATATGATAGTATATCCCAAGACTTCCCTATATCGAACACTCATTTAACGAGACAATTCATTCTTCTATAAATAAGTCACTTTTTGAGAATTTTTGGGGAACTTACCCCCAATTCCACTTGATTTAGCTTTGTAATATAAAAATGAATAGGTAGAACAAGATGTGGGGGTTGCTAAAGCATTATAATTTATCGAGAATATTAGAGAAATCTAACTTAAGATAACAAAATAATTTGAAAAGGTTCAAAATATGTACAGAGAAAGAAGTAATCAACATATAGACAAGTATGAAATTAAGATGGGAGATAATGTTTGTCTTTCTTTAGGTAAGTAAATACTATAGGGACAAGAAAAGAAAACTAATCCATTTAGATATAGACCTTTCATTATTTTAAAGGCCATTGGTGAAAATAGTTTTAGAAGTGATCTACCCCCTTTCATGAAAATCCATCTTGTTGAAAATTGTGAATATTTGTATCTTATGATCTTCTATGTTGGATGAAGAAGGAGAATGTGTATCACCTTGTTTGAAATAGTTTAGTTTTTATGGACAAACCATGCTTTGAAAGGATGTGGTATTATAAAGAAAAAATACTTGAGAGAGTAGAAATTGGACTCAAGAGTCTTCGCAAGACTCAAAGACCAAAAGTGAACCAAGAATAATGTTACTTCAAAGAAAAAGTGGAAGAACTCTTCCCTCTCTAACAAGGGGGTGTGATCCATAAAGATGAAGAAATATTAAAACTTGAACATTATGTTGAATTCGGAAAAGTGACAAAGACAAAAAAAATTATAGAAAGAGCAAGATGATTATACACATGTGGTGACAAGCCTACAATTGTGGAGTTAAATATGCACTTGTATAATTTATCCTTGATTTTTTAAAACTTAGTTATGAAATGAAATAATATCCTTTTTACTTCTAGATTTTGGAGAATTCTTTCAAGGCTTCGGGGAATGATCCAAAATTATCAACAACTACAAATTGGGGTATATAGTATATGTTTTGGCATACTAAAAAAGACTTGAATCTTGTGTTGAGGAGAATGAGAGGAATTTGATTGTTCGTAGTTTGTAGATGATTGATAAAGTAGCAGAAGGACCCCTACTATTGTATCCATTTTTTGTACTTGTTCTTTTAACTAATTACATCAAGCGTACAGATGAGAAATTGCCATCACCAAGTTGGCTTTCCCCCTCATGACAATTTTAAGGTATAATTTTTAAACTATTTATGTTGAATCATATATTTCTAGTATGTTAGTTTTTGATATTCAACACTGTTCATTTCTCTTTAATATTATCATTTGTTGGAGCAAGTAGAACAATAGGTTTAGTATTCATGGTTATTAGATTCTACTATTTTGAGAGTTTATGAATCAATATGTTATAGTCAATAGTATGGAAAAAGAGTTGAAACCATAGGTGCGAGATTGAACATGAACATAGTATGAGCCATTTATCAATTTATTGGAACATTCGAGTCTTATGCCTAATAGTAAAGAACATAATTGAATGGTTGAGCACAAGTTATGATAGAATATTGCATAATAATAAATAAAGCTGCTAAGTATCCTAATCCTTTATGTCAAGTCTCATATATTTATTATTGCTTGTTTGCATCTAATTAGTCTCAATATTTATGTAGGGTTATTTTATTTTCTTAAGAAAATATTAAATTTAAGATTATATAAATAAACATAAATATGTGAACCATTGTAAACATGAAAATATAATTATAAATATTTTTATTAAGATATATTATAAATTGTTTTTGTAAAATGTAAACTAAGGGGTTGGGTCCCCACCCTTTGTATTAAACTATTAATAGCAAAGGCTCATTAGAAGTTTATATTTGAAACCAAAGAAAACTTTCCCAACTAATAACAACAACCTACTATAATAAAAAACTAAGTAAAAACTATAGGACTAGCTCATAGTCATCAAAACAAAAACTTTCCTAACACACACAACCTACTATAACAAAAAAAGGAAGAATTATATGAATAACTTGGAACCATCAATATCCTTTAATTCAATTCCACCACTTTCTTAACCTTTCTCGACACCTCCTTTTGTTAGATGCACCCCAATCACTCTCACTAGCTCCTTGAAAGTTATGTGGGCTTGTTCTATGTAGGTTTTCTCCAGAAGAAGAGAAGAAATAATAGAGCCTAGGATGCTTCAAATTAATCCTAGGAGCATTATCTTCACTTCCATAGATTAAACTACTTTGCATCCACGACACTTCTTTGAGTAGGAGTTGAAAATGCACCAAAAATACTACATAGGCACTTAACCCCTAAAGTCTTTCCTTACCATTAATATAAACTACTTATAAAACACATTTGTTTCCCTTGGAACCATGTCTATACCAACACAAAATTCCTCCTTAATGTAGAAAATCACTAGAACTCTTATTAGATTCTTATCCTTAAGTAGGTGAGAGGGTTGGAAACAAGCATGAAGGAGATATTAGGATTAACCCTATACTTTGAAGTATCCCCTAAAAAATCCTTGGTAAGATTTTTTTACTATTGCCATTGTTGCATTATAGGCCTAATCAAAAGCCTTGTCTAGGTGTAGGTCTATGATGGACCCATAGACATTTGACACTTCCTCACAATGTCATAAAATTGTGGGTTCATTATTGCATCAAAGTAGTTGAGTGCTAAAAGTCAAGCTTGAACTTGTCCTCACCTTGTACATAGATACCTTTGCTTGAGTAACCATCATACTTAACACACAAAATGCTTTACAATAAAGTAAGGGAGATTTATTAAGTGATTTGCATGGCACCACATTCAAAGGAGAGCCCATTCCCCAAAGAGACATGAAAATCAATTATGACATCCTCCACATCAATGCCATGATTTTGGTAGGAAATCAACAACTTTGTTAACCTCTCAATAGTAATGATGAAAAAAAGAGAGGCTAATGAATCTAGTATTGACCACACTTCTCTCAAAATGTTTTCAAGCTTCTAATTGGGCATTCCATATGGCATAAAAAATCATCATTTAGTCCCCTTCAATGATCAAGGAACATCCCCACATTGCACATTCAAACATAGACAAAAGACTAACACCACAACCTCAACCTCATTATTTGAACCATTTTTTAGTTTGTAGGGCACTAATTAGATGAGAGACTAAGAAGAGTCTCAATTACACATCCCAACCCTATACACCCTTACATTATATTACAAGATACCATTAAAATTAGTTTAATAAATTTAAAAGCCATCTTATATTAACCCTTAAAGATTATTAATGATATCAAGTTTCTACAATCTAGATAGCTAATTAGATTATAGTTTTATTTAATTTCTTCTCCTCTAGCTCTCTTTCATCATAATGATGGATCCGCAGTGATCGAAGATTGATGCAAAAATCTAGACACAATGAAATCGAAATGATAATCAAATTACCTTAAAAATTAGACAAATTAAACCTTTTAAACAAAGAAAAGAACCATTAATTTTAAAAATATAGAAAATTTTTAAATTTTAATGAGGCAACATTTTAAATGAAATACAAATTTTTACTAACTAAAAAACTGCCTAACCAGACAAATTAAAAAGTCAGTAACATCCAGATACTTTTGAGACAACCAATAAATTAGTACCGACCTAGTCAAGGTTTTTTCCAAGCAACGGACAAAAATATTCTGATACAGAAGAAATCCTATATACAGCTGGGGTCCCTCTTATATAATCTAGGTACCTAGCCCCAAGGATTACCTAGCGTATTGTGTATCAGATACGCTGGATGCACATTGTTATGATTGGGTTTTTAATTTCAATTGATTAATGTTTACGGACAAACTTGGTCAAATGTGCAGTTGATGCGTGACAGACACGCATTTCCCTCTTTTTCCTGGTAGCTAACATCTCCGGGAAAAAAGCTGACTTATCGATTGCGATATGCAATCAATATCCGGGACGTTGAGTGGGATCAAAGTCACATTTTCTTGTTCTTTCCTCTTTCCTTGTAATTTACGTTGCCCGGATGGAAATTGCAAGATAGCTTCCTCTACAAACCGTTGCTCTCTAAGGTCTTCTCAATTCGAAACACAGATACCCATTTACATTGACAATTTGAAACAGAGATATCCATTTTCATTGAAGCAAAATTTAAGCTGCAGATGTAAGGTATGGATCAAGAGTTATCGGACCCACTTCCAGTGTAAGTATCGGCTTTTGAATTCCTAAATTAGTCTGTGATTTTGTGAGACACGATATTTACTTCCGCTGTGTTTTTTTTAAACTCAAAAAGAACTAATCTGCTTTTTAGCATCTGAGAAGAGCTTTGTGCAAACTAAAATCAGGTTTTTTGTTGGGTACTCACAGAAACATTCAAATTGGGGCTTTCTTTCTGCACTGACTTCCATGGTCCCACATGGTGCTAATTTGTTAAATTGTTGTTCCAGGTTCACTACTGGTCAGGAACTTGCAACTTTTTTGGCTTCGTGCGGAATCCTGCACAAGGCCTGGGAGGAGATACTCAGAGCTTCCGTAAATCATGTAGATACTTTTGTTGTGAAGGAGGACGAAGGTGTGGTGTATGTGATCTTCCCTTCTTTGTATACAGAAGATTTCATTGTCAAAGATACCAAGTATGGAGAGTGCAAGATACAGGATGAGAATACGGTCTTCTCTCACTGCCTCAAGAGCAATGATGATCAGCCTGCTCTTGTTCACAAGGGAGCTCTTAGGATATTCCTCCGTATCATGGAAAGTTCGGATTTCAACGCCCGGGTATATATACCCATTAATCTCGTAATCTCTGTTTTTTTTTTCTAATTTATGTTTTGGGGTTCTATTAATGAACCCTAGCCCTAAGGATAACCATAATAACAAACTCCATTTAGAACTATAACCCTGTATGAACAACCCAAACCGGGTGGAACAGGCACATCCGAAGTAAAGAAACATAGCAACAAGCAAGTATAACAATAAAACTAGACAAGTCAGAAAAAAACCAGCATGAACAGCTCTACAGGCATAGGTGGACGAAACTGAACATAACAGCGAGCCTAAAACACTATGGAGTACCAAAAAACTCGTAGCCAACCACTAACATGGGACCATACAAGGGCCCTGCTGGAACATGCACATCCGAAGTAAAGAAACACAGAAACAAGCAAGTATAACAATAAAACTGGACAAGTCAGGAAAAAACCAGCATGAACAGCTCTACAGGCATAGGTGGATGAAACTGAACATAAAAGCGAGCCTAAAACACTATGAAATACCAAAAAACTTGTAGCCAACCACTAACATCGGACCCTACAAGGGACCTTCTGGAACAGGCACATCCGAAGTAAAGAAACATAGCAACAAGCAAGTATAACAATAAAACTAGACAAGTCTGAAGTCAGAAAAAAAAAACATCATGAACAGCTCTACAGGCATAGGTGGACGAAACTGAACATAACAGCAAGCCTAAAACACTATGGAATACCAAAAACT
>VDFB02047230.1:459806183-459836594 GCA_007258455.2 Sequoia sempervirens
TTTGATGTCGTAGGGTAAGCAAAATGAGTTGTAGTTTTGGAGATTGTAGGGAACAAGAAAAAGGTACCTAAGGAAGGGAAACTTTGAAACTTTGACAAAAGGAGGAACACAAGGGTAAATGGTTGGGGTTTTGAGGAGTAGGAGGAAAGCATATTGGGTACCCAAGGAAAGGGAAAGCTAAAACTCCAATGCCAAAAGAAAACTTAAGGCAAGGATGGGGAAGGAGTTTGGGAATCAGGGGTGCCAAGGAAATGGTATTAAGGGAAGCAAAGGCTTGAAACTCTGGTGCAACAAAGGACTTAACACAAAAGATCAAGGTTTCTGGGGGTAAATGAAATGGCACTTAGGGAAGAGAAACCTTGAAGGCTCAAAAGCCTAACAAACAAAGAGAAATGACCCAACAATATCCCACAATTAGAAATTTCTTGGATTTTTGCAATTGCTTACACAGTAATAGGCACATGGGGGATGAAGGGGACAACACTTATGTAAAATTTGACCAAGGGAGACCCATTACAAAACATCTTAGATCAGTTATCTATGATGGGGATAACAAGGCCAAAGGGGCAACTATAGGACTAGGACTTGCCATGTTGGAAATTTTGGTCTTGCAAATTTGGGCACTAATAGCCCTCACAAACCTTTGCAAATTTTCATTTTCTAGCCACAAGAGATTGAGCTTGCTCACCATCTTTAGTAGGCCCTTGTTATTGGAGACAACAATATGCTTAATAACCAAAATGCAAATTTTGTATGAAATGGAGTCCTTACATCATGATTGAGGGCTAAAATTTGTCTGATGGCCTTGATTTTGAGGGTTGTCGTCACATCTTGAGGTTGGATAAAGCCCTATTCCTCATTAATTGGTCCTTCCAAACAATCATTTGTTGAATGAATCAATAACTCTTCAATACCGGGGCCCTAATCACCACCTATAGAGAATTGCGGCCCTATATCTCAAGATAGTTGGGGGTCGGAGTGAGTGCATTCATGTCTATATGGGCCAACGGGAGAGGTCGCAGAGGGTGGACTCAATTGATTGGGAAAGAGCCAGATGGAGGCACCCTATATGGATATATGGCAACCCCCCCTTTAAATTACTAAGGGCCTTTAGTAGAATTCTATATTCCAGTAGGGTTGGTCCGATTGGTGAGAAAGGTGGGTTGGTAGGTCAGCCAAAAGATCAGTTGACAGGAGGAAGCTCTCCTCGGTCCAATAACTTCCAACCCCCTTCCTTTCTATATTTCCCTTCCTTTCTATAGTTCGTGGATGGGTCGGTGGGCCAAATGGCTATAGTTGGGAAGGGTCTCCTTAGCCTTGGAGGGGCGTAGTCCAAACTAAATTAAACTGAACTATAGTTGTCGAAGCCCTGTACTCTCAGTCAGGGGTGGTGAAGGGAGGGGAATATAGGTGGAAGCTCTATAGCTATAATTCCCCCCCACCAGATTAGATTATACAAGTGTGTGATAATAATAGCGATTATATACGTTACATTGTTGGGTGGTTAGATGAACTATAGTTCAATTGGAGAGGCAATCTGCCCCCTACCCTTAAGTCATTAAAAGGCCTATCTATAGTAGGGGGTAGTGGATTTGTAAAGGAGGAAGAGGTAGAATTGGTTCATGACCACTGACATTTTCGACCACTATAATCCTCAGGCGGGAGGGGATATAGTTGGGTGGGAGGAAGAGAAAGGTGGGCCCCCCTCCAACTATAATGTTAAGGGGGTTACAACTCCACTAGCCGGATGTCTTTTTCATCCTTGATTCTGAGGTATAGATGCTTAGCCCTCTATGTCATCCTGCGGGTAGTTATTCGACCTTGGGTGGGAGGGGATATAGTTAGGATGCTATCCATTGATATAGAGCCAATTCCAATATCCTTCTTTAATGAATGTTCCGATTGGATTCCCCCAACCCCACCCCCACCAACCCCGCTACCTTATTTGCCTCACTATGATTCTCGGGTGGGAGGGCTCTGACTATTCGCCCAAGTAGTTGCGGCAATAGGGGAGAGTTGGTGATTGCCAATGTTTAGTCGAAAGCTTGAACCATTCATGGATGCGGGTCGTCATTAACCAGATTTGGATTTCAATAGGCGGGCTAATGTCGTTACGACTTCCCACCCCTACATTCCATATCTCATATCTCTATTGTGATATTGGGATTCCACACACAGATGCGAGGAGATCAAAGCCAAAGAATTGGAGCTCGGACTTATGGCCGCAACCCTCTCTCTCTCAATGCGCCATATGGCGGCCATGCCATGGAATTGAGAACTAGTGTTTGAGAACAAAAATCATAGTTATAGTTCGCCTCCCGAGCCAGTGAAGGGAGATAATGGATAACATTTGGTCGTGTTGCTATGATGTAACGTGCAGTCATCCCGAGGTAGTAGTATGTATGGTATGGGGGCCCCATTCCCTCTCCCATAGTTAGTGGCTTATTTGGCGCTATATCATAATGAATTCTTGGGTTGCTCATAGAACATGGCATGGGGCATCTGTCGGCAGTGGGAGTTTGACATCCGAGCGAGAGGTCGGACCAATCCAATTTATCTTGGTTCGATTTGAATGGTTCGGATCTTGTTTCGTGGGTTGATCCGTTTATGTATGCCCCTACTTTGTAGTTAATCCATTCTAACTTGGACCCATCACACCTACTATAGAAAGGCCGAGTACTACTCTTGAGATATGGTGGAACACGAGTAATGGTTGGGAGTGGGGAGTGAAAACACCAATGTAGTAGAGCCCTATATCTTTAGTTCCGCATGAATTAGAATAAACTGAACTTCTTGAGACAGATGATCGAGAAAGAAAGCGCTTATCCTATTACCCCCCAACTATCTCCTCCCAACCACCAACTAGAATTCTCGCCCACCCATATAGTTCTGGGTGGGTGGATATAGATGTGGTCTATTTTCATTCATGAACCTAAACATTCTACCTTGCAATCCCTAGTTTCTCCTAAAAAATTGTGTGGATTGAAGCTCTAGACCTCAACTTACTATTACCATTAATCTCATTCCGCACAGGGATTCTCTTCACCACATTAAGCATTGAGGGGCTAGGGCAATTAAAAATCTTCATGATGGTTTAGGATACCACCCCTATGGAGCAGGCACAAAGAGAATCTTGTATTGTGATCCCAATTCAACTAAAAACTACACATAGCCGTGTATTCCTTAGCAACATGTGTCACTCTTCAATGCAAACAGCGACAAGGATCCCAGCAGCCAGAAGAACCCAACACCAAGCTACCAAATGAGAAAAGTCAAGGCACCATCTTCCTATGGCCATCATATAGCACAAGTGCCAGAGGACACATTATCTCGCAATTATATACATGTGCAAGACATCCACATCCAAAGCTGCCCATCAAAAAATGTTAATTATGTCACTATGAGCAAGCAATGGAATAAAAAGGGGAACATCATACTCTCAAGGGGGATGATCCTTGTCCACAAGCCTTACTAAGTCATCCCAAGCTGACAAGGGACAACTTTCCAAGGAAGAAACATTAATCATGTCAATGCCGTGTTTTGCCAAAAAGATCATTTTTTTTGAACAATAAAAGAATTTCCTCCAGGATTGAACATAATGTCTAGTTTTGACAGAACTACTTTTTGAGTGCATTACTGTGAACCTTTGAGTCTCATTCCACAGTGATTCTATGGAAACCAGCTAAATAAACCATCACCAACCCAGCAAGAAGAGCCTCCCTCTCAGCTTCATCGCTTGTTTTATAACCCAGATTCTGTGAAGCCCCCATCAAGAACTTGCCCTCAGCATCTTGTATAACATACCCAGCACTGGCTGGGCCAGGGTTATCTCTGGAGGCACTGTCAAAATTTAGCTAACCCCCCAATGTTCTAGCCTCCAATTTCTCATTTGTACTAGCATTCTTATGGACTATTAACTCTTGAACAGGGCTTGTAGAATCTCTGTTATTACATCCCAAAAAATATAATTCTCATGCCCAATTGCAGTTCGAAATCTAATTTCTTTTGAGTTGACATCTATGGTTTGTAGAATATTTGAATGGTTGGAATTTAGACTAACATCCTAGGGTTCTTCGATTCTTACACATATATATTAGGGTTGGTACTCATCGAAAATTCTTTTTCATGAAATATAATTATATAAAGGTATAAGCTAAGAAACCTTTTTACAAAATTTGCCAGGTATTCTACAATCACCTAAAACTGCTGGACTTGTTTTAATTGAATTGTTGACTTTATCCTCAAGAAAAATTCTCTCCACAAACTGTTGACCTTATCTTTGACCTAATTTAAAGCCATAGAAGAAAAGGTTCAAGATGATATTTATCATGATTTCCTCACATTCATGAAATCTGTTGCATGAGAACTAAAGAAGCAGGGAAACGAAGAAGCAGCATTTATCATCCTGAAAATAGTAATGATAGACACTGATGATATATGTCATGTTGCTCCAAACTCTACACAAAGCTTTATGATTATAAATGATAATTTACAATCATCCATACCTGTCTTATTGGTCAATTTTTTGACTTTGGTTTGCCATGCTAAAGATCTTGCAATTACAAGTTTTGTATGTTTAGAAAGCAATTTCCCCATTTAATAAAAAAGAAAAACTTGATCTCTAATTACAAATGGAATTAGAAATCAATCATTGGTGTTCTTAAATCCTATATATTATATAACCCAGCTTAATTGTCTGTCCCAGATGAGCAGTTTTATGAGCTTAAAAAGGGAACAAGCTGTTGTGTTTGTGGGCCATTCTCTGGGAGGTGCTGTGGCAACCTTGGCGACAATCTGGTTTCTGGAAAAGAGGATCAGACAAATATCTCCTTTTTGCATTACGTTTGGTTCTCCTTTTGTTGGAGATGCTAGTCTCGGGGAAGCAATTGGCCGAGAAGATTGGTCAAGATTTTTTTTCAATGTGGTCTCCAAGAACGATATTGTTCCTCGGATGTTTCTTGCACCATCTGAATCAATTGCCCAGCCTTTGACTGCGATTTTGCCTCACTGGGACAGCATAATGGGCAAAGCTTCCACAATAAGATCATGTCTGCTTGATCAAGAGGCTTGCAAAACTCTTCTTAAAAATGTCCTGCAACACACATCTACAATAACAAGCAATGACACTGGAGAATCTGGTCTTAGAAGCATATATAGGCCCATTGGTACTTACATGTTTTGTTCAACCTATGGTGTGGCTTGTATTGGAGATCCTGAAGCTGTCTTGAAGATGCTGCATTTTACCATGCAGTGCAACGAAGGAAAGACTTTCGATGAAATTGCAAGTGTCTGTATCTCGGAGCACACTGATTATGGCAACATGCTGGAGTGTATCACTGAACACCTACTTAACACAATCACAATGGGAATCACAAGTCCCATTTCAGACTCTTCCTACGAGATGGGGATAGCACTGCAATTAAAAGCAATGGGTATCGAGGCTCAGGTAATCTCCTTATTTCTACTTATTTTGTGCATAGATGATAGTCACACTGCTCAGGCTCTGCAAAACATACAAAATCTTCAAACCTTAATTTAATATATTAATTAAATATTAACAATATGTAAGATCAATGGTAAGAAATTCCCTTGTGGGCTCAAAGGAGGTGGGTCTCATATGCCAAATTGCTGTTTGGCCTGGCCATGACTTAGAAAACAACCTTTACCATTTACACCTTATAAGTGCAAGTTTATCGTTGTTTTGTTGAGTCTTGCCAGAGTTTAGCTTGACAGTCTTTCTGTGTTTTTGTGAGATTTTTTCTTGTGTGCAAGTTTTTTGGAGTAAATTGTGTGATTATTTTTGGATCACATTGTGTAATCCATCATTAGGATGATAAAAATGAAGGTTTCAGAAACTAACCCAACCTTTATAATGTCCAAGTTGTCCAGAAAGTGGGGTTTATGTCTCAGGGAGCATGGGTTGAAGGCAGTTATAACCTATAATAATAAGGTAAAAGAGAAAAAAGGAGGATAAAATAATAGAAGAGAAAGATTGAAAATCAAAATTAAGGTAAATACTAAAATTTTTACTTAGAAGAGAAGCAAATTATACTTAATAATAATAAATAATGATAACCAGGTTAATAATTATAGTAATACTAATAATAAGAACCAGGAGGAAATGGGAGAAAAAAGGGATGGGGGATAGGTAGGACAACATGACAACAAAGGGAACCATGAGGAATCTGGAACCTCAGATCCGGGTTTAATTAGGGAATGATACGACCCCATGCATTGAACTCTGTAAGCTTTAATTCTTCCAATCAGAAAAATATAGAGAGTACGTGAACTATGAGTATTTTATTATCATGCTTTTCCATGCTGGAATTCTGATAAGGCTGACTAGAGAGAGAAGAGAAAGTACTAACATAAATGAATATGCACCAGCTTGCTTTCCTTAACGTTTGCATGGGTGGTTGTTTGAGATTTTACCCTTTATTTCAAGGGCGAATTTATTCAGTAATTTGGCTTTAGTGGCTTAGCCAGAACCTGCTTTCCAACCACCTCTCCTGCAAATCATTCTTCTGAGGTGTGGGAACTATGAGATCACATCAACAACTCAGAAACAGAATTAAAGAAATATGCCACACATAGATCAACAGCTTGTTATCAATACTTGCTCTATTGCTGACCTCTATTAAACTGTATTTTATTAGTTGTCGTCATTTGCCCTTTAATTTGGCTAGATTTTGTAGCTGCTTGGTTTTCAGCACTAACTTGGATCAAGTTTGTCTCCTTTTTTTTGCACACTTACATTGGTGACTTGATTTTTTAGCAGAATGATCATGCATTTCTTGCCCTCAAAAAGGTGGAAGAGAAGAAAGGAACTTTTGAGATGAACATTGAAGAACTAAATGCCACATTGAGCAAGAACCAAAGTGCCATGGCAGAGTTGGAATGGTTTAAAGGGCTTTGTAAGGTCAAAGGCATCGGTTATTATGATTATTTCAAACACCACAACGACCAGAAGAATTTCAGAATAGAAATGCTTCGAATATCTCTGGAAACATTCTGGGATTCGATTGTTGAGATGGTGGAGAAGCATGAATTGCCCATTGACATCCAATTCCAAAATAAATGGATCAATGCTGGCACTGCATACAGAAGACTTGTGGAGCCTCTGGACATTGCAGACTACTATGGCAAACAGAAGGGTAATGACAGTTATCTGTCACAGGGGATTAGACCACACCGTCACATAGTCTTAGAAAAATGGATGAATGAAAAAGAACAAACTCGCATTGGAATAAATAAGAATCCTCGCACAAAGTTTGCATCCCTGACTCAGGACTCTTGTTTTTGGGCTCACGTAGAAGAGGCTTGTAAAGCCCTAAGAAATCTCCAACAAGAAAAAGAGCAACATAAGGTCATGAATACCCAACTAAAAGAAAGCCTTGAAAAATTTGAAGATTATGTGTGGAGCATGATCAGAGATCGCAGTATTTCTGTTGAGGTGTTCTTGGAGCAGAGTAGCTTCATGCTATGGTGGCAACAATACAGGCATCTTCAACTTCAATCTGAACAGTGGAAATCAAACTCTTCTTTGTTGAATTTCATGGAAGATGAGAATTGGAAGCTGGAAATTTAGAAGAAACTGACTTTTCTAACTGTTACAAAGACACTTGTACAATTTCTAGTTCTCATACTTTCTTGGTGATTAGTTTTCAACTTTCATGTTTACCTAGATCCTGCTACTCTTTATTGTAGAAAGTTAGAAATATGCATATTAACTGTTTAACATCATTAGCTATAGTGACTTATGGTAGTGATTTTGCAATTCGTCAAAAAACATGTGTATTTTGAAAACTGTTTGTTTGATCTTTAGAAAGCTTGTAGCGAATGTTTCAAATATTTTCCTGGCCTGACAATCTTGTATATTTACTCTAGTTAATTTTCTGACAACCCCTTGTTCTATTTATAAGGCTTGTAGCGAAGGTTTCAAATATTTTCCTGGCCTAACAATCTTGTATTTTTGCTTTACTTAATTTTCTGACAATCTCATGTGTATTTACTCTAGTTAAGTTTTATATGAAAAATTATATTTTTGAAGTCATGTCCATTGAATTTTACAAAATATTACAAAATATAATAGTATGCCAATTTTTTTATGCATTGTCTGGAGTATGCCAATTTAAATGCCTCTTTAGTTTTAGACATTTTCATATTTCCTTGGACAGAAACCTAAATAATTTGATTCGAATATTTACTTAAACACAGGTTTTTAATTGGGTTGTTGTACATAGCAAAGTCTATTATTAAAAAAGATATATTTTTTTTCAATACATTGCATATTGTTCATTAAATTATACGCATTGCTTTATATCCACAAATAATCTACATGTACCATTACTTTCTATTGTTTGGCTTTTATCTTGTGTTTGCTAAAGGCTACTCATGGTATATAATACATTTGGACATTGGACCCTTGAATGTCTAAATGTATTAATAACAAGAAAATGTAATATAAAATAGAAAGGAGGGTCTGATTTAAAAAAAGAAAATTCAGATATGCAAATTGATCTTAAAGAAAAGAAACAAAGATCAGAATTGGATGCTGGATATTGAGAAGAAATGTTTTTTTCCAACTGTGAAAAAAATACTTGTACAGTTTCTAATTTTCATGCTTTCTTCATTATTAGTTTTTAACTTCCATGTTTATCCAGATCCTGCTGCTCTTTATAGTAGAAAGTTTCATGTTTATCCATATCCTGCTGCTCTTTATTGTAGAAAGTTTATGGAATGAGAATTAGAAGCTGGAAATTTAGAAGAAATGACCTTTTCCAACTGTGACAAAGATTTGTATAGTTTCTAATTTTCATGCTTTCTTCGTAATTAGTTTTCAACTTTCATGTTTACCCAGATCCTGCTACTCCTTATTGTAGAGTTAGAAACATGTATATTAACACCATTAGCTATAGTGACGTATGATAGTGATTTTGTAATTTGTCAAAAATATGTGTTTGAAAGCCGTTTTGATCTTTTAAAGGCTTGTAGTGAAGGTTTCAAATGTTTTCGTGACCTGACAATCTTGTGTATCACTATAGTTAATTTTCTGACAATCTCATGTGTATTTACTATAGTTAATTATTATATGAAAAATTATATTTAAAGTGTGGTCTACTTTGAATTTTACAAAATTTACAAAATCAAATAATAGGCCAATTTTTGTATGCATTTTCTGAAGTGTATTGGCATTAAATAATTTCAACCTACATAGCATCTAAATGCCTCTTTAGTTTTAGACATTTCAATATTACCTTGGACTGAAACCTAAATAAATTGATTCAAATATTTACTTAAACACAGGTTTTTATTTGCATTGTTGTACATAGCAAAGTCTATTATAAAAAAGATTTTTGTTTTTTCAATACATTGCATATTGCTCATTAAATTATACACATTGCTTTATATCCACAAATAATCCTCATGTACCATTACTTTCTATTGTTCGGCTTTAATCTTGTGTTTTTTTAAAAACTATGCATGGTATAATAGATTATAATCCGTATGGAGTTGGACAGTTGAATGTCCAAATGTATTAATAATAAGAAAATGTAACATAAAATAAAAAGGAGGGTTTTGATATTTTTTGAAATTGAAATATGCAGATTCATCTTAAAGAAAAGAAATAATGTAACATAAAATAAAAAGGAGGGTTTGATATTTTTTGAAATTGAAATATGCAGATTTATCTTAAAGAAAAGAAATAAAGATACAATAGATCAATAAGTAGTTCTTGGACAGCAGAGTCTAATCGAAGCCATGAGTAGGTCACATATGTAATATAGAACCATTGACTATAAATACAGAACATAATATTACATTTTGAAGCTTTGAACAATGGCCCAGGTGGGGTTCCATGTGATTCTTCTAAGTGAGACTGTTTACTATACTGCTCATTCTTCAATTGCAGGAAGGCTTCCTTGTTGATCTGACCTTCATTATGAAGTCTCTCCTAGAGTGGACAGAAGACATCATTGATTGGATTGTCCACTTTTTGTGCCAGATATTTATGGTCCTTGGATAATTCAGCGAGCTGAGTTTGCAGTGATTCCAGTTGGTTCTTCATATCAGCATTGCTTTTGTGGGTATCATTCAGCACCCTGCCAAGATTAACCATCTGCAAAAGGATGTTACTGAAGAGACCAGGCAAAACAATCTCCCAAGGTGGAAGAGGTTCTGAAAAAAAGTGCGTTACATCTTAAGTGCCATAGATACTTCAGAGTTAAGAATGCATTGTCTAAAAGATTCAGAGATGATGTTATGGGAGCATTGGGTCCAAGTAAAGCTGTAACACTTGATGATCCAGTTAAAGACAACAACTTGCTCGATTTGTTGAGCTTGCTTGCAGACCTGAAAGATACGCTTAATTTTTTCTTTCCCGAGGCAGAAGGGGCACTTAACAGGAGAGTGAAGTGCAGACATTCTCCTACAAAGATCTTGTAATGAAGGATCTTCCATGCCAGGAATCATGCTTGAGCATCTACTTTAGATTTCTAATGGAGTGGCTTAGTTTGCACCACAGGGAGGAATTGTGCTTGAGCATCTGCTTTAGATTACCAAAATAGTGGCTCAGCTTGTACCACCTGAAGTCAGGCATACTGGGTTACCGCTTGATGTTAAGTCTCTTGTCTGGATGCAGTTTTGGGAAGAAGCCTGTTGATGATGTTTTTAAGGGGGAAGAAGCTAATCTTGCAACCAGTGACCCTTATCCAGTTTTTGTAAAAATTGCATTGTCTCTGGGAAGAGAGCTTGATCTGCAAATTGGTGGGTGCTAAGAATTGGACAGTATGCACACTTGACAAGTGAGCATTAGTTAGAACTTGGGAATAATTTTTTCTTAAGCTGAGTGCCACTCTTCCATGAGAGATGTGAAGTTCCATAAATCTCTGAACTTATGAATACCTGTTTTGGAAAGGGGCTTGCTGCAGAGTTGTTTGTAGAGAGCAAGGGGAGATCATTCACTTGCACAAGTCTGTTCCACCAAATGGAGGTGGATAAACTTAGCTTATGTCTCATGGATATGTCAGGCCATTCCAAGTAGTGGGGAACTAATTGCCAAGCCTTAAATATTCTGCTGAACTGAATTGAAGCATGGGGTTTGAAGTGTTGTGCCATTATAATCTTGTCTTTCCATCCAATCAACTCCCAAGATCCTCTAGCTTTGGCAGTGAGGATTATATGTCTGACAAGTGATTTCCCTCGGGCTGAACTGTGCATAGCTCTTACAATCCTCTTAGCTATAAGACAAGTGCCTTGAGTGAAGAGATCTGTGGTTCCTGGTTCTCCTTGTTCCATGAGGACACATGCCACTCGCTCTTCTTACCTCAATTGGTCCCAAGGAATCCTCTGATCAGTTGAGTGAATTTCTTGTAATAGGCTTTTGAAAGTAGCCAACACGAAAATATGTATACATGGCTGGCCATAAGAGTCTAGTTAGCAAATTAGATATGCCTACCATTGAGGCGAATCTATGGGTCCAAGGTACTAACTTGGATTTCAATGTATTCAGTAACCATATCCACATCTCAGACAAGGAAACTCCAATGCCAAAGGTTATTCGTAGACATCTCACCGTGCTTGACATGTCTCCATGAGGGGGGGATCTAGAGGGTAGGGTGTTATCCATATGTTGTCGTAGGTTGATCTGCACTGTTTTAAATTTAAAAAGAAAACAAGTGTACCTCTCACTTGAGAACATCTTAAAGTAGAGGATTGATTATGGACATGATCCATTGAGGGGGGATCTAGAGGGGAGGGTGTTTCCATATGTCGTTATAAGTTGATCTGCACTGTTTTAAATTTAAAAAGAAAACCAGTGTACCTCTCAGTGAGAACATTTTAAAGTAGAGGATTGTTATGGACACGATCAATGTAGAGGAATTCATAGAGATAATATTAGGGAACAAAACTTTATACATGACTCCAGTTTTTTATTTTTATTTTTTAAATTTGATTTTTTTTTTAATCTTTTGATACTCTGTATGTAGTATCTAATGGTGTGAAAAAAATAAAATTAGAAGGCAATGAGGACCTTCCAATCTTTTTTTTTATGAAAGCATTTGGAGATAACAGACAAGGGGACCTCCAATAAGTACCCTTCTTTCTTTTTCTTTTATTGATACGAGCTTTTGGGGACTGTCAGCACAATCGGGGAACCTCAACCCCCGACTCAAAGACAAGATCTACTGCCCAAATTCATGTCAACTTTGCCATTTCTTCTTGTGTTCATAGGCCTATTTTGTTGATCTTTTGATAGCTAATTTTTTTTATATAGGTTAACAAAGTTATGTCTGTCCCTGCACAATAGGGGAATCTCAACCTTTGACTCAGAGAAGAACTGTCCTAACTTGAGTAGAACGACTGTCCTAACTCAGTCAAATTCACCGCATCTCCTTGTATTCACAGGCCCATTTTGTTGATCATTTGGTAACTAATTTCACTTATAAACGTCAAAAGAGCTTTAGCTTTACCGAACTTACTGAGTTTTCTTAATATGAAGTCTTGGCTCTAAATTTCTAATACTTTCCGTGAGCTTCCTGCCTTCCTAATTAAGCTTCAATCTATGGTATCTGGTTAGTTAAACAATTATGCACAAAATACAACACGCCTGATAGTGCCTATGGATGGTTAAACGTAATGGGCAAGTAACTTACATTTATAAGATAGCTCTAGCTTGAAGATGATAATCTCTATGTTACATATATCCATCTTTTATAACCATTAATTTTTTAGTTAATTTGGATCAAATGTGTAGAAGACAGTACAATGCACATCATGTATAAGAGTATTTTAGTTATTTTTAATAAATAAAATGAATGAGCTTTTGTCTTTGAGTAATCAAAAGATTCTCAACATGCTATAATTAGAACCTAGCCCTTTACCCAACAATCCCCCTATAATGATGAAAATTGCATGCCTAGCAATTTTTTCCGTTGTTTTGGATTTGCTTTAGTTGTTTGTACCAAGTGCAATTACTAGTGTACCAGTGGCATATTTCTATGTAAAACTTGGCAATCAACTAAAACCTTGGCTAAACTTGATTCCATTCATCCCAAGGATTTGGATTTGAGTTGCATATATTCTTATTCTGTGACTTAAGGTTTTTTCTATAGGTGTGGTTCTACCTTGATTCAGATATGCAATTGTGGTTTTGACCTTTGAACTTTTAGATTCAAATTTCAAAATGAGTCCAAGCCAATTCACTTCCTATTAGTAAGTTATCGTTTTGAGCACATAATGTGTGATTTGCACTCTAGGGTGTTGTATAAAAGGACAAAACATAATTTACTATTGGTTATCTAGGATCCATCAATCATCTCTAAGTCCTATAATTGCATTATCAATTAACATAACACATAACTGCTTCTTTGGCTAGCATCAACATCATAGGAATAGATTTTGCATATTGCATAGTTTGACATGTTTTCCCTATTTGTTCATATTGTTAAACTAGATCAAGTAGTTTGATTAAGGAGAATAACCATGAATAGAAAACTCTAATAGTATCTATGTTTACCACCAAGTTGTAGACAAGTTTTTGAAGGTTAATAGTAAGCAGGTCATTTTTGTAGATCCAAGATTGAATTAGTGTGTGTGGAGATCAATTTTGTAGCTATAGAATTGGACGAATAAATAATAGATAATCTCATAGTTTGTTAGAGCAATATAGTTCTAGATTTGATCATAGAGCATTATTTTGGATATTTGAGCATAGTCTACAATGAAAATTCTACAAGTCACACGTGAAGCTATGTTCCTATTCCTTATTTGTCATTTTGAATACTTATCTTTAAGTTATGGTCTTTGCTCATATATCTAGTGTGATTTGCATGCTATGGTGTTGTATAAAAGATAAACCCTAATTCACTACTAGCTATCTAAGATCAATCAAGCATTTAAGTCCCATAATTGCGTAAGGTAGGTCATTTTTGTAGATCCAAGGTTGAATCTACATGTGCGGAGATCAATTATGTATCCATAGAATTAGACTACAATAAAGAATAGATCATCCCATAGTTTGTTAGAGCAATATAGTTCTAGATTTGATCATAGTCATTTTGGATAATTGAGCATAGTCGACAAGTCACTAGTGAAGCTAAGTTCCTATTCTTTCTTTGTCATTTTGAAAAGTTTGCTTATCTTTAAGTTACTATCTTTGCTCACATATCTAGGGTTACTTGCTATCATTGTTTGATTTATTGCTTTATCCCTAAATATTTATGTACAATGTGTTATACTACCTTACATTAGTCTATATATATCTACCAATTAACTTACCCAATAGACTAGAGATTATTTTTTCTAGCTATTACATACCCTCTAGAATGTAAAGAAATGTCACATGTAGAATATAAAAGAATCCAATAATCACTTTATTATTGATTATCTTAAGGAAGATTTAATGAATATTAATAAATCCATTATCTTTATTCACATAAGGAGTGTGGGGAAAATGAAGTGCTACCCTTAGGTCCTTACAATGATCTAGATCTAATTGAAATGATCAAACACAACTGACAATGAATTGGATCTAGAAAAAGACCAAGTAACTAATACAATTGAAGGGAAACAAGACATTTATTTTTCAACATGGCATTGATTTAAATTTGTTATTAACTTGTTGGTGCATGATCAAAATCTAGTATCAAAGATATAAAGGATGTGTCATATCTTTTCTAAGATCTATACTATAGTGAATAGGAACATGTTGTGTGAACTCATCCTAGACGAGGTTGCACCTTGTGATTAATTTGTATCATGCAACTTGGTATTCTATTGATGTGGCCTTTTAAATTTACTTTCATTTGCTTTTGACCTAGTTTTGAATAAGATTGTGCTTAGAAGGATAGTGGGCTTTACTTCAAGATTAGAGGAGGAATCCTAAGCTTGTCTTGGTAGTAGTCAAGACCCTAGAGATGAACAAGTAGTCACAAACATGCAATCCATGCAATGCATATGCCAATCTAGTAGACTAGTAAAGATCCGTGTTTAAATTCCAAATTCATCTTTGGATATTTTGGAATCAAATATTTCTTTGAGTGATTCTTATTACCACTTGATGGCTCTAATTACCTAGGAGATATCTATAAATACATGTCCATTGTTTCTCAATTCAATGTTTTTGGCATATGGGTTGATGAAATAATTACTAGTTTCTAAAAGGGTGGAATTTGGAGCATGTGGTTTGAATTTGAAGGAAACGAACTGGGTTGCACCACATGACCTAGTCTAGAGTGTTAGATGACCTAGGAATGTGGACTAACCTAGACCAAGGCAGTTTGCAAGAGTATTTAGCTAATGGGTTTTGGGTAGGAGCTGTTTTGTTTTTCAACATGTCAAATTGATCTCTACAAGTATGCATCTTCAATGTGTTCAAAGTGGGGTAAACGTGAAAGGAATGTACTTTTATTCCTTACATTTTTCTTCAACTTGTGTGCATATTAATTTACATTAATCATGCTTGTTAAACTAAATATAGTAAAATAGAGGCTAGAGGTAAGAGCTCTGAGGTGCTTGGAGAAGGTAAATAGTCTCCCTCCATTGCTAACCTTGTTCCAACTCTCCCTTCTAGAGTTGACTCAGTTTTGTGCTCTTTGCCACTCTTAGATGTTTTTTCCCTTTTTCTCATTTGTGGGGTGGTGTATGTTGGTTATTAGGGTTTTAGGTTTTGGGGTTTGTGTGTTTTTTATTTTATATATATTTTTTGAATTGATTTATTTTTCTTGCCAATAGTTGGTCTTCATGTTGTACAAGAGTAAGTGTTGGGGTGTTGGGAGTTATAGAGGAAGAATGAGTGGAGTTAATTCATGGAGATAGGGATCCTAATTTGGTAGGCTTGGAGAATACTTCAAAATCTTACAAGCATGCCCTTAAAAGTGGAGAGAGTTGGTTTTGCAGGAGGCTAGGTTTGAAGTTAGAGAACGTATGGATGGAGATGTTGAAGGAAGTCAACCAATTGGAGGAGATATTGGTAAGATGTCTCCCCTCCCTTGAAAACTCTTCATGTTGTTCCAAATAAAGATATGGTTGATGTTGTTTACAAGGAAGAAAGTAGGATTAAAAATGTAGCAATTTTTTTTTGCTATGGATAGGGAGAATTTTCCATCAAGAACTTATTTTGATGAATGGATATTGAACGTTTGGGGAAAAGAATTGAGATGGTATGTTTCATTTTACAAAATGGTCCAAATATGTCTCTTTGTGGTCTTAAAAAAAAATCATGGTATGTAGACTAGGGCCCTAAACAAGGAATATTGGAATGTGGGGAAGTCATTTTTTAAATCCGTGTCTTGGTCTCCAAATGTTTTAGAAGATGAGATTCTAGCTTGTTCTATCCCTAGATGGGTGATTGTTAAAAACTTTCCACCCCAGTTGTAAGATTTTATCCCCTAGTTATTGTAATATGTGGGTAAGATGCTCTGAATTGAGGAGACTAGGGCCACATTGCCTCGCATGGATGATAGAGCTCTTGTTTTGTTCTCCTTAGGGGTGAAAATCCTTGAGGAAATATAGATAAATGTAATGATATCAACCATCTTAACTGGAATTACTTAAGAATTAACAATAAAGTAAATAGCTACATGCTAGAAATCATAAATACAAATTTTCTTTCATATTTCGATTGTTTTACATGACCAATGTTAAAATGGAAATTACAATATTTACAGAGTATAATTAAATTTGAAATGAAACATTACAACAATGAAATTATGATAATCTTTTTCTTTCACATTACATATATGTATTGCATTAAAACAACATTTTTACAATTACACCAGTGTGTGTTATAAAAGTTTTCATATTTGGAATCTTGTATCTATCTTACAAGTCTTAGCGAGTTGTCCGCAAGAGGGAGAACATCCCTGAGTGCTTTTCCTCCAACCACAGACCGTTAGTCCTCCACACACCTCCACTTGGAAGTGGCCCTACCCTTTATGAAGAGTATATATAAAGGAAACCAACAAAGTTCATTCCATTTGAGTCCTAGTGTCATGCCCTATGTAACCCAATCGACCATACAACTTTAGACAATCCTCTAAGTATGACCAATCTGTTTGGATTATGAAATCCAAAACATTATGAACTGATTAAATGCAAGTAGAGACTTTTGCATTACTTTGGCCAAAGTTGTTAATATAATAGAAACTTCCATGGGAAATGTAGTCATGTGTTTGCACACCTCTAACTCGACTTGGAAATGACATTCACCTTATGATTTATCACATATTTGACTCATTTGACTGATCATCTGATTTATCATAAAGATTTAAGACCAAACATACACATGCATACATGCCCAAGAAGTATTATCTAAATTGTTGTAACTTCAATTAAAGATAATGGAATAATAGTTGACTATTTTAATTTTTCCTGTGCACCCCATTTTCCCACCTTAGCAAGA
Organism: Sequoia sempervirens; assembly: GCA_007258455.2. NCBI lineage: Eukaryota > Viridiplantae > Streptophyta > Pinopsida > Cupressales > Cupressaceae > Sequoia > Sequoia sempervirens. Next base: position 459,823,588 of record VDFB02047230.1, read on the forward strand.
TAATTATCATGTCCATCCATTGTTTATTGACCAAAGTGTGTTATGAAAGTCAAGAACCCTTATAAAAGTCAATAAACTACTATATTCCATGTAGCCTATCACATGATGCCCTACAATCAAAATATGAAAAATAAAAGAACTAAATATTTTTTCCTTTTTGATGCTCCCATCATCTTTTCAAATTGAGCTTTAACTATACATCTACATGTAGAAACCTTGGCCTTTTTTTTTAATATTCTCACCATATCCCTTAACATTTCTCAACATTAAAGTATTCTTCTTCTTTTTTCCATCTTTATCACTAATTTTTATTTTCTCTATGATTTATTTTTCTTAAAATTTACCAACTTGTTTTTTGTGTTGTCAACTTTTCACTACATATTCTTGTCCTTACCATATTTATAAATGCAAATATTACACCTACATTCTATGGGAGGTTCATCGTTTTAATTTTTCACTATTTCGATGAATGGGTACCTTTTTTTTTGAAAAAAAGAGTGTAAAAGATTATTGCATCCAGGAAATCAATAGTACAAAGTAGGTAGGGTCCAAGATAGGCACCTAGAGAAATAACCCAGAAACTCGTAACCAATAAATAGACACACAAGAGAAGAACACTTAGCAAGACCAACCTACAAAAACATCAACCAACCATGTCCTCCAAAATAATACTTTCTAAAACTTGAGAATAATCTCAAGATAACTACTCCTAGCCTTCAACCTGCTAGCCACCAACATGCTCAGAAGCCCATTTAGCCAAACAATTAGCAACCTTGCTCCACTCATGTGGAATGTAAAGGAAACAAACTCAAGCATATAGCTCAGCCACAAAATGTGCATAACAGAGGCAAGTTTTCAATTAACCCCATCCAACTTCTACTTAGTCAACAAATTAACTAAGATTTGAGAGTCTAATTCGTAGATGATCTTGTGCCAACCAAGAGAACAAGCTCTCTCAATAAAAAATAGAATCGCCAAACCTTCCATGAAGTTATTGGTTTGCTGCTCCTTATGTATGGAAAAGAAAAAAATGTCCTTGCTAGAGCCAGCTCTTCCAATTCCACCAATCCAACAAGCCCAAGATTACCCTTGGAAGAGCCACCGGTATTGATCTTTAAGAAATCCACTGAAGGAGGGATCCAACCACCATCTCTTTGAACCTTCTCTTTGGCATGACGAACCCTTCAAACACATAAAGAGTCAAACGTCAAACCATGTAGGCCCAGGCTATTCACAATCTCTTCATCTCCCCTCTCCAAAGGAAAGGAAACTCCACATTCAACTTCCTTTGTCTCTTGAATCATACCAAAAACTCTCTACCAAACCTATTGAATCATCAACTTACTTCCACAAAAAATCCTACAATTCCTCTCAAGCCAAATCTGGTAGAGGATGAAAGCAAGGCCAATATTCCAAACAATCTGGAGGAAAGAAGACTGTGTCGGGGGCCTCCCTAGACTACTCCAAAATTCAACTAGAGAAGAGGCATGAACATAGGGGTGTTTCTAGATACCCCACCAAAGGTGCCAAATAAGCTTAGAGAAGGGACAATGGAAGAATAAATGAGATGAATCCTCTTCACTATAGCCACAAAGGACACAAACAAAAGGACCTCGAAAACCTCACTTCCGAAGATTATCCCAGATCAATAATATATTCTAGGCTAAAGTCTACAAGAAACATTTACACTTAGGCCAAGAAAACTTATTCTAGACATTTTTCCACCAAGAAACTTCCAACCTTCCATACTTCTAAAAAATCAACTCCTAATAACCACTACCACCATGTAGACCCCCTTAGGATTAGGGCTCCAAGCCAAAATATCTCTCCTTGATTGAGATACACTTTCTACCAGCTAGAATATTTCTTAGCTTAGCACAATCTTCTTCCAGGCCCCTAACAAACCATTCTTTAGGATCCTTCCATCTAGATACCTCTGCCTACCCATAAAAATGAGTAGATTTGAAATCCTCAACTCAAGACTAACTAGCTTCTAGCTAGCCATGACAAAGATCCTGTAGATTAGGATACCTGGACATGATTGGGGAAAAATCATCCCAAGAATCATACCAAAAGAGAGCATCAGATCCCCTGATGCAAATCTAGAACAAACCATCCTTGATTAGCTTAGCTCCTTTTTTAAGCGTTTCCCAAATCATAGAGCCTTTACCCAAAAGCGAAAACCAAGGAACCTCCTCTTGTGCCACCCCCTATAGGTATTTGTTAGAAATAATCCTAGCCTAGACATGGTCTTATTCAATGCACCATCTCCAATATAGCTTGGCCGATAAATCCAAACCAGTAAGATTGGGCTGCCTCAGCCCAAGGCCTCCTAATTGTTTTGGTCTACAAACAGTCTCCCACTTCACAAGACTCCTCTTCAAGGACACCAAGCTACCAACCCATAAAAATTTCCTAGTGAGAGTCCAAATCCTTAATAAAGCTTGGATGAGCCACCTAAAGCATACACCTGTAATTGGGAAGAGCCTACACCACTGACTTTAGAAGCAACATCTGCCTCACAAAAGATAGCCACCTATAGGTCTAGTGATTCACTCTCACACAAAACTTGTCTAAAATACTTTTCCAAGAGCCCCTAGGAAGAGTACTGATGGAGAGAGGGATACCAAGATAGGTCAAAGACAAATGACCAATATGAAATCTCAAAATACAGGCAATCCATTGTTGAACACACATAGGAGTGTTAAAGAAGAATATAGAAGATTTACCTTCATTGATTTGCTGGCATGAAGTTGCAAGGTAAATATCCAACACCTTGCAAAAATTAGAAGCTTCTCTGACCTTAGCCACAACCATCAGATTAGTATCATCCAAAATTTTTAAATGCGACTGAGGAGGCAAACCATTACCCCAATTTCACCCTTGAATCAAGCCTTGATTAACATGATTCTTAATAACTCTCTCCATGCCCTCAACCAAGAGAATAAATAAGGAGACAAAGGGTCCCCTTGATGAAGACCTCTGGATGCCCCGAACAAGGTGGACAACTCCCCATTAACCAACATTGAGAAGGAAGTGGTCATGATACAACTCATCACCCATGTTACCCACTCCTCAGCAAAACCAAAAGCACTAAGAACTTTCTGCAAAAAATACCATTTGATTCTGTCATAGGCTTTTTCCATGTCCAGTTTGATAAACATAGATTTTTCTTTTGAGATCGCCATGGAATGGATAGTTTCAACCACAATGACCACTCCATCCAAGATTTTCCTATCAACCACAAAGCCCCCTATTCCTTAGAGACTAGCCTACTAGTTCACCGCTTCAATCTTTCTGTAATCAACTTAGACCAAATCTATTAGACCGCATTACAAAGGGCTATTGGCCGAAACAAACTCAACCTATCAACCCCATCACATTTGGGAATGAGGGCAAGAAAAGTAGAGTTCATATCCCTCAACATTTATTTGTTCCACTGAGATTCACACACCAGCTCTAATTATTCCAAATTTATGATTTCCTAGAATTCTTGGAAGAATTCTATTGGAAACCCATCGGGACTAGGATCTTTCCCTTTTTCGATATGAAAATCAGTAGCCTCCAATTCACTTAGGGAGATTAAGCTCATGAGGTGCTCATTCATTTCCCTAGAAACCAGAGAAGGAATACAAGCTAGAATATAATTTTATTCCTCCATCACATTAGGGGAATCCTCCCTAAACAAAGAGGTAAAATACTAAGAAACCTCACTAGAGATATCCCCTAGGGAGACTAGGTGGTCACCCCTAGAGTTGACAAGATATGGGATCAAGTTGCCATGTCTATGGGCCTTCATAGAGATAAATAAAAAGGCAGTGTTTCTATCACCTTATTGCAACCACTTGACTTGTGCCTTATGCTTCTAATAAATCTCCTCCCACAACTCACACTCCTCCAGAGCTTACAAAGCCTTAACATCCTCCTTGACAGATTCGTTAGAAAGGCCATGCTCCCTAATCCCATGAGTGATAGCATCCAAACTAGCTTGAGCAATAGCCTTAGCATGAGAGATATTACCAAAGCACTGCCTATTCCACCTCTTGAGCTGATACTTCAAAAAATGCAGTTGCTTAACAAAAGAATACATTCTCACACCAAAAGAGGGTCTACCTTGGTGCCACAACTCAACCATATGATCCTACAGAGAGGGTTCCCACAACCACATAAGTTGAAACTTAAAAGAGGTATTACAAGCAACATGAGACAATGAAGTAGATAACTTAATTGACCAATGATCTGACCCCCTCCAATCCAAAATCTCAGAGCTAGGAGTCCAAGATCCACCAATCCAAAAACAAGAAACCAGGAACCTGTCAAGCCTCTCAACAATACAGTCCTTGCCACACCTACTATTATTCCAAGTATATTGACCATTACTATATTTTATATCCACTAAATTTAAGAGATAAATATTATCTTTGAGAAGAAAAGCAGATAGGTCCAACCTCAACACTCCTCCCCTCTTTTCCTCCAAATCAATAATAGCATTAAAGTCTCCAATAACAATCAGGAGTATTACTCTGAATAAACCAAATATGAGACCATAAACACAACTTTCTAGGCATATCGGTTGGGGCATAAATATTAGATAAAATAATAGTCTCTCTAGACTCTAGACTCGAAGCAATTACAAAGATGGAATAGTTATAGGAAATCCATCAAAGATGGTGAATCTTTAAAGGGTTCCATAAGAAAGCCACACCCCCAACATTACCTTGATAACCAATACACTGACAATGTCCCCGCCACTAAAGTTTTTGCACCAAACTACACATACTCTCCTATGAAAGTTTACTTTCCTAGATAAATAACATATCTGGTGAATGACTTCACACCAAATCATGAATAACTTTTTGACAAGGGCCCCTATTCAATCCCCTCACATTCCATGAAAGAATAATCATCTCTAGGAGTTGGGAAAGTGGAAGTCAAAAGTTTTAACATACCCTAACTTGACCAACGTCTCATCCATCATCTTGATTTTATCCAAATCCTTCTCTCTCCCACCCTCAGAGGGTTTCTTAGGAAACCCTTTCTTCTGATTTTTTTGAAGAAGCCCTAGGGAAGGAGAAGCCTTATTTCCTTTCTCTGAATATGAAACCATCTTCTCCAGGGGAGGTGTGTTCTCAACTAAGACCAAATCCTCAAGCCTTTCTATAGCCCCAAAGGCCATATGAATAACACAAACCATGAGGTTTAGATCCATATCCATTTGAGTAGGTGCCATACTGCCCTCCTAAATATTCTAAAAATCAATTGATTTAGTACCCTCCCGATCCACCTCCAAGACACTTGATTCTAGAACCAACATACCGAGGTTTACCTTCTGTTGGCTAAGGTCATCCAACACATCAAAGTGATTGAAAAATTCCTCCTTTTGTCTCTCCTTGAAGGTTCTCTTCTGACCACGGTTCCTGTTACAAGACTTGACATGGATAAATCTTTCTTTATCTACCACTTCGCTTCAAATAGGAGCCATTTTTCAATTCACCTCCTCACTCTGATGATGATATGAGAGTCGTCTTGGCTTTGAGTCTGATATTCATTTTATTCGCTCTACATACACTTAATTACATCTCAACATTTATTGTGCCATTGTTATTCGTGTCATTTCCACTAAGGTTTTAAGTGTTTCACAACCCTCTTCTTTCACATATAGACTTTCAGATTGTGAGTGTCCTTTAAAAATGAAAACTTCATATAGCATACTTAATTATGTACAACCTCAAGCAATTTTTCAAATTCTTGTCTAGTTTATTTCTTATCTTTGATTTCAAAAACCCCAATGCATTGAAAACTCTTTGATCCTCCATTGACTCCAATATCATGGTTTGACATAAATCAACAAGTTTGAAATATTTTGATATTAAATCACACAATATTTTTCTCTAACTTAAGGTTTCTAAAAGCCTTGTTATTAATCCCAGTTGCATGGGATTCTCCATGGCATCAAAATTTTCAACCATAGTTGTTACAAAATGGCCAAATTGCTCTACAAGTTTAGATTTACTTAAAATTTCTTCTATTTTTTGTCCATTGAATTCTTTTTTTTTTTAAATGATCGATCAATGTATTTATCCTCCTCTGATAAAATTTTGGTAGACAGTGGACCCAAATTTGGGGATGCACAATAGGCATGGCTTCAAGTAGTTCATCTTGAGGGAATTTTTCTATAATCTCTAAGGAAAGAGATTTTGCAATTTAGCTTTTAAAGTAGTACTTATAGAATTAATAATATTGTTAAAAGCTTATTTTGCAATAGTTACATCTTTGATAGAGCATCTGACCATCATACCATAGTGCATCAGTATCTCAAATCCATGTACAAAGACACATAACTCCACGTTTGCATCAAACTATAAAAATTATCAATATTGTTAACATTTGTAATGAACTACCAACTTCTAAATTTTGCACTTATAAATGAAGAATCTAATAGATATAGATTATCAAAGGTGATGCATGTCATTATATTTAGTTTACTATACTTTAAAATATACATAGTCTAGTGTTGGAAAATGAACTCCCTTACATTTTCACATTATGTTTGCATCCCCTTTAATTAAGCTTCTAATTTCCTAAATTATGCATTCCTAAGCCTTATTATTCCCATTTTCCGAAAGAGAAATTGACATTAAACAAATACTAACATTATTTTGAACACCTTGGAGATTGTGTCCTAGATTTAGGTCCTAGGACCCATTGGCCCAAGGGAAAATGGGTCCTCCTTAAGTGCCAAGATCCAATTTTTAATATGTTTTTTGCAGCATTTTAATGATTCAAATTCAAGTTTCAAATGTTAGCTAATGGAATCTAATTTTTGGGAAATTAGATAAACACCCATAAGAACAATTATTTTATCAATTCAAATCCTAAGACTTTAAGAGATCAATCATACGAGAAAAAATTATTTTCAAGAGCATTGAAGAGCAGATTTATCTGTCATTTAAAACAATTAAGATCATATCATCATGTCAAGTGCTACACCCCAATTGTGTAATTACTATTTACTATTACTATCTAGGGTAAAATGTGAATGTAATTTGAATTTTAGAGATGAATAAATTGTGCTTGTACTTGGTTCACAATGCATTATAAATGTATGTTATCACATTTAATGTTTTGTGAAAATAAATGCATATATGTGAAATGGATGGTTATTGAATTGATATTCTAACTTTTGAGATGTATTGCATATACTAGATATTTTGTAAACATTTGACTATCGTGAACATGTGTTAGTGGTTGTAGGTATATGTTCATTCCTCCAGGAAAAGGGGAAGTATCACTTAGGAGAAGATCTTGGTCAGGTAACTAGTAAGATAAACTATCTGAGCTTACACACACTCACAATAGAATGGTTGAGTTTAGACATAGAGGAGGGAAGTTGGTAAGTCATCCTTCGTTTAATGTGTCTGCATTAGTAAAGGTCTTGGTTACTATTGAATGCATGCTTGGGTGATGTTTATCTGTTTGGAACTTAAGAGTTCTTCCTTATCTTACTGTGCTTGACTTTATGGTTAAATGAGTATTTGGGATATATGTGTATATGCATATGTCAGCATACACATGATAGATATAATGGGATGTCCATACGAGTATGGTGACATATGTATAAGATATGCATATATAAATATACACATAAGCATAAATGCTTAATAGAGGAGTGTGTATATATATATAGATATAATATATATTATTTCTATTATGAGAATGTTTACACATTTTTATTCTTTCATATATCAAATATAAAAATATACTTGATACATATATAGGATAGCTTATAGTATGATGCCAACATATATTTATACATTGATAAAACATACAAACGTATAGGTGTTGATATATGTTCTACCCTAGAATATATGTATATCGTCATTGTTTGAATATACATAAGCATGCATATGTATGTATATGTGTATGTATGTATACATGATAATTGCTTGACAGATAATGATGAGAGGATATAAGCATTCGAAGTATCAAATACATTTGTCCAATGGGTTGAAATATAAATATATACATATAAATATATATATATAAGTATATCGGATATACTATATATATATGTATATATATTATACTTTATTGTAAGGTAAATAACTATATATATTTATAAATATATGCTATGCAAATTATATGGAAGTTTATGGAAAATAAAATAGGTTTAGACACCTATATGGAGCGACCATAAATATGTGTATCACTTATCAAGCCAAAGCCTATATGCCATATCTATTGCACATGAATCAAGAAGTGTCTTAATATGCAAAAGATAAGACTCTATAAAAACTAAGCACTTCCTTAGGAAACAACAAATGTCACGCTGGAAGGTAGGTACAAGACCTATTACTTCTACCATTTCCCTCTGTTGATTCACCTTAGGCATAAAGTTTTGTTAAGCTTTCCTTTTTTCCTACTTATGGACCTAGAAAATTATGCTGAAAAATTTGTGGAGGCCACTGCTTTGAATCCTAATTACCCCCCACCCCTACCTCTTCACCAGGGCCTCATCTTGAGGATCTACCACTTCCATCTTGCTTTGTGTCCACCAAAACCCATCTTGGTTGTTCACATTGAAGAAATTGAGCTTCCCTTTGTGACCAACTTATCCCCGGCTGAATCCAAAGGCCTTGTTAGGAAAAATACCTGGCCCCTACTGACTCACTAAAACCCAAGCCTGTTGCTAAAAAGATTAAAGGAAATGAGGGAGAAACCCAAACTAGCACGACGGCTAGTCTATGTGAACTCAATTCAACCCCCGCCAAGACTTCCAACAAGCTTGACCTGAAAAGGAAAGGCAAGGAGGAAGGTAAAAGCTTGAAGGAGCCTCCAAGAAAAGGAAATAATGTGGTGAGCAAGGGATCTATGGGGGATACAGTGGTTGCGGAGATGGTGGTTATTGGTTGTGATGCCATCATTTGGTGCTCTGGTAGGCTAGTAAAAAACATGAAAAAAGTGAATGTTAAATATTTGGACATGGAAGAGGAGTTGTCAGACATCAAAGATAGTAGGGTTGAGGAGGTGTCAGATGGTGAGGAGGAGGAGCATGCTAGAGGTTCTGGCTCCATCCCTGATTTGGGAAAAGTTCAGAAGGATGGTTCAGCCTCTCAATATTGGGAACCTTTGGATGTTGAGAAGGTTGTCCATTGAAACATTATTTTTGGTGGGTAGGAGTTTAGTGTGGTGAAGGAAAGATTGGAAAAATTGGACAAAAAAAAATGTGGTTTGACCCGCTTCACGATCAAGCTGGTTCACTGTATCACGAGTACCTTGTTAGTGGTAATGAAGGATGAGATGGACATGAAAAAGACTGAATACCGTCAGGAATGGGTTGGAGATGATGTTGTCCCTCTCTTGTCTAAGAACTGGGAAAATGCTAGGTAGTCTACTGCTAATCTGTTGTCCGTCCATGTGTTGTTGATCCATTGTGTTTGTTTTTTGGCTTTCTATTTTTTAATTATTTTATGAACATGCACTTTATTGGCCCTTGTGGCTCTATGTGAAGGGTACAACACCCTATAAATGTTGCTTACTTTATCAAAAACAAATGTCACCTAGGACATCGAACTATCATGAATGACAACATAGGCATGTTGACATCAATGACAACACCTTCATACTTGCAATAGTGGGTAAGTGAGAGGAAAATAAGACTTGCAACTATAGAGGGTTTAAGAAGACATGTGGCACATAAAAGAAATGACCAAAGAGGAGGAAAACCATAGGCTGGTGATATGACCATTGTAGAAATGTTGAGAAGTATTATGAAAAGGTTGGAAGTAATAGAGGCAACAAAGAGAAGTGTACATGTCGAAGATATCGATGAAGATGAATAAGAAGTGGTAGAAGGAGGAGATGAAAAAATAAAATTAAGGGGACGTAGACCAAAGAGAAGAAATATTTCTAAGAGAAATATCCAAAAATTAGTAACAAATATAGAGTGGATCCTCTCTTCTATAATGATAGCCTAAACCTTGAAGAACTTATAGAGTGGATATCATATATGGAGAAGTATTTTGATTTCAAAGGAACTAAAAATGACAGAAAAGTGAAGTTTTCATGTACTAAGTTGAAAGGACATGCATCCCTATTTTGGGAATACTTGCAAATAGAGAGACAAAAAATAAACAAAGATAATATTAAGTCATGGTACATAATGGTGAACAAGTTGAAGGCCAAATTCCTACCAATAGACTATAACCTAAGTTTGTTTAGAAAGTTGCATAACTTGAAATATAAATATTCAAGTCTAAAATAATATACAAAAGAGTTTTATAGATTAAGCATTAGGGCAGGACATGTTGATGATGATGTTGAACAATTGTCAAGGTATGTGAATGTTCGATGTATATAAATTCAAGATGTAATAAGCATGGTCATATTCTAAACTATAGAAGAAGCCTACTAGTATGCCTTTAAGGTAGAAGAAAAAATGGCTAGGAAACAAAAAAGTAACTTTAGAGGTAGGGTTAGGTTCTCACATTAAAGAGGACAATCTAATGGTAGAAGAAGTTACCAAGGCAAGCAAGAAGAAGCCAACACATCCTAGAAAATTTCTTACACTAAGGAAGTTGGATAAATAATATGTTATCCTAGAGGTAGTGGTGATTATTCAAGATGATGAGGAAATTTTAGTAGAGGAAGAGGAAGGATATTTAGTGGTACCTGTTACCAATACATGGTGAAACTAGAAATAGGGAATTTGAATGTCCTCAAATACTATCCAACAATAGCAAAGGAAACAATGCTATAATTAATGTGGCCCAAGAAGAACATGAAAGTACATAGCTTCAACCAAGTGTGGAATCTTGAAGATGGAGAGTCCTTGATGCTAAGAATAATTTTGTTGAAACTAGAAAAGGAGAGGGAATAACTTGCATAGAGGAGAAATTTATTCAGGACTAGATGTGAGTCTAGAGGAAAATGGTGCAAAGTCATCATAGATAGTGATAATACCCATAATCTGGTGTTATAAGAGATGGTGGAGAAGTTGTAATTAAAGAGGATGAAACATCCTAGTCCCCATGAGGTTTCTTGGCTATAAAATACAAATTATTATAAGCGATCAATGTTTGGTGAATTTTCATATTAAGAGTTATAAAGATGAGATAATTTATGATATTATGCTAATGGATGCATACCACATTCTATTGGGTAGAACTTAGCAATATGATAGGAAAGCCATTCATGGTGGCAAGGAAAATTTTTATAGGATAAAGAAGAATAGGAAGGAGTATACCTTGAATCCGATGAAGGATAAGGATGAGGAGGTAGAAAAGAATCCCATATTTTCCTTGTGACTAGGAAAAAAATATTGAGAAATTTGAAGAAGGAGAATGAATGTTATGATTTCATTCCTAATCCCATAGAGGTTAGGACACCAACAAACAAGGAAGGACCCATGGAAGTACAAGAAATTTTGGGTAATTTTTTAGAGATTTTGATGAAGGAATTACTTGATGGATTACCAAAAATGAAAAGGTTAAATGAAGAGAAGTTTCTTGTGAATTTGAATAAATGTAGTTTCATCAAGAAATAATTAGTATACATAGACCTTTTTGGTCTCTAAAGAAGGGTTGAAGATGGACCTATAGAAGTTCAAGGAAATAGTAGACTAGCCTTCACCTAAGGGATTGTTTGAAGCCAAAAGTTTTCATGGCTTGGCGAACTTCTATAAGAAGTTCATAAGGAATTTTCTTGGGATATGTGCACCTGGGTAAGTGCACCAAGATGGTTCCCAAAAAGGGGGCTTAAGTGGCCACTTTTTTTTTCTTCTTCTGAAATTAGGAAATACTAACCTTGGACATGAAATTAAGGATACTTACACTCAAAATTTTGAGATGGAACAAAAATAAGGATTCAAGTGATCTGAGTATACTTTCTAAACTACTAATTTATTATGAAAAATGGTTGATATTAAGGGGTTCAAATGAGGTATGTACACAAATTGGTGTTGTTTTTTTCAGAAAAACATAACATAGCAACTCTTGTACGACCCTCATATGGTGAACTTTTTTTTAGTATTTTTAAAATCACTACAGTCAGAAGTTAGCTAACAGTATGTAGTTGAGATTTTTTTGATAATTTTCGAAGTGGACACTTCCTGAAAAATAGAGTTTTAGCCGTGCTACCCCTACAAATTTTGGAAACTAAATGATTTAAAATAAAATAAAATTGTAGAATGGAGTCTAGTTCTGAAAATGTGATTTATTTGAAATTTCGATGAACGGTTAATTTATAATGAAAAAAGCACCAAACACTACTTTTTGCCAAAAAAGAGACATACAAACAAAAGAAATTATGGATGAATGACTTAACATTCTCATAAAGTGAAAAAAATTACATCATTGGATAGCTAAGAGAGAACCTAACATTACCCAGATGTTTAATTTGTTTGATATTGAACCATGTGCAATCTTCATTGTGAGCACGAACTTGAATATGTGAACTACTGTAGAAATTACAAAAACATGTCTTTGGTCGTTGGGAATTCCGTCCAAGCCTTTAGGTTGGTATTCCAAGGAAAATACCAATCACAAGGCTTGGGGATTCCCAAAGCAAGATATAACATGAGTGTGTTATAATGTGCTCGTGTTATATGTCAGTTTTGACATGATTTTTTCATTTGTGGGGAGCATGTCTAGCAAGACATAATGTGAGCGTGGTATAATGCGCTCATGTTATGTCTTTCTTTATGTTAAATACACATTGAATGTATGTTTATATATTTCTATGTTTGTATGCACATGTATGCTTGTATGTCATGTATGTATGTATGTATGCTTGTATGTATCAATGCATGTATATTGTATGTATGCCTACTTGTATGTAAGATTGTATATGCGTGCATGTACATGTATGCTTGTATGTATGTATGATTGTATGTACATATGTATTATGCTTGTATGTATGTATTTATGTAAGTCTTTAGAGGGAGGGAGAATTTTAAGAGAGAGAGAGATATAGAGTTTTCTAGGTAGGGTGGGAGAGGGAGAGGGAGG
>VDFB02047230.1:459836694-459867703 GCA_007258455.2 Sequoia sempervirens
AGAGAGAGTGAGTGAGTGAGAGAGAGGGTGTTGAGAGAGGGAAATGGGGTAGGAGGGAGAGACTCAAGAGAGAGAGGGAGGGAGGGAGTGGGAGAGAGATAGAGGATAGAGGATAGAACGCATAGGGGTTATGGGTAGAGGGTAGAGAGGAGAGAGATAGAATTAAGGTTTAAGGGTTGAGGGTAGAGGGGATAGAGATCAAAGGAGTGAGTGAGTGAGAGATAGGGAGTTGAGAGAGGGAGATGGTATAGGGGTTGAGAGACAAGGGAGAGACTCAAGAGAGAGAGAGGGAGGGAGTGGGAGAGAGATAGAGGGTAGAGGATAGAGGGTATAAGGGTTAAGGGTAGAGGGTAGAGGGGAGAGATATATAATTATGGTTTAAGGGTAGAGGGAAGAGAGATAGAATTAAGGTATATAGGGTATAGACAAAGAGAGAAAAAAATCTATTAAAAAACCAACTTTCTCATAACACGAGCACATTTTGAAGAAGTAGAGATATGGCCGTTTTAGGAAGAAATAACGCGCTCACGTTATAATGTGAGCACATTTTGTGTTGCACTAAAAATGGTAAAAAAATTCAATATACTCGTGATCTCAAGGCCCACATTTTGCATATTCTCCTGGTTTTGCGTGTGCTTCGACAAAAAGTAGCTTTTTGATGATGTTGTGAAGTGTGCATGCATGTTTTTCACATTCCACCACCTTTTTCATGATCTTTCTACCACCTTTGCATGAAATAGTAGAGTTTTCACATTGAAATACATATAATATCAATTCAAGTTTGAATTCCATTGAAAATTGATATACAATTGAAGTTTGGAGGGGAAAAAGCTTTTGAAAAATTCAAATTGTTGAGGAATTTGAAGAAAGAATAAGCTAAGGCTACATAATTGGGTCGAACTCCTCCATTTGAAACTCTGAATTTTTAGGTATGTGAAGTCTTTACACATTTTCTTTCATTCTATTATGGCTTGCTTTCATTTTTTTTATTTTGCATATTCTATATTGATCACTGTTTGTTTGTCATTATAACCTTAGGTTGTCAATGCACATTTTAAATTACACAATTCTATACACTTGCCAATTACATCTTTAAACCACATCTCTTTGAGGAATTTTGTTATTTAACAATTGACTTACCTTGTGTATGCTTCCACATTTTTTATACACATATATATGACATACGTTTTAAGGAAGTAAAATAAAACATCATTTCTCAATCCTTTATTATGGATGTGCATACCACTCTCCGAAGCTTTCATTGAGGTATTTTGTCAAAAAATTATACCATGCAGCTCATTGCCTTGTCTATGCTACCAAATTTTCCATACATGTCTCTAAAAAATTGGAATATACTCCTCCCACATTGATAAATCTTCGAAAATATTTTGGTTTTCATCTCTATTTCTAAATTTACCTCATCACTAAACCTACCTCATCACTTTTATTTGTGCTATATTTTATATTTTTCCTTGATTAGTCTTGTTATCACTTGAAGTTGCACCCCTGTTGAACCTAATGTTCAACGCCTTAGTGTAACAAGGGAAGACCTCTAAAGATGTGGGTTTCTTGTAAGCAGAGGTCAACCTCCAGAGAAGGCTGGCTTCCTTTGGTATCACCTAAACTATTGATCTGTAAAGGGAAAAGGAGAAGGAGAAAAACATAGACAATGGAAATTAAAACCTAGGGTGATACACCAAAATGACAGGAACAATGAGATATTCGATTTACAGTCGAATACTGGTGACAGCCATGGGACTGCACAACAAGATCCTGTAGATCACACACACAAACATGTTTGACATGCACATGCCTTCAAGAAGGAAAGGAAGATTTTCACAAACTAGAAGCTCATGTGCAGGATTAAGTAAACATAGTTTGCAACCTACATGATACTACTTCTGCAAAGAAAGGCACAACATGAAACAAAAGCTATAAGGAAAGAGAAAATTTCACTAAGTAGTTCAATGAATCACTAAAGAATGCACAATACTTCACAAGAATCAGCAGGTAGAATGATGGACCATCAATGGTAACCAAGGTAGATTTTGTATATTATGTTCCAAATTGAGTTACAAAAATGTGCTAGTCTGAGAGAGGACTGCAAAATGGTCACAGACTTCATAGGAGCATACATTCCCCACCTTTACAAAAAGGCATAAAAATTCCTTATATACAGAAAAGATCTTGGCCCCTTAGGGCTTACAAAAATATCAGGCTCAGAAAAGATCTATCCTCAGATCTTTTGATTGAAATTAATGCTGAGGCTTGTGTGTCCCTGTTGTTGGTGTCAGTGAAGAAACATTCTCGAAGGAGTCCCCTCCTGATCTTTCTGCAACCACCACCTTCAATTCTTGGCATTGTGTCCTATTGAGCTAGTCGACCGAATGCCTTGAATGCTACTGAGTTCACCATGATTTAGGTTGCATTCATCCTGTGTTGTCATTTTGTTGATTTTCTCCCTGCTGGTCAAGCTGCCACAACTTGCCTCTAGCTCCCCTTGATTGGTCAAGAGTATTCCCTATGGACCATGTGGGTGGTCAAAAGCTTCTCGAAAAGAATCGCATCTCGGTGAGACACTGAAAGTGTCTCGCCGATGCGATTATATCGTTCTATAACTTATCGACATGATTCACATCGTCGAAAAGAGTCATAGCAGCTTCATTAATCAGGCTGAAAGTTATCCATATCCATCGCTGAGACCACCTTCATTCGGGAAGACATCTTATAGAATTTCCTTTTCTTCGGCAAACTCCTCCATGTCTGGAAGACTACTGGCGAGCACCCTTTGTTTCGGAAATAGTCATGTCGAACTGATTTTGTCTCGGTGAGGGCTCATCTTTCCTTTCAGCGAGACATGTTAGTTTCGCTAAGACCTCTCCCTGAAACTCCTTGTGTTACACCGAAGATCTTTTCCCATTCACCGAGACTCCACTCCATCGGTCATACCTCACATTGATATGACTTCATTGGTGGGACCGCTGGCTTTCGGTGAGACTCTATGCATTCGTCGAGACTTCCTGGCGAAGGCATCTCCTCTTGGCGCTCTCTTTGTTGTCAGCGGGGCACCACCAGTTCGCTGAGACTCTCTCTGAATGCATCATTACGCTGAAGGTTTTTCAAGTCAGTAAGACTTCTACTATTCGCTGGGACCTTTCACCGAGCGCTTTGTTATCCCGAAGCCCGTGATCACCAAGAGTCTCATCGACTGATGATTGAATGGCCTATCGGCCAATGAAACCCATGCAGTAAGAGGTCATACCAAACCCTCTCCGTTATAGCGATAGGATCCACGATGACACGTTCGGCAAGACCAAGACTAGGTCACAACAACCTGACCCAAACGGAGTGTATCAAGTAGCTAGTTGGCCGGACAGTGAAGATGTCATGCTGACTTGGCTGTAATGGAGACTGAGCATAGAATATTGAGGCACATCTCCACAGAGTAGGCCTCCCAACTGAAATCCCCATGAGATGTCATCATATGCATGATTTCTTCCCTTTTGAAAATTTTCCATTTGGCCTTCTCGAACCTCTGTCACATGATATTCTGCCTGATTGATCCCGTGGGTGAAAACTGGGTAACATTTCTGGTGACCTTTGCTAGATTTTTTCCTGCTAAACATGAAGACCAGTAGCCTAGGCCTATCCATTGGGCATGGAGTCATTAGGAAAATTCTGGAATAGACTTGGAAACTTATTGAAAGCAGGGAAAAACTGAAATAAAACTATTTACATGTGTTGAAACAACACTTAGGGAAAGTAAACTACATCTAAACCTACCCTATACTAACCAGTGAGAAACTGATCAAACAAAACCATTCACAGGTTGGGTAAAATAAATGCCCCTTCTAAAAAATTTACGATGTTTTCCATGCTGGAGAACAACCAAAGAGAAATGAAGTATGCATGACACTTCAACAGATGTCTGCACAATCTTTTGTAGAACATATTCAAGCTTACTAACCTTTTCATACAGAATGTAAACATTCCCGTTCTGAGGTGGAAAGGTAACTTGAGTGTGCTCCTCCTCAGCAGTACCCTCATGCTTGGGTGTAAGCAAGGTATCAATATCTTTGTTGGTCTCCATTTTGGCTAGATGCCTGATAGGGCAGCCTTGTGAAAGAATAGCTTCCAAGCCAATCTTGTTGGGCCTACTTTGGTCAGCTGCTTCCATAGTCATAACCCATGATGATTGGAATGAGCTACCTTGTGTGATTCGCATAAAACTAGGTCAACTCCTTCCACTTGGTTATGTTGCTCACACTCTCCGGACGATGGCTTTGCACTAAGCTTTGAGCAAAACTCTTCTACTATGCTTGAAAACATATCATCTTGAAGTTCCTAATCTGCTTCCTCATGCATGACATGTCCTACATCAATTTCATAACTTTCACCTTGGAGGATATAGTCAGGTTCGAGCTCAGGCTTTTCCTCCTGCATTAAGGCCCCATTATATTGCTGATTATAATCTACCAACAACTACCTAGATTGCTTGATGTCTTCTAGCTGTTTTGAAACTGCAACCTCACCAGTGCCTTCCATTTGAGGAAGACCTTCAGTCAGTTTTGAGCTTTGAGAAGAAATCATCTGTTTGAAGCTTGGAACTAAAAACACATGCTCCTTTAGCTTAGCAAATTCGTCGTAGCTATCCATGCTAGATTCAACCTATCTGAAACTTGGAAGCTTTTTTTTTTAGGCCCCCTCCTTCACAGTTAGTTGGGGTTCTAATCTATGATCTTGTGCAAGCAAGTGTTTCATCCGTTCATCCTTAGCTGCAACTTGTCTAACCAACAATTCCTTTTCATACATTTGCGCTTCCAACTCCTGCTGACGAATGTGCACCTGAAAGGAAAGCTCCTCTTGCTACATATTATACTCATTTTCCCTTTCTATGTCTAACATCCACCTTTGAAACTGCCACAACATCTCCTTGATGCTACCCAACTTGGTATTCTCATTGTTAGAATTTTGGGACTGACTCGAGCGGATGCAAGGCTGGCTCAAAGTGGCATTAATATGCTGTGAGGGGAATTGAGTAGGGGTGGGAGGGTGGCAAACATGTTGAGCATGCTAATAGGCTATTGTTGCATAGCTGTTTGGGATCAAACCAGCAACATGATTGGCCTAATATGGCTGATAGGATGATTGGTTGACAGGATTTTCATGAAACTGAGGTGGGTATACATGCTGACCATGGAAATCAATCATCTCTACTCATATAAATACTAGAAATTAGAATATTAAGCTTATAATTAAAACATACCAGCATTGAACTTTTTGAAACTAGTAGATTTGCTCGGAGTTGCCAAGTATGTAAAGAAAATGCCTCCAAAAGGTTGAAACTACTGCTGCACATACCACACAACAGTGACAAAGTATATAAATATGAACTGAGGAGTAGTTCACTGTCCCACTAGGCGTGCCAAAAACTATTATGACATGAAGTTGCACCCCTATTGAACCTAATGTTCAACGCCTCAGTGTAACATGGGAAGACCTCTAAAGATGTGGGTTTCTTGTAAGTAGAGGTCAACCTCTGGAGAAGGCCGACTTCCTTTGGTATCACCTAAACTTTTGATTTGTAAAGGGAAAGGAGAAGGAGAAAAACATAGACAATGGAAATTAAAACCTAGGGTGATACACCAAAATGATAGGAAAAATGAGATACTCGATTTACACTCGAATATTGGTGACAACCATGGGACTGCACAACAAGATCCTATAGATCACACACACAAACAGGTTTGACATGCACATGCCTTCAAGAAGGAAAGGCAGATTTTCACAAACTAGAAGCTCATGTGTAGGATTAAGTAAACATAGTTTGCAACCTACATGATACTACTTCTGCAAAGAAAGGCATGACATGAAACAAAAGCTATACGGAAAGAGAAAATTTCACTAAGTAGCTCAATGAATCACTAAAGAATGCACAATACTTCACAAGAATCAGCAGGTAGAATGATGGACCATCAATGGTAACCAAGGTAGATTTTGTATATTATGTTCCAAATTGAGTTACAGAAATGTGCTAGTCTGAGAGAGGACTGCAAAAGGGTCATAGACTTCATAGGAGCATACATTCCCCACCTTTACAAAAAGGCATAAAAATTCCTTATATACAGAAAAGATCTCGGCCCCTTAGGGCTTACAAAAATATCGGGCTCAGAAAAGATCTATCCTTAGATCTTTTGATTGAAATTAATGTTGAGGCTTGTGTGTCCCTGTTGTTGGTGTTGGTGAAGAAACATTCTCAAAGGAGTCCCCTCTTGATCTTTCTGCAACCACCACCTTCAATTCTTGGCATCGTGTCCTATTGAGCTAGTCGACCGAACGCCTTGAATGCTATTGAGTTCACTGTGATTCGGGTTACATTCATTCTGTGTTGTCATTTTGTTGATTTTCTCCCTGCTGGTCAAGCTACCACGACTAGCCTCTAGCTCCCCTTGATTGGTCGAGAGTATTCCCCGTGGACCCTGTGGGCGGTCAAAAGCTTCTCGAAAAGAATCGCATCTTGGCAAGAAACTGAAAGTGTCTCGCCGATACGATTATATCGTTCTACAACTTATCGACATGATTCACATCGTTGGCAAGAGTCATAGCAGCTTCATTAATTAGGCCGAAAGTTATCCATATCCATCGTTGAGACCATCTTCATTCGGGAAGACATATTATAGAATTTCCTTTTCTTCGGTGAACTCCTCCATGTCTGGAAGACTACTGGCGAGAACCCTTTGTTTCAGAAAGAGTCATGTCGAACTGATTTTGTCTCGGTGAGGGCTCATCTTTCCTTTCGGCGATACATGTTAGTTTCGCTAAGACCTCTCCCTGAAAATCCTTGTGTTACATCAAAGATCTTTTCCCGTTCGCCGAGACTCCACTTCGTCGGCCAGACCTCACATCGACATGACTTCATTGGCATGACTGCTGGATTTTGGTGAGACTCTATGCATTCGTTGAGACTTCTTGGCGAAGGCATCTCCTCTTGGCGCTCTCTTTGTTGTTGGAAGGGCACCACCGGTTCACCGAGACTTTCTCTGAATGCATCATTACACTGAAGGCTTTTCAAGTCAGGGAGACTTCTACTGTTCGCTGGGACCTTTCACCGAGCGCTTTGTTATCCCGAAGCCTGTGATTGCCGAGAGTCTCATCGACCGATGATTGAAGGGCCTATCGGCCAAAGAAACCCACACGGTAAGAGGTCATACCAAACCCTCTTTGTTATAGTGATAGGCTCCATGATGACACGTTCGGCAAGACCAAGACTAGATCACAATGACCTATCCCAAATGGAGTGTATCAAGCAGCTAGTCGGCCAGACAGTGAAGATGTCATGCCGACCTGGCCGTAATGGAGACTGAGCATAGAATATTGAGGCACATCTCCACAGAGTAGGCCTCCCAACTAAAATCCCCATGAGATGTCATCAGATGCATGATTTCTTCCCTTTCTGCAAATTTTCCATTTGGCCTTCTCGAACCTCTGTCACATGATATTCTGCCTGATTGATCCCGTGGGTGAAAATTGGGTAACAATTCTACCTACAAGGGATTCTAACCCTTCTCTCCATTGTTAGAAGACTCTTTATTGAAGGCTAAGTTAGCAACATGGGGAAAGGTACGACCTATCTTGCAATCATGGCTCAAAATGGAAGCATGGAAAAAGAATTTGAATTTTCATGCAACTAGAGGAGGTCCTTCAACACAATTGAACACAAAAAATCAACCAACAACAATAATTCACAAGACACAATTCTCAAAACTCTTCACTTTTCACCAAATCAGCACTCTTCCTTGTACCATTGCCAACTCATTCAATCTTATTGATAAGATTATTTTAGACCAAGACTTGAACCATTTCAAGGACCCTTCAGAGTACAGAATCACATGCCAACAAACCACTATTAGTTACTTTGTAACAACTTTCTTTTCTCAAATCAGGCTTTCTACACCAACCAGGACTCAAATTAGGACAAGGTTTAGCAAAGAAACTTATCTTGAAACTTGACTAAAACCTCCAATCACATGTGGGAAGAAATTTATATGTATTCAAACCAAAGAATTCATAATTAGTTCTCATAAATTCATCCACCAAGATGCCAAAACCCCAAACCCTCTTTTTAAGCCAAATAACCTAGGGCTTATTGGAAAACAAACTTTCCAACCTTATCAAAACATGCCACCACCTCAAATAGGTCTGAAATGGCCTACACAAACTCAATTCAATAAGAAACAACACTGCCCTAACACAATACTCACTTTAGTATGTCAAAACCTCTCAAATTCACATGGAAAACACCAAATTTCACTCTAGGGCTTCATGTGCAACTCAACTCTTGACCTCCACTGTACTTACTCAACATTACCACACCTTTTTGGTGATGTTGCAGACCCATTCCTCGAATTAGAGTGGCCACATTGAGAGGAATGGTTCAATACACCATTTTAAATTACTTTCAAAACCTTAAAACTGTGTGTCCAGGCTAGTCTCAGAAATGGTTGAGATGGTAGGGGTAGTGTATGCCTCATAGAAATGGGGTGTCACAGTGATATATCATCGTGACACCCCATTTCTATGAGGCATACACTACCCCTACCTTCTCAACCTACTGCATTGGCAGGCTAGTGAGTGAGCTAGCTTTCCAACGCTCCACTAGCTTTCCAATGCGGTAGGGTTGAGAAGGTAGGGGCAGCGTATGCCTCATAGAAATGGGGTGTCACGGTGATGTAGCAAGCTAGTGAGTGAGCTACCTTACCGATGTTCCACTATACACACTTCAAATATCTAACAAACATCATCTGAGAAACACTTCAACTCCTAACACAACATACCAAAAGGTTTCAAGAGGTTTCTTTGCAACAATATTGAAAACCAATAGGCTGCCCTGCCTTCTAGGCCATCAAATAGCCCTCTTTTACAAAGGAGGTACCTCGAAAACACTTTTTTTTCACTAAATCTCAATTAACAGTCACTAATTGTGTTACAAAACAACAAATTCAACCATTATTTCTCAGAGCCTTGACCTCTAAAATGTTGTACCACCAAACCCTCAACTTTCATGCAAATAACCTAGGGTTTATTGAAAGTCTTGATAACCGAGCTTACTATACCTCACCAATACCAACAACACTTCGAAAATTCCTTTCAAAAACTCAAACAACCGTTACATGGAAGGTTACTTCAACATTTCATCAAAACCCTTCTTTAACACCCCATTTGCACAAGGAAAACAATGTAATTATGCCTATCTTGTAATCATGGCATGCCCTTGCACCACCTTTGTCTATGCTAGAAATAATCTTGTACAAGATGATTGTAAGTATCTTTTATGAAGCCTTGAATTACATATATTTCATTTATTTGAATGGAAAAATACTTTAGCAACTAATATTCATCTCATTACCATGATACGGGTAAAATTATCCACCATGCAGAAGAAATGAAGAAGGAATAAACTAGCAGATGAAGAGTATGAAACCTTCAAAGTAAAGGAGAGAGAAAAGGTGGTGGCATATCATGAAAAGAATAAATTGGTTACTATTGAAATGATGCAGGGTATAAAGTATAGAGACATCATGAAGACTCTTGGGTTGATAACATCAAATGCATCAAGTGAAAAAACTATTGTGAAGAATCTAATGGATGCATATGAGAGTGTGGGTAATACCTCACGCTCAAAGGATAGTAATGTCACATGACGTGTAATTACATCGACTTTGGTAAGCAGTCAAACAAAGAGAGCTCATCTCATTAGAAAGACAAGTGAACAAATGAGAATTAGTAGAAAAACTTTATCAATAGCCATTCAAAGGTGGCAAAGAATTGAGGGCACCAATTCAAATGAATTATGGGAATTCTTGGTGAGACTTCCACAAAAAGATAAAAAAGTTGTTGAAGCATTGAGAAAACTAATTGAAGAGTATTGGAAGAATAACACAAGGCCATCTTTGAATCAAAGGGATGTCGTAAGAAGGAGAATCAGTAGTCGGAACCGTGAGCCACATCCAAAGCATTTTTTGGATATGACTGAAACCCAATTTTTTCATAAATTTCAAATGGATTATCCTCAAATTAGTATTTGTCAAAGATTTTTTTAAATGCTTAAACCTTTTTATGTCAAGATAAATCACACATGCACTACTTGTTGTTGTAGACTACATATTGAATTCTCTAACCATTATGATGTTTATCATTCTATATGTTGCGATTTGCATACTAATGATGTTTTGCAAGATTTTGGCATAGAAGCCCCACCAAAATATTCAAGAGAGTTATTATCAATTTTTTTATGTGAAATAGAGGACGGCCAAATATTCTACAGGACATCATGCTATGATGGTTCATGCAAGCGTTATAGTGGCTTGCAGCATATGCCAATATGCCAACATATGGAAAGCACACATGAGGTTGGACAAAAAATAGTAGAGTTTGGGAAGTATAAAACTATGGAATATGCTACAAAAGACGGGTCTCAAGCAAAAATGTGTGATTTGGTTATTCAGAAGATTCCATTGTATTAGCTTATGTCCATGTTTAGTGACAATATGGTGTATGATTATACAAGGCATACCCATAGGGCCCGATGGTTGGACACACAATTCAAGATTTGTAAGGACACCTTTCCAGTTGGCAACATAATATCAATGTTTGCGTTTGTAGAGAACTACACTCTACAACACAACGTGAGGTGCAGTCACAGTATTACAACTCCACATAGGTTTCGATATTTGTGCAAATAACATTCATTCATGTAGCTGATAGTACAAAGGACCAAAGGAAGGTATTGAGGGAGTATCACTTTTATAGTAGTGATGATCACACACATTCTCTAGAGTTTGTGCAAGGTTGCTTCTACATGTTCTGCAGTGATTTGTCTTAGAGGGGCATAGCATACAATTGACATATACTATGGTCAGATAACTGTACAAAATAGTTCAAGAACTCATGCATGTTCTATTGGTTGAGCATGATGCATGTCATTACAAATGTACAACATATGTGGAACTTTTGTGAGGTCGGGCATGGAAAGGGGGAGCATGATGGTGTAGGAGCATGTGTGAAAAGAGCATTAGCACGAGAAGATTTAAAGTATAAAGACAGTGCAAAATTGACAGATGCAAGATCAATCATCAAGTGGTGTAATGCTTCGATGGGTCCAGGTAATGAAGGTACATCTTTAGTTCATACATATTTTTAGTTGATGGATGATACTAACATTGCACCATATGAGGATTGTTGTACACTAAAAGGATCAAGTGAGCTACACTCTTTCCTTAGCTCAAATGTAGGTTCATGGAGTATCGATACACAGAAGATGGCATGCTTTTTTTCTTCATGTACAATGCAAGGCTAGAATAATTGTGAGTCAGGGGAGTGGGTTGAGAAATGGTTGACAAGTTATCTTAGCCCACTTCACATGTATCGCCCTCTGATGGAATTGGAACTAACACAGATGGAATCATCGGTCGACTTTGACCATGTATCATATCTAGTTCAACTAGGTAATATATCTACTTGCTTTCTTTATGAAATTCCATATTGTTATATTACTTTGTAGTGTATTTGTAAAGTTAACTAATTTCAAGAGATTTGCTGCACATATCAATGTAGGAAAATTTTATGTAGTTATTGCAGATGAAGACAACAAAGAGGGAACAAACTATTACTTGTTTCATTGTGTTGAGGCCAAAAAGAAATTGGAGGCCCTAGTTATAGATAGAGAAAACATCGAATACCCTACAAGCTTGGTTGTTGTTACTGGAGTGTGGCTTAGAAGGTACCCACATAAGAGTGTTAAACATTGGTTGTTTTAGGACTTTGATATGCATTGTAAGATTCTTCATTACTCAAACCTTGTCATGGCATCCAATGTTCGTTTGACCAAATATGGGGGTAGACCTTTGAACAAGGCCTTGTGGAAGGTCTGTGAGTCTGACCACGAGGAAATACTTGATACAATAAAGAGTAGAGCAGACCCAGATGGTTCATTGGATTAATTTGTAAGTATGCACATCGGTTCTTATTAATTTATACTTGTATGCACATTAATTTTTTTAATGGAAATGCTATCATCTTCTTTTACTTTTCCTATTTGTAAGTAACCTACTAAAAATTGATTAGTGTCCCCTTGCGGAAAATGCAAATTTATGAGCCATCCAAGAGAATCTTAGCCATAAAAGAAATGAAACATCCTTATTTTGATGATCTTGAAAAATCACAATCATGATTTTAAGCCATTACAAAAGTGCATGCGCAGCTTGGTGAGGGAATTTCAAGTTATTCATTTGAATTTAACCTTATCATGAGTAGCTATGATGTAGACATTATAAGAGCATCTCAAATTTCAACTTAGTCTATTCATGAGAACTATTGTGTGAAATAGGTATCTTGGAACTCCCAGTGAAGATGTATGACCAGGAGTGACTAATTTGAGAGACTGGCATTCCTATCTATAAGTTCCTTCCATCTATTTTCATTTCATTTCCATTTTGGATGCTCTTTCTTTTTCTCTTTTGCTTTGCATATTTGTAAGTACACTACTAAAAATTGATTGGTATCTCGTTGCAAAAAATGCTAATTTATGAGCCATCAAAGAGAATCTCAACCAAAAAAGAAATGCAACATCCTTATTTTGATGATCTTGACAAAACTTAATTATGATTTGAAGCCATTATAAAAGAGTGTGTGAAGCTTAGAAAGGGAATCTCAAGTTACTCAATTGAATTTAACTTCATAATGAGCACCTATGTAGACATTTAAATAGAATCTCGAATGTATGAGTGACATTGTAAAATATCTATGAGAACAAAGTACCTAAGGCATTGTAATGAGATTTACTCAAAGATTGTAATTTTGAAGTTCATGTTTGGTGTAGGAACACCTTGTTCTCTAAATTCCTTCAATAGGAAAATTTGCAAAATTTGAATTTTGAAATGTAAACAATGTGAAAAAGGTCATGTGAAGGTCATATGTAATGTATTCAAAGTCTCAAAGAGGTGATTAGGTGATTAGAGAAGTAATATTGCACAAAAGATGTCATTTGGTGTAAAAATGCAAAACTTGCATTAGTTGCACAATTGTAAAATTAGTAAATAAAGGATGATTTTTTCTGTATTTGCAACACTTTTTCCTTTTCCTTTATCATAACTGGTTTGTAACCCTCAAAACAAAGTTTTGAGAGTCCAGTAAGTGATAAGAATTCCATTCCACCAATGTAGGGTTAAGTAGGTTGATGGAATGGATTGCAGTTAGGTTTTTTTCAATTTGAATATGTAAGAAAGGGGTGTCAATCTTCACAAAACTTCAAATGAATGAGTTTCAAACAAAGTTTCAACCAACAACTCTCTATCTCTTCAATTTTAACCCTTCACTCTGCCTTGTCTAGTAGGTCAGTAGACCCTAGTTTTAGACCTTTTCTCACAAAATTCTCAAATGACTTCACAAACAAATGATTGATCTAGATAGCCATTATTGAGTTACAACACATATTTCAAAATCAATAGTGTCTGTCTTGGAACATGTGCATAAAAAATGACCTTCTTTATTGTCCTCATTAGGCTAACTAGGCCTAATTTACAAAGGAACATACCTTTAAACATTCAAAAACCCCCTAAACTTGTTGGAGTAGAAATTATCATGTATCCAAACCCTTAAATCTGTAATTTGTCTCAGGAGAAACTCACTCCACCATACCAAACCACAAAACCCTTATTTTATGCTAGTATGAGGAGGGTTTATTGAAAAGAATGGTTCCAAACCTTACCAGAACATGATTCCACCTCAGAGCTTCTTAAAATACCCTACAAAAACTCAAAAGACAATCACCCAACCTCTACATACAATATTTTATCAAACCCTAGGGTGAAACATCATTTTTCATGCCCTTTTCCATCAAAATCTATAGGGGTAGCAACACAAACCCCATAAAACTTATTACATTTCACCAAATAAACACCCTAACATCAAAATGGGTTTCTAAATATGTATTGGGTCTATGGAAATAAAAAGAGATTGAAAAAGAGAACACAATCACCCTGTATGGAACCGTACAGTTCAAGGAAAGATCAGATTTCTGGTAAAAATATAGAAAAATGCAAGAAAATAATAGATTATTGATCTTCTTCTAAGTACATGGTACATTTATGCTAGGGATGGTACATTTATGTTAGGAATGGTCCTCTTTTGTACCCAAACATGCAGAATTGCTCCAAGCTACACTCAACTGGATTGATCCCTTAAGGGTCCAAAGTGCAAAAGGGCAACAATCTTTGATGGGGTATTACTTGGAAACCATGGTGCTTACAAAATCTTTGTCTAAGCCAATGAGATCATGTTAGGCATCTCTACAATAGCCTCTCTCATTTTTTGTTATCTTAGAGTGGTTTTCCCATGGTGTCCAATTTTTACTTGATGGAAAAAGTGTCAAATGCAAGCACTGCAAAGTTGCAAAGTGGTGCAACTTTCGTTTTACACCTCATGTAACCAAACAAACTATTCCAATGCATCTAAATAGGTATTTTTATGCTAGGAATGGTCCTCTTTCACACCCAAACACACAAAATCACTCTGAGCTATGTTCAATCAGATTGATCCCTTAAGAGTCCAAAGTGCAAAATGGTTGCAAACTTCAACATGTTGTTACTCGGATACCATGATGCTTAGAAAATTCTCATATAATCCTATAGGATCATGTTGGGCCCCTCTACAAAAAATTCTCCCAATTTTTGTTATCTTGGAGTGGTTTTCCCATGGTGGCGGATTTTCACTTGAGGAAAAGTTGTCAAATGCAAGTAGTTGAAAGTTGCAAAATGGTGCAATTTTCGTTCTGCAACTCGTGTGACCAAAAAGACTGCTCCAATGCACCCAAATAAGTATGTTTACACTAGGCATGGTCCTCTTTCGTACCCAAACATGTGGAATTGCTTTGAGCTATGTTCAACTGGATCGATCCCTTAAGAGTCTAAAGTAAAAAATGGTGCAAACTTTAGCATGATGTTACTCAGATACCGTGATACTTAGAAAATTCTTGCCTGATCCTATGGCATCACATTGGGCCCTCTACAAAAAAATCTCTAGATTTTCACTATCTCAGAGTGGTTTTCCCATGGTGGTGGATTTTCACCTGGGAAAAAAGTTGTCAAATGTAAGTAGTTGAAAGTTGCAAAATGGTGACACTTTCATTCAGCAACTCGTGTGACCAAATAGATTGTTCCAACGCATTCAAATAGGTGCGTTTATGCTAGGCATGGTCCTCTTTCGCACCCAAACACACGAAATCACTCCGAGCTATGTTCAACCAAATCGATCCCTTAAGAATCCAAAGTGCAAAATGGTGCAAACTTCAGTATGTTGTTTACTCGAATATTGTGATGCTTAGAAACTTTTCGTTTGATCCTATAGGATCACGTTGGGCCCCTCTACAAAAATCTCTCTTAGTTTTTTCTATTTCAAAGTGGTTTTCCCATGGTGGCATATTTTCACTTGATGGAAAAAGTGTCAAATGCAAGCAGTTCAAAGTTGCAAAGTGGTGCAACTTTTGTTCTGTAACTCGTGTGACCAAACAGATTATTCCAACACATCCAAATAGGTATGTTTATGCTAGGAATGGTCCTATTTCTCACTCAAACACACAAAATTTTTCTGAGCTACATTCAACCGGATTGATCCCTTAAGAGTCCAAAGTGGAAAATGACTACAAACTTCAACATGTTGTTACTCAGATACCGTGATGCTTAGAAACTTTTCATCTAATCCTATAGGATCGTGTTGGTCCCCTCTACAAAAACCTCTCTCAGTTTTTACTATCTTGAAGTGGTTTTCCCGTGGTGGCGAATTTCCACTTGATGGAAAAAGTGTCAAATGCAAGCAGTGCAAAATTGCAAAGTGGTGCAACTTTCATTCTGCAACTTGTGTGACCAAAAAAATTGTTCCAATGCATCTGAATAGGTATGTTTACGCTAAGCATGGTCCTCTTTCGTACCCAAACACACAAAATTTCTATGAGCTACGTTCAACCAGATCAATCCCTTAAGAGTCCAAAGTGCAAAATGACACTAAACTTCAACATGTTGTTACTTGGATATAGTGACACTTAGAAACTTCTCATCTAATCCTACAGGATTGCATTAGGCATATCTACAAAAATATCTCTTGGTTTTCACTATCTCGAAGTGGTTTTCCCGTGGTGGTGGATTTTCACTTGATGGAAAAACTATCAAATGCAAGCCGTGCAAAGTTGTAAAGTGGTGCAACTTTCGTTCTGCAACTCGTGTGACCAAACAAACTATTTCAATGTGTCCGAATAGGTATTTTTATGCTATGCATGGTCCTCTTTTGCACCCAAACATGCAAAATCACTTCGAGCTACGTTCAATCAGATCGATCCCTTAAGAGTCCAAAGTGTGAAATGGTTGCAAACTTCTATATGTTGTTACTTAGATACCATGATGCTTAAAAAATTCTCATCTAATCCTATAGGATCACGTTGGGCCCCTCTACAGAAACCTCTCTCAATTTTCGCTATCTTGGAGTGGTTTTCTCATGGTGGCAAATTTTCACTTGGGAAAAAGTTGTCAAATGCAAGTAGTTGAAAGTTGCAAAGTGGTGCAACTTTTGTTCTACAATTTGTGTGACCAAACAGATTGTTCGAATGCATCTAGATGGATACATTTACACTAGGCATGGTTCTCTTTCACACCCAAACACACAGAATCGCTCCGGGCTACGTTTAATTGGTTTGATCCCTTAAGGGTCCAGAGTGCAAAAGGGAAGCAAACTTTGATGGGATATTACTCAAAAATCTTGATTCTTACAAACTCTCCATTTGAGCCTATAGGATCACGTTGGGCCCCTCTACAATAAACTCTCTCAATTTTTGTTATTTTGGAGTCATTTTCCTGTGGTTTCCAATTTTCACTTGATGGAAAAAGTGTCAAATGGAAGCAATGTAAAGTTGCAAAGTGGTGTAACTTTTGTTTTACAATACGTGTGACCAAACAAACTACTCCAATGTGTCCCAATAGGTAGGTTTACACTAGGAATGGTCCTCTTTCACACTCAATTATGCATAATTGCTTTGAGCTATGTTCAACCAGGTTGATTCCTTATGATGGCATGCAAAACAATTGAAAAGAGAAACATACACACAATGGTTTAGAAGTTTGAGTATTCCACACAAAAAGTGTATGATTATTGATGTAGAGTAGCTTGTTCCTCCATTTGATGAAGAAGGTCTAGTTCAGTGGTTTTAGTCATTATAATGTCAAATACGGCCATGATAGTCTATTTTGTAATCTTGCTTTTAGTTTTGAGTTAGTGTGGGGTCATTTGAGTCAATTATGTAAGTATGATAGGGAGTACGAATAAGAAAATAGCATTGGTAAAGGCATTGTAAAAGATTACTAAATTCAAAATTTAGGCCTTAAAATCAAGATTATACGAGGCGAAAAGAAGAAATTTCTTGAGAATAAGTTAAAATAGGTTGGAAATAGGGTGAGGTTGTGGAGTTTGATGTGTTCAAATGGTCTACAAGGAAAAGGGAGGTCAAAATTATGTTATGACATGATGCCATACTTGGGAAAAGATGGGTTTTGAATGAAAAAGAGAGGTTTGAGGGAGTAAAAGTGGGTAAAGTCAAGGGGCAACATAATTTGGTGGTCAATTAAGTTTGTGCAAGAAAAATGAAGTGTTGGAAGAGGTTTTGAGGTTGTATGACATCTGGATATGAGGTTTTCAATAAACCCTAGTGAAATTTGAGAAAAGTGAGGGTTTAGAGGATAGTGGGGTTAGAGGGCCAATCACGCCCTAAAAATTGTGGATTTTGTGGATTTGCAGACTAGTAAATGCTACCCAGTGGTGTTTTTCAATTGGAAGAGTGATTAAGAGGGTGTTGCTTTGTTAAATAGACCTATTCTGGGGTCTAGGACAATGTTGAGTCCATTTCTTATTTGTATTATAAATTATAACTTGCTTTGTCCCCAGTCCATTTCATATACAAGAAATAATATTGCAAAAAGTTGACATATAAATCTTTCAACGTGTTTATATAGCGACGCATCAAGAATATAACAATTCATTTTGCACTATTAAGATTATGTTGTGAAAATGTTTAAAGACTATTGAAGATAAATGTTTGTATGATAATGTGTCAAGAAGTTAACTACTTCATCTACTTTGAATATTATGTTTTGGAAGTGTTGTGAAGATTATGTATCCTTTACTTAATTGAGTTGTTCCAATCAAAGGATTAAATATATTGGAATCTTTTTATGAATCATTTCATGGAATACCAATTGAAAACGTGTTTTTTGCTTTTATATAAAGTTGTTTAGCATCAATCAATTAATATTCAATACAAACCATGAAGGACAAAAATGATCAATGTTAGGGCTAACCAATTAATAAGTATACACATGAATAAGTCAAGCATGTACATGTGAATAAGGGAAGCACAAGTACTCAAAAACATGTAAGCCTTGAAGTATACACACGAATACATAGTATACACAAATTAATACAAAGTATATGCATGAATACAAGGTATACGCATGAAAACACATAAGTCGCAAAGTATACATTGGAACACATGTAAGTCACAAAGTATACACATAAGTTGTAAAGTATACACTTGAATATACGTAACTCATATCTATTGAACCAACAATTTAGAATGCAAATATGGACACCATCAATAAAAAATATTTGTATTAACCAAATAGCCATGTAGGAATACATCAATATATGTCGATATAAGTATGAAATGTAGGTACAAAATAGCCATATAGGCATACAATGTCAAATATATCCAATACAAAATATATACAAAATTGCCACGTAGGCATACAACAAAGGCTCTGGAATCAAAAGTCATTGCTCTCCATGCTCATGAAATAAAATCTTTCCCTTTACTTGTTGATCGGATGGTGATGCATCTGTCACATGTTTCTGCTATGCTCGAGGAGTGCTCCTACTACTCCTCCTAGTGTTTAGTTCTTGGTGAAATTTTATCTGTTACAATAAGAAGTAAAGACATTAATATATAGAAATTACATTATAAAAAATGATATATTTAACAAAATAATCACTTATCGCCATCTAATGATCACTCTCCACAGGGGAAATATTCGCACGCCTAGGCTGAGGCATGCTGAAGCCCTGTATAAACCATCCAAATAGAAATTAAACTACAAATCAATAATGGTTTACTTTTTACTAACTAACATCTATAACAACGAATGTAAATTGAAATTTAGTAATTTGCCTCATACCTCCCCTGTCAGAGCCATTGAGGATTGTATAGCAGATGAAACACCGATCTCCATTTCCCTCATCACATTCAGAGGTGTTTCGGCTTGCAACATCTAAAAATAAAGCAACAAATTATTCAATCACAAAAACTACAATAGCGATCCAAGTCATGACTTATAATGTATGAGATAATAATTTTTTTTTTGAGAACTTATTGAACTATATATTTCTGACTATCATGCTTACTATTTTCCCTATCCATATCTTGTTTGAAAGGACGTGTTTTTAGGATTTTACCCATAACAGCAAGCCGGTGAACCATTTGATCAAATGCTTTCATAGACATACGATAACTATGGTGGCATAGAGAAGGCAGTGAATTGTTTGAAAAAATGCCTCAAAGAAATGGGGTCTCACGGTGATGGAATTCCATTACAAACAAATGCACGTCATGGCATTCCATCACCATAAGACCACATTTCTTTTAGGCATTTTTTCAAACTGTTCATTACCTTCTTTATGGTATTATTGCTTACTATTATGCTTTGATAGATATTTTACCAAGCATCCGTAGTTTGGTTGAAAGCACCTATTTAAGGCTTTTAGCCATAGCAACAAGGAAGTGAGTAGTTTGATAAAATGCTTTGGTACACATGTATGGAAAATGTGGTATCATAGAAAAGGTGGTGAGTTGTTCGAAGAAATGCCTTGAAGAAATGGGGTCTCATGGTGATGGAATTCCATTCCATCACCATGAGACCCCATTTCTTCAAGGCATTTTTTCAAACTACTAATTGCTTTATCTATGTTATTGCTTACTATTATGCTTTGATAAATTTTTTCCAAGCATCCATAGTTTGTCATGTAGGTGCACCTTTGCAAGCGCATGCCTCCACGAGGCAAATTCAGGTGTTTGAATTGGTTAAGGTGTAAAGGCATGGAATTCCAAGGGTCAAAGTAGTTGTAAAGGTTATTGAGTCATTGTAGGAAGTTGGAATGGTTGGGAAATGTTTAAAAATGATATGACCATCGATGTAAGTTGTTGTTGGAAAGGTTGAGTCTTTGAGGCATTTTTTCAAAAACATCATTGCCTTGTCTATTCTATTGCTTACTATTATTCTTTCATATATTCCTTCCAAGAATCCATAGCATAGATAGGGAAGTGAATTGTTTGAAAAGATGTCGAGCAGTAAAAAGTGGTATCATGGAATGCCATGACAAGCAAATTCAATTGGAAGTTGCTCCTAGACTTATTACTTATTCTATGTGAAGTAATTTCATCACTGCTTATGTTGAGTTTCTAAACAACTATATTGTAGTTGAAATTTTGTCATCTATCAACATCTAGTTATTAGTTATGGAATGTGAAGTAATGCTTTGAGTTTGAATGATGTGCAATGCAACATAATAAACGATATGAATATAAAATACACAAATCTATTAAGTATAATTCATTAGTTAAATTCTTTATTCTATTACCTGTGTGTAGGTTTGAGTAAATCCACTGGCACTGAGAGGTGTTCCCTCGAAACCTCCAATATTAGCCTGTTCAACATCCAAAATCATATATTAAAATACCATTCATAAAACAATGCTATTAACATGTAATAAATTTATAATTGTTTACTAGTTACATACCCCATCAATAGGTCTACTATAAAAATAAGTAGGTGCAAGGCCAATGTATCCAGTCTCAACACTGTGACCCTGCAATTTTATTAAAATCATAAAACTAAATTAGTTAATCTTGCATTTCAAAATTGAAATTTAATAAATTAAATTCAATGAACATGCTAAATTTTACTTGAGTATCAATGCCATACGCCTCATGCAAAATTTCAGCTACCCTCTGCATCTCCATAGCTATAGATGGATCCTGAGTAGCAACCTCCTAAGTGTTGGAGGGGTTATATGAACAAGTCACCCCACAAGATTGACACACATGGGTTTGAAGGCCACCACTCAAAGACTCCCCTGGATGGTGATATAGAATAGGGCTAGTATGTTGGATGACACTCTGAGTTAAAGTGTTGATCCCCTACAATATCTCTACGTCGACACTCTCCTTCACGACAGAAGGCATAACAACGTGCTCATGAGGCGGCCTAGCGAGAGCTCATCCCCCTTGCCACATAGGATTTGGCTGTGCACCGGGTCTATCCTGAGCTGACCCCCCACCTCTCCCCTGGAACTCCCTCATATCAAAATAATTGGGGATTTTGTTCAATATGAACTCACTGTATAGTTTCCTAAGGAAATACTGTGAGACTTCACAATTGTTGCATGGTGGGTAATCAAAAAACATGTACCATCTATCATAAAAATAGTTCCTAATCTATTGGTGGTGGCACCAATGAATAGGAAACCTCTTTGCATTGAGGGTAATATTTTGATTTGTGTGAGTGTCAACGAATAATGAGCACAAATCACCTTTTGTAATTTTTAAATCCTTTACATCTTATATGATAGTTTATCTGTGTAATAAGCCCTAGCCGTGTGCCTCCTATCTTTCCATCCAGTTATTTGTTTGCTAATTGAATCTAAATTTTTTAACATATCTTTCAATGAACTTGCCAAGGTCATTCTTTTCGTGGTTGAACCATTTGGATCACTCAACCTACTGATTTAATCCTCATTTTTTTTTTGTTGTTCTCAATTTCACTCATTAAATTTTGTTGAGTGTCAGGAGGGTGTTGAGTGATTGGTGGAGGAGGTTGTTGTTGTGGTTGATTTCATTGTTGAGGATTTTGTTTTTGAGGATTTGGTTGCTCTTCTTGTTGAGGATTTTAAGGGTTTGTAGGTTGATTTGCATCTCCTACAAATTCAAAAACATAAATATCAAATACAACCTAAAACTAACAAATTCAAAGAAAAAAGAAAACAATCCTTACCTCTCACACCTCCTCCTCATCATGACGCCATCCTTGTGAGGAAATAGCAACCGTTGGTGATTTTTTTTGCAAAATACCTCCTCCTATAATGTGAGTGCAAAAAATGGGGGTTTTGGCCACGAGCACAACAAAAAACACAGTCGAAATGCAAGAATGAATGTGCTTCACTTTTTTTTTTCTTTTAACATGTCATAACATGAGCACGTTATAATGTGCTCATGTTATGGGCTCATTGTGGCCAAGCCTCAGGGTCAACACACCAAGCCATAACACGAGCGTGTTATAATGCACTTGCATTATGACTTTTCAAAACTTTTTTTTTAAAGTGGCCACAAATTGGCTACCCATCTCCATGCACTTGCCCACCTATCACCAAGATAATAAAATGTGGTAGAAGAGAGTTTAAGTGGAAAATTGCAATAGAGAAGAGTTTCCAATAGTTGAAAAGAAGGTGATAGAACAACTAGTGTTGGAATTGTTGGATTTAGTATAGTATTTCAAGTGGATTGTGATGCTAGTGGTAGTGTGATTGGAGGAATTTTATCTTAGTAAGGAAGGCCCATTACCTACTTTAGTGAGAATTTGAATGGAGACAAGTGAAAGTACTCAATCTATGACCAATAATTCTATGCTATAGTGTAGGTACCAAGGAAATGGAGACACTATCTTCTACCTAAGGAATTTATCCTATACATAGACCACCATGCCTTTCAATTCATCATTATTCAAGGTAATTTGAACCAAATACATATGGAATGTGTAGATTTATTACAAAGTTATACTTTGGTTTTGAAACATAGAGTAGCAGTTCTAATAGCGTAGCTGATGCACTTAGCCGAAGATGTTTGTTGATGAATGAGTTAATGGGCCATGTTGTTGGTTTTGATGCAATGAGAGAGTTGTACCAGATGATCCATGTTTTAAGGAAGCATGGACTAGTAAGAGTATAGTGGAAAGGAACATGAATTCATGGTTGGATCGTATTTCATTCAATATAATTTATTATTCAAAGGAAATAAATTATGTATACCCAGGGGTTCAATGAGAGAGAACCTAATAAGAGAAAAGTTGTCATGACCCTGAAATTGCAACACTAAAAAGTTAAAACCCAAACATTAGAATACAAATAAATAGACAAAATAATAATAAATATTAAAATATAAATATAAATAATTTAAATATTATTATAATAATAATCTTTATAATATAATACTATAAATATTAAAGCATATATATAAAACAATAAATATATTTATAATAAATTCAATTTATAAATATATTAATATAAAATAATATACATTTTGAAAGGGAATATAATAGTAAATTGTAGCAATTCATGTTGTGGAAAACAAAGATTGGATTAAAAGGGAAACAAAACAGTTAGGGACAGGCATGTGACATCCCTCCCAATTGGTTGAGACTCTTGCTCAAACAACATCCACCCAACAATTTGTGGTATGATTAATTGTTAATAAGAAATCAGAACATGGTGGACAATTCCTGAAAAATGGAGTGATTTCTTCTATGACAAATTTTTGATAGCAGTAAGGGATACTATTAATAACATTAATTATCCCTTAAATTGATTAAGGAAAGCAAAGCTCAGAAATGACAATATTTAATTAGTATTAAAAAGCAACAATTAAAGGGAGAGGTAAGATATACAAAGAGGTGTGCCCCTTTTTAAGTTGTAAGATTAACACAAAAGACATATCCCTTGATCTAATCAGGGGTATTAAAAGAGGATGGTTTCCAAGCAATAGGAAGAGAGGAGAATTTGGGAAGTTAATACAGTTTCCTAAGTAGCAAAAATATAAGGAATATAAAACAAAAATTAGAAGAAGATTTAAGCACATATATATGGGACAAGGAATAAGATAGAAATAGGAGCATTTCCTTACTATAGTAGCAAATACATTAATAAGATATACTTAGATATGGAAGAAGAGATATGAGGGAAGCTTAGGAAGATAAATCTTCGATTGCTAGAAAGATATACCTAGGTGAATAGAGGAAGACACTCGAACACAACAATGCACAAGGGAACTCGTGCAATCCAACACAATAGACAGTTGTATCAACAATATATACATAATCAGGAGTATATTAGAACTATCATATATTTAGGTGTAATTTTGTCATTTATTATTTTAGGTTTATATAAATATGGCTCTACATAATAAAGGGATATTACATGTATATTTTCTTCAAGTGATTGTTTACTGATGTATACTTATTGGTTCTAAGATTTAATAAAGACGAATTTCCTATGATTGAATCAGAATTATGTTGATTGTCTAAAACCCACCCCATCGGTAGGGCCAGTAGTGAAGTGGTAGGGGCCAAAAGAGCCCACTTATGACCTCCACCCAATCCCTCAAGAAGGAGGGGCTAGGGGTGAAGTGGTAGGAGCCCAAAAATCCCACTTGTGATCAACGCCCAACCCCACAAGGTAGCAAGTGTCTTTAGGGGCTAAGGCATTGATGGGGAAAGAAAGTAAAAGTTTCCAAGGGGGAGGGTTGTGGTATACACCCTCTTAGGCTTGGAATATGGCTTTGGGCAGACCCATCATGTCCCTTCTCCAAATTTCTTAATATGTTTGTATTGTTGATAACCTTTAGATGTGATGCAATGGTCTAACCCTAACAAGCATATATACATATTTGCATATATTGTTCATGTCGTGAATACATGATTCCAATCCAAGATTACATTATTAAAGAGATATTTATTTAATAAGGTGAAACCCTAACCCTAATTTGTTGCAACTTGTGATCAATAGGCGAATTCTAGGGTAAATCAAGATAGGGGAAATTACAGTGGTATTAGAGAATCTGTTATACCCCATCTCATAATTACCAAGTTACTTTTACCTTCATTAGTAAATATGATGATAAATATTAATTGTGACCTAATGTGTTTGAAAGGGTGAATGGAATACTAAAATATGTATTATCAATCTTTATATGAATATGTTTAATGAATGTTGAAAGGAAATATGATGAATGAATGATTGATGCAATTTGATATGTTTTAATGATTCTAACTATGAAATGTATGATGTATATGATTATGTTGTTTTCAGCTAACTACTATTATGTTGTGCCAAGTTGAGCGCAGGAATAGGTCTGAACCTTCAAAAGAGAGGGGAAGTATCACTTAGGATAGGAGCTTGGTCTGGTAACCCTTAATAAGCCTAATTGAGCATGCACACTCATGTCCTAAATTGGGTTAGTTGAGTTGGGTTAGGCTGTGGACTCAAGTACTAACCTTTAATATTGTTTGTGCATGATTTAGAAGGGGTTATGATCTTGTTCTATGATTATTCTTGATTGGGGTGATTTGAATGACTTTGGTTTTAGTCTTTGGTTTCTTGATTGTTCTTGTTTTGATTTAAGTAATTGAGTTTTTGTGTTGTATATACACATGTTTACGTATTAAAGTGATCCTAGTATCTTGTACTGAACGATTCTTGCATGAATATATCAATGAAGTGGTTAATAGGGCAAGGCATAAATATATAGATGTGCATATATAGGGTTGATATTTATATATATATAGGGGTGTATGCATAAATTAGATAAGTATTATGTTTATGTGTGTATTAAAGTATAATATATATATATATATATATATATATATATATTGATAGCTTTGAAAGAGGAAATTATATAAGTAGATATGTGTGTGTGTGTATTAATATATTATTATTTCAATAAATGTGTAAATATGTTATTTAATATATATATATTCAATTGACATATGATGATTGAATAAATGTATGAAAGTAGCATGTATATGTATATTAATGGAAATATATATATGTAGAAATACGTAAATGATTATTTATATATATAGATGTATATATATGTATATATATTGTCATATTTAAATAGTAAATGCATATATATGGATATTAATGTGTATACATATATATATTGACAATGCTATATATATGAATATAATATATATACACTTGTTAATATGAATAGATTTTTAAATGATAAAATTTACAACGCATAAGACTATGGTGCAAACCATATTCAGAGTGAATAAAGCCAAGATGCTGAAAAGAATGTCATATTTTGCATAAGAGAGGAATATTTTGTGAAGGATAACATATAAGTCAAATAGTTATAAATTGCGCTTAATATTGAAGATAATGCACATAGGCTAGAGAGGAAAGTGCTGGTAAAGAAAAATATTAAGTGCTTGGACCAGTGCATACTACATATTTGTTGTGCAAATATAAGGCCAACGTTGCCATGCAAGTGAAGTGGGAAGCCAACGTTGCCATGTAAGTGAAGTGGGAAGCCAACGTGGAGGTAACAAAATGAAGACTAAGTCAAAACCAATGAACAAGCGTAGAAGTTAAGTTGTTGTCTAAACATTTTAGAATGAAGTAAATGTTGTTTAGAAACTTGTAGAATATGTCAACGGGCTACACCTATGAAGGTGGCACCAAGTAATAAGAAGTGGCACCATATTTGATAGAAGATGGAATGTAAAAGAAGTCTTTGAATTCATATAAGCCTATAAATAAGTGTTTAAACTCAATCAATTGCAAACTTGGCAGCATTTTGCAATGAAATTCAAATTAGGAAACCTATTTTGAGATTGTTGTCCCAAATATCAAGTCAACTCACCCATAAGGACTACCATGTGTTGCAAAACTATGAGTGAGTAATTGTATGAGGATGAAAGGTGGAAAAAATACTTACTTGTTTATAGCCTTTGGTTGCTCACAAATTAGTATAAATAGAGGTGTTCATTCTACCAATTGCTACATTTATCATTCTAATTATCTTGATTTTATTTTGTTGTGATTTCTGAGTTATTTGTAATTAGTATGTGAGAAAGTGAGAAGTGAGAAAAGGGTAATCAAGTGGATCTTGAAGGAGGTATCAAGAAAGCTTGAGAATACAAACTAGGAAGGAGGTTTAATCAATTGGAGCATTATACATGCATGCTAGTCTCTATACCTTTGTCATTTATGTTTTAAAGGTTAAATAGTTTTGGTTCATATTTTGAAAAGGATTGGTTTTAAGTATGGTGCGATGCACTTGCACATGATTGTATGTTTCTTGGATGTTTAATATGTTGAAGAAACCTATCATATTGGTTATACTTAAATAGAAGTGTATGTACCCTATTTATGGGAGGTTGTATGCATGAAATGATTTATACTAAATGTAGTATGTCTATACTTGTTAGATTACTTGTATCTCCTTGAAAGTAGGAAGAGATTCTTATCCCTAGGGTTAGGGTATATATGTGATGGTTATATCAATAATCAAAAATAGGATTGATAAATATACTATATGTTTATGT
The DNA here is from genome assembly GCA_007258455.2 of Sequoia sempervirens. Lineage (NCBI taxonomy): Eukaryota > Viridiplantae > Streptophyta > Pinopsida > Cupressales > Cupressaceae > Sequoia > Sequoia sempervirens. The sequence goes on from VDFB02047230.1 coordinate 459,864,165, forward strand.
TATCTTGATTAAGGGTCTATTCCTATTCATGAAATTCAAGAGGGCATATGTTCCGAAAATCCAAAGTCGTATGGAGAAGAGGACTTGAAGGTACAAACACAAACCCTTCTCAGGTTAATGTCCTCTAAATTTTATTCAAATGTCATGAACATTGTAAACATGAGAATATTTTAGGTAGATGGAAAGAGAGGTTTTGAGATTTGTTTATGATCACTTGATCTTTATATCACTTTAGATTGAAACCCTAGGTTGAGAATAACCTATTTGGTTGGGTTGTTTATTTGATCATTGATTGAAGTAAATAGGTTGGGATCAACCTATATGAATGAATTGACCTTTTGATTGTTGTTTATATCTTTGATCAAGAGTTATTTATTGTTGAAGTTTATACTTTCAATGGAAGTCATTTATTGAAGAGATTATACTTTTGATCGGATTCATTTATTGTTGAGATATACTCTTGAATAGAGACATTTATTGTTTAGATTATACTTTTTCAAATAGAGTCATTTTATGTTGTGACATTATGATTACTGTATGGTTGATTAGGTTATTCCTGGGGTCTGTTTGATCCATGGGAAATGGGATAACCTATGTATTTTGAGATACTTACTTAAGTCACCTTGATTATGAGATGTTATGTGGGTTATTCTTGGGATTTTTCTGATCCATGGGAAAGGGGGTAACCTAGGTATAGAGTATGAATGATCATTAATCCAAATAAAGCTAGGAAGGTGGGTGAACATGTGATGTCCACTCTAAGTTTTGAGTGATGGAAACTTTAGCCAAAGTAGTGTAAGTAGGCATTGTTTACACTGTCAGTTTCACCATGATTCATGCTTACGTACTAGGCCAGGATGTACATACATGTAGGGGGTTAGCCATTGTATGTTAGTTCTAGAAATATATAGGACACAACACTAAGCTCAGAAAAGGATATTGTTATGAGGTTACCAAACCAATCTCTTTTTCAAAGGGTAGGACCATCTTACTAGTTAGGTAGATGTGTAAGGGGGCTGCAGTAAGTCCATGGTTGGTGAAAAAGAACTTGAGTGATGCTTCTCCTCATCAGTTGGTGGCCAAGATTTGAGGGGGACTTTCTGGACCATTTAAGCTTGTTTAAGCTATGTTTGTAACCTAGGAATCTACCCCTATGGGAATTGTAAATATGATATGTGGAAAAAATATGTATCATCATTATTTGAATTAATGAAAAGAATTATTTTGTATGCAATGGGAAAGTTTGAAATATGTTTCAAATGTGCATTTATTATTCAAAGGGAAAGAAAAATTTCATTGCTCTTAAAGGTTAGATGCATAAACTATTCACTTGTGGGTTAAACATAGAAAATTTTACTATGTAGAACAATGGGCATGTTACATAATCTTTCTTGCTATCCTGTGTATACTTCATGTATTACATGTATTCAAATGCATGCTTCATGCTTCCTATATATGCTTCATGTATCACGTGTATTCATGTGTATGCTTCATGTATCACGTGTATTCATGTGTATGCTTCATGTATTACGTGTATTCACGTGTATGCTTCATACTTCCTATGTATGCTTCATGCTTCCTGTGTATAATTTATGTATTACATGTATTCATGTGAATACTTTACATACCTTGTATTCAAGTGTATACTTTATGGCTTACGTGTATACCTTGTGACTTACATGTATTCAAGTGTATACATTATGCTTATGTGTATTCAAGTGTATACCTTGTGACTTATTTGTATTCAAGTGCATACTTTGTAACTTATGTGAATTCAAGTGTATACCTTATGACTTGCATGCATTCAAGTTGTATGCTTTGCAACGTACGTGTATTCATGTGAATACTTTGTGACTTATGTGTATTTGTATGTATATTTCATGACTTACGTGTATTCATGATAATACTTTGTGACTTGCGTGTATCCATGAGTGCGCTTTGTGACTTACATATATTCAAATACATACTCTATGACTTGCATGTATCCAAGTGTATACTTTGCAATTTACTTTGTGTCTTACATATATTCGTGCATATACTTTGTGATCTACATGTATTCATGCGACTATGTGTATACCTTTCATATGCTTTGTGACTTCAAGTGTATACTTTGCAAACTACATGCTTTGTGAATTACATGCACTGATGTGTATACATGTATCCATGTGACTTACATATTTAAGTGTATACTTTATGACTTACATGTATTCATATGTATGCTAAATATGACTTAATGTATTTGTGTGTATATTTCATGCATTATTCACATATATGTTTCATGCTTCTTGTGTATACTCTATGTATTATGTGCATTCATGCTTTGTAACTATACTTTATGTATCATGTGTATCTAGGTGTTTGCTTCATGTAGGATGTGTCTTCAACAAGATTAATCCATGTATGTCTAGGATTACTTTATGCTAAAAACTTTTTCTGTCAAGATGCTTCACATTAACTTGAATTATTATTAGTATCAAATGCAATAATGAAAAGTTGTAACTATTGAAGTGAAAAGATGTGATTCCCCTCAAACTTAAAATATAAAAAAGAGAGAATTTTCCTTGAGAGAGACATCCATACTGGATCATTTGAAGAATTCAATTGAGAATAGAACCTTAGTGATTTTCACAAGTGAATTCAATTAGTCTCTCATGAAAAGTGATGATGTGAGGAGGGTTGTTACTCCTAATGTGAGAAAGGTTGTGACTCTTAAGGTGAAAAGTGGCGACTCTTCAAATATGAAAGACTACGACTCCTTTATAATGAAGGGTGGTGATTCATTTACTATGTAGGGTGGTGACTCATTTATTGTGAGGGGTGATGACTCTTTCAAGAAATGGATATAAAGGAATAAATTTGTCCAATAGATTCACCCCACCACCAACATATGACAAAAGGAGGTAAGGAAACCAAAACTCGAGATTGAAATAGGTATTAAAATCTAACTAAGTTAAAACACATGGTTGTACATGAATTGGCAAGACATCAAGCTCTTTCTCCAAAATGATAAATTGTGTTAGGTACAACTTTCACATAAACAAATAATATTTAGTACAATATATTCCTAACAAAATTAGGTATTTGAGTTAAAATTGAGATACAATAAAATTATTGCAAAATTCTATACTAAGTTACCTTAGGGGTCCATAACCCACAAATCCCAGGATCATTCTCATCTTTCAAACATGGGGATGAACTGATATTGTTTAAAAGAATCAAGTAAAATAAAATAATACTTTTCCAAGATATGAAAATAAAGTTAGTACCAAAAATGAAGATGGATATACCAAAAGAAAAACAATAAACCCCAAATCGAATTGGAAGGTAAGAAAATAATTGGATATTAGTGTAAACATATAAATTCAAGTCCTATTGTTTTGATTGCAAATGTTAAACTTTTGACTTGATCAATCTAATAATATTATGCTTAAATATTATTTGAAAAATATGTACCTAAAGGGTTATAAAATATGAGACAATGATAAGGAAATATATGATTGGAAGATTTTTTAAGATATTTTGCATTCCCAAGTGAACTC
>VDFB02047230.1:459867803-459898479 GCA_007258455.2 Sequoia sempervirens
TGTTTTGATTGCAAATGTTAAACTTTTGACTTGATCAATCTAATAATATTATGCTTAAATATTATTTGAAAAATATGCACCTAAAGGGTTATAAAATATGAGAAAATGATAAGGAAATATATGATTGGAAGATTTTTTAAGATATTTTGCATTCCCAAGTGAACTCACCTCAAACTTGGTTTGAATGATTATGTGAGATGAAGTATATACGTTATCTAATGAAAGTTATCACCTGGATCACTTACTCAAATAACAGATTGACCTTGCATCAAAGGATAAGATCTTGATATTCACAACACTCCCATGATGATAAATGATCCAACATGTCTTGGATTAGGAAATTGTATCATGGCCTAGGAGCCTTGAGGTAATGAAATGAGAGAAAAATAACAAATTTTATAGATTCCTAACTCTTGGCTTAAGGGATAGAATTGATCTTATTAGTAAACAAATATACTAACAACTACTCATTCAGGGACATAATTGTAGTATAAATTATAACAAGGCACCACAACAAAAACCAATTACACCACAAGGAGCAATGTTAAGAGATTACAAGTCTTAGTTGTGATTGCTTGAGGATGAGCAATATTGGGCAGCATGGACTGTCATGACCCCGAAATTGTAACACTAAAAAGTTAAAACCCAAACATTAGAATACAAATAAATAGATAAAATAATGGTATAAAGATTAAAAGATAAATATAAATAATTTAAATATTATGGCTATGTGTGGGATCATCATGGAAAAAACAAGCCCTTAAGTGGCAACGAAAATTCAGAAAAATCAGAGTTAGGCAACTTGACGTAAAAATTTGAATAAGTTATATATTATTTCAAAATAATGTAACAACAGAGTCTGTGGAAAATTGAATGTAGTTTCTAAACTACTAAGTTTATTTTTCTAAAAAATAAATCTATTTGGTAAAAAATTGAAATTTCAATGCAGTAGTACTTATCTAACCACTTTTTTTTTTTTTTTTAAAAGAAGGGGTAAAAATTTTATTCAATCAAATCCAAATTACAAGGCAAAGGCTAGAGGCCCACCAAATCAAGACCACCACCGGAACAACCAACAATAACACTACATATTCCTGTCTTCCACTAATAACCTCTCCAGGGTCCCAAGATAATCAAAAGGTAACTCATCCCTTCCACTAATATCCTATCCATCCGCATTCTTAGAGGTCCACTTCGCCAAACAATCAACCACTCTGTTCCACTCTCTAGGGATATGAAAAAAGGAGATGGAATCCACAGAACTGGATAGACTCTGAATCTATCTAACCACAGAGGCTAATTGCTAACTAACATCATCCAAACATTGGTTGTTCAACATATCCACAACAATCTGAGAATCTGACTCATAGATGATCCTCCTCCAGCCTAAAGAGCATCCACGCTCAACCACAATTTTAATAGCAAGGGCCTCCATCAGATTATTAGAGTGTTGACCTTTATAACTAGAGAAAACAAAAACCGCACCACCATCATTACCTCTACCAATACCCCCAACACTAGCATGACCAGGATTCCCACGAGAAGAACCATCAGTATTAATCTTTAGGACCCCCACCGGGGGAGACATCCACCTCCCATCCCGACAAAACTGTTGCCTGACCTAACGAGGCCTTCTTTCGGCAATGCATCCCCTTCTACTATCCCCCAGGTTCAAATTCTGCAAAATCGCAAGATCACCAGGATTAGTATTTTCAGACATCAAACTTAGCAGAAATAGTCTCCTAAAGCCTGCTAATTATCTTCTTCCACAATTGAAAACTTCCCAAATTGGAGCCACAAAAAACTCTACGGTTCCTCTCCAGCCAAAGGTTCCAGAGAATGAAAATAGGCCCAACAATGAAAATAGGCCCAACAGACCAGGCCACTTGCAGAAAAGAAGTCTTTGCTAGAGGCCTATCCAAACTCTCCCAAAAATCAATAAGGGAGGTAGCATGAATACAACCATGATGCCAAGCCTCCCACCATCTATGCCATATCTCTCTAGAATAAGGGCAAAGAAAGAACAAGTGGGAGGTACACTCCTCACTGTGCGAACAAAGAAGGCAAGTCTATCTGACCACCTTAACCATAATAAAATGATAATATTTTTTTATAAGATTTTAGATATAAGTAGAGGACTCATGTTTAGATGTGATGCATATTTTTTTGTAATTTTTTTCCAAGTAAATAATTAATTATGAATTTTTTATTACAAATTTTAAAAAATATAAAAACTCGTATGTCTAACCACCTTAACTTGGTCAAAACTTCATGAAATTCAATTTTTTTTTTAATCGTATAGTATGTGAAGCATTGAATGTGAGGCATGTTTTGGATTCAAAAAATGTGAGACCGTTTGAAAGATATAGATGTTTTTCAATCAGGCTATCAATCAAGACTTTAGTTGTAATTCTAATAGAAAATGAATAATAATTATTTATTCGATTCAAACTAAAGTATAATTTATATTGGTGGAAAGCTGAGAAGCTCCTTTACAAACCATTTTCGTTTCATCAATTTTGGGTAAAAAAAAGTTGTCAACCAAATGGGCGAAGTCTGGAAAAGCAAGGTAAGTTGTTAAACACGTTTTTTGTGGTGACTTCTTAGGATTGGCAGGTCCAAACCAAAATCCAAAGCAAGCTCGAGGCTAATCCCTAGGCATTAAATTTTGTGTCAGACATATCGGATATCCAATTCAAATTGGGGGATATTCGATTTGAACATATCGGATATCCGATTCAAATCAGATATCTGATTTGAATCCGATATGTTTTATATAGAGTTGCAAAAATGTTATACAATTTATAATATATGATTTAAAAAATGCAATAAAGTTTATAATTTATATATAATATACAATATAGTTTATAATGTAATATATAATATACAATTTATGATAATGTCTTACCGAATTATGTATTTAATATATAATATATTATATTATTATGTATAATATTTAAATATTATTTAAATATTTTAGTTAATGTATAAATATATATATATATATATATTACTAATATATAAAATATTTAAAAATATTATCTCTTTCCCTCTCTCTCTCCATCTCTCGCTCTCCCAAGTCTCTCACTCAATCACTCTTATCTCTCTCCCCTCTACCCTCTATCTCTATTTGACTCCCTCCCTCTCTTTCATTGACTCCCTCTATCTCTCTCCCCTCTACGCTTAACCCTAAACCCTAAACATTAAACCTTAACCTTGAAACCCTCTACCCTCTACTCTCTTTGTCACGTCTCAGACTCTGATGTAGGCGACTTTTGGTTTTCTATGGATTTGTTATATGATCTGATGTGTGTGGTAGAGTAATAATGAATACTATGGTGTTTTGGTGTGATGAAATATGAAAGTGTTTGCTTTAAATTATGAAAATTGAATAGTATTGAATGTGTTTCACTTTGAAAATGAAGCCAAATAGAATAGAAGTATTTGAATTAATGTACTATATTGTTTTGATTTATATCTTTATGGGATACTAATCTAGTTTATTGTTGTGTGCCTGAGTGCACTTGAGATGCAGGTGGTGAAAGACCAAGGGTGTGATTAAGGAGAGGAGGTTAGCTTCTTGATAGGATAAAGCAGGATGTTCTCTTGATCACACACGTGCACTTAAATTCATGTAGATTACATTTATGAATGATAATTTTGGCTTGATTGTTTTGATTGTCCACAAAATAAATAATGATTAGTCAAATTAAATAAATAGTGAAATATAAGAATAATAAAGTAATTTTTTTTTAATTATAATTAATTATAGATTTTGATTTAAATGTCTATGCATGATAAAAATCTGAGTAAGTATTCTATTCTTCTTTTAACTTGTGTTAATTTTTGAGTTAATAAATTAACTAATAGTTAGAAGATATTTATTTAATTATTGGGTAAATATTTACATTGTAAAAATTACAATTAGTTTTGGGGTAAATATTTTCCAAAAAAGGGATTTATTTGTAACTAAATTGAATATTATTTTATATTTTTCATCTAAGCACAGGAAATGGAAAAGATAAGTTGTATTTTATTTTTATTTTCAAAATCTTTTCCAAGATTTGGTTAGAAATCATGAAGGGAAAAAATTTAAAAGAGGGAAAAAGTGGGTAACGAAAAAACAGACCTTTCTTGATGTTCTTGAATTGCATTGCACAAATTCACTTTCATGGCTACTGGATAGATTCTTGTCTTTCTTTTTAGTTTCCAATAGAATAGAAAATAGAAGAACAGGAAAAAGGAAAGGAGAAGAGGAAGGTCTTTCAAGAAGGGAACTTTAGAGAAAGCAAGAAGAGGAAGTGGCAAGAGACATCTTCAACTGTCAACAAATTATCCAGGTTCTTTTTCCTAATTCTCTTTTATTGCCTTAAGATTCCAAATGAGAGAAAAGAAATTTACTATGTTTTCAAAGATTTGTTTGTGAAAACCTCTATGGTTGTGTTTGCTAAGCAAAATACTTTGGTGAAATATGCCCGTTCTTTTCAAAATTCTTTATAAATTTATAGAAAATTTCGTTTGCAGTGTCTCTGTATTTTATTTTCAGAATATCATTTATTTTTTTTGAATAAATCTTTGAATAAATTTTGTGCCAGATTGTTTGATATTAATATATATATATATATATGTTAAAATATATATATATATATATATATACTATATATATATATATATATATATATATATATATATATATATATATATATATGTTAATATATATATATATATATATATATACAATAATTTTTATAGGCATATATACATATATCTACATATGTTTGAAGAAACTAATTTATATTCGCATAATAAAACGAGCTTCTTTTTTTATGGGAATCGCATTCAAATTTTTATATAAATCTGTGTCTTTGTTGTGGTAAGGGGGGGCTAGGATTTTCACCAGTCGTGCCCTCCCCACAAGGGAAGGGCTGCACTGTGGGGGATAGCGCACCTCCACAGGCCATGGCTTGTGGAGGAGGAATTTCCCTCCACAAGAAGTGACTCCCATATGGGGGGGCGTTAGCCCTGCAAAACTATACACTACCATTCCTTTAAAAGCTATGATTCAATATTTAAGTCAGCTCCTTTATCTGAAGATTTTGTTGTGGAAAATATACGTATAAATAATCAGTTTGGTAGTATATACATATGCAATATATATATATATATAATGAGTACCTTGATTCATAACAATGAATAGTGACAGTTGGAGCCTATCTCAGTCATAGTCATAGCTCCGGGATAAAAAAGGAAGAAAATTCAGTCATCATAGCTTCGAGTCGGTCCAGTGTTTGTGTTTGGTCAGTTGTTTGTATCTATCTGGTGGCTCCCTCCACCTCCGAAGGAAGGAAGGAAGTGAGGATGAAATGCCAGATCCCAGTCCAAAGAGGTGTGACTATCTATAGCTCATTCGGGGGGACCTATCTCCCTACTCTCTATAGTCTCTTAAACTTCAATCAATCTATCAATCAATCAATCCTGTAGTCAAGTCACCAAGGCCCCTTAGGATTGTTGGGTCGAGTGGTTAGCTACGCCTCAGATAAATATAGGGCCCCAATGGTTCATGGGGAATTATAGGAGTCGAGCCACTGCTTTGCTGCTTTGGATAGAGTAATAGAGTGGAGGTTTTCCCTTATAGATAGCGGTGAGATGAATCGAACCTAATATGTGTATATGGCCGCATTATATGTACCGATACTGGTGGACCCCCATATAGATATAGGGGGGTTCGATGAACGGAGGTGTCCCCCCTATATATAGTGCTCTTCTCAGAGGAAGGCCTTTTGGGTGATGTCAACTCTCTATCCTGGGTGGGAATTGGATATAGCTTAGCTCATGCCCATATATAGATAGGGGCCCTGGACACATGTCCTACATCGGCCTGGCTAAGGTCGGTATCATACTCCCATAATGCATGACCTGAAAGAGAACTCGGATCAAAGATGGTCTTGAGCTGGGAGGTCACGTACTACGGTGGCTGAGGTGACTGATTCTTGTCAACTATAGTGCTCCACTTCCAATAGCAGGGAAATGAACTATTATGCAAACTGGAAGTATAGAGTGGAGCCTAGTTATGGGTTCCAGGCGGGAGCTGGGAAAGGGGAAAATGGGGGATGGCCCCGCAGAGGGCGGAACCACGACCCCTTATAATAGTAGGGGCCCCCATGCATGAAAAACCCTTATAATAGTAGGGGTCTGATTCGAGGGAACCATGACCAAGGGGGGGGAAGAGGGTTCACCTGATGATGACTCCTCGTGAGCTTACGCATCCGAGGTGGATGTCTCCATGCTCACAAGAGCCTTCAAACTAGGAACTTGGGTTGAAGAGGGTTTGAATTCAGGGGATAGGGGTTATTTATTAGGAGTAGAGAAATGCAAAAATTTAGGGTCCCACCCAACTATATCTTCCCAGGACCCCCAACTAGAATTAGAGGAGGGCGGCACAGGCGTGTGTGGGAAATGATATATAACTCTCCTGGTTTCTATAGTAACCTCCATGTGAACATGAAATATAATAGCAGCCCTCTACATGCATGCACCTAAAGGACAATATAACCCCCCACCCCCCCTACTATTTGAAGGGGCCTACTAGAGGTTGCACTCGATTCTATATGTAACATGTCCACAATGACACCTACCTCCCAGCGGGGAGTACACCTGCTAGAGGTTGCACTCAATTCTATATGTAACATTCCCACAACAACATCTAAATCTTTCTTAGTGATGCCTGCTAGAATAAAGGGGGCCTCCCAACCACCCCAGCCTTCCACCCACCCCTACTATCCCTCCCTGGTGAATAGTAGGGACCCACCTGATGATAGTTGATAGTTGCAAGAACATGTTACGTATAGAATCTGGTCACATCAAATCATCCTAGCACATCTGAGAAATTCCATTGATCTGCCTCACATCGATCTCCATCTTCTGCACCACCCCCCTACAATTTGATGGTTCTATGGAGCAGATGATTATGAGGGAACAACACTCCCCCCTACAATTCTATGGAGCGGATAATTATGGGAGAAAAATTTATAGTTAATGGCATCAGTTCCCTACTATTATTTTTAAGGGGACCTTTCTCGATTCTATATGTAACATGGGCGAAAATAGAAACCCCTTCCCCCCCAATCTATAGTTTTCTAGGGTTCGACTATAGTTTTATAGGGTTCAGTTGGGGCTAGATTCTATACGTAACATGGGTGGGTGGGAGTCGACAGTTCTAGCAATGGCTCGAGTGCAACCTTATTAATGAACTACTCAAATTTATTATTCTAGCTTAATCTAGCAGGTTATTCTAGCAAGCTGATGCCATTACTCGAATCTAGTCTCGCAACGTCTCGAGTTCCCTTAATCTTCTATGGGGAGCCCCACCCAATTCTATAGGCATGACTCACCTTACCCCCTAGCGAATTCTAGGGGGCTGGGATTGATTAATTGAATGCTCGCCCATAGCGTCAAACTAAGCTAAAATAGTTAGTTTCTACCTCAAACTGAGCTAAAGTAGTTAGTTTCTCAGTTTAATTTTTCAAATGCATGGCATCATCTCGCTCACTTGATCCGAATAGAAACGAAGGATGGGATGGTAGGGGCACTCAACTATGATTCCAATAGCCACAATAATAGATAGTAAGTTCTCCCAGATATTTGATCTTTCATTCAATACAAGGGCTGAACCCTTCTCAAATTGAACTGCTCTCCCTCTCAAAGATGCTTTCCAACCCCAATAGCGGTGGTATCTAATGAGTCATGTCAATATTTCCTAGGCCCCCAACGAGGGGATTGGTTTTGTCCCGCTCGAAGGAAGGGTTGACTCTAGAACATCATCAAATCAAATAAACCGTTTCGAGTGTGATTATATGTCACTACACCGGTGAAGTCAATGGATTAGGTGTTACTACCCCGTCCCACCCATTATAGATTAGGTAGAGTAGGGCCCAAGCCAACATAAAAAAGAGACATTCGACTAGATGGCTCCAAAGGCTTATCTTCTCAATATTGACTAGGTGGCCAGTCAAATAAGTGGATCCATACCCATGCTTCAGATCCATTGCTACTACTAAAACTCCTCTTATCGAAATGAGGTATGAGATCATAAGTTCATTCATCTGCCTCCTGCTACCCTATACCCCCCACCCAACCCCACACACATAACTATCGTCACTGGTCCTTCACCTAGCCTCTCCTCTCCTATTCAAATTTCAATATCAAGTTCTTTATTTGAATGAGGGAGTTTGACCTGCCTGAGTCGTACTACTACCAATACTGTTGAATCAATCAATGAATGGATCCCCATGTCATCTCTCTCCAGATGGAGGATGATAACCGGGCATTCAATTGTTGGTCTCACTGGGTGTCCTTCTATCCTTCACCTCCGGTGTGGGAGACCAGAGATAGTTGAAGGAGATGGCGAGGGTGGTGAGAATTATAGCTGAGGAGGAGAGCTAGTAGATAGAAAGCTTCCATTCGAACAATGCTTCCAACTGCACCAACCAAGTTTCGCTCTTGACTAAGGCTCCACCATGGGGGGAGGCTATAGATTTCTCTACCACTGACCATATGTGCCTTAGAGCACCCACCGGGGAGGTGGGAGCTATAGGGGCCTTAGGTGGGGTTGGGATCGACTTGAGGCAAGTCTATCCTCCCATGAATAGAATCTACCTCCCTGAAGGGCTAGCAGGTTGTGCCTTCAGCATCGACCATATGGCCTTAGGGGGCCTGGGTGAACCCAAAGGGGGGTGGGAAACTATAGTTATGGGGGCTTACATTGTCGGGTGGGCGACCCCTACTATTCTATGGGCTAGTTCAACACTATAGCTAGAATTCCCACCCACCTTGTAGGGTGGGAGTTCCTAATCTATATCCAGGTGGGAGGGAATCAGCTGGGTTCCCTAGAACTTACTATTCCCTCCCACCCTAAAATTGGGATGGGAGCTCCAAAAGCAACAAAAATGAATAGATTTGGCATACATAGAAATAGCAAGTAGATTTTGCTTCTAAAACTAGGTGTTGTCGCCAATAATCAAAGGTCTAGAATTAGTTTCTGGGCTTGTCAGTCTGGTTCAACAATAGAGAGGAGAGGGGCCATGCTACCAAGAGATAAACTTCCAACTCACCACCATTTGGTCACACCATGCAAATCTCGTCTACAATTGCAGATTATCGCCCAATCACAGGATTTCTTTCTTGACGACCTGTATCCCCCACCCCAATCAGCAGTCTTTCAACTAGTCCCACCTTTCGGCCCCCGGAATCCTTCCTTCACACCCTCCCAGTCGGTACGGTCCTATCTTGCTCCATCCATCAGGAGGGATCCAAAGATCCAGGAATGTAGGGAAGCTCAACCAGCCAAACCATTAGATAAGGAATGGAGGAAAGCCCACCCATCCAACCATAGGGAAGCTATTATAGTGCCACAATCCCACCTATCCTCATAGTGAGCAGCAATTTTCTCTCCCATCCCACCTGAAGTTCAGTAGGAAGGCCCAGGAAGGTCATCCCAAGACCCCACTATCCTATTTTCCTAGGGTGGGAACTATAGGGATTGGCCAACCCTTGAACCCTTACTCAGCAATGCCTCTTACCTTCACCATCAATAGGTTATCTCCCACCCATTAACAATACGTCAGGATCCATAGAATAGATAGCTTGGGATAGAGAAGTAAGTTAGGATAGATAGCTTAGAAGATGGATAGATCGATAGATCAATAGCTTAAGATAGACCGGTTGGGATGGATGAGGATAGATGGGATGGGATGGATTGAGTTGTCTATGGATCGAGGGACTGACAGATCAATGTTAGCTGGGGGGACGAATTAAGTTTGGTTGGCTGATTACACCAGGGCGAGACCCCAGGGATGGATAGATTCAGGGGGTGTTGATTTTGGGATGGATAGATAGATCTGGGGGTGCAAATAGAAAGTCCAAGATGTATCTCAGTATTGGGAGGCTTCACTTACCCACCCAACAATAGTTTTTTGCACAGTAACCGCCGCTTCCACCTAAACAATTGACTTTATTCTCCTTAGAAGGATTATGTGGGGGATAAATAAGATGAGGCTCTGAAGTGCGTAACCTAGGGAATTTTTTTTCTTTTGTAGATGACCATACTCATGACATAACCGACATCGAAAGGGAAGAGCCTCGTAGTTGAGCTACTACACCCATGAAGAAAAACCCACACAAATTTCCAAAGAATCTGGAAGAGGGTTACTCAAGTCAATTTCAACACAAATGCAAGAAAAAGTAAGTAGCTTTTTGTCCAATGTTTGCTGAGAAGGACCCATCGGCTTTCCCAACAACAAAGCAACCATATGCAAAATGTCATTCCTCCAATATTCAAACAAGACCCAAGGGAGACACAACTAGACAAGAAATCGATTCGGGAGTTCCTTAGAAGGATTAAAACCAACATTTTATGGCTTGATGAACAAACCAATCTGGTTATGAAAATAAGCCCTCCCTTCAAAAACTTTGTTGTGATCAACCATGCAATTAAAAATGACCATAAAAAATTACTGGCCATTAGCATCACTTCCATTTTTCCTTCTGAGTTCCAAATCTGTCTAGCCCAGGTCTCCAAAAACGGAAGAGATACCCGCATCCCCATAAATTTTTATATTAAACCATACCTCAAAAAATACTTAACATCTTTTGTAATTGAGTCAGCTTGTATCACCAAGACTGTCCTATCTTGGCTCCTCTCCAAACATCCATTAGTTTTCAAGATACAATGACCCCTAGTAAGAGGCATCCCTTCCACCCTAGAAGCCTTATTCATGAAATTACTAGTTGTAGTAAGCTTTGATGAAGATGAGCTATTCGCATGCAAAGAAGCCCAAAAGTCCATACTTTGATTTAAACCAAATGGTTCACTTGAAGTCAGTCTACAAGAATGATGCCAAGAAACACCTCCTTGAAACTCCCCAAAACCCTAGCACCACCCACAGACAATGAATAGCAAAAACCCACCAAAAAAAGCCAAAATAAAGCAACCCCTACCTTGAAAGCCAAAAACAACCCACCCCTTGCTGCACATACACCATTGAAACCCTTACCCAACACCACTGTATGCATGCACAAAGGGAGAATAACATGCAGGCCGCAGACTTGCAACATCCCTGCGTTCACCCCAACCATCCAAAAATCAAAATTCACATTCCAATATATGGGTGCTTTAACACCCAATCAATCTAAAAATCATTTGATAAATCCCACTCACAACCTATTTTTAATTTTTCTTTATTTTTCCCCTTTTGTGTATATATTTTTATCATTATTTGTTGAGGTGGGTTTATTAACATTATAATTCTTGCTACCTTAGGAATCTTATAGAATATTGTTATGGTAAACATCTTGATTTTGAAGGTTGATTTGATGCACCACAAACATTGTCAAATTATGACATCATATTTCTATATTTTTATGAGGGACGATTATCACTTTGAAGAAATTGTCTTTTGCTCAAAATCTATTATGAATTAGAAATTACAAAAATATGTCCTTGTGTTTAAGGTCATCACTCACCATCAAAGCACAAACACTAATAGTTATTGATATCATTTATATTTTGTAACAATGAAAAGTTCTAAATAAACAAAATCAACAAAAAAAATCATATAATATGGACCCGTAGGGCCTAGATGTCTTACTAATCAATATTTATAAAAATGAAACCAAATTAGTAAATAAATACATAAAATAGGATGAATCTTATATTATAAAATAATAAACAAATTATCTCTTGTCTTTTCTAATTTGCTAATGTCTGGAGTTGTATATGGGTCACTACAAATAGAATTTAAGGTAGCAACTAGACACTGAACATAAAAGAAATAAAAAAAGGAGTCTAAAACAAAATTCTACAAAGGAATGTAAAGATTTAATAATGGCGTTAGTCCGAATCAAGAGAAAAAATAAAATCAAAAGATTAATTCAAAGTTTTGATTGTATTTATATGAATTTGCATTTAGGAAATCTCAAATAATTGAAAAATGGAGTACATATTTGGAAAATTTTGTGTGATTGTAAAATGGTTCATATAAATATAGGGGTATTTGAACCGTAACAAAATATATATTATGATTTTCAAGGTGATTATGGCCCTATAATTAGGATGGTGTTGTAATGGTATTAGTAAAATTATAATTGATAAACGATAAAATTTTAATGTTATTGATGAACCAATTTAAACATGTAACTAGAATTCCAAGTGATTCCCCATTACAAATGCATAGTTTGTAATGGAAAAAAGTTACTTATAAATGCCTCATAAATAAATTGGTGGTAATTTAACATGAACTTGACTGATAAATTAGAAAATTTAACTGATTTGGGTCCCTAACAGTTGGCATTATTTTCTAAAATTGAATTGGCCTATGGGTGCTACCACAATAGTGCGTCTCACTTTTGGGACATGCTGATTTTTGCTTGAAATCACCTTTTTTTTATAGAAAAACTAATGATTTAAGCCTTGAGAGGTTTCATCTAAAGGTTTTTAATTGAAGAGGGATAGATAAGACCCCCTTAGATCAAATCCCATTGGATATAACCCCTTTAGTATTATATCATACCACAATGGAGTCTCCTTTGCAACTATCAAAATGCTGGCAAAAAAACACTTTTTCTTTACCTTTTGAGGGATTAAATAATGTAATTAGAAATTATATTTTATAAGATTGTAGCCCTCGAAATGAGCTTTCGAATAAGTATAGTTTTGATATGTTTTCATTTTATCATGTATTTAATTTTCAATATTTACTAAACATAGGCTTTTCTTCAAACATCAAGCTCTTCGTTCTGCAGAGGTTGAAAAATAGTAATCCATTATAATTTTTTTTCAAAAATTACCCTTTCCCTAGGTATTGATGTCCTTGTTTCACCAAAATAAAAATTGGATTTCGATATATACACAAGTTAGGTTGGATGACACACATGCACGTCCAAATTATTAGTTATTGTGACTTCAAAAATTAATTAAAAAAATATACGTAATAAAATATTATGAAAAAATATCCTTTCCCTAGATATTGATGTAACTGAGAATCTATATTTCAAAAATTAGAATTTTATCCTCTATAGATTTTTTTTTATGTTAGACAACACAAACATGAGTTTTTGAAAAAATATTGTTTTATGATCAAAACTAGTTATTAAAGGAGATGTTGAAAGATTCATGATTTATTTTGGATTTTTTTTTATAAAAAATTAAGAATATACACACAAATTTTTACAAATCACTAGTTCACATCTTCAAATTCTTAACATTTTAGCTACTATAGGTCTCAAAAGATGAATATTTAGATAAAAATATTGATGTAAATGTCCTTGGGAAAAAAGTGAGACACAATATTGTGATTTCACCCCTATACGAACTATTTGCCACTAAAAAAAGCTACCCAAAGTAAGTGGCCCCAAAACCATGGTTAAATATAAAAAACCCATGCCCCTATATGCAATTATGACAATACAAGATATATTCCACTCACAAATACATATTTGACCTTATTGCTCTAATAGGCACACATCCCTAAGTCTAGTGTCCTACTATGAACATGCAACTAATGAGGGTCCCATCATGATGATGAAGATGCTTCACTATTCTCTATGTAACTCCCCAGTGCTACATTAGAGAGAGATGCTCAATAACTCATATGATGATGACCACAACCTCTACCAAATATAACCTCTATTTTTTAATGCTATTACACCAATTCCAAGTCCTAATGAATAATAATATTTAAATAATTATCTCTTATATTTCCCATGGATGTCTAAGTACCCATTCAAAGAAAGTTGGAGACTCATGCATATGATTGTAAGATTAATATCACGCCTAATCCTATTAGTAGAAACAATATATATAGTGGGAGCTATGAAAGTGCTAAGTGGAGTGGTAATAGGAGGGGTTGATGTGAAAAACTACATATGTGATGTAGGTATGGTAAGAAGAGTAAAATAAAGATGTAGGTTTTAGTGAGGAATAAAATTAGGGGAAATTTGGGAGGAGTATACACCATGAGATGGGAAAATGGTGGAAGAAGGCATGGTTTTGGAAGAAGGGATGATATATCCACTAGTCAAAGAACTAATCAAGGAAACCTTGGCACTAGTGGTTTGTAAGATCTCTAATCCATATTGTTTGTTAATAAATAGGTTAGGAATTATGTCGACCAATTGTGGACTCTTAGCATTAGCTAGAGTAGCAAATTCTTGTTAAGCAAGTTCTCATGATTGTAATATTTAATTCCATGCTCATGATTAGGAGTGATAATGGTACCTATGGGAACATCATCAAGAATGCCATTTTTTGTAGATTGAGCCATATGAGGGTTTAGGTGTGCGCTTATTCACAAAGAAATATGAGGTAGAAAAAAATTCCACATGCAAATAACTCTTAAATCCATAAACAATAGAAAAAATGATGTATGGGCTAATATAAAAAAAAAACTAAAAAATAGTGAATAATTATATTTAAGAGAAACTTGAAATGCAAACCCTAAAGGTCAAAACAAGTGTGGATAAGGTGAGAGAAAGAATATCAAGAAATGAAAATCAAACTCTAGATGAATAAGGAAATTGATTAACACCCATGAGCACAATCAAACTCTAGGTAAATCTATTATGAGTAATAAACTATCAAATATGAAAACCCTAGATATTTATTCAAATATGTTGGGTTTATTGAAATTTTGTGGGGAAAATGTACAATTCACATAAAGTTTTCCCTAGTAATAATAAATATGGATCATCATCAAACTAATATAGAAAAAAGAGGTTGGACTAATAATATAGCTAAAATAAATGTGGAAATTTGAATAAGATGATAAAGGGGCTTAGCTCTAGGATTTATTATGGATAAATGATGAGTTCCATTTTAGAATAATTAGTCATTATCATAAAACTTATCTACCTCAATTTGATAAGTGTCTCAATATCCAAATGATACATAAACTATCATAGATCAAACTTGTACCTTGTGGGATTGAGCTTAATTTGGGATGCATGAGAATAATCTAACATAAAGCAATCTCCTAAATTTTATTCATATTTGCTAGTTCAATATTTGGGAACTCAATGTAGTGTTTATAAGTGCATTTGAGGAGTTTTCTAACTCAATAGGAGGAGTTCTCCTAGGTCAAACTCCTTGGTATACCAAATAAACAACAATGAAAAATATAAAAAAAATTTGCAACATTGTAGAAGACCTATATGTTTTTGAAATTGGGTAAAACAGATTTTGATGGGATCCAGAACCCAATACAACCAAAAGCCAAACAGCTTAAACAAGCCAAAAAAGCCAGACAGCAAAAAAGACAGCCTGCAGTCAGCAAAAAACCAGCTCACAAACAAACACCATTAAGTTTTACAATTAGAGTTTCATTTGTTGGAGCAAAGATTCATATCAAAAGAAGGCCCAGAGGGTTTAGATTTTTTTCCAGTAACAGTAGTCTAGCCTTCTTCAACTTGTGTTGCCTTAGCCTGCCAAGCCAACCCATTAATTTCTTGAGGATGAAAATCCGCAACCCGGGAAGTAATATCAAAGTTCGCCTTAATAGGTGTGGAAATAACCGGAGAGCAATCAGAGGTTGGAAACAAAGCTCCATCAGTAGCGACAGAAACCGGTCTAGTAGTATTCTCAATATGGTTAATCAAGACCTATATGTTGATGATGATGCAAATTTAATTCTTTTAATACTATTGAATTTGAAAGTAAATATTCTATTATTCTCAAATTCCTTCATCATGTGGTTTAGTGCTAAATCAATGACTTTAAATACTATGACATAACAATATCCACATGAAAAGATGTGTTAGGTTGGCTCACAAGAACTAGTGAAAAGGTGTGGGAAGATTTAGATTTGAACTTGAAGCTTTGAATAGTAAAAGTATTTAATGTTCTTTCCAAGGCGCCTCTACCAATAATTGATTGGGAAGAACAAGAAATAATAGATTTGGAAATAATCATGCACTCGGTGGTGCAATGTACAAAGAAATGGCTAGGTGATCAAGTGGCTCAATTAGATCAACAGGGCATTGATATAACATATGGAGAGTTGGAGGAAGAAATAATTTTGGAAAGTGGAATAGAAAGTGAGGCCGACGCTAGTTCATTAGGTGAAGCTCCAAAGTCCCCACTCTCTACTAGATCAAGGAAGAGGAAGGAGGTACCATAAAGACAACCAACTAGAAAACAAAGAGTATATACCAGGAAGATAGTGGAAGGGAAAAGACCACCAAAGAAGTCGAAGAAGGTAGGAACCTTTGTTCCAGATATGCCAACCATAAGAGAGGAGCCCTCTCCTCCCGAGGAGGAAGTAAACCACAATCACCTCCACCATCCACTACACCACTACCATTTTCTTCCACTCCACCTCCACTTCTCGTGTCGTCTCCACCGACTGTGGACATCTCCTTCCACCTCACTTTGACCACTTTGACCACCTTCGTGGTCGTGATTGATTCTTACGCATCAACCTCATCTCCCCCATCTTCCTCTTCGCTCTTGACTCCACAACCCATTTTCTCCACCTTGCCATCTACTATTTCTACTATCACTTTACTAGAGGCCTTCGTGGCCTATTTGTAGGATATGCCTTGAGGATTGTCTGAGACTTTGCTAAGCTTTTAATGACCCAATTATCTGCCTCCCTACCAACTCCTCCTCCTCCTACAAAACCATGAAATATGGAAGCCACTATTGAAATATGGGAAGAAATGTAGAAGAAAGGAGAAGAGCAACTTGAAGAAGCAACTAGTGCAGTTGAAGAATCTACAGGTTCTGATCATGATAATTATTATGAGCACATTGATGAAGGATTAAAAATTGTCGATTTGGATGAAGTAGCTTCAAATGATGAAGGAAAGAAAACCCCAAAGGATGGATATATGAGTGGGTTTGGTGAGCATTTCAATGTAGAAACATTAGATGAAGAAAATGATGAAGAACATAATGATGAGGATGCTCGAGATGCAAACCTCGGTGAAGGAGAACAAAAAGAGGAAAATAAAATAAAGAAGAGCTCCAGGAGAGAGAGAAAGATGAAGGTCAGCATAATAAGGAGATGCACTTGAAAAAGGAGGATGATATGAGAAAGAAATGAAGAAGAGGAAAATATTAATAAAAGGCATGTTGAACTAGAAACAAAAACCAAGCATGGAAAAAGTGAAGAGATAACACAAGAAGAGGAGAATATTGAACAAAGAAATGTAAAGTCTTCCCAAAATCAGAAGTTGAGCCTAATAAAGGGAAAGGAATAATGCAAGAAGAAGAGCATGTTGAAGAAGAGAAGAACGTTGAAGATGCTCCGAATCATGGAGAAGAGGAGGAATTGAAGGATCATGAGGACACTGAAGATGAATTCAACACTACATCCTCTGATCAACAAACAGAAATCCCTTTGTGGCTAGAGCAGTAATTGAAAAGCAAGGCTCCAATGCTATAGGATCCAAAGGCTCGTTTAGAGGCTATATTGGCACATTTTCAGATAAATCCCAAGGAAAGGAAGAATCCTAAGATCAAATAACATATCACCACTAATGCATCAGGCTCCCACATTCTACAAGTGGCCATGCTAGCAGTAGAAAAGGATGTGAACATAATACATGCTGCAGATTATCCAATAACATCCATTAATATTGGTCTTGCCACATGAGCACAAAAAATTGATGAAATCTAGGGATTTGTTACCAACATTTTGAACCAGATGGATAAAGATCACATGACCAAAGAGGAATTGAAAGCACAGGTGGCTGAATTAACAACATTTATTCAACAATGGGCCACACCTAGGGATGAATCCCCAACAAAATCACCAACAACTACTATTTTATCAAAGGAGGAGATAAATAAAATGGAGAAAATGAGGACTTCGACCAAGTCTACTTCTGACTGGTTCAAGAAGGTAGTTGGTATGGGCAACAAGGTTTCCCAATACATTGTTGATATGCATAATAACTTCCTAGTTTTGAAGAATGAGATTGAAAAGGTAATGGAGGACTGCAAGGATTTTCACAACCTTTATAATTTGACATGTCCAAAGTTGCGCTGCACACAGAAGTTGTCTACAGAGGTTTTGGAGCAAGAGTTGGCTCTCCCTAAGGATCAACATGATATGCTCGAGGCTTGGTTATTTTCCTTTGATTTTAGAAGAGAAATTCTCATGAAAGCTCTTCCAAGCCTGTAGTTTTTCAACTCGAAAGTTATTGAGAATCTATTTGAATGTGATGAAATTTTGGAAGTATTGACTGGAGTAGAAATACTTGCTCATAAATTGGATTGAGGGCCTACGAAGAAGGCATTTCAAAAGAAAATGTAGGAAGGGATTACTGATGGTATGCCAAGGAGTTCCTTGGATTTTTTTGCCCGAGTCTTCACCCATTCCGAACAAGTGATTAAGAGAAGAACCTACTGTGTAGAGCAACATACAAAATTGGTGGATGGATTCAAGTTAATTGACTTCAAAATTAGCAGGTCAGACTTCCCAGATCATTCCAAGCTTTTAGAAGTTGTGAAGAAGTTTGTCCAGTATGCCATTGTACAAAAGGAAGTTGGAAATATGTTAATAGAAGATAAATTTTTATAATTTCCAAGTAGAGGACAAAATAGTGCCTCAAAGTGCATGCTAGATTCTTTTTGATATTTCTTTAATATAAAATAGGCTAAAGAATATTCCACACTTTTCTAGGTTCACATGTGAACCAATTTTATATTAAGAAATATTATACTTGCAATTAATACAATATAAAACCTAAGTAGTAGTGAATCTAGGCCCTTGGATATAAATAAATCTTGGCCCTTGGTTTGGATTGAGAAAAACTATAAATAGAGGCATCCTCTCATTTTCAAGGAGGGAGATGAATTATTGTATGAAGTCATTTTGAAGCAATATAAAGGAACGCATTGAATTTGGGTGAATTCCTTGTGTGTGCTCTCAATGTATGCATGATTCAATCTTCTCATTTCATTTACAACTTAGTTTATTTGTAGTTTAGTTTTCTTTCAATTTTATTAGTTCATGTTCAACTTTAATGGTGACAATGTGTTAAGGTATTTGATGCACTTCCAACTCATGCTTTTAGTGAGTTGTTGATGGTAGATTGCTATGTAAAGCTAGTATGAGCTCATTCTTTTAATGCACTTAAGTTCAACTATGTATGTTCATGCTTAAGGTGTTAATGTCACAGTCAAAAAATCTGAAGATAACCTTGGGAGATTGCACTAGTTTTGTGATACTGCAGAAGTTTCTTGGTTAAACAAAATCTAGTTTTGGGAGTTTGTCTACCTTAATACTTGCCATTGCTACTGCTGTGCTTAGTTTTCAAAATTAGGAATAACTCTCAACCCTTACCTTTTTATATTTCTTTGAAAATTTGAGTTAGTCTTAGGATTCCAACATCACCATATTGTTTTATCTGATGATCAAAGTGAATTTTAGATTGTTGTTTAGAAGTTACATTCAAGGTTCAACTAGTCCTCAGGCTTCTGAAATTCTTGTTGTAGACTTAAAAGTTCCAGCCTTGTAAACCATAAATTCCCTTTGTGTTACCAATAAAACACATCACTATTGAGTTGTTTTTTGCATTGTCAAGACTTGACGTTAGAGACCTTGGGGTATTTTCTGAAGTTTGTCTGTGGATAATCACCTTTCAAGAAAGATAGAGTACTTGTACTTTGTTTGTGTTGTGTAGTGCTAAATCACTCATCAACAAGAATCTTATAGCATATTGATTTTGAAGATTGATTTGATGCACCTCAAACATTATCAAATTATGACATATGTTTCTATATTTTTATGAGTGATAGTTATCACTTTGAAGAAATTGTATTTTGCTAAACATCTATTATGAATACAAAATTGTAAAAATATGTCTTTGTGTTTAATGTCATGACTCACCATCAAAACAAAAACACTAATAGTTATTGATATCATTTATATTTTATAACAATGAAACAAAATAAATAAAATAAACAAAAGGAATCATAAAATACAGATTCCTAGGGCCTAGATGTCTTACTAATCAATATCATTTGTAACAATCAAACCAAGTTAGTAACTAAATAAAAAATAGGAGGAATCTTATATTATAAAATAATAAACAAATTATCTCTTGTATTTTTTGATTTTCTAATGTCTATAGTTGTATATGGCTCACTGGAAATAGAATTTAAGGTAGCAACTAGACATTGGACATAAAAGAAACCAAATAAAAGAGTGTAAAAAAAATTCTACAAAGGATGTAAAGATTTAATAATGGAGCTCATCCAAATCAAGAGAAAAAAATATGTAAAAGATTAATTTAGAGTTTTGATTGTATTTATATGAATTTGCATTTAGCAAATCACACATAATTAAAAAATGGTGTACACATTTGGTAAATCTTGTAAAATGGTTCATATAAATATAGGGAAATTTGAACTAGAAAAAATATATATTATGATTTTCAAGGTGATTATGGCCCTATGATTAGGATGGTGTTGTAATGGTATTGGTAAAATTATTATTGATAAATGATAAAATTTTAATGCTATGGATGAATCAATAAATTTAAACATGCAACTAAAATTCCAAGTGATTCCCCATTACAAATAGATAGGTTGCAATGGAAAAAAGTTACTTATAAATGCCTCAAAAATAAATTGTTGGTAATTTAACATGCACCTAACTGATAAATTATAATATATAAGTGATTATGTTTTCTAAAATTGAATTGGCCTATACGAACTATTTGCCACTAAAAAATGCTACCCAAAGTAAGTGGACCCCAAAACCATGGTTAAATATAAAAAACCCATGCCCCTATATGCAATTATGACAACACAAGATATATATCCACTCACAAATACATATTTAACCTTATTGCTCTAATAGACACATCCCCAAGTCTAGTGTTCTATACTAAACATGAAACTAATGAGGGTCTCATCATGATGATGGAGATTGTTCATTGTTCTCTATTTAACTGCCAAGTGCTACATTAGAGAGGGATGCTCAATAACTTATATGATGATGACCACAACTTCTACCAAATATAACCTCTATTTTTTTAATGCTATTACAACAATTCCAAGTCCTAATGAAGAATAATAATTAAATAATCATCTCTCATCTTTCCCATGGACGTCTAACTATCCATTCTAAGAAATTTGGAGACATACATATGACTGCAAAATTATTATCATGCCTAATCCTATTAGTAGAAACAATATATTTGGTGGGAGCTATGAAAGTAATTCGTGGAGTGGTTATAGGAGGAGGGTTTGATGTGAAAAACTACATATGTGATGTAGCTATTGTAAGAAGAGTAAAATCAAGAGGTAGGTTTTATTCAGGAATAACATTAGGGGACATTTGGGAGGAGGATACACCATGTGATGGGAAAATGGTGGAAGAAGGCATGGTTTTGGAAGAAGGGATGGTAGATGCACTAGTCAAATAACTAACCAAGGCAACCTTGGCACTAGTGGTTTGTAAGATCTCTAACACATAATGTTAGTTAATAAATAGGTTAGGAATTGTGTCAACTAGTTGTGGACTCTTCGCATTAGCTAGAGTAGCAAATTCTTGTTAAGAAAGTTCTCATGATTGTAATGTTTAATTTCATGCTCAAGATTAGGATAATAATGGCACTCATGGGAACATCATCAAGCACACCATTTTTAGTAGATTGAGCCATATGAGGGTTTAGGTGTGTGCTTATTCACAAAGAAATATGAGGTAGAAGAAACTTCCACATGAAAATAACTCTTAAATCCCCAAAGAATAGAAAAATGAACTAAGGGCTAATATAAAAAAACTAAAAAATAGTCAATAATTAGATTTAAGAGAAACTTGAAATGCAAACCATAAAGGTCAAAATAAGGGTGGATAAGGTGAGAGAAAGAATATCAAGAAATGAAAATCAAACTGTAGAAGAATAGGGAAATTGATTAACACCCATGAGTACACTCAAACTCTAGGTAAATTTATTATGAGTAGTAAACAATCAAATATGAAAATCCTAGATATTTATTGAAATATGTTGGGTTTACTGAAATTGTGTAGGGAAAATGTACAATTCACATAAAGTTTACCCTAGATTAATTAATAAATATGGATTATCATCAAAATAATATAAAAAAGAGAGTTTGGACTAATAATATAGCTAAAATAAATGTTAAAATTTAAATAAGAGGATAAAGGGGCTTAGCTCTAGGATTTATGATGGATAAATGATGAATGTCATTTTAGAATAATTACTCATTATCATAAAATTTATTTGCCTCGATTTGATAAGTGTCTCAATATCTAAATAACACATAAACTATCATAGATCAAACTTGTACCTTATGGGATTGAGCCTAATTTGGGATGCATGAGAACAATCTAACAAAAACAACCTCCTCTATTTATTCACCTTTGCTAGTTGAATATTTGGGAACTCAATGTAGTGAGGAGTTTGCTAACTCCATAGGGGATGGGGTTCTCGTAGGTCAAACTCCTTGGTAGACCAAATAAGCAATAATGAGAAATATTTAAAAAAAATGTAAAATTGTATATGTTGATGATGCACATTTGATTACTTTAATGTTGTTGAATTTGAAAGTAAATATTCTATTATTCTCCAATTCCTTCATCATGTGTTTTAGTGCTAAACGAATGACTTTAAATACTATGACATAATAATAGCCACATGAAAACATGTGCTAGGTTGGCTCAAACAACTACTAAAAAGGGGTGGGAAGATTTAGATTTGAACTTGAAGCTTTGAAATTTGAGGACCTCTCACATGCTCCTTGATATTGACATGGGTCAATCTCATGTCTCACACTCACAAAAAGATATGAAGGGATAAAGTGACATTTATAATGTGAAGAATGAATGTTCAAGAATTGGTGAAAATAAAGGTGAAATAGAAATGAATATAGATGAATATGTACAAGATTGTGAGCCAAATCTAACACATGAGCATGCCACTTGTCAAAATATTACTACATGAAGACATTCCCATCAAAATAAACACAAAATTAAATACAAAACAACGCGAATATACTCATTTTACCATTACACTTTCTTTCTCAAAGTTAACACTGATTTGCTACTTTATTTCTAAGTCAAAAGTTTATGTCTCATAAATCAATGAATGCTAAAAGTTTCATCAGTTACCTTATACTAAAAGATTCATCAGTTACCTTATACTAAAAGATTAATTTATGAATTTGAAAATTAAATTTTTATATTGGCCAAGATTGAAGGGAGGGGACCTCATGAAACAGTATTAAAAGGGTGGCACCATTATGATTCCAAAGTTACATGGCACCCACTATGAAATATTCCTTGGAGTCATAGGGTGCCCACCCAATACACCTATAGAGGTGGAATTCAATGCAAATCCTTCACAATTATTTGGGTCATGTGCAAGCCTCTATCACCTACTTTAAGTTGTTCTCATGCCATGTGCATGGCTTCTCTAATTATCACGTTTCATTCTCGCCTGTCACATCATCACATGCATGTGCATTGAATGGTAGCGGGCCGAACCACACGGCGGCTAACAAGTTAGGGTTTGGTAATCATAGCGGGGAACCGGTCATTCCTCTCATTTTGACCGGCTAATTCGGTACTAGTAACGTGGACCCTAAGATTACATATGACCCATTGCGGACTAATAATTTCGGGAGATACTTTGCCACCAAGATTGGGAACCTATAGTTTGATTTTTAATTATGAAAAACAAATTTTTATTTTTATGTGTGTATTCATTATTGAATGGTTGTAAGCTAGTCAATTATTTCAGGTATTTGTTAATAATTAATTATAATAGGGTTTGATTTATGGATTCGACAAAAAGTATTATGAAAATTACATTGATTGTGTTATGTGTGTATTTTGACTCTTAATAATCATTAAGTTTTTTGGAATTATGGAAAGCATGAGTGATTTGGAGTGGTTATGAGGATATTTATATTCAACCTTACAGGGATGAGAAGATGCGTGTATCTATTATTATATAATTGAATGTTTATAAAATCACATGGAACACCTTGACCTTTTTAAGCAAAACAACAATTAAATAAATAGACTTATGTTGTTAGGGAACTATGATAACTTCATTTTTGTCATCACTTGCATGAGAAAAGCAGATTGTCTATAGAATGACAATTAAGATTATAACCCCAAATTGACTGAAGGCAATATAGGTTCATATAATGAAACACACCACTAATGTTGTGACGAAATAATTGAAAACAAAGTTGCATTCAACAACTTTTGTGGTCAAACTATGTAATCTTAAGTAATGGATGCAATCTTTTAAGATGTTGAAACATTTAACAAGTGATGTAAATTGAGCCAACAAATAGAAAGTCATCTTATTTATAATATATATAAGTTTTAAGTATATTGATTAGTTTTGCTTGA
Organism: Sequoia sempervirens; assembly: GCA_007258455.2. Lineage (NCBI taxonomy): Eukaryota > Viridiplantae > Streptophyta > Pinopsida > Cupressales > Cupressaceae > Sequoia > Sequoia sempervirens. The sequence continues at coordinate 459,892,196 of VDFB02047230.1, forward strand.
ACTGTAGATTCATTACAATCTAAGGGTTGTCTTCTTGGATTTTGCTACCTATAACTTATAATTTTTTACCTATGTTGGCAAGCTTCCATGCCTGATCTAGTATAAGAAAATGCTCATATCTATATTTTTTTATTGCACATGATCTTGAGCAACACCTCACTGACATTATAGATGTCACTAGTTCATAAGTTGCTACTAGAATGTTATTGACCTTGATATCTCAAAAATATGAATTATCAATAATAATCTCACAACTACTACAAGAAGATGAAATAAAATAGAGTCTATTCTAGAAAAAAATATTATACCATAGTAAGAATCCAAATATCACCACACATTAGTTGCATGCTCAAGTGATGGATTTTGTTCTATTGTGGACTTTGGTGAACAATAAAGTTATTTTCCCTTGTCTTTTTTGCAATAACAACCAAATAGATATAATACATTGCATTTGTTGTATAGGACAATATACAAGTACATTCCTATTTCCTAGGTCTCTAGAATGAATCCTTGTCTTACATGTTTGGTGATATGATCTTGCCTGCGTAGACACCCTTAACACACACCATATCAAAGGGTTGCCAAGCAAGTTAAATATGGGTAGAGTATAGGCACTCCCAACTCTTTGGAAGGAATCCACAAACTAATCAATAGCTAGATATCACACCACATCTCTTTTATTATCCCCAATAACATGATTATATCATTGCATAAAAAATAAAGTATTTTTGTATTTTAAACCTACTTGCAATATGCTCAATAAGCAATAGGGTGGCTAAGAAATTTAAAATCCTTGTGAATATCATATTGAGAAATTGGAATATATGTTGAGAAAATAGTTGTAAGGTGAAAACATATTATGAACAACTCATTAACATGAGAGGCATGTGCATAATCTTGTATAATATATTTGCAAATAAATTTGACCTATTTTAGGCATTAAATAAGTGTAATATGTTTGTTAAGAAATTTGAGCTATTTAAACAAATACATAATATCTTCATGTAATCAACTTTAACTATCTCACCTAACAATGCCAACAAACAACCTATACACTAATATTACATTTTTTACACATTGCTTGATATGGTGTTTAATAAAGAGCTCTATTTGTGAGACAATGCAGATGCACTCAAAGCTATATGTAATGCACAACAATTTATTTCAATATACTAGTCATAATTTTTAAGATTGTTGACATTTAATGACTTCACTTTTAACTTCAATAATTTATTTATCAATATTTTTAATTCATTTCTCACAAGCAATAAATTCTCTAGATAATCTTTCCTATTAGTAAACAAAGAGTGGAGCTCAACTTAGTTATTGTAACTACTCACTACCCATGAGTGTCTCTTCACATTTGGATTACATTATTCATTTCCCCTTTCTTCTCTATATGCATAGTCTCTTTCTCAATGCCCTCCAAAAATAAGTAATCATTAAATTGTAAATACACCATCTCATATAATATGTCTATTTGGAAATATGAGCTATTTTGTGCAATTCTAAAGTAAAAGCTATTAAATTTTGATAGCTAGCAATAAAATATTTCAAACAAAACAATAAGATGTATCAATATCATAACATGAAGTCTATAATAAGATATCAAAACGTTTAGCCAATATTAATTTAGATATATTGTTGTATAAAAAGTTTGAGTTAATATATTTGCATGCTAACCTTCAAATAAATGTCATTAGATGGAAAAATAATTATTTTAATTAGATAGACATAAGCTATCAGTTATCTACCAGAATAGTTACCATGCTAGGGCAGGGAATAATAAGATAAGATAAGATAATGATATTAATGTTCAATCAAAATCAATCTATGAGATTATGAGAGTATAATGGAAATAAAGAATAGGGAATGCCAACAAATTCAAAAGAAAAAGAGAACATAAGGGTGTATATTGAAGAGAAAGTATATATGAAAATAAATTATATTATTTGATGTCTCACAAATCTCATCATATCTATAAGCATATCATGAGGTTTTTTCATATTCAATCTTAAAAAATGTTGTATCTTGTGTGTTTGGCGGGAGTAAACTTAACAAAGTTATTATTTCAGTTTTAATAGAAAAAAAGATAAACCTTTTGACTTAAAATTTGCATTTCAAAACTTTTGATAATTTACTAAATTATATTTATCATTAAAATATTCATATACTTTTAAATTTGTTACAAAATTAGAAAAAATACATTTGTTTTGGAATGTCTTATTTGTGATGGTGATCTTAATTAATACTCTACTTTTTGCTGTTTTCCCTTTGTATACAAAGTGCAAGTGGTCAATATAATATTCCTTTCCACCCATGTTTATTTTTTCTCCTATTATATGTAATCTAATTGCAACTATGAGGATCTCACTAAGCTTAATAAAATATTTATATGGTCTAAGCTGGGATTGAAATTCACATTTTGGAGTCACCTCATGGCTTCATTATATACAAACCAAGACCAAAGGTGGATTATTTATCATAGATAACATGACCTAAGGAACACGTGTTATCTCTAAATGGATCACTCATGCCATACAAGGGGGGGAAACCTTGGAAATTTCTAGCTATACATCAAGTGGCTCCAATGATTGATAAAGAGAAATGAATCAAGGTTCTTTAGCAAGACCAAATTCCTTCTCACATCATTATTTAGCATTAGGGCCTCATTACCATTATCTAATATGTGAAAATCTTAGAAAACTATTGTAAGTTTTTAGATTATCTAGAAATATTCCTCCCTTAAGCATGGAATCAATTTCTCCAACTATTCTATTTGGTGGAGGAACAAATTGATTCAACATCATAAAGAAAACTTAGCCATTTCCCTTCAACACCATGCTTCTTGCATCTTCATTACGACATCTATACTTTTATCAAAACTTGTGGAAGTACACTATCCTTACTTGGCTCTCCTTGAATCACCTCTAAGATTAATTTAGCATCTCTAGGGATAAACAAATCATATTGCATGTTATGTATCTTTTCTTTCTTGAGTTAATATTTAAGCTTTCTACTTGTACTATAAAAAATGTCTAATTGACAATTTTGACCTTACATTTTTATAATCAATTTATTGTTCATTCCCTTATGTGTTTTTTTGGGGCCATTGAGATGTTTTTTTATCATTTATTTCACATATTGGACTCATTTTTAGACAACCCTAGAATCCTTTTCACACATATATTTCACTCAAAAAGTCTCACGTTAAAATTATTATTTAGACACTTGAACACCTAGATGTTAGTGCCTAAGACCCATGGACACTTGAGAGATAGGGTCTAAATTATATTTTCTTAAGTCAACTGATATTTTGAGTTCCAAAATTCCTAATATAAGTTGAACCCAACATAAAACAACCATCTTCTTCAATTTTGAACATAACAACACATCAAATCAAGCTAGGGCTTCTCTCTACATTTATAGTTCTTAAAGAGTTTTCTTCTATACAAGGTTGCTAGAAGTTGTTGGAGTTGAATAGTGAAGTACATTTATAAATATTCATCCATGATATCATTATATCCATCCTCCATTGTAGATTTTTTGTCTTCCATTTTCCTTCATATTTTCCCATGTTGATTTCTCAATTTCCTCCTCAATCTATCCCAAAATTCTATAATTTTGCTCCTTTGCATTCCATTTAGACTTGATCATTCAACCATTCCATAATCAAATCCAATTTTCAACATTTAACTTGATGATCCATAGACACACCACTCTAGGTAGAATTACCTCCTAGTGTTTTATCTGTCAAGCTTAATTTGCACGAACTTCACTATTCCACCTTAGGGATTCACACAAACAATAATTTTACCAAAGGATTTTGTGAAGGTTGCAAATACTAACAAGGGGACTAACTAGTAGTCTCTTATATAGCCTAACCCTTTTTTCTTGTCTCTTAGCTTAGATTTTCCATATTTTGAAATTGAGAAACATATAATCTATTAATAGATTTGGAATCAGTAGACATGAAATGCTATCTTACATAATTTTTAGGATCTTAGAAGATAAAGGGAAGGAACATTATATAATTGTCTTGCAAAGGCATCTATTTGAAAATATATTTGATTGTAGTGTCTAGGCCCAATGTTGGAGTTACTATATAAATCTATCTTGTAGGAGTATTTAGGCTCAATATTTGAGTCCTACACAACTCATTAAGTTCTCAAGTTTGGTAAGATTGCTTGTCTAGAGTCTTTCTCAACTAGCCCATTTAGTCATCACCAATCTTCAAATCTTTTAGGGATGCAAAATATATCTCCTTACCTTGTCCTTTTTAGTTTACAAGTTGTATTTTCTAGCTTTTTACCCTATTTGAGTTTAAGTTATAGATCTAAGTTTTTATCTACATTTCTATTGTAAATTACTAGTATATCATATTGTTTTCATTTACTAGTGAATGCAATAGTTGACCTAGGTTAGTATAAGACCCACATAAACAAAATTAGATAACCTAGGATGCCTATTTTTAATCTTTCACCACCCCAAATCTCTAAAACTTCTTGAAAGTTTAATACTATCTCTCCTATTTCCGATTCTCCTTCACCCCCCTTAAACATATCTACCTTAAATTTTAACCTAGAAACTTCTACAGTTTAGTCTCCCAATTGGTGACAAACTTGTATTCCTTAAAATCTAGCTCCTAGCTTACATATTCTACACTCCCCAAGCATGCCAGACATATCTAAATCTAGGAATCTAGATTTATTCATTCGCTTTCTTTTGTTGTATTTAGTGATTTCCCTATTAGCTTTGGTGACTTGAGCTTCATTATAAATTGGCCCTACTAATATGATTTTTGTGTCAACTACACAAATTATAATTACTCATTTCTAGAAGGACATTATAATATTGTGTCTAATTGATCATGGTATCCTCTTCAAGTTGTTTAGAATCTTTACTCTACCATCCTTTTCAGATGGCCACATTGTCAAATTTGTTGGAGGATACTCTCAATACTAACCAACAATCCAAGCAGAAAAAATAAATACATGATTAGATCTCTAAGCAAAAAGAAATTAGAAAGGCATTATTAAGCATATTAATTCTACTATTGTTAAACCGCATTGCACAATCAGAATAAAATCAATTGAACTACACCCTACATTGTATAAATACACTATAAATGACAAACAAAATATATAGGATATTTTGTTGGTATTCAAATGTATAGCTTTGAGTCAATCTTTATCAACTCATATTTCATGAGTAATGGTTCACAAAAACCTATGATTAAGAACACTTGAATTAGAGTAGCATTCAAATAAACGAACTTCAAAAAACTTATAATACTTCATTCTTGTGAATATAACCCAAACATAATAAATACTAAATAGCTTATTCATAGTTATGAAAGATAATTCAAATAAACCACTACTTATAAAATATAAATCAATAAAATTGACTCAACTATCAAATTAAATTCCAATAATTTATATGGATCACAGAGTGCAATTCGAACATCGATGCAAACAAATTATACACAATAAAATCCAGAAAAGCACACTAATTTCCAATAACTTTTTTGATAAATTAATATAATAAAAGGGGCGGGAGCTTGTTTCGATTGACTAAAGCATCTTGTTGCAAGCAAAAGATTACAAGGTCCAATCTCCCTCGTTTCCATAATATCAAATGACATGTCGCACTAGACGATAAAGATAATCTTTAAATTTGATGTTGATTGTTAAAAATGAATTGTTCTACTGTTTCTCACCCACTGGATGAGTTTGACTGCATTCTCATATTCATGATATTCATAACAGCTTTGATCAATAAAAAAAAGTACATGGAATTTGTCTTTCATTAAATATCCTATCTATTTTGGATTCCACCAGATGTAATCAACTATGAATGGCCTCTGTCTTTGTCGTCTTGTCTTTTTGTTCTTCTCATGTTTTAATCTCTTCCTCCTCTTGTCTTTTCATTCTTAAATTAGTGCAAAATAGTTGCGTGTATAAGTCAAATTAAATTATTATTTTGTTAACAAAAGCAATACTTAGATCTGATATATAAAATTTGTTCTGAGTATAAAATTCAATGAAAGATGTTATATCATTCACGTTATATTTATCTGATATCTTATTATATTTGTAAAATTAACGTGAAGTTATCTGAATAAATTGTTTACAGTAAGTTCAGCTTCCTATTCAGCTTATTCTGTGTAATAAATTTATATTGGACAGATATAATATTTTCACAGTTTATAACAGAGATTATAAATGGTTTTGAATTATATTATATAATAGTTCATATTGTGATTATATTTTTTTTCATTCAAT